>OX016542.1:104219166-104819166 GCA_943590905.1 Sphaerophoria taeniata | reverse complement strand
TTCAAATTTGGTTTTATTTCGTTTCCGAAAACGAAATAAGACCAAATTTTCGAATTTTGGTCTTATTCCGTTGGGCGTTATTTCACGTCACCAGTTCGTACTATGTTCCACAGGAGAGGGGACAGAACACCACCTTGCGGAGTGCCTCTGCTGACAACCCTTCTCGTAGAACGTAGAAAAATCGCCCATCTTAGAGTTGATGATCCTGCTTTTTAGCATTATATTAATCAAATCGCCGAGTGATTTTCGACATCGAGGGTCGTCATAGCAGAAGAGATAGCAGATGTATCAACGTTTGTTAAAAGCGCCCTCAATGTCCAGGAAAGCAACCATAGTTTATTCCTTTTCCCCTCGGTAGTATTCGATTGATCTAACCAGAGTATGCAATGCTATTTCTACCGATTTTCCTTTGCAGTAAGCATGCTTAGACTCTAGTAATAGCAAGAGGAGATTTTCTGTCAATTTCAAATTATTGTCAAACTCAAATATCTCGTTAAGCTCTATCCTTCAATTTTGAGAGGAGTCCTAAAGCTTTAAAATTAATTAAAGAAGTTAGATCTATAATTTTAAATAAAACAAATGAATCAGCTGCAGCTGTACCTAAAAGAAAAGTAATAGCCTCTTGGACACGAGTATTTCCATGTGAATGTCTTGAAACTCTTGTCATAATTCCTCAAAATCCTAATTTAATGAGGACTGTTAAGTAACCGTTTTGTCAATAAATAAATACCCTTAAACTCCATATCAGGAGCCAGTCCATTGGGAAATAGCTCCTGAAAACTTTTCCCCCGGACAAAACAAGGACTAACTGTTTTGTAATATTTTATGAGTCCTTTCTTCTTTTACTTCTTTTCCTTAAAAAAGCGATTTTTCCATCAATATGTTTTCTATTTTATTTTCTCATTTTATTGTTTTCGCTGATCCTTCCTACGCCAGCTGTTACATCCGTCCGTACGTTTACTTTATCTTAAAAAAGAAAATCCTTAATTTAATTTATCACAAAGCTCCCTCCTGTTTCATATCACTTTTGACAAATTTTCCACCATCCCCACAGTTCCAAAAAAAAAAAAAACGAATAATAATTATCTTCCCTCTAGAGTCGTCCTTTTTGTCGTGTGACAAACTAGGTTATAACCGATGAACGACATAATTGAGCCATGTGATTCTATTAAAACAATACCTTCCTCATCCTTTGTCATCCAAAACTCAATTCAATGCAATCCAATTGAATCCCCCGAACCAACAATTTTATCCTCTTCATTTAATTTGACATCCTATCCACCCACAACAACCACATCACGAAAGCTCTCCCTGGAAAATCCCTTAACAATTCGAACAAAACAATCTATCTCCATTTTCTCATTCTCTCTCTCTCTCTCTCTCTCACTATATCCTGTGTCCTGTCTGTTTTTGCAGGTATTGTATAGCAAAATTGCAATTGCTCTTTGGCGTAGTTCTCGAGGCTTAAATCATCATTTTGCACAGCAGGACAATACCAATACTAGTGTGTGCCCATCAACGAACAACTCAACGACATTGTTAGCCCGCAAGCAGAGCAGTAAATATGATAAAAAGGGTGTCAACATAAAGGATACTCAGGTAAGAGAGAGGCTTTAAAAGAATAAAACTTCTTTGTTTTTATATTTTTTTGTAGTGTGTTTGATGGTTGGTAGAGTGTAGTTATATCTGTGTGGGTGTGTTGTTTTATCAGTTTTTTTCCTTTGGTTTAACAGTCAAAAGAAAAAACAAGACGGCCATTCGCTACCGGTTTTTTTTGGGTATATTATCCTTCTTTTTTTTTGAAAAGTTGATGGCTGGTTTTAAATTGCATGTGTGGCGGCAATAAAATGACAAATAAAAAAGTCAGTTAAAAAAAAACTAAATTGCACTTTTCGGGAGTATTCAAAACCCGGACTCACTTTTAATTCAAGACCCTTCCGACATAGATCTTGCGTCAGAAAAACTCAGAGTTGTTCTGAACCACGCTTTAGAAAAAAGCTGTCCCATCAATCATATGGGAAATGGTAGGAAAAAACCACCCTGGTGGACAACTGAATTAGGCAACTTAAGAAAAGAAACTAGAAGACTTTTCAACGTTGCAAAAAGAACTAGGAAAGAAGCTGACTGGGAACATTATAAGACCAGTCAACGTATGTTTAAGGCCGAAACACAACGAGCAAAACGTAGCTCATGGAGGGCCTTTTGCGACGAAATAGAAAGCACAAATGAATCGGCAAGACTCAGGAAAATTCTGACCAAGGATTCAGTCACTCTCGGTTCTCTTAAAAAACCTACAGGCAGCTGGACTGAATCCGGTCGCGAAACACTTGAACTCCTTGTGAATACTCATTTTCCTGGCTGCGTAGCTGATATCCGCAGTCCAGAATCAGAGTCTCATGCAGAAACTCTAGTACCATCGGATATTATAACGGAAGAAAGGATAAAATGGGCCATTCACTCCTTTTCCCCGTACAAATCCCCTGGTCTAGACGGAATCTACCCTATGATGCTTCAGAAGAGCATAAACCTTATCATCCCACACCTAGCTAGCATTTTCAATAATAGCCTTAATGGGGGTATGTTCCCTTATCGTGGCGTGAGGTAAAGGTAGTTTTCATCCCTAAGGCTGGTAAACCTAGCCATACGGAGGCCAAAGACTTTAGACCCATTAGTCTAACATCGTTTATTTTGAAAACGTTTGAAAGGCTAATTGATATACACATCCGAAGCACCCTGAAACCGGACTGTATATCGGAATTTCAACATGCGTACATTAAAGGAAAAAGCGTTGAAACGGCATTGCACAGTGTTGTCAGCGTCATAGAAAAATCACTGAATGACAAGGAATACACCCTTGCAACGTTCTTGGATATTGAGGGAGCCTTCAATAACGTGAAGAACGAAACAGTGAAGCAAGCCTTGGACGACCACAAAGTCGAAAAAGCAATAACGCAGTGGATAATGTGTATGCTCAGAAAGAGACAGATTAACTCTGAACTAGCGGAGGAAAGGGTGAGAGTAACCACATCCAGGGGCACCCCTCAGGGTGGAGTTCTCTCACCGCTACTCTGGGTTCTTGTCATGAACGGCATACTCTCTAAATTGAAATCAAGTGGAGTAAGGATAGTAGCCTACGCTGATGATCTTGCATTACTAGCGACTGGCAGGTTCCTACCCACTATCAGTGAACAAACGGAATACGCCCTCTCGTTGGTAAGCAAATGGACTAAGAACTGTGGGCTGACGGTCAATCCAGCTAAAACAGAACTAGTGCTATTTACTAACAAACGTAAAATACCTGATTTTAAAATGCCTTCAATTGAAGGCTGCCCTCTTAAGATCTCCGATCACGCAAAGTATCTCGGTGTGATCTTGGATAAAAAACTAAACTGGGGCTTGAACACCAAAGATAGATTCAAAAAGGCATCGACAGCCTTTTACTCCTGCAATAGAATTTTCGGGAAAACCTGGGGACCAAACCCAAAAATTATCAGATGGATGTATTCGGCAATAATTAGACCAATACTAACCTACGGTAATTTGGTATGGTGGAAAGCTTTAGAAAAGAGCACGAACCTGAAAACTTTGACAAAAGTTCAAAGACTGGCGTGCACTGGCATTACGGGGGCAATGAGATCCACTACAACTGCGGGATTGGAAGTTATACTCGATCTTATCCCCCTTGACCTCTTTGTTCAAGAATCTGCGGCCAAAAGTGCCCTGAGACTTAGTCAAACTAAAATCTGGAAAAATAGTTCCATAGGACATGCCCAGATTCTCGATAAGGTTATGGGTCATAGTACTACAACGGACTATAAAACACCAGAGCTTGTTTTTCACAAACCATTCCAGACTGCCTTCCCAAGCAGAGAGGAATGGATAGATAATATACCGTACTCCAGTGAGTCGTCAATAGCTATCTATACTGATGGCTCTAAAATGGACACTGGTGTAGGAGCAGGCTTCTATTCCGAATCTCTCAAGTTAGCCGCCTCGCTTAGGCTTCCAGACTACAGTAGCGTCTTCCAAGCGGAGGTCCTGGCAGTGACAACAGCTGCTAAAAAGGTATCAATGATGGCGATACCACGAGCTGATATCACCTTTTACATTGATAGCCAAGCGGCAATAAAAGCGATTACTGCAACTGAGGTAAAATCAAAGCTTGTTTCATGCTGCCGCGAAGAGCTTAAGGTTCTTGGCGCACAGCACAACATTAGACTCTGCTGGGTCCCGGGCCACAGCGATATACTAGGCAATGAGAAAGCCGATGAATTAGCAAGATTAGGGTCAATGCTTGACGTAAGCCAAGCTCAGCTAGTTAGCACCCCTACCTGTTATTTAAAACAGGAAATCTCAAAAAGAATAACTATCAAGGCCGATGAAAGTTGGACCTTCTTGACACCTGCGGCACAACAAGAAAGATCTGGCCCTGTTTTAACAAACAAAGAACAGGAAAAATTATGCAGCTACACAAGGGATCACTTCGATCTCTTGTAAGCATATCACTGGACATAATCTGTTAGGTTATCATATGAAGAAGATGCGAATCAGTTCAGATGATCTATGCAGAGGATGCGGAGACGAGGAGGTGCATGAAGATACTTCGCACTTTCTGTGTCACTGTCCCGCACTTTCCCATCAAAGGAAGAAAATGCTTGGCAACTTTTTCTTTGAGGATTTAGAGGAACTCTCTAGTACGCCAGGTACTAGCATCCTGAACTTCGTCAAAGCCTCGAAATGGCTTGACTAACTGAACACATAGGCTTTTCTTATTAGCTTGAGTAGCAATACTCGCGGGTATCACAATGGATCTGTATTGATCTAAGTGTGACGGTAATGACATCAACTGTCAGCCCCTAAACCTAACCTAACCTTTCGGGAGTACCAAAAAATGGAATACGTTTTTATCGACTTGCCAGCATTTGGAACAGCAGGAAGTTAAATTGCCTTAGTTTTTTGGTCATAATAGTGGAAACTTGATATCAAGGTTTCTGATATTGGTTGAGTTTTTTTTTCTGCGAAAAAACTCTTTAAAAGTTGTAAAGATTGTTCAAATGGATAAGGACGCCAACAAAAAATCTGGTATTGCTTGACCTCCAACACTCATCTTCCTTTATCCTGCCATTGCATAAGACTGATGAAAGAAACTTTCTGATAGGACTTGTTACTTATGGACTTTGACGCCAAATTCACACCAGAAAAAGACTTTTTCGGGATTCATGTGGGTTGATAGCTTAACAAATTTGACAATTTTGTCAATTCACGCACGCATTCATCCAGAAATACCTCTCATCGCTGAAGATGATTTTTCAATGAAAATCAGGCTCAGAGCCTTTTAAGCAAACACACGTCATCGTTGTCTATGGTGGTACACCTTCTCTACGTCATTGATAGTGACAGCAAAGAGTAGTGGTCTAAGATGCAACACTGGGGTACTCCAAATGTGGCAATAGAAAGATTAACTAAGCCGTTCTGACATGAAGAGGGCTTATGATATGTACATGTTCATGTAAAGTAAAACGAGATGGAGTCATTAGATCTAAAGAGTTCAGAGATTGCAAAAAGATTTGCAAGGGGTCGATAGTGAAGAATCTTATTTCAGATCTAAGCAGTACTGACGAGGACTAGTGATATATTTAAAGTGAAGAGTTCAGGGAATGCAAAAAGCTTGGCAAAAGATAGATATGACGTTTACAGTTACAAATTTAGTTTTTGACGAAGGCGCTTAAACACGACGTCCCTTCAAGGTCCATTGAAATGAAAATATACTTCAAAACAAGTTGACATTTACCTAGAAAAAATTAAGTCTCAGTCTCCCTCATTTAAAAATGTCTTCTTGTTAGTATAAGGACTACAAGAGTGTTTTAATGAACAAAAAAACTAATTTATAAACAATATTAGTTCTTTCCTTATTTATCGTCCTTAAAGCATTTTACTTAATCGTCTTACTGTCAGGATAAAAGTCCTTCCACCAAAAAACAACCTAAGCTCCCTTTTTCATCCTCCTTAAATTTAAGTCGTTGTAGTATGGAACGAAAAAAATATTAAACCATCACGACTCACCTCTACCAGTTGACCTCTACCTTTACATGTTCAACCTGAAAGGACAACAAAAACATAAACGGATGCGTATTATAAGCGATTTTATCAGGAAACTTAATATCGCTGAATTTTTCATCAATTTGCTTTTATTTACCTTAAAAAAATGCAAAAAAAAATTAATTGAACGAATTTCATGAATTTTTTTCGTTTTCCATTTCAATTACATTTTTTCCCCTAAAGCTTAAGATTGAGAACTGACGTTTTGTGGAAAGGAAACTGGGGACTTCCATTTATTTTTTACCTGAGCTGAAGACTATACCTGATCGAAAAAGACAGTCAGCAAAAGCGAAAGGAACGTCACAAACAGAACTTATTTTAAATCGAATTAGAATCAGAAGTAATAGTTTTTTCTCCAGAATGAAGAAGGGTGTGGGGGTTACTTTTAATTCGACTCCTTGATTCGATTACATCAAATCTCGTTTCCTTTCTGTTCGATTCTACACAGTTGTTGTTTCAAAGTCCACATTTGGCAAAAAAGAGTCATGTTCCTTGCACATTCAATTAAACAATTTAAAAACGACAGAGAGAGAGAGGCAGTAGATTTCAAATATAAATTTAAATAGAAAATCCAATAAATTATCATGTCCTTTGGTCATGTTTTGTCTTGTCTTCTAAATTTGAATTGCAATTTGAAATTCACAAGAGTTTCAGGTTATAAATCAACATTTGACACTGCATGTAGCTTTTTGTCTGGTGCCGCCAAATGAATATAGAAAACCAATCAGCATTCAATTCAAACCAACATAAACAAAAAAAAAATCTAGATATCTGTTTGCATAATAAGTCACTGTGAGATTTATGTTTGGAGTGATCCTCTGGCAGCTGCACAGCTTCAGAGCCCTAGTTCGGACATCTGACGCAGGACAATAAAATTGCTTACGCAAAATAATGGATTTTAATTGCATTTGTGACAGAAGAAAGCTTTTTTGTGCACCACAACAATAGATCTCTCTTTCTGAAAAGAAAATTTCAAAGGATTCTTGATGAGAATTGAAATGGAGAAAAACGAAACCCGCAGAGTAAAATTAATGGCCTTCGCTTGGTTTTCTTAATTTTCTCTGAAAGTACTTCGAAAATTCAATTGGGGGTTGATATTTTTCATGAGAATGCAAAAATAAGCAATTATATGGCTTATTGAGGTAGTTGCGTTCACTGTGGCGTATACGTGCTTTTATTTTGCTATTTTGGTTTCGGGACCATAACTCAGAAACCAGACCTCGCAAATATGTTTGGTTTTCAGTGATTGGTTGAAGGTATTCATACCTTCATTTTCAGATACAACCTATTTGTTATATATGGTACCTGTCAAAATTACAAGCGATGGTTATTTGAAGTCAATGGAAAATTTTGGACCTGAAAAATTGCAAAAATGATTTTGCTCTTTTAATTTTTGTTATCGAGTATTGGTTTGATTTGGTTGGCTGTGCGAGTGTATATCTTAGTGTTTTTATTTACACTTTAAATACTATCTTTGTATAATTTACGTCTGCCTCTATCTTAACCTTCTTCTCTTCTTCTTTTTTCTTTCTTTTCTTTATTGCTATGAACACTTGAACACACGATACACCAAAATCCAAAGAACGGCCTTTTTAAGGTGGGCTATTAACCAAAAATTAATCTTTTTCTTTGAATCATTAATTTGCTGATTTTAAACGTCCTTTCTTCATCTTTTTTTTTATTTTCGGCTTTTCTGTCAGTTTTTATTTTCTGCTTCTATTAGCAAAAACTAAAATTTATGAAGCATGGTTAACTAAATTACAAAAAAAAAACTCATTTGAAAACTTCATAAAAGCTTATCAGCTCTCACAAAAAAAAAATTAAAAATAATGAATTTTTCCTTCCTCGTGTTTTTGAATGGAACAGACAGAAAGGGCCCAGGGAGTCACTATTTTCACTTGAAAAATGTTGTAGCTTGTCCATCAAATTGAGTGTTGCTGTTGTTACTTTTGTAAAATAAGAGCAATGCCACTTCAGCTTAAGTTTTAAATGAATTTTAATTGTTGTTACAAAGTGAGTGCGAGAGTGAATGAATTTTGTGTGGCAGTTCTCAACGAAAATGTTCGTTAATTTGCACCAAGAGCAACTGGAGTATGGCAACTGGCAAGTAAATGGACACATAGGGTGAGAGTTAAGTATGTTCTTTTGTGGAGAGCAAGTGATGAAACTTTTAAGTGAGTTTTTAAACAAAGCAATAGTTGATTGAATGATGGAGAGAATGAAAGTAAGGTTCCATATACGCTACGGCTACGGTATCAGCCCTTAAAAGTCATTAAATTTCGTTCATATACTAATCGACAGTTTTGCAACCAGTTTTTATATAAATTCAGCTTATTTTTTACTTTATCGCTTTAACAGTAAAAAAAGTTCTAGATTTAATCGAAGTAGACTTGGTCATTTTCACATTGTAAAATTCTTTTTTGCAGGTATCAATGGATTCCGACCGTCCGATTGTGTCAACATGTCGCAAAAAAACCAGTATCCATCATAACCAACGTCAAAATGGCCAACGTGTATCGCACATGTCACATTCGTCAAACAATGTGTTGCGTGCCAGACGCGGTGTTGTTCGAATGCTTATCATATTCGTGCTAACATTTGCGCTGTGCAATTTACCATACCACGCACGTAAAATGTGGCAATACTGGTGAGTCTTTTTACCATTTATGAACAAAATTTTCAAACCGGCAAAATATTTTTGTTATAAGGAAATAATTCTGAAGAACTTCTATGATACGTTGAAGATGAAATGGTAGTGAACACATTTTTTTTTCAATTTTTCAAGAAAAAGGATGCTGGTTTATTTTTATATGAAATTTCGTCTTTTTGTCGAATGTGCTTTTTGAAGGAAATATGTGTCCTTGAAGCACTGTTATGATTCATTTACATACGTTGATTTGTTTGGGTGGTGGTGGAGTAAATTCGAAACACAAAGCAAACATAAGAGGCTTATGTTATAGCACGTGGTTCTTTTTTTTCAAAAAAGAAACCAAAAAAGAAACCTAGAGTTAATTCAATAAAATGTTTTGAAACAAGACTGGGGTTTGGAATCATATTTTGTGAATTTGTGCTTGAGCTTGTTCGCTTCAAACCATGACAAATAAATTTTTTTTAAAGAATTTTTGAAGGTCTATTTGCGAAATAAATATTCAAATGTACTCGTTCTCGACTTGTGTGGCGTAGAATTGTTCAATTTGTGGGAAAGGAATTTTTGGAGTGCCAATATTTCGATATTTTTTCTTGGAATTCATGTGTATGGAATACCAAATTCGTTTTTGAAGAGCCTTGATTTTATGTGTTACTCATCTTGTTCTTAAATTGTTGCAAACTCCTAATTAATAAGCCAATTTGTTTCAAAAGTGGTGCGGATGAAACTTCCTATGCCTAATATCTATTTTTGTCTTGATAAAGAAAATCTGACAAAAATTGATGAATGCGAAACTGAGAACGCCATAAAAGCCTTGTTATTCTTTTGTATATCTTTCAAAGGATAGGAATATGAAACTGCTTTAAACTCATAGCATATAAGCAAAAAAATGACAAGATGTAAATGTGCACTGCCTCTCCTACGCAAACCTTCCGACAGAACAATTTAGAGGGACCTATAAGTTCGAAATCAGACATTTCTCTCAATCACGTAAGGTTGGATAAATCTCCATTTTCTAATAAAGTTCAAATACCTACCCATTTCAAAGAATGGTATCACGAAGCCAGCCATCTCGTTGTTAGTCAATGGCTTCTGAAATCTTTTTACTACTAAGGGTATTCAAAACTTAAATAAAATCCTTTATTTAGACGAGAAAAATTCCATCTCGTGTTGCAAGAATAAATCACTCATTCAGAAAAAACCTTGTCTCGTGGCGCCCCTAAAATCCTTTGTACAAACAATTTACATAATCCTATAAAATTGCAAAAAAAAAACATATTAGAAAAGTTGTCAAATTGAGCAAAAATTGAAATTTCGTAAGAATGGCGTGAAACAATAGTTATCAGACGAAAAAAAAAATTTGTTTTTAATTTTTCATCTACTCTACAAAATGGAGAAGGGATCCTGAACAATAAACAAGCACATCATTCACTTTTGTTTTCTTTATCGAAGCCCAAACCTGGACAGAGCTTCAACTTCTCGTGAATTTTACGCTCTGTCTGAGTCCATACAAAGAATTGTATCCTTGTATCCTCGCACTGAAATCGTTATTACGGGCGATTTCAATGTACACAATTCTTCGTGGCTTTTCCATTCGGACCCGACAACACCCAAAGGAATGTGTGCTGAAATCTTTGCTGAGTCTAACCACCTTACTCAGCTTGTCACTGTGCCCACTCGAATGTCAGACATTAATGGCCAAACGGAAAATACTCTTGACTTGTTCCTTACGTCTGACTCTGATAAATACACTATCAATGTATTAACTCCTCTGGGCAGGTCAGACCATAGTATTATATCTGCAAATTTCTCGTGTCAAACTAATCCAGTTAGAGAAAGAGAAAGCCAATTGGGACGGTCTTAACAAATTTTTCCGGATCTTTAACTGGTCACTATGCTTCCTCGATAGTGACGTAGACTCCAGCGCAGATATTATTATTAATATTAATATTTTGGGAATGAAAACTTTTATCCCAAATAGGGTTTAAAGCATCAAACCTAAGGAAAAGTCATGGTTTAATTCAAGCTGTAAAGTATCAGGTTATCAGGGAACGTGAATTAATGTTCCGGTGTTTCATAGCCAACCCAAATCGGGAAAACTGGAACAAGTTTAAACATGCCAGGAATGCCTGCAATCAAATTTTTACATGAACAAAAATTAAGGCAAAAAATACTGCAATGTCACAATGGCAGTAAATTTTTTTGGTCATTTGTAAAAAAATATGAAGAATTCTTCTTCTTCCTCGGTCTCTACGCTTGTTGACAATGACACTCCAGTTGTTAGCTCTCTTGCGAAAGCTAACCTTTTTGCTAGGCAGTTCACCTCCAACTCTTCGCTGCCAGAGTCAGAGAGTGTCATGACGTAATGTCTCATGCCTCACGCTATTTTACAGCTACTTCAACGGTATATGCTCTATTGAAATAGCCAGTTGCATTCCTCCCCTTAAGATATTCACCCGTAATACCCGCGCCTCCAGAAATGCCCACCAGTTCACCATTGAGCTCAACTTCGGACGAACTGTCATGTACAGAGAATCGTTCTTTAGCCGTACTACGCGAATGTGGAACTCTCTTCCACACAGGACTCCTGAACCAAAAAAAAAATTGATATCAAAAAGGGCAAAAAACTAGGTAAAAATTGAAGTTTCGTAAAAATGGCTTAAAACAACAGCTATTAAGAAATTCTCTAAATTTTTATAAAAGCTAAAAAACAGAAATATTCACGCCATTTCATCAGGGTTCTAAGTACCTTAGTTTATTTTGCTTACAAAAATTTTATATGACCATTTTCCTTGACTCTCTCTCTCTCTCTCTCTCTTTCCATCATTCATTAAAGGTCACGTTCCTATCGAGGCGATTCAAATTTCAACGCCCTACTGACACCACTAACATTTCTCATCTCGTACTTTAATTCGGGAGTGAATCCCCTGCTTTATGCATTCCTGAGTCGAAATTTCCGCAAAGGCATGAAAGAGCTGCTGGTGTGTTCGCTGAAGAAAGGCAATGGCAAGTCCTCATCGACATCGGTGCATCATAATCATAGAAGAGCCGCGCACCAGGTGAGTGTAAGTGCATGAATTCTGATTAAATTTGAAATTTAGAAAATGTATAAATTCGATTTTTATTCATTTTTCATGAAATTTTTTTCTTCATTGTTTGTTTTTTAAATGCAGCGTTTGCTTTTATTGTTGGGAGCAGCCACAGGATTGCTAAAAATTTAACCTTATACGTCTAAATGAGGTGGAAATAGACTAGAGAATTTTGTGGCTTAATGGGATCTTATTAAGGGGCACTAGAAGAGTTTGCTGTAACTTTATTCAGTCTGGTATCGCCAGAAAAAGGTCTAGAAGAGAATAGGTCTTTGGATTCGCTGAAATTTCAGTAGGCAATAAGGGATCTAATTGCGTAGGATGATTGGCCGCCTTTGACCTTGTAGTAAAAACCTCTCAAAAGAGAGTCTTAGTTCTAAGACCATTTAACACGCACAATCTGTGTGAAGAGAAAAAATCAATTATATCCATCAACCTTGAACAAAAGTTCCCAAAATTCTAAATCCAATGTTAGTTTGTCATTTTTCACACTTCTTTCGGTATTCAGACATAAATTTTCTTAATGAAGACATTCAACCCAGTGAAAACGTACTCCCGAGCTTTTCAAGTCATAAACCAGCAGTTAATCACCTCTTAAAAGCCCAACCTCCCATAACCCGAACTTCCCAAGCAAAAGAAAACATTAAACACGATTTTCGTCCTTGGCAATAATAATTATCGTAGCACAGAACCTTCGTTTGCTTATAACTCACAAATTAATTTACAAATTTACAAACAAATTAAAGTATCGTCAAATAAGAGCCCTTCCAAAACAGCCGTCTTTGGAATGATTTCCCCTCCTGTCCACCCTCCAAAAATAATAAACAATTAAGCCTCAGATTCAGCTGTTCCCTCTATTGTCAAATAATTCGACATAAATAACTCTTTTGGCCATTATTATGGGTAATTCTAATCAATTCATGTTGAAGCAAGAGAGTTAATTAAGTTACTGCATGAGAGGACATCATCCAGGACCTTCAATAGAGCCCAAAATGACGAAGAACGCCGTGCGGCCTTGCCCTTGAAACTGAGATGGAGTTTTAACATCAATTTTCTTGTGTGTTTGCAATAAACCACATTTAATTGTGTTCAGGAAGTTGATAGGGCGGAGATAGAGGTTGGAAAATAATGTCCATTCTGTCTGAGATGTTAAATTAAGATCCAGACTTAAGTCTGACTGGCTGACTGCTTGAGGAATCTCGGAAATGTGTATTTTGCGGGAGGTAAACACGTGTCGACAGTATTGTTTGGATATCCTTAGTCTTTGTAGGGTTTGGCTAATCAAACCCCTGGGCTTACTTGAGACACATCGTTTAGAGTTTGTTTTATGTTCTGTTTTTGTCAGGTAGGATAACAGGGTTTATGGAATTTGAATTTGATGAGAAAATATGTTGTGAAAAGTGTTGTAAGCGGCTGATATATCAAAATATATAAAATTAAGGGAGAGAGGGAACAAATAGATTGACAAAGTTCGTAGAGAATAATCCACGACAAAGAGACAGGGGACTGAACTAAAAATCCAGGGACAGAGAGACAGATAAGATACAGGGAGTGATATAAAGAGTAATTGAAACGGTAATACCTGATCTGAAAGACAGAAAGACGGTCGAGAAAGAAGGTTCGGCACTAAGACGCAAGTTGTTGTTTTTAATTGTCAACAACCCTCAGCTTCAAAAGTAACGAGCTCCTAGAATAGCTGCCCATTCAAGCTATTGGTACATCCCGTTTTCTCCCTGTGGTCAGATCTCATTCTAGGTTAAACATAAAGCTTCCTTTATGTCTACAGATCCTGTTTAACATCTCGTCAAACCAAAACAAAATCACCTTCCCATACTCCACAAAAAAAATGGTAACCATTTCCTACAACCTTTAGGTTGGTTATTCATTAACACAGATTTTTGTTTGCCTCGTTGCCTTTCATCGAATAATTACTCTCCCTGTGGGTCTGGACATCAAAACTTTTCCACTCAACAAAGTAGTAGTGCCTCCTCATTATCCTATCATAACATAATTATTAATAATGTAAATGTTCATTAAGTTTTATGTCTGCCACAAAATAAGGCAGACCTTTTTCATTCATTTTAATTAATTTCTTGTGTTGGTATATCATTAATAAAATATTGGAAAATATCTAATTTCTATTCTAAAATACGGAATCACTCTCATCCTTCAGCTGTGCCCGCGCTATTCGGTTCTTTGAAGAGCAATCTCCTCATCTTCACGAGCATCTCGAATCAAAAAGCTTGAAGATTCGTAATTTTAGGAAAAAAACTTGAAAGAAAAACAAAAAATGCATGTAGCTTAAAATCATTTTCTAAATTTGAATACAACGATTTTTGAAATTCTTACGAATAAGCTTATCCCTTTTGCAGACTCAATCCTTGCCCACGGACTCGACAAACATTGGAACTGACCAACTATGATGGCGACGATTACAGAAAAAGAAAACTCAATTAATTGCTAAATAAAACAATGATGTCCTGTTTTGGTTGAAGGATAATATTTTTTGTGAACATTTTTAAGTGAAAGAACCTCATCAAGGACATCATGCAAAAATCTGATCTTGGATACAAATTATCGTACAATTACCCTCGTTCAAACGAAAAAAAAGACGACCGTTTTCCGACGTTAATTAATGTTAAAGGTTTGTTTATATCTCAAATTCAGGATTATCTCGGTTTAGTCGAATAAATTTCAAGTAGCAAGAAGTGCATAAAAATATTTTGTCTGAGTTCTGAGGACGAGAGAAGAATAAAAAAAACAATAACAATTCGTTTAGAATTTATTATTATTTCTGTTTTCTATTTGTCACTCCTGCGAGGACATGCCAAGGCAAAATGAGACATCTCCTTGAATTTAAAAAAAAAACAAAAAGAGATTGTCCTTCTTAAAATAACTCCACACCAACTGGGAGTGCTGTAAATTTCAATGAAGATGCGATAAAAAAGAGCAAAATGCACCTCTCAAGAGGACGACAGGGAGATCAGAGATGTCCTTAAGCAACTGAACTGTTAATACTTTATTTTCCTTCAAAAAAGGATTTTTCCAGGGAAAAGAAAATATATTTATGTTGTTATCTTGTTTTTGTTCTTTTTAAAATTTACTTTTTGTTAAAACCTAAGAGAATTATGTACGTTCTTACTACAGAACGGATGACAGAGATGTTAGTAGATTGTAAAAAAAATTTCTCCTAAAATAATAAAATTAAATTTATATATTCAATTTTTTTTTTAAGACGTTTTAAACTAAACAGATATATATTTAAGCTTTGCAGAATAATAATTCCTATATTAGGCATTAAACAATAAAATTTAAATAAAGAAAAAGACAAAACCAAAAACAATTAACATATTGCATGTTTGTGTTAAAAATTATAATAAACAGTAAATCTTAAGTATAATATAGAAATTGTTTTATTAAATAAAGAATTTAAAAGGCTCAAAGCTGTTTTTTTGTAGATTAAACATTCCAAGTTTTACCTAATTTGTGAATTTGTAACAAATATGATAAACAATAATATTAATTAATAATGTATTTTACTAAAAAATAAAAATAAATAATTTAATGTAATAATGCTGGAAAATGTGTTATATAATTTATTTAAAAAGTAAGAAGTCTGAGCCTGAGAATTGAGGACGAAGAGGTAAGGTTTAAGCGAGTATTTAGTGGCTGTCATTCTCAAACATGGGTAGTTTTGAATTCTGAAGGAAAATCAAACCAAAGGCAGGTCACGCTATTCTGTTTGTTGTCGCTCGCTCTCTGCTTTACATTTGTTCATGTGGAGTTCAATCGATTGAAGTCAAATGTGGAGGAACTCACTTCAAATAATTCATCAATTTAATATGGGAACAGGAAGAAGTGCTGGAAATGCGTTATATGTTCCATGCATAAGAAGTTGAGATATCACAGAGTTTGACAAATATATGGATAGCAATTGAGGCTTAGTGATAATACGCTGGAATTCGAATTTCGCCCTCGAGCAGCGATGCAAAAATGTCTTGAATTGAACTTCCTAACATACCACCTGTCCAAATAAACTCTAAGACCTTAATTAAAGACTTATAATGACTACCGTTTCAAACCAAATTTAGGTATTCCATCAATATTTTCTGGCTAAACTGGGCTATTAACTGTGTCTCCCCTTATAAATCTGCGGACCTAAACGGAATGCTGCTGCAAAAAAGCAGTGAATTTATCACTCCCCACCTGATAAACATTCTTCATAGTAGCATTAAATGGTGATATGTTCCTAAGATATGGCGTGAGGTAAAAGTCGTCTTTATACCAAAAGCCGGCAAAACTAGCCACACGGAACCCAAAGACTTCAGACCTATAAGTCTTACGTCTTTTGTACTTAGACAAGGAAGACCGAACCTACGGTACAGGTATCAAGTGACTGCGGATGCCAGAGCTCTTGGCTGAGATCCTTCATGGATTGTGAGCCGGGTAAGTAAGTAATTTCTTTTGTACTTAAAACACTTCAAAGACTTATTGATATGCACAATGCACATCCGCAGTAATTTAAAACCGGAGACCATATCACCCTTTCAGCATGCCTACACAAAGGGTATAGAAGTGTAGAAACTGCACTACACTGCGTAGTTAGAACTATAGAGAAGTCACTTGACGTTAAGGAATACACTGTTGCATCATTCCTGGACATTGAAGGAGCCTTCAATAACGTCCACAACATTGCGCTTTTGGCGACGGGTAAATACTTTACCACTATTCGCGAACAACTTGAAAGCGCATCATTAAGGGTCAGTAACTGGACCAAGAAATGCGACCTAAACAGAACTGGTTCATTCACAAACAGAGTGAAATTACCTCCATTTGATATACCAAAAATGATGACACCACACTTAAAGTATCCAACCGAGCGAGATACCTAGGAGTTATACTGGACAAAAAACTGAACTGGAGTCCAAATATCCAAGAAAGAAAGGCTCCTCGACCATAGCAGCGTCTTCCAAGCCGAGATCTTGGCAGTGAAAAACGCTGCTTAACATATATCCATGATGGCGATATCTCACGCGGACATCACTTTTTTTCGCTGATACCCAAGCAGCAATAAAAGCTATCTCTGCCACCCAAATCAAGTCAAATCTTGGAGGTTCTTGGTACACAGCATAACGTAAGACTCTGCTGGGTTCCTGGCCAAAGCGATGTGCCAGGCAACGAAAAAGCGGATGAGCGGATCCAACGACAGATGGAATCTCCTAGAAACCTGTGTTAATACCATTAAACTAAGGCCTAGATACGACCGATAGTGTCCGTAGTTTAGTGGTTAGTAGCGTTGGCCGCTAAGCAGAACGTCGTGGGTTTGAGTCCTACTTGTGCCCATAGTTTTTATTTCATCTTTCACGGGCACTGCCTCTTGCGAAGAACTGACAAAACTTCCAAGAGTATCAATCTGTCATGAAAAAGTGCTTCTCAACTTTGCCGTTCGGAATTGGCGTTAAATTGTAGGTCCCCTCAATTCTTCACACGCACCCAGAGACTTGTTGATGAGAGTAAGCCACATAGGCCTTGGCTCTTCAAGAGCTGTCGCGCCACTCTATTTTTTTTTTTTTAGATACGACAAGAAAAGATCCGACAGGATTTAAACTCTTAATAAACCCTTATCAGTATAATTACAGGTTATAAGGTACTTGGATACCATAAGACGAAGATGGGGTTAAGTACCGATGACTTTTGTAGAGGCTGTGGTAATGAGGACGAGCATGAATATACTGCGCATTTTCTCTGCCACTTTCCTTAACTCTGTCTTACTAGGAAGAAAACTCTAGGAAATTTCTTCTTCAATGAACTAGAAGAACTATCCGAACTGCCAGGCAAAAACTTGCTAAGCTTTGTCAAGACCTCTAAATAGTTAAACGAACCACATGATTTATGTGATATTTATTTTTTAGGAATTTAAAGTACTTTAGGGTACCACAATAGATCTACATTGATCTAAGTGTGACGGTAACAACACCAACTGTCAGCCCGCTAAACCTAACCTAACCTAACTAACTCAGGTATTTAGTTTTTAATCATTTTCTTGTAAACACATTATTATTATTTCGAATATCGCCAACTGAGCACTGCCATTCTTTCTTTCACTACGTAAATCCCTTTTAAGAGGAACAAAGGAAATGAAAATTGAAACTGCATCAGCAATAAGTTCACAATCATCGAAAATGCTTTTGAGGAAAGAAAATGACTTCTTTTTTGCTCCAAGGAACCTTATCACTGTTAAAAGAAAAATTTATGATACAACTATGTTTCTTTAAATAAAAACAAATAATACTGAAATATGTGTTTATTATATATTAGTAATTTTTTAAAAAGAATTTCTTACCTTCATCAAACTTTGTTCCTTCTTTGTATTCATTAATGTTTGCAAATTAGGAAGCTTTTCGATTTTCAAGTACTTTTGATTCTTCTTTTACTTTCATAAAATTATTTTCGACTACTATATTGAACAAAAAACTTCAGCAACTAACACAAAACACTAATATGAATACTAACTAACTAACTAAATAACTTGAAGAAAAATGATTTCCGGCGGAATACAATAAATTTACGCAAGAAAACAATTTTTGAAACCGATGATCGCGAAGCTAAAACCGATAAATACCACAGACACACACTTAGTGCAGGAAATGCAAATAAAGGGTCCGCCATCTAACGTTTTTTTTTTTTTAACTAGTGGTTATTTCGGGAATGGTAACACTTATCTCATGTCTGATTTGAAAGATAATTAGTTTTATCCTTCCGCTGAACGAATATGGTTGTGTTGGAGTTGAAGCCAACTGACCATCCAATGCATTTTAGCTTCGCTAAGTGGGCCTGCGATCGACTTAGAGAAGATGCCGATTTTGCCAAAAAGCTCATCTTTACAGATGAAGCAAAATTGTTTGGGGCACATTTGGGGCACAGAAAACCCGCACGCATACATTGAAAAGCCGATACACCCTGTTCATGCCACTTAAGTATTCAGAAATTTGTTGAATTAAAATTATGTATTTGGCATCACTTAAGATGTATTCAACAAATTCCTGAACATGCCCTTAACCCATTTTCGGAGCTGACCCCTTTTATCAGCTGCCATTTTTTACTGCTGATTTCCGGCATTTTCGTTTTTCTCATTATTCTTTCCACACTCAAAGGCACAAGTTCGCCATTTTCATCTTACGAATTATTAAACAAAAAATTTCCCATAAAATCTCTGGCTTGTGAAATTAATATAATATTGAACTCAAAATATAAAGAAAATAAAAAGCATACAAAGTTTAATTGAAGTGCGTTTTATTGCAAAGAAGATAAAACAAAAGGAATATTTATTCGACACGTTTTCCCGCAAGAGAACTCATTCGGCATTCATCCCCCCATAAGCCAAGAAAAAGGCACACAACCTCGGATCGCCACGATCAGGGAATCTTCAGCAATTCATCCCTCCGTGGGTCGATCATTTGGTCCTTCGAGCCGGATAAAATTGTTTCCCGTCGACAACCAGACACAAAGGTTTTTTTGAAAACCAAACACGAACACGCTACGCCGCCGTCGCCGCCACAATCACAAACCTAATTGCGGCACGTGCACCAGAGCCACTTCAATAAATTTTCCGGCGTCACTTTCGCTGACAGAAATTCTTCGATCATCACACAAAGGTTCTTTTAAGAGCCACACAAATCGCCGTCCCAAAAATTGCGGCTAGTCAATACAAAAAAAACACACCATTGTTCGATTGGTGCAACGAAAAAAAAACACCATTGCTTCGATTGGTGCAACGGGGAAGAAACACCATTGCTTCGATTGGTGCAACGGGGAAGAAACACCATTGCTTCGATTGGTGCAACGGGGAAGAAACACCATTGCCTCGATTGGTGCAACGGAGAAGGATCATCACGTCATCATCATCATCTCGTCATCATCATCAACACATCTTCATCATCATTATCGTAATATTTTAACAAAATCTGTGTACAGGGTGAGTGAAAGCTTGTTTTATATTTTTGAAAGGCATAGAGTCATAGACATATAATTACATTATTAAATTACATTTCTTAATTATTACGCTGTGTATTCGGGTTCGGACGCATATATCCTACCGCTCTCTCTCTCTCTCTCGTCCGTTATTAGTACGATCAGATTTTGTTTGTGTAAAGAATCAGTTATGTCAAGTAGCTTGATGCTTTGTTCTTATCGGTGCTTTGAGAATCGCAGTTAAATTGTTCCTTTGCTGCTCGTTTTTTTTTCAACGGCGTATTTTCTTGGTTTTTGCTTACGATTTGTGGCGTGATTTCATTTTGCAACTGTGAATTTGCTTTCACAGTTAGCAGCAAAAAACGTTTTTTTTTTGTGCTCTCGCTCCTTTGCGACTTTATATTAAAATTTTGAGCTGGTCTCCCGGCTTCATCTGGGACTTCTCTTGATTAATTTTAACTCTATTTTTTGGGAAATTTTGTATTTTTTCAAAAATTTTTGAACAATTATTTTCGAAAACTCTCGTTTTCAGTTCATTATCCTTAAACCTTGAAGGTTATTTTGAGAACTCGTGATTCTCTTGATTAATTTCAACTCTTTTTCTTGGAAAATTTTGTATTTTTTCGAAAAAATTTTGAACAATTATTTTCGAAAACTCTCGTTTTCAGTTCATTATCCTTAAACCTTGAAGGTTATTTTGCGAACTCGTGATTCTCTTGATTAATTTCAACCCTGTTTTTTGAAAAATTTTGTGTTTTTTCAAAATTTGGATTAATTCCTTTTGAAAACTCTCGTTTTCATCCCGCTCACCTTAAACGTTAAGGTTCCTTTGAGAATTTATGTTTCTCTTGATTTATATCAACTCGGTTTTTTTGGAAAATTTTGCATTTTTTCAAAATTTTTGAAAAATTCCTTTTGAAAACTCTCGTTTTCATCCCGCTCACCTTAAACGTTAAGGTTCCTTTGAGAATTTATGTTTCTCTTGATTTATATCAACTCGATTTTTTGGAAAATTTTGCAGTTTTTCAAAAATTTTGAAAAATTCCTTTTGAAAACTCTCGTTTTCATCTATTTCACCTTAAACATTAAGGTTCCTTTGAGAATTTGTGATTCTCTTGATTTATATCAACTCGGTTTTTTTGGAAAATTTTGCATTTTTTTCAAAAATTTTGAAAAATTCCTTTTGAAAACTCTCGTTTTCATCTATTTCACCTTAAACATTAAGGTTCCTTTGAGAATTTGTGATTCTCTTGATTTATATCAACTCGGTTTTTTGGAAAATTTTGCATTTTTTCAAAATTTTTGCATTTTTTCAAAATTTTTGAAAAATTCCTTTTGAAAACTCTCGTTTTCATCTCTTTCACCTTAAACATTAAGGTTCCTTTGAGAATTTGTGATTCTCTTGATTTATATCAACTCGGTTTTTTGAAAATTTTTGTATTTTTTCAAAATTTTTTGAACAATTCCTCTTGAAAACTCTCGTTTTCATCTCATTTGCCTTAAATATTAAAGGTGCCTTTGAGAACTTTTGATTCTCTTGATTAATTTCAACCCTTTTAGACAAAATCTTTTGTATTTTTTTTTTCCAACAAGTCTCTCGGTTTCGCTCGGTTTCGTCTCATCAATTTAAAAATTTAAGCTTTCTTCAAGAACTTTTGTTTCTTTTGACCCATTTAAACAATTTTTCGGAAACATTTTGTTTGTCCTCTCAACTTCTATTTGGTAAAGCAGAATTTATCCACGCTTTCATTTTTTCACCTTGAGCCTTTAAGGCTTCATTGATATCTTTTCTGATCTTGATTCAGTTCAACGCTTGTTTGAAAACATTCCTCACTATCAAAACTCACGCAAAACATCCACGTTTTCACATTCTTTACGTACGCCAAATAGTTTCCGATCATGTCAGAATTGGACGATTTGATTTTTTCGGCAGACTTACTAGTCAAATTTCATGCCGCAGCAAGAGAACTGCCTGAGCAGAGTCATTCAATTGCGACATTGGAAGCCCGAAAAACGGAACTTAAAGATTTATGGCGTAATGTGAAAGAAAACTATGCGTTGTGCGTTCGTCACCAGCCTGCTAACGACAACGAAAATAAAGAACGCCTCGATATGGATGCCATAGAATCCAAGTACAAAAACAGCAATGAAACGTATATAAGTTGCTTGGGATTATTCCTCGAACTTCAAGGCAATCTAAAACCTAAGCGTGTGATTCCTGAAGAGTCTGCTGCGCACACCAATATCCCTCCAAATTCTGGGGCTTCTCACTGCATTAAGTTACCGCCATGTGATACCGATGTATTTCATGGCGATTATCTCTCCTGGCCAGCTTTTCGTGACATGTTCGACGCCGTTTATATTCAACACCCGAAATTAGGTGAAGTGGAAAAATTATTCCACCTTCGTTGTAAGACTCGAGATGAGGCATTTAGGACGATCAGTCAGTTCCCTTTGACTAATACTAGTTTTGCACTCGCTTGGGCCGCTTTGCGTGCCACCTATGAAAACACACGTATTCTTGTAAATAATCAGGTAAAAAACATTTTTAATTTGCCTACCGTAGACGAAGAGAGCGCGAAAGCTATTCGAGCGCTCCAAAGTAGAATTAACGACTCTCTAGCGGCACTTCAAGCTCATCTCGTCGATACAACAAACTGGGACCCAATCTTGGTATTCGCCTGTTGCAATAGGCTACCCAAAGTTACCCTTTCTCTTTGGGAACAATCGTTGGAAGACCCAACAAAATTACCAACCTGGAAACAGTTAGACAAATTTCTAAGTGCACGATTCCAGACTTTAGAATCAATTTCCGACACCACTTCGTCAAAACCATTTCCACTTAATTATCAAATGACTAAAAGAAACACTTCTCATAAGCCTAGCAAAGTCAATGCATTTCTTGCGAAGGCGGGAGGAAATAAGTGTAGAATTTGCTCGGCAGAGCATACTATCTATGAGTGTCCAAAATTCTCGGCATTATCGGTCCCAGCCCGAATTGAAATAGTGCGAGAAAAGAAAATGTGCAATAATTGCCTAGGCACCAGTCACCAAAAAGCTTCTTGTTCTAGCAAATACTCTTGCAGTTTGTGCAAGAAAAGACACCATACTCTGTTGCATCTTGCAACTAATCCCACACCAAATCAAAATAAAGGTTCAAATATACAGTCCACTTCTCAATCACAAGCTGTACAAAGTCCTCAAATCTCTGCGTCTTCGCAACCATTTATCCCTCAAGCTGCATATCAGAATTACATGGTGACCTCAAGCAAAAAGATTCTTTTGGCTACTGCCTTAGTGAGCATTGTAGGACGAGAAACCGTGCATACTGTAAGGGCACTCATTGATCCAGGTTCCGAAATATCTTTCATTTCGGCATCCGTGCAAAAACGTCTGAATTTACCTTATGTCGATAAAAATACATCTATTTCTGGAATAAGTGGAAACTTTTCTGTAACTTCTAAGAAACTTTGTTCTTTTTCAATCACTTCTGCTTATTCCCCCCAAGTCATTATTTCAGCCCAAGCCATTGTGCTTAATACGCTCACTAACAACCTCCCGAGTTCATCTTTCTCGGTTGTAAATCCTAGCATTTACGAAGGCCTTCAATTGGCCGATCCCACGTTTAATAAATCTTCCACGGTAGATCTTCTGATAGGTGCTGATCTATATCCGTCCATCATTCGCAATGGTCTTAAACACATTTCTAACTCACTTCTTGCCCAAAATACAATGTTTGGTTGGATTCTGTCAGGCCCCGTCCCAGAATCAGTTCAATCGTTCACTACAACCTTAATATCCGACAGTAGTTCATGCAATTTAGACATTCAGCTGCGTAAATTTTGGGAGTTGGAAGAACTGCCTTCTACAATCGTTCGTTCGACCGAAGACTGCTTCTGTGAAGAGTTGTACAAAAAAACCACCTTCCGACGAGATGATGGCAGATTTGTCGTCCGACTCCCTTTTAAGCCACTAACGGGTAAGATGGGCTTAGGCCACTCTAGATTCATTGCCCTGAAACAGTTTTTAAGAACTGAAAAATCTCTATCGTCTAAAGAGAATTTGAAGTCTCAGTATTCAAAAGTTATTTCTGAGTACCTTTCCCTAAATCATATGCGAAAGGTTACTCCATTGGAGCGTATTGAAAACGGTCAGTTGAAATCATTTTACTTACCACATCATGCGGTAATTAAACCAGAGAGTACTTCGACAAAGGTGCGTGTAGTTTTCAATGCGTCCAATGCCTCGTCAAACGGTGTCAGTCTTAATGATTTACTGTACCCAGGTCCCATCTTACAACAAGACTTACCCTCGTTAATAATCCGCTGGCGTTTTTATAAATTTGTGTTTAACGCTGACATAGAAAAAATGTACCGTCAAATTATGATCAACCCACATGACACCCCATTTCAACGAATTCTTTTCCGTACCTCTCCTCACGAAGAAATTGAAGATTATGAACTACTAACAGTCACTTTTGGAGTGAACTGCGCCCCTTACTTAGCGATCCGTACTCTACTCGAATTAGCTAGAATTGGGACAACGGATTTCCCCCTTGCATCAAAAATTCTTCAATCCGAGTTTTATGTCGATGATGTTTTGTCCGGTGCTCATAGCGTTCACTCCGCAAAAAAGGCTCAGTCTGAACTTATTAGCCTTCTTAATTCAGCTGGATTTCCCCTCCGCAAGTGGACTTCCAATACTCCCAGTTTACTCGACCATTTGCCCCGGGAACATATTTTGAGTGAGAACTTTTTGAAACTTGACACTGACAGCAATACAAAAACGTTAGGAATACGCTGGAATGCCAAGGGAGATAACTTCTACTTTTCTATTCAACCAATCATTTTATCTAAAAGTCCTACCAAACGAGAAGTTTTTTCTCAGATTGCTCGTATTTTCGACCCAGCAGGTTGGTTAGCTCCCGTGGTCATAGTGACAAAAATGCTCATGCAACGAGTTTGGTCAGAGCATACCAACTGGGACGACCCTCTTCAATTAGACACGTTCAAAATATGGGAGAACTTTGCATTATCATTGAACGATATAAAACACATTGAAATACCCCGTTGGGTAGAATACTCACCCTCTTCCGATGTTCAATTTCATGGGTTCTGCGACTCATCTGAAAAGGCTTATGCCGCGGCCCTATATATACGCGTGCGTCACTCTGACGAAACTCTCACTTCTCACTTGCTCTGCGCCAAATCTAAAGTTTCACCCATAAAATCTGTGTCATTACCACGCCTTGAGTTGTGTGGGGCACTTCTACTTTCTAAACTAGTAAAAACCTACTTGTCTAGTTTTCCGGTCCACGCATATCAGACTTTTCTGTGGACCGATTCGTCCATTGTTTTAGCTTGGCTTAAGAAACCACCTTGTGTGTGGAAAACCTTCATTGCAAATCGCACCAGCGAGATTTTAGAGAATGTTGGGAACATCACATGGAGGCATGTGAAATCAGCTGACAATCCAGCCGATTTAGCTACTCGAGGTTTAATGCCTTCTGATTTGAGGCTCAACACACTGTGGTGGAACGGGCCCTCGTGGCTTTGCCAGCCAGTTTCATTGTGGCCACAAGTATCTCCAATCGCTCCCCGTATCGAAGATCTCGAACAGAAACCCGTCGTCTCATTGATGGTTCAAGAAGATCAAGAAGATATTCTTGATCGGTTCTCATATTTACTTCGTGCTATGCGTGTCATTTGCTACATATTCCGCTTTTATTTTAAAATTTCGAAAAGGCAAAATATGCAATACACTACAGCTAGCATTGCCCCCCAAGAGATACATTTTGTACAAAATCGTTTAATACTCCTAGCTCAAAGACGATTTTACCCAGGGGAATATTCTCGTTTGATGGAAGGTAAACCCATCCACCAAAAAAGCCCGATCATTTCATTTAATCCATTCTTAGATTCCTCCCAACTACTTAGGGTCAATGGTCGGCTATCTCAATCAGAGCTTTCCTACAATGAAAGACATCCTCTCATTTTACCCTATAACTCTAGATTTTCATATCTGCTTACTCAATTCATTCATGAAATCACACTGCACGGTGGCAATTCATTGATGCTGCGGCTCTTGCGGCAAAGTTTTTGGATTCCAAAACTTAAGAATCTCATAAAATTCTGTATTCGAAATTGTAAAGTCTGCGTCATTCACAAAAAGGAGCTTAGCAAGCAGATGATGGCTGCTTTACCCCCTGAACGATGTACTTTCTCCCCACCTTTCACTTTTACAGGGATCGATTTTGCCGGCCCTTTTGTAATAAAATCCTTCAATGCAAGAAATTGTCGTATGACCAAAGGTTATACCTGTGTCTTCGTTTGTTTTTCGACTAAGGCCATTCATCTTGAGGCCGTAAGTGATTTATCGTCTGAAGCGTTCTTGGCTGCATTCGCGCGATTTGTTGCTAGACGTGGTTTACCTAAAGAAGTATATTCTGACAACGGTACCAATTTTATTGGGGCTGGTGCAATTTTACGCAAGGAGTTCAAAAAATTTCTCACTTCTATTCCGCAAGAAACTCAATCTCGTTATGGAGTTCAAGGTCTTAAATGGAATTTTATTCCCCCAGGTGCTCCACATATGGGTGGACTCTGGGAAGCGGGTGTCAAAAGTTGTAAAAGTCACCTCAGGAAGCTTGGGACCAGTTCAAAGTTCACTTTCGAAGAATTTTCGACCATATTAGCTCGAATTGAAGCATGTTTGAATTCACGTCCAATATCGTCAATGTCCAATGATCCCTCGGATTTAGTGGCCTTAACCCCGGGTCATTTTTTACGCGGTGGTCCACTTTTAGCATTTCCTGAACAAAGTTTATCTGATACCAATTTGTCCCTCATCAATCGATGGGAAAAACTTAAATGTCTCCAGCATCAGTTATGTCGTCGATGGAAAGACGAGTATTTAAGGGAACTTCATCAAAGACATAAATGGCAATTGCCCCAACCAGACATCAAGCTAAATGACTTAGTAGTTGTAAAAAATGAAAACCTTCCAGCCACTGAATGGAGGCTTGGGCGTGTTATAAATGTACACCCCGGCTCTGACGGACGAGTGAGAGTGGCAACACTACGAACCCAGAACGGCGAAATTAGCCGTCCCGTGGTTAACCCTTGTCTTTTGCCCGTAAAATAATAAATATACTATGCTTTTCTATATGTATCTCTGTGCCTTTCAAATTATAAAGATAGCCTTACACTCATTCCTTAAAAACAAAATAATAATAACATTACAAAGTCCTTAACTTAAAAAGATTGATTGCTTTGGGCGCTTCACGCCATTGGGAAAGAAAATCCTAAGAATCTCCTCTTAATTTTTTTTAATGCAAATATTTTTTTTGGCGCTTCTCGCCAAGGGGGGCAGTAATGTTCATGCCACTTAAGTATTCAGAAATTTGTTGAATTAAAATTATGTATTTGGCATCACTTAAGATGTATTCAACAAATTCCTGAACATGCCCTTAACCCATTTTCGGAGCTGACCCCTTTTATCAGCTGCCATTTTTTACTGCTGATTTCCGGCATTTTCGTTTTTCTCATTATTCTTTCCACACTCAAAGGCACAAGTTCGCCATTTTCATCTTACGAATTATTAAACAAAAAATTTCCCATAAAATCTCTGGCTTGTGAAATTAATATAATATTGAACTCAAAATATAAAGAAAATAAAAAGCATACAAAGTTTAATTGAAGTGCGTTTTATTGCAAAGAAGATAAAACAAAAGGAATATTTATTCGACACGTTTTCCCGCAAGAGAACTCATTCGGCATTCATCCCCCCATAAGCCAAGAAAAAGGCACACAACCTCGGATCGCCACGATCAGGGAATCTTCAGCAATTCATCCCTCCGTGGGTCGATCACACCCAAAACGAGTCACTGTTTGGTGCTGATTTCGGTCCAGAGGCATAATTGGGCCATTTTTCTTCGAAAATGAGCAAGGAGTGGCCGTTACAGTCAATGGCGATCGATATCGGGCCATGTTGAACAAAAATTGAAGAGGAGGATATTGGCAACATTTTTGTTTTAAACAGGACGGCGACGCTACGTGCCACACAGCTGAAGCTACACTCGATGTTTTGCGCCCTGTTTTTGAAGATCGCATTATCAGCCGCAGAGTTAATGTCGTTTGGCCACCTCGGAGCAGCGATTTGACACCGTTGGACTATTATTTGTGGGGTGCCGTAAAAGATAATTGTTACGCTGACAAGCCAGAGACAATTGACCCTTTAAAAGACAATATTCGTGAAGCCATTGGTGAAATATAGCTCCACACAATCGATACTTACTTACTTATCCGGCTCACTATCCATGAAGGGTCTCAGCCTGAGATACTGCAGTCTTCCATCGTAAACGATCCCTCGCATGCACTCTCCAGTCACCGAGACCAAGCGCTCTGGCATCCGCAGTCACTTGGTCCTTGTACCGTAGGTTTGGTCTTCCTTGTCGTCTTGAACCTGGGGGCTGGGATGAGAAGACTTTCTTGGCTGGAGCGTTGTCGTCCATTCGCTCGATGTGGCCGAGCCAATGTAGTCGTCTTTTCTTCTGGACTACATCCACATCTTCGTACATCTCATACAGTTCTCGGTTGTATCTTCTTCTCCATTCGCCATCGTCGCATACGGGACCAAAAATCCGTCGAAGAATTTTTCTTTCGAAAGTGCCCAGTATCAATTCCCCTTTTTTCTTATCGTCCAGCACTCGGCGCCGTAGAGTAGGACTGGTAAAATCAAAGTTTTGTATAGCAGACACTTTGTCTTTCGAGTGAGGAGTTTTGAACTCAGTTGTTTGGCCAAACCGAAGCAGCAGCGGTTCGCTAGGGTAATTCTTCTTCGGATCTCCACTAAGGTGTCGTTCGTGGGATTGATGTTTGTTCCAAGGTAGGTGAACTCCTTAACTACCTCGAAATTGCTGCTACCAACAGTGACGTTTTGTCCTAGGCGGTGGACAGATGTTGCTTTGTTTGTTGATAACATGTACTTTGTTTTGTCCTCATTCACTTCAAGACCAACTAGTTTCGCCTGTTCTTCAATCGCTGTGAAGGCCTCAAGCACAGCTCTCTTGGATCGACCGATGATGTCTATGTCGTCCGCATAGCCTAGGAGCTGGGTGGATTTGTTGAAGATAGTGCCCTCCGTGCTCACACCTGCCTTGCGCACTATCTGCTCCAGGACTATGTTGAAGAAGTCACATGACAACGCATCTCCTTGTCTAAACCCTGCGCAAGTTTGGAATAACTCGGATGAGCTGTTACCCATTTGCACACTGCACTGCGTATTGTTTAGCGTCATGCGGCACAGCTGGATCAGTTTGTTCGGGATCCCGAATTCAGACATCGCAATCATAAGCTCTTGGCGGTGGATGCTATCATAAGCAGCTTTAAAGTCGATGAAAAGATGGTGGGTTTCGACTTGAAATTCGTTGGTCTTTTCCAGGATCTGCCTCAGTGTGAATATTTGGTCTATCGTTGTTCTGCCTGGCCTAAAGCCACACTGGTACGTGCCGATTATTGTGCTGCAGAAAGGTTTAAGACGCTCACACAGTACGTTGGATAGGATTTTGTATGCAACATTAAGCAGCGATATGCCACGGTAGTTTTTGCATAACATCGGATCGCCTTTTTTGTAGATGGGGCATATGGAGCTTATCGACCAGTCAGTGGGCATGCATTCTTCCTCCCACACTTTGGTGATGACCTGGTGCATGCGGTTCATCAAAACACCTCCTCCATGTTTAAAGAGTTCCGCGGGTATGCCATCCGACCCGGCGGACTTGTTATTTTTTAGCTTTTGGATGGCTCTTTCTACCTCTTCTCTACTGGGGGCTGGGACTGGGTCTTCATTGACTGGTCTTGCTTCTCTTTCGTCATTATCTTGCTCGACATTTTGCGCATTCAGCAGCTGTTGGAAGTGCTGCTTGAAAACATCTACAATTCCCTGTGCTTCGGTGACAAGGTTTCCTTCACTGTTTCGAAGAGCTTGTGTCCCGGTTCTGAAACCAGAAGCTAATTGCTTCGACCTTTTAAAGAAACGCCGGGTGTTGTTCTTGGCCCGAGACTCTTCTAGATCTTTGAGCTGAGAAACTGCGGATGCTCTTTTCTTCCTTCGCAGGGTATTTTTCTCATTTCTCCTTTTCGTGCGGTACTCTTCCCTTGCTGCTCTTGTTTTCCGTTGCAGCATCTGCACACGTGCATTTTCCGTCTCTCTTTTCAATATCACGCACTCATCATCATACCACGGGTTCTTTTTCGGGGGTGGCTGGTAACCTATGGTGGTCTCGGCTACATTTTTTATTATTTCGCGATATTGGTTCCACAATGTGTTGACGTCTGTAGTATTTGGGAGGACGGTGGTGGAGAGTCGCTCGCTCAGGCGCTCACTGTAGTCTCTGGCATTCTCCAAAGTGCTAAGGCAACCGATGTTGAACTTCTTTCTTTGGGCCGCACGTGTTTTTTTGTCGTTTGATATTCGAGCTCTAAACTTAGCCACTACCAGAAAGTGGTCAGAGTCGACATTTGCTCCTCGGAAAGTGCGCACGTTCAGGATGTTGGATGCGTGCCTTGCGCCGATTAGCACATGGTCGATTTGGTTGGTGGTTCGACCATCCGGAGATCGCCAGGTTGCTGTGTAGATCTTCCGTCTTGGAAACCTAGTGCTACTTATCACCGTATTACGAGCTGCAGCAAAGTCGATTAGTCGGAAACCGTTATCTGTTGTTTCTTCGTGGAGGCTGTGCTTTCCAACTAATCCGCCAAAGATGTCTTCCTTCCCGATTTTTGCATTGAAGTCTCCGAGTACGATTTTGACGTCGTACTCTGGACAGGCTCCGTAGGCTCTATCCAGGAGGTCGTAGAAATCCTCCTTGCTAGGCTCCTCAGCATCATCGGTAGGGGCGTATGCACATATTATACTGATGTTCTGTAATGTGGCCTTGATGCGGATCACAGCCAGGCGATCACTTATTGGCTTGAAATCCATGACTTTCGATCTAAGCCGATTTCCCACGACGAATCCGCATCCAAATATATGCAATCTTTGATGACAGCTATAATAAATGTCGCAATTTTTTCTCTTCATTGTCCCTGATCCTATCCATCGTATTTCCTGGATCGCAGTAATATCTGCCTTATACTGCGAGAGGACAGATTCAAGTTTCTGAGTTGCACCTGGAGTGTAGAGGGTTCTTACATTCCAAGTACAAACTCTCAATGCGTAGTCCGTTGTCGTTCCGGGTCTGGTTACCATAAGAGGGGGTTCATTATCCGAGGCTGGTATCTCTCTCATAACTTTCAAGTTTTTCACTGTGGAGGGGTTGTTAGCCCCTCGCACTAACCTCCAAATTTGTTGGGCCGTAGATAAGGTGCTTTTTTTCCCGATTTGCACCCGCGCTTACAAGTTTCGCAAGTTATATCTAAGATATAACCAGTACCCGGTGGCTACCACGAGGAGGTAAAGTAAGCACTTGGTGTGTAGGAAAAGTTACAGCATAAGCCCCCAGATCCTACAACACCCAGCTCCACACAATCGATAATGTGCTTAAAAATTGGACAGATCGTGTAGACTACTGTATAGCCAGCCGAGGCAGCCATTTGAATGAAATAATTTTCCATTATTAACCGGAAAGATTGTACTTTCAAAAAAAAAAAAAAATTGAGAAAATATCACTGGTCAACAAAATTTCATTTTTTAATTGTCACAAGGATGAGACACATCATTTCTAGTAGATTTTTGATGCTGAAACTGAATCCGGACATAGAATTGTTAACTGTCCCAATCAACAATTTATAACCTGAGTTTCAAAATTACCGCGGTAATAATATTACTTTCAATAACTTTGGTCATAAAGCGGTGTGTAATTGGTTAATTTATGAACTGTAGTTGTTTACCAGTAAAAAAAAGTCTTAATTTCAACTTTTAGTTTAATTCAGGTAAGAATTTAACCCAAAAACCTGGTTATTTGTGAGCTTCAGTTAGATTTTGGTTCTAAAAAACTTTTTTTGACAGCGTCGTTCAAAATTCAAATTTCAAATTACAAATGTCTATAAAAATTTTCTGTCCTCAAAAAATTTCTTCAAAAACCGTGTTTTTTGCACATTGAGATAAGCATATCTCGAAAACCTGACGTGCTACAACAATTCTGTGTCCGGATTCAGTTTCAGCATCAAAAAATCTACTAGAAATGATGTGTCTCATCCTTTTGACAAAAATGCTGTTGACCAGTGTATTCAGTTGTTTTTTTCTTATAGCATTTTCAAAAAGAAAAAAAGTTATTTGGCGGACCCTTTATTAGTAATAGAGCAACACGGAACAAGTATCATGAGACCTTTTTTGTTGCATAATTTTCATGTAGAGATCTGCCACTTCAATTATTTTTAGAAGAAAAACATTTTTTGCGGTCTTAATTTTATTAGACAATTTTTTTTTGCTTGCGAGTTTTTGGACATAAACTTAAGTGAGTAGATATGTAGATACACTGTTCCTATAAATTATTTCTTAAAAAATTATTAGGCGAAAGGAACAATATAACAGCCCTATTCTGAGCAACCTCACTGATACGTCATATGTCACAATAACCTCATAACTGGAGGTGAACTTAATTTTGTGACTTTTTCGTATTTTGACAAAAACCTCACAACTTGTGACCCTCACAATAACCTCATAACTTGAGGTGAACTCCATTTTGTGACTTTTTCGTATTCTAGCAAATTCCTCACAACTTATGGCCCTCATAAAAATCTCAAAATTGTGATGTGCTCGTTGGCAGATCATAATTCAGAAACTCGATATTCTGACACTGAAAACTTTAAACATGGAATTGAATATTATTGTGATAAATCTGTTTGAAGAAAATATATCTAGATATCAAAGGTAAGAATTAAAATACTGATAAAAGTAAATAACGATCTACCTGTGTTTTTCAAAAATTATTAAGATTACAGCGAAGGAGAATTTTAAGAAAATTAAGGGATGTGAACGATCCGTTTGCCCTTCAATACAGAATGTTTATACAATTTTTTCGTTTTCCAAAAACTTTGTGTTGGAACATTATTCAGGAACTCAAGATACATGATGATCAATACAGTTCACTGCCATTCACCATTCGAGTACAGTCAACTTTTTTTTTTGTTTAGTTCAAAATCAATTATCTAGAAAATAGTTTCTTTCAGTGCCTTATTTTCTCGCCCATGGATCTTACCAAAAGTGTGTAGGGAACAATTACATCATTCCTGTAAGCCAACCAACAGTCTCCAGAAATGTGAATTATATCTGCCAACTTTTGCTAAAGATCAAAGGACAATCGATTCATTTTCCAACCACAGATGATGAGATTTTGGATAAAAAAATTGGGTACGCCTACGAGTATAGTTAATTAGACAATTCTTAAAAGTTTACTAATAAAGAGAAAAATATTGCATAGGTTCTTTAATAGATTCAACATAAGACGAACCATCGGAGCTTTTGATTGTACATACATATCACTTGTAACTTCAAGATTATTAAACTCAACAACTCCAGCTCAGCTGTACATGAACCGAAAAGGATACTACAGTGTTAAAGTTGAAGCAGTATGTCTTTTTATTTGAATTGTTTTTGATTGTGAACTTATTTATTGTTTTGTTTTGAAATCAGGTATGTGACTCCGACTTAAAACTTATGCATGTGAACGCGAAGTTCCCTGGACCCAGTCATGATTCAGGAATATGGTCGACATCCAACATACGAATCCATCTTATTGAAAATTATAATCCTTCGGTTGCAAAGTGGCTGTTGGGTGATTCTGGCTACCCTTTAGAGTTTAGAGCCATGGTTATTAACTCCTGTCAGCAAACCAACAACAAATGAAGAAAAAGAATTTAATAAAATGCACATAATTGCCTCGACTTCTGGATAACATTTTTATTTTCTAATATGACATTTTCATCAATTTATAATAAATCATCTCCTTTGGCTTTCACTACTCATACCTCATACGGATTGCAATTGCTCCGGCAATAAGTTGTTCGTAATCAAAAGAATAAAATAGCCCACCAAACGCCAACTCCACGCACCGTCAAGAGTGTCCAGAGTTTGCCAACAGCAATTCCCGTCTGCCCCAAATAAGACCAATCCATTCGCAAATATTATGTACATATAACGATATCCTATACATAATGTTGAAAATTCCTTGGTCCATAGCACTCGATGTCTGGGACGACAACGCAATCCATATCCAGTTACATCTTCATACCAAATGGTAATGAATTAAACTCATCCGTAGTCACTAGACAGCCTCATCGCAGGTCGATTGATTCCTGCGATGATCGATCGCGCGCCGGGCTTATTGCACTCCAGGAATTCCTTAGATAGAAAACTGCAATTGACAAGCGGTCCGAGTGGATTGAAATTTTAGGCTCCTTTTATTTTGATCACCTTGAATACAAAATAATAATTACAAGAAATTTGTAAATACCAATTTAGAACATTTCAAAGAATTTCTTACCAATGAATTTCATTCCTATGATTGTGTTTATTTTTTTTTTGCATAAAACTCCATTTTTTTGTTTAATTTGTTTTGACAAATCAGCTGGTAGTCACAACAATAAACCCACCTTCCTGTGGTGGATTTGCTGAGGTTTCTTGTGAGGTTTTTCGCGGAATACAAAATTGTGACAACCTCATAAGAAACCTCACAAAAACAACCTCACAAAAAATTATGACCTGTGACCATCACAACTCCTGGGCTGTAAATCAATGTTTTAGTGAAGTGAAGTGAACTCGGTTCATACAGGACTCAAGCATTCGACAGATTTTGGGAAGCTGTGATGATACGTGTTAGTGCAGACATGAATATTTAGATTGACATTGAGTGTTCCAATCGTAAGATCTCTGCAAAACTTTTTAAGGGCAATTTTACAACCGTGGCTTAACTCTGAACCACGTTTCAACGTAAGAACATTAAAAGCACTCACTCACACTCACTCCGATGGTGATGTTACTATTGCTTTATCTTTTATTGACTTGGACAAATTGATCATATGAATTACCAGGTAAATTATATTGACGTTTATATTTTTTCGTTCATGCGTGGGTCAAAGTCGAATCCCGATGGTGTAACTGATCTAACAAGAATTCAAAGTGAATTATTCATATTTTTACTGTTCAGACTTCAGACCATAGAGAATATATAATGTTATTATATTATATATTCTCTATATTTCAGACGGTTTGTCAAAATGAATTCCGGTGTAAATTGAGTAAACAAGTTACTGAGCCTAGGAGTTTACGTTCCCACTTCAGCTTCATCTTAACACTATCAGGCCTTGTATGAATTTATTTAGTTAGTTTCACTTCATCCTCCACCATTATTATTTAATCATTCTAAGAGAAATTATTTCCATCTTCATAATTCCCAAAAACTCTGAAGCCAACCACTGTTGAACGAATCTTAAACATTTTTAAAGTCTAAATGTGTATTTCATTAAAATTTGTTGAAGGTTGGACCAAACTAGGTTGACCAATGTTCCTTTAAAAAGGATAAGTTCTAATTTCATACATTTAACTTCATGGATTGGTTATTGAAGTGTTGGTCCTCATCATTTTGATCAACTTGGATGGTATTTAATTGGCATTCGGCAGCAGCCAGCGGCTTATTTATGTTCTCTTCGTCTTCCTCAATGCTCGTTGGTCGTAGCACTAAAGTGATTCCTGAGAAAACGAAGCTGTAATTTTGCCTGTACGCTGCCCGTTTAGCAACTCGTTAATGCCTTCGGGTGTTCGAGCTCATCCTTGCAGTAGGCATCACACATTTTTCAAACATTTTCAAAGTTTCTTGATATATGAAAACTTTTACCGAGCTGTGACATCAAATGCTTTGCTTTGTCACTGAAGACTGAAGACACAAAAGTCAATTATAACTTTCCGAAATTTCAGCTCCAATCAAAGGTTTCTCCGCCAAAGTCTTCAAAATAAAAAATTACATCAATTTGTCAATTTGTCCCAAACCAAGTCTCCTCATAATTTACCCTCATTGCGATGATTTATGCATTAAAAATTCTTAATTTTTTCACTTCTTTTATGTCTCTAATCAAAAGTTAGGTACAAAGCTTATTCTTCAAAGACCAGATCCAGAGTCATCCCCGCAAAGTGGTTCAATGACTTCATCGAATTCATATTATGTATAACCCTATTAAAGTTCCTTGATCTGTCTATGAGTGCGTCTGACAAATTCATCATTTTTACTTTCACATTTGCCAAAGTCGTCAAGCAATTTCGACATCATACAACACAAAAGGGTTCTTATGAAAACAAATTGAAAGTTCTGTGTGCTATGTGCACGCATTGCCAATAAATCAACACCTCAATCTCAATCCAACATTGACTCTGATGTTCCTTTGATGAAATTATAATTTCGTGGTTGTCGAAAATTTGTTTGGCTTCATGTTTGCTATTAATTTTTTCTCTTTCTTAGAAGACATTAACCTTGAAAACGTACCCATAAGAGCGACTGTCTGTTTTTAACGTTTCGAACCGTAATTTCCGGCCACTCAACCAAGCTTAAGCGTTAGTAAAGCTTTTAGGGGGATAATTTAAAATGTCATTTCATGATTTTCGCTGTCTATTTGTTTTCGCCAAAAATTAAATAATGCCTACAAAATTTATTTGACACGAAAAATGTGGAAAAAAAGCAATTTCTTGTTAGCAAAAGTTTTAATGAGTTCGAAAATAATTTTAATAAATATTGCCCTAGGCCCAATAGAGCTGAGCTAAGCTAGCTTGAAATTTAAGATATTTTTTATGTTGTTATGTAACTTTTGGGGTTTTATGGCGGAAATAATGATATCAGAGTGGTTCGTTAGAGGACCTCTGAAAGATTAATTAAGGGAGTTTCATTTTTTTTCATTTGATTTCGTAGGAAATGTCTTCTTATAAAAGTGTGAAGGGGTGGAGAACATGGTGTTTCAGCATTTCCGCCCACACAGTGTTTAGTGAAGAATTATGGATAGAAATTAGTTCAACCGACACAATGTGTTTCTTGTTTAATTTCTGCTGAAGAATAAAACGTTTGTCTGCCGAACTTCGGTTAATTACCATGCTTTCCTTTTTTCGCTGCCATGATCCTGATGTCGATGAAGTCATACGCGTTAGAAATTGGTGGCAATCCTCCTTCATGTACCTCAGTCTGAACTTTGCAACAAAATCAAAACTAGGTTACATGTTTCCAACTATCCCCGAATCTCCTTATCAACCTCGATGCAACTTCCACAATCTCTTCCAATATTTTTCTCAGAACAAACTTTCCTTTACTTACTCTCCTCTCTACCTCTACTCTCTCTACTCTCTGTTACAAACTCTCTAACTGATAATAAGATTAAAGGTAATCATGGTTGAAACTCAATAAGTCTTCTTACATGGTTCGATACTCTAAAACCTTTTAATCTCCATTTATTCCGACAAGACACAATGACTTATAAAATAGCAAAAATCCATATCTTCAGTCAATAACGATAGAACACTCTCATTACATGGGTTTGGTGGGATGTAAATGGACTCAAACAAGTCAATGGGATAATTTTACCGCATTCTTGAATCTACTTGATGTCCTTCTTCTCAAGATCGAGGCAATGCCATCATGAAAGTCAAAGTCGGGCAAAGTTTTTTTTTTCATCTTTAAGCAGCTTATCGCTGGGTGACTTATCTCCACAACGGTGATGGTGGGTGGGAGGACAAAAGAAAGCAAAGCATCAGATCATAATAATTAAAAGGATACCAAAGCCACCAAACACATGAGCTTACACAAGCATATATCAGTTTAACTTTTATTTTAATACTTTTTGTTTGTGTTTGTTCTGTTTTGTATCCTTCCCTTGTCGTGCAGACTTCAATTAATGCCCAGAAGCTTATATTCGTTTTTGCTGAACTGTAAAATTCCTTGAAAAACTGTAACTATAAAGTTTTTCGTAATTCTACGACGATGACGATGAAAAGGATGACAATGATGATGATAATATGGTTGTATTTTGGTACCTGTTTTTGCGTTCCACCTTACTTAATAAGAGGACATCATAGGATACTCTATGAGTCATAATGCACACAGAATGTTTTTCCCTCCATTTGAATTGGTTTCGTTACTCCTTTAGATAGAAAAGTGGGTGGAAAGATGAGTTGAGAAGTGTGTATTGTTCCGGGAAAGAATTTAGAGAGTAGCTTATGCTTGTTTTGTTTTTTTTTTTTTAATTTTTTTTTTATTTTTTTTATTTGTTAAGCCTTGAAGGATTTAACAGACTTTGGCAGAGCCGTTTACTTCAGGGTTCGCGCGAACCCTAAGTTTTTTTATTCACGTATTTTGCGTGTCGTAAACTAGGGTTAAGAACAAGAAGAGAAGAATTTTGAGGAGGAAGTAGAAGTCGTTAAAGTTTGCTGTCCAACCAGAGGGCAGAGCCGTTTACTTCAGTAGCTACAGAGCGTCAAAGGGGTAGTAGTAGTTGAAATGGTGGCCACGAGCAGTCTAGCTCGGTGACACAATTAGCGCTGAGTTGCGTCGTTTTGATACCATAAAATACTCGCTTGACCTATAAAGTTAAAAGAGGGATTATATATAATACTGGGTTTTGAGTGCGTCTCAAATCCACTTTGTTGCGTTTAGAAGGAGATCAAATCTTTGATCTCCAGTTCTGAGAGCTCATTGAGGTCGTTGGAAAAGGACTTTCCCAATGTTTTGGCTCTCGTTTTGGCTAGGGCAGGACACTTGCATAAGAAGTGAAGAACAGTTTCCTTTTCTCGCTTGTCCTCACAACTACGATAGAAAGTATTGTGGGGGATGCCCAGCTTAGATGCGTGTTCTCCAACAGGCCAGTGTCCGGTGCATGTAGCAACGACCCTGGCTATGTCTTGCCTGGGTCTGCAAATGAGATTATTAGTACGGTATTTGTTGTAGGTGGGCCATATCCTTCTAGATATGATACAGTTGGTTAGGCTGTTCCACCTGTGGTTTGATTCAGCGAGGAAAATTGAGAAGATCTTGCCCTTCATAGCACCAAGAGGAATGTTGACTCTTTCCGCGAGTGAGCTATGAAGGGCTGATCCTTGCCTAGCCAGCTCGTCAGCACGTTCATTGCCCTCATAGCCTCTATTACCCGGAATCCAGATGAGAGTGACCCTGAGTCCAATGTTCATGCCTGCTAACTCACTTCGGCATTGTTGAACTAATTTGGAGGATGAAGTGGACGAGCCAATCGCTTGAATAGCCGCCTGACTGTCCGAAAAAATAGCTGTATTGCGGTTTTGATTTGGATCTAGTTTTAGTAACTTGCATGCTTCCTTGGTCGCGAGTAGTTCAGCTTAAAAAACATTAGCAAAGTCAGGAAGTCGCAAAGATCTGGAGACATTTAAAGACTCGGAGAAAATTCCTGCACCGACCCCAAACTCCATCTTCGAGCCGTCAGTGAAAATAGTTGTGTCGAAGCCTCTCGTCACTAAGTCATCATCCCATTCATTTCGAGATGGGATGATAACTTTAAACTCCGCACTGAGGTCCACAGTAGGGGTGCAGTAGTCGGTTTCTGTCGAAAAGATGTCCGCTGGGATGAGGTTAGTAATATTACTATGACCATAGGGCCTAGAATACCAACTATTCGATTCCCTAATTCTCAACGCGCTGCAAGATACTTAGTATTAGATATGCAGAGAAAAACGTTTAGGGCGTCCGATGGACATGAGCGCAAAGCTCCAGTGGAGCCAACACTAGCTGTTCTCTGAACCTTTTTTAGTTTAGTTATATTGTAGGCTTTACTAAGCGCGGGCCACCAAACAATCGAACCATAGGACAAGATTGGACGGACCACGGCTGTATACGTCCACAAGATTATCTTCGATTGCAAGCCCCACTTTTTGCCAAAGGTTTTACTGCAGGCCTAGAAAGCTATGCTGGCTTTCTTGACCCTTTCTTCGATATTAAGTTTCCAGTTTGACTTTGGGTGAAGTATTACTGTCAAAGGGGTAACATGATGTTTTTTTCGTTTGAATTCACCCTGTACAAAATCCTGTGGGTGAATTTGTCCAATTACCACAGCTTGGGATATGAACGTACGCATCTGCTGTCCAACTTTCAGATAGCCTTATACTTTTGAAGCTACAGGGGGTCGTAGAAGATCTTAACGTAACTTTTGCCTTTGAAACTAGGATCTCTTGACATAACTGACTGGATGCACGAGACCCTGGTGGTACCAGACCTCAAGTGCCTCCTTTGGTTTATTTTACAAAATGGTTTAGGCTCAGGCCTTGTTATGCTATAAAATTCAGATTTGTCATTCTCAAGTCCAGTTTCCCTCAAGTCTTTCCAAAGAAGCTGAATTTCTCACATAGTTAAAAAGATTTTTGTTCGTTAATCAAATACAACTCCCTTTTTCAAGCCCAAGAAATCCAGTCCTATTTTCACTTTCGACTCATTTTTTTATCCAGTGGAACCCATTACCTATAACAACAAAATTCAAACTGCAAAGAATCGACGAAAAATAGAAAACTAGAACAGAATTTCTTAATAATATTGCAACTAGACACTAAACTTGTGCAGCTTTAACCGCCTCTGTCCTCTAGCAATAGAAACTGCCACAATATACGAGCGAAAATTCTATACTGCTACATGCTGTTCCGGGCTAATAACCCGCCACAATTTCCATGCATATCCTATTTCGCCATAGTTCTCTGTATTTTGGCAAGCAGAAAGCTAGTTGCAGTGCAATAACGAAAATTCCTTCCATACCTTACTCTCACTAGATAAGATACAGAAACAATGCCGTCAAAGGCTTTCGCAAGACAACAAAGCGAACAGAAAGAAGACGTTAGAAAGGATAGCAGAGGATTATTATGAGTGACGAAGTATAGTGGAAGTTTTATGGAAGAATGAACGGTCGACAACGAACCAAACCCACTATCGCCTCTTTGGTCGATCTTATTGCAATTTTACTGAATCCATAAAATTCATAAATCGCGCCCTGAATGGGGCCATTGCGGATGGCAAATTATGTTGCTAAATCGTTATTGCTTCTGATACGAGCAATGTAAGAAATGGCAAATGGTTTAAAAATGGGGAGTCACTCTGTTTTTCTTTGTCGGGGACTAGTTTGCTTTCAAGGTTTCTTCTGTCCGATTAATAAATTAATTGGGGAAAGGATGGTAATTTGGCTTCTAACAGGTTGTTTACGATGGTAATGGCTTAAGTGAGACAGGATACTCTCTGTTTAATGCTTTGACGATGGTTATTTTGAATGCAAGGACTAAAGCCCAGTCAAATTGGCTCTTAAATTAGGGGAACTATTACAAATTACATTAATTCTCAACCAGCTAAAAATGAACATGATCGTTAGGAATACAACTCTTTTGAAAAGCTGAAAACCTCCCACCTATGACGTGTGTGCCATATACATCAAGCAGGGAAACCAATGATGATAAAAGTAGTGGTCTAAGAACAGAGCCTTAAGACACAATACAGTAAATTAAGTTTCTTTTGGTGCAAATACTTACTGAAGATGGCCACAAGAATCCGTTGTGGATTTTGGCCTCAAAGGATTTTATGTAAACACTTTTTGGCCTGAGAAGATGAGTGTCCCCAGCAGCCTCGAGGTAACTGATCAAACAGAGCTGCGGCTCTTTTCACAAGAATAAAATCAAAAATAAAGTGAACATCAATTTTTCATGAAGGTCAATTCAAATTGAATGGAGATTTAATTACAATTACTGACCTTAAGTGTTTGTTTCCTTTTTTCCAAGAAAATCAATAATGATCTTCCCTTGACATCAACCTGTAAGTCAAATAGCTAACCACAGACCAATCGAACTACGTTTAGGTACATCATTAAAAATTAAACAAAATTAACTTCCACATTTCATTCGAAAAATTGTCTACTTCCCGCCCTCCATTCCGTTCCATCAAAATTTAGACTGATATCTGCTTAATGCTTATCGAATCACTTGAAGTCTAAATTATTCAATCCAACTGCGAAATTATTCTGTTAAAGTGACAAGAAAGGGGTTTTCAACATTGAACTTTGTAATGAAACATTACACTTCACCCCTACCGCCGCATGATTCTCTTGCAAACAAGCAATACCCCGCTGATGCCTACAAAACCAGTTTGAGCTGCCAAGCACCACCCGATGTCAGCAATCATGCTATGACGAACAACTAAACTTCACCCCTACCGCCGCATAATTCTCTTGCAAACATGCAATACCCCGCTGATGCCTACAAAACCAGTTTGTAACTGCAAAGCATCACCCGATCAATCATGCTATGACGAAGAAATACACTTCACCCCTACCGCCGCATGATTCTCTTGCAAACAAGCAATACCCCGCTGATGCCTACAGTTTACAACTGCAAAGCATCACCCGATCAACTCTCAGTGACATACAAATGTAATTTGCAACACGATTTCATTTGTATGCTTATAATTCACACTGGCTTATCTCCAAAATATTCTTAAGTCTCCGAATTTGATTCAGTCAAAGGGGAGTCCGCCGCCGACCGTAGACCGAGTACCAATCTTGAGTACACCGCCGAACTCTCATTATTTTTGTGACAAGATCTAGATCCCAGAAGTGACGTGGGCTTCCAGGTTTTTAAAACTAGTGTCCACTGCTATCTCAGTTGAGACTTCCAAGTGTCCACTGCTTCCTCAGTTGAGACTTAGTGTCCGCTGCTATCTCAGTCGAGACTTCAAAGTGTCCACTGCTTCCTCAGTTGAGACTTAGTGTCCGCTGCTATCTCAGTCGAGACTTTTCCAAGTGTCCACTGCTTCCTCAGTTGAGACTTAGTGTCCGCTGCTATCTCAGTCGAGACTTTTCCAAGTGTCCACTGCTTCCTCAGTTGAGACTTAGTGTCCGCTGCTATCTCAGTCGAGACTTTTCCAAGTGTCCACTGCTTCCTCAGTTGAGACTTAGTGTCCGCTGCTATCTCAGTCGAGACTTTTCCAAGTGTCCACTGCTTCCTCAGTTGAGACTTAGTGTCCGCTGCTATCTCAGTCGAGACTTTTCCAAGTGTCCACTGCTTCCTCAGTTGAGACTTAGTGTCCGCTGCTATCTCAGTCGAGACTTTTTCCAAGTGTCCACTGCTTCCTCAGTTGAGACTTAGTGTCCGCTGCTATCTCAGTCGAGACTTCAAAGTGTCCACTGCTTCCTCAGTTGAGACTTAGTAGAGTTAACTTAGATTAAGATTATTCACTTGGAATTATATAAAGTAGAAAACCAGAACTCCTATACTATTCTCTTGGAATTATATAAAGTAGAAAACCAGAACTCCTATATTATTCACTTGGAATTATATAAAGTAGAAAACCAGAACTCCTATACTATTCTCTTGGAATTATATAAAGTAGAAAACCAGAACTCCTATATTATTCTCTTGGAATTATATAAAGTAGAATACCAAAACCGTTGAAATTGTATAAATATTAAGATCTCAAACTTATTAAACTTGTAATAGAAATAGTATTAAGAATTTGTGAATAAATAAAAAACAACCTTCAATAAACTAAAGTTTGTGCTTCTTTAGTAGACCCTGGACCCGATGAGCTTACCTCAGCATAATTAAAAAGCATCTCACAAATGGCGCCCGAGCAGGGACTTCATTGAGGTTGATTCACCCGCCGCCGACCGACCGTTCACGAAGAATCAGCTCCTCATTGAGGTCATACCGTCCGACCGTTTCAAACGCTTTAAGTTCTCCCGTCCAGCTCAGCACTTGAAGTATTAAATACCGTCCGATAACCGAAAACCATACCATACCAATACAAATCAGAACACCAGTGCCAGGTCAAAATGTCAGAGCCCGAAGAAACAAACGATTTTGATGTATTCTCGAATCTTCAATGGATATACCTCCTCAAAAAGAAAGAACTGGTCGAAAAAATGACGATGAAAGGATTAGACACCAATGACTCAGTGGATAAACTCCGAGCGCGATTCAGCGCCTATATAAAGGAATCCCGTACCCGCCGCTCGACGATGAATCTCTGTGAAGAAATATCGCAGCTAGTTCAAGACAGAGTATTCCCTGATGAAACCGAGCCTACAACCGAACAGAAAACCGAAGAAATAAGGGAAACAACACATCCCGAAGCCAAGTCTAGCCCGCCGACTATAACCATTACTGACACTTCTCAGTCCACCACCCCCAACGAATTAACCACGTCTAACCAGCAGGCTCCTTGCCACCAAAACCAACTACCGTCCGAAACGCACAGCCCACGACCAACAGCTCACCCAAGCCAGTACAGAACGACTATAAGTAGTGAGGTCGAAAGCATGAATACTATCCGTAAATGGGGCCTCCGATTCGACGCCTCCGCAAATGCCCTAGAGTTTATAGAACGCATCGAGGAATTGCTGGATTGCTATGCCATCCCTCCAGACCAGGCGCTGAGAGCACTCCCAGAAATATTTAGGAGTTCCGCACTTGAATGGTTTCGGATTCATAGAGACAAATTCTTGACCTGGGGGCGATTCCGGGTGGCATTTCTACGTTATTTCCTGCCCACACGTTTTGTCCATAAACTCGAAGACGAAATTATGCGGAAGCGACAAGGACCAAGGGAAAATGTTAAGGACTTCATACGGAGTATGGAGTACCTCATCCGACAACACCCAAGAATGACATCTGAGGACAACGTCGACCGTATATACGACAGCCTCAGACCCGAATATCGCTTGTATATCCGCCGAAGAGATTTTAAATCTCTGGAAGAACTGACGGAATTAGCCGAAGAACTGGAGTACGTAAGAGCAGAAGAACGTAATCTTCGTCCTTCTGTAACAAACAACCCACCCCCTCCGGCACGACATCAAAACATTACAATTCCATACGACCGAAATACCCATTGCTGGAACTGTAAACAGAGGGGGCACCAGAAACAAAATTGCCATCGCCCGTTCCGCTTGTTCTGCTCCTTCTGCGGGGAAGATGGTCGTCTGACCAAAGATTGCCAGTGCCACCGGCAACAAAGAACCCCACAAAACTGGAACAATAGGACGTCAGCCGTCGGTGTGCATTACCCCTCAACTCCAGCCCCGGTCCTAGAAGTACAGGACATTAACCAGCACCGTCCTATGTCTAACTCGCCTCAGCAACGATTAGCCACAGTGGGACAGAATATCCCAGGAACCATAGGTATCACCGTTGATAATCATCCACGTGTGAAGAAGAAGGGTCCAAGACAGCCATGCACACTGGCCAATCCATACAACCGTTGGTGGGCCACCTACAAGAAACACTGCCTCCGCGCCGCCGCCGTATCACCAAGAAGGACCACTCATACCCTTCCTCCTAGCTCTGTGGAACGTACCCCAAAGGACCAAGCCTCAAAGAAAAGCCCGTCGAGAGAGGAACCAGTTGCTGCCCCGATCACCGAACCCTGGCGAGACCCTCGTTATTTTGTGCCCATCAAGATTGGTGGGCGAATGTATAACGCGCTCATCGATACAGGCGCAACCAAATCCTTTATTGGACCTGCACTCAGGCAGAAGTTTAAGAGCCTCAAGCTCCCTATCCGATACCAGAGGTGTAATGTCCACCTCGCGAATGGTAACCCCGTGGTGACAAGGGAACACTTCACAATAACATTTAACTTAGGCGACATCCTTATCAGTGGTGAGGTAACATACCTGAAGGAGTTATCCGAAGACGCCATCCTGGGTGTGGATATTTTGGACCAAGGTGGATTTTCAATGACAATGGGGGGAAGCCTCATAACGCATCACGACATCTCGAGGCCGTGGACCGATCCCCTCTGCAGCCTTGCAACTAATGCCCTATTAACGACCGAAGAACAAGAGCAACTAGGAAATTTCTTGGCCACGGAACTTCCCCAGTTTGAAGAAATACAAGGACCTTCGATTGCGGTGACTCACCAAATCCGATTATCCACCGATCAGCCATTCAAGCAGCGATACTTTCCGAGAAACCCCGCTATGCAAAAGGTCATAAACGAGGAGATCGACGAATTGTTGCATAGTGGGAGGATCGAGCCCTCAAATAGCCCATTTAGTTCCCCTATTGTCCTAGTTAAGAAGAAAGATGGGTCGTGGCGATTATGCGTCGACTACAGGCAGCTAAACGAGATATCGATAAAAGATGCATACCCGCTCCCACAGATCCATGCTATTCTAGACAAACTACGAGGAGCCAAGTTTATCTCGACAATTGACCTAAAGCAAGGCTACTGGCAAATCCCACTAGAATACAAATCGCGCGCTTACACCGCATTTACAGTCCCCGGACGTGGGCTGTTCCAATGGAAAGTAATGCCTTTTGGGCTACACTCCGCACCAGCAACCTTTCAACGCGCCCTCGACCAAATCATTGGCATTGACCTGGAGGAATTTGCATTCGCTTACTTAGATGACATAATAATCATCAGTAAGACGTTCCCAGAGCATCTCAAGCACCTTCACGTGGTGTTCCAACGATTAAGGGCAGCCAACCTGAGAATAAACCCCGCAAAATGCGAATTCTGCAAGAAGGAGCTGAAGTACTTGGGACACGTGGTGAGCCAACAAGGAATACATACCGACCCGGACAAAGTCTCTGCAGTGAGGCAGTTAAAGGCGCCAGTCAATATCAAAGAACTACGCCGAATTCTCGGAATCACGTCTTGGTATCGAAGATTTATCCAAGATTTCTCCACACTTGCCGCCCCGCTTACTATGCTACTAAAAAAGAACAAGCCATGGATTTGGGGAACCGACCAGGAAACCGCGTTCCAGATTTTAAAGAAAAAGCTAACTGAAGCACCAGTACTAATGTGTCCCAACTTTGACCTACCGTTTACTCTCCAGACAGACGCCAGCCAGGACGGCCTAGGAGTAGTATTGTCTCAAAAGGAAGAAGATCATGAGAAGGTTATTGCATACGCCAGCAGGACATTAACCGACCTCGAAAAAAAATACGCTGTTACGGAAAAGGAATGCCTGGCCATCCTATGGGGCATTCGGAAAATGAGGCCTTATCTGGAAGGATACCACTTCACGGTACTCACTGATCATCATTCATTGAAATGGCTCCACTCTTTGGAAAACCCTTCAGGAAGATTAGCACGCTGGGCCATCGAATTACAACAGTACGACTTTGAAATACGGTACCGAAAAGGGGCTATGAACGTCGTGGCTGACGCCCTATCTAGAGACCCATTACCAATTTCGAGCGTAGATTTTCTCGCTGCCAGCATTGATGCCGCACCAGATTGGACCCTAAGACAAAAAAGACTTATACTGGATAACCCGGGCGAATTCTTAAACTACCGTATCGAAGGAGACAAGTTATACCGTAGCTCCAAGAATACGAACCCTTTGTTAGACGCACAGACCGAATGGAAGCTTTGTGTCCCTAAATACCAACAACCTGCAGTGTTAAGGGACAACCATGACGTTGCTACAGCAGGTCACCTAGGAATAGCAAAAACTTCAGCCAGGATCTCTAGAATCTACTATTGGCCAGGAATGTTTAGAGATATTGCAAAATATGTCCGCCAATGCAAAATCTGTGCTCAATATAAAATCCAGCAACAGAAACCCAGTGGGCAAATGTACTCTATGCCAGTAGACAGCCCATGGGAAGTCCTTTGCCTAGATTTTGTAGGACCACTACCGAGGTCCATGAGGGGCAATACGATGATGCTAGTCATGATCGACAAATTTTCGAAATGGGTAGAAGCGGTACCACTTCGAGTTGCAACCACCAAGTTGGTAATACAAGCATTAAGGGAAAGGATCATTAATCGATTTGGCGTGCCAAAAGTAGTGTTGTCCGACAATGGCACCCAATTCACCAGCAACCAGTTCAAGGAATTCATCGAAGAAATAGGTATGCGACAACGTCTCACCGCCCCATACACCCCACAAGAAAACCCTACCGAGCGAATCAACAGAGTGATCAAAACGATGATCGCCCAATATGTGCAAGATAACCACCGTACCTGGGATGAATTCATCCCCGAATTCACGTTTGCCATAAATACAAGTAAACACATATCAACCGGTTTCTCCCCTGCTTTTCTTAATTTCGGAAGGGAATTAAGGGGGCCAAGGGAACCCGACATGCCCGCCAATGACATTGATGCACCTAAAGAACCGCTCTCAATAAAAGGAGAACTCATGCGATCACTATATAAGTTGGTGAGAGACAATCTAGAGAAGGCAACCGAGAGCCAAGGGAAATATTACAACCTACGGAGACGAAAGTGGAAACCCGGAATTGGAGAAAGAGTTTACAAAAGAAATAGAGTGCTCTCCTCAGGGGTAAATTACTACGCAGAGAAATTGGCACCTAAATATGAAGGCCCATTTAGAGTGGTAAAATTTATTTCCCCAGTTATCGTCATCTTACACAAAGAAGAAGAACTAAACAAAAAGAGCAAAAGAATAACGGAATATCGAGCTCATGTACAAGATCTAAAAGGTTATCAACACGACGAAGGAAATATCATTCAGTCAGCAACCATGGAAGGAGACACATCGTCAACCAAGAAAGGACGGAGCAACCGAAGCAACCGCAGCACCAAAGCATCCATGGACGAGGGATACACTCCATGTGTAAGGCAGCCCACCGCCCCTAAGAAGCTTTCAGCATCCTGCAGCAGGAAACGACAGAGGATCGAAATCCTGGCGGATGAGTTAATAAGGCCACCACTCTCCCCCGAACCAGTGTTAGTTCGAATGGCAGCCATCCGAGAAATGAAACTAATGGCGGAGGAAAAATTCAGGACAACTCGCACCGTCACACGCCATGCAGATACAATTCGCACCGTCACACGCCATGCAGATACCACGGATACTGGACGAAAAGATAACGGAACACGTTGTCCATCATTGCCAACCACAACGGATGCCCGACCTAGCTGTTGTCAAACACCACCGCCGCAGAAGCACCAGGATCAGCCAGAGCTACCCCCCACGCCAGGGAAAGAGTTGGCAATGCAACGGCAACCACCTGGAGAAATCGAAGAGTTTGAACCCAACGTGCCAAAACTGCAGGAACAAAACCAACACAAAGGACCAGGCATCAAAGACCCTTTCAAGGGGATAAATATCCTGAGGCACCCCTTATTTAAGCCCACCGCTAAGCGACAACGATTCCGCATCCGTGGACCGTTGGGAAGCATCCTCGCCACCATCAATGGTAAGACCGCATTGCTCACCTACCAAGAACAAACCAAAAGGGTTCAGCTCCCGGGGTAAAAAGCCAGAAAAGATTGTTTATTATTGTTGAATTAATTTTAGTTTTTTTTGTGTAAAAGAATTTATATTTTCTGTTTTTCTTTGCAAAATGTTTAAGTTTTTTTTATGAATTATATGAAAAATGAAAAATGTTTACGTTATGATATAAGAATAAAAAAACAAAAAAAAAAACACAAAACAAAAAAATGAATAAATAAAAAAAAAATAGCTAAAAGTATTTTTTTTCTGTTAATATGAAGTATAAATTTTTTGAAAAAAAAACAACAAAAGGAAAAAAAAGAAAAAAAAGGAGTCAAGACGAGAGGGTTCTCGTCTCCGAAAGTGAGGGGGGAATGTAATGAAACATTACACTTCACCCCTACCGCCGCATGATTCTCTTGCAAACAAGCAATACCCCGCTGATGCCTACAAAACCAGTTTGAGCTGCCAAGCACCACCCGATGTCAGCAATCATGCTATGACGAACAACTAAACTTCACCCCTACCGCCGCATAATTCTCTTGCAAACATGCAATACCCCGCTGATGCCTACAAAACCAGTTTGTAACTGCAAAGCATCACCCGATCAATCATGCTATGACGAAGAAATACACTTCACCCCTACCGCCGCATGATTCTCTTGCAAACAAGCAATACCCCGCTGATGCCTACAGTTTACAACTGCAAAGCATCACCCGATCAACTCTCAGTGACATACAAATGTAATTTGCAACACGATTTCATTTGTATGCTTATAATTCACACTGGCTTATCTCCAAAATATTCTTAAGTCTCCGAATTTGATTCAGTCAAAGGGGAGTCCGCCGCCGACCGTAGACCGAGTACCAATCTTGAGTACACCGCCGAACTCTCATTATTTTTGTGACAAGATCTAGATCCCAGAAGTGACGTGGGCTTCCAGGTTTTTAAAACTAGTGTCCACTGCTATCTCAGTTGAGACTTCCAAGTGTCCACTGCTTCCTCAGTTGAGACTTAGTGTCCGCTGCTATCTCAGTCGAGACTTCAAAGTGTCCACTGCTTCCTCAGTTGAGACTTAGTGTCCGCTGCTATCTCAGTCGAGACTTTTCCAAGTGTCCACTGCTTCCTCAGTTGAGACTTAGTGTCCGCTGCTATCTCAGTCGAGACTTTTCCAAGTGTCCACTGCTTCCTCAGTTGAGACTTAGTGTCCGCTGCTATCTCAGTCGAGACTTTTCCAAGTGTCCACTGCTTCCTCAGTTGAGACTTAGTGTCCGCTGCTATCTCAGTCGAGACTTTTCCAAGTGTCCACTGCTTCCTCAGTTGAGACTTAGTGTCCGCTGCTATCTCAGTCGAGACTTTTCCAAGTGTCCACTGCTTCCTCAGTTGAGACTTAGTGTCCGCTGCTATCTCAGTCGAGACTTTTTCCAAGTGTCCACTGCTTCCTCAGTTGAGACTTAGTGTCCGCTGCTATCTCAGTCGAGACTTCAAAGTGTCCACTGCTTCCTCAGTTGAGACTTAGTAGAGTTAACTTAGATTAAGATTATTCACTTGGAATTATATAAAGTAGAAAACCAGAACTCCTATACTATTCTCTTGGAATTATATAAAGTAGAAAACCAGAACTCCTATATTATTCACTTGGAATTATATAAAGTAGAAAACCAGAACTCCTATACTATTCTCTTGGAATTATATAAAGTAGAAAACCAGAACTCCTATATTATTCTCTTGGAATTATATAAAGTAGAATACCAAAACCGTTGAAATTGTATAAATATTAAGATCTCAAACTTATTAAACTTGTAATAGAAATAGTATTAAGAATTTGTGAATAAATAAAAAACAACCTTCAATAAACTAAAGTTTGTGCTTCTTTAGTAGACCCTGGACCCGATGAGCTTACCTCAGCATAATTAAAAAGCATCTCACAACTTAATCAATAATCACGCACAATCAATATTGGTAATTACAAAAGGACATTGCTGCTTCGGTAGAACAAAAAGCAGGAATCATATGAATATTAACTTTTCTTCTTTTGCTGGAATTTGATAAGGAAATTGTCATTCCATTCCATCATAAATTCAGCAATGCTGTCAATTTTGATATGTGACACTGCTGAAAACATCGAATAAATTCTTTTCAACTAATACTAAACAAGGATATTAAATTCCTTTATTCATAAAGTAGTATTTGGAATATGAGAAATATTGACCTTTTTCTTTTTCAATATTGAATTCCAATGGTTGAAGAAATCAAAAGATTGATTTTAATCGAACTTGTTTGTTTGGAATTGCCAGAAAATAAAATAATGTCACGCATTACTATTCTTAGCGCCATCCATCTTCTGTCAGTTTCTGTCTCTCTTTGAAAGAACGTGTTTAACTAAAAATTAAGTGTTGAGGAAAACTTCCTACACGCGAAAAAATAGAACAAAACTGTTGAGAGTAACCCTGCCAATTGACATTTACTTAACGTCAAATTGAAATTGACAGTTGACACTGTAATGCTGACATTTCTAAAAAGAATGACTGTTGATATAACGCTGCGGCAACAATGTCCTTAAAAATGAACAACATCCCACTTAGTTTTTATTTTACATCGACTGTCATTCAACTGACAGTTTGACAGCTGTCAAAAAACTAAGGTTTATTTAGCACTCCACTGAAGCGTTCCAACTTATATTGCAGCATTGTTTTTTTCTAAGTATAAATCGTCAGCAATTCAAATCAAAAATTGTCAATCCTGACCTTTTGAAATATAATCATTTCCATCAGACGTCAAAACCTATATGTGAAGCCATTGATCTTTAATCATTCAGCATGCACTGGCACTTTTGTTTTGTTTCTTTATTTTGATGTTTTGTTTTTTGTAGGACAAATCATTTCGAAATCGTTTTTAAACCTTGAAGGGTATTTTTTCTGCCTTGCACGCATCTTAAACATCAATTTGTGGTCGTTTGCTGGCAAAGCCCATATATTTATTCCTTTGAAAAGGTATTTCTAATAAAAAATTCAACTCGCATTTCTTTTCGAACTAAACACTCTCTGTCACCATTATAGACGATGCGTGTTCAATATTCTTCTTTTCACTCGCTTATTCAGGTTTCTGCGAGGCAGGGAAAGGAATTTCCTCATATTTTTTGCTGAATTGCTGAATTCAGTTCGGGGTGTATGTATGTAAATAAACCTTAATCGATTGGGTACGCAATTTGATGCTATTTGGGGTTAACAGCTATTTGATTCTTTATGGAAATTTTTTCTTTTTTTTCTTTTTGGAGGAATGGGGTTAAAGAATGTCGTCAACAGGGTCCTTGGTAAAGGAAGTTAATAATAGAAATGTGAGGGTATTTCGCGTTGAGAAATTTTAGGAGCAGGAAGAAAAAACAACCTACCTATAACAGTTCTCGTTTACATGGTTGTTTCTACACATTTTTGGGACTGGTTTTCCATATGAGGAGTATGTAAACTGCACAATATTTTGTTGAGAGAACGACTGTCAGAAATAGGCCTGTGTGAATCAAAAAAATGGTCAGCAAATTCGCATTCTGTCTTTTTCGCCTTAAAACAACCACTAATACGCCAAGCGATGCTTGCAGGGAAATCAGTGATGATAAAAGGAGGGGTCTAAGAACAGAGCCTTGAGGTACACCACAATAAATGAAGTTCCTTTTGATGCAAATACTTACTGAAGATGGTCACCAGAATCCGTTGAGGATTTGGACCTTATAAGACTTTTTTTTGCCAGCTGGGTGTCCACTGTCGTGCGATTTCCTTTATATCTTTCTTGAGAAGATAGTGTTAAACTCCTCCGTCAACACAATAGGAAATATCTTCCAAAAAAAATGTTCTGCGGACACCGCCGATGATATTGATATAATGGGAAGAACACAGCGTGATTTCAATGGCGCCCTTGTGAGGATTAATATAGAAGTAGCAAAAATGTGTTTTAGCGGTTAATGGGGGCAAAACGAAGCATATGCTGTCTTCGAGGAAGGACACCCAAAACCGACGGCTCAGACAGAACGTAACTATAGACGCATAAGGAAAGTTCTTCGGGTCATCTTTGGCCCCGTTTGCATTGATGGGGAATGGCGTAGAAGATACAACAGCGAACTTTACGGGTTGTACAACGACATGGACCTTGCCAGAAGGGTCAAGGTCCTGAGACTCAGATGGCTCGGTCATTTAGAGCGGATGGACATCAATACTCCGGTCCAGAAAGCCTTCGACACTATTCCCGAGGGACATAGAAGGAGAGGAAGACCGCGACTCAGGTGGCGCACACAAGTCGAAGAGGACCTCAATCATCTTAGAGTGCAAAACTTTAGACAGCTAGCTAGGGACCGAGCTGGCTGGCGGAGACTGTTGATTGAGGCCCAAGTCCACACCGGACTGTAGCGCCGTAAGTAAAGTAATTAAGTAAGTAAGTGTCCTTGTAATACCTCGTAAGGTTGTAATCTTCTTCTTCATTAGCGCTTAATTTTTTTTTTTTAAGACATCCAGAGCCAAGCTATGGAGCCAGGGTAGAGTGCGTCCTTAACACGCTCAAAATTCCTCCTATAAATGAGGCTTGATAGAATTATTATTGCAGAGCTTTTATGAGGGGACTCGTAATCACTTGTAAAACCTGCCTAGATGGCGTAAGGGACCCTCTAAACGCTTAACGAGATGTGGATCAAGTATGAAGGTTAAAATATACCACAACTTAGATGTTTCAAGGATATAAAAAAGTAGGAAGCTCAGGTATAAAATATCAAGAATTGTTTGCATGATGCCAAACTTTCCTGCACAACATCAACGATGTCACTAGCTAAGCTCCTCTGCAATGTAAAACATCAGTTCAACCTCGCCAAAACCATGCAGTCCTCATAAATATGTTATGACATTTTCTCCACACAATTTTTTCTTCTATCAGAAAAGGATACAAAAAAAATGCAAGTTCCCAGAAAAACCACTCAGTCACACACAAACTTGCCACCATGTTTTATGCAGAGGCTTAGCCTGACCAGCACGAACGGTCCAGTCGACTCGACACAATGACTCTGAGTCGAACAAAAATCAGAAGCTCATAAATAAATCATTGGAAAAAAGTAGCTGACGCAAAAAAATGCATCACACATGAGTTTTTTTTTTATATATAAAAAAAAGAGGAACAATTTTCTTATGAATATTTCAGGAGGTTAGAATTCAGGATCAAGCGAACTCAACAAACTGAAAAGGACAAAAACGCTAACCAAAAGTCATGACTTTTGCATTTGATTGGCACACAGGGAGACAGAAACGGATATGCACAAATTCCATACACAGATTCTTTGCATTGCAATTGTCCTGTTTCATGTCCTTGGAAAAAAAATATAACAAAACTTTCTTCAATCGGAAATCAATAGGCGACAAATTGTAACTTTGGAAGAGAATTTTCTTATCGAAATAACCAGGAAATGGGAATTTTTCGATTTCAATTAAAGCTGTGGAATTTTCAAAAGCTTATGCACTTCCGGAACATCAATTTCGTGCAGCAAGGATGCACAGACACACGAAAAAGACACGTATCGTGTTCGAGCTGTTCTGTGAATTCATACAAACAATTTAAAGAACTATGTGTGTGGTTTATTGGTTTGTTGGTTTTGCAATAGAAACATGAATAAGAAGGCGGAAGTGGGTGGGAACAAAAAAGCGACTTAATGCGTGAAGTCTTGTTAAGACCATGTAGGAGCAGCTTGAACTCTAAAATCTGGATCAAAAAATCCAAAGAAGAAAGACAAACAATATTTTATATATATTTTCTGCAAACACATGCAAATAATTTATTTTTCTGAATTAAATTTTATTTCGATTTTAAATTAATTTCGTGTTTAAAAATAATTAAATTTTTAAAATTAATAAATTTTAATTTAAAAAATCAGAGTTAAGGACATTCAGGGTATTGCCAATTTTCATTAATAAATTTTTAACAAAATTCGAATTATTTTCAAACTTAAAATTAACAAATTTTTAATTGTGAGTGCCGTAATTTTTGATTCTTTGGTATTTTGTGGGGGATTTAAAAATCCATTATAATAATGTACACTGATAAAAACATGATGTTTGTTTTTTACAAAATTATATACAAAAAGATAAAAAAAAGCTTTAGAAACAAGATAAAAAATAAATAGCAGCTTTCAATAAACAAAGTTTGCATTCAGAAGACACATTAAGGGTTGCCAAATACTGTTTATGGTGTCAAAAAAGTGAAAATAAGTGAAGGCAGATGTTATCTTATGTTAAACTCAGGAAAATAACTTTCAAAAGCTCAATTGATAGCATACGAGTTAAAAAAAACCTATTTAAGGATGTAAGAAAAATGTAAGACCTTACACAATTTATTTAAAAGCTTTTGTGAAGCTTTTTACAGCTTTTATGAAGATAAGCTCAATTGATAGCATAAAAGCTTTAAAATTTTTGGCCTTAAAAAAATTTACTGAAGAGCTTTTGTGAACATTTTAAAAGCTTTTATGATGAAAGTATTTTTTTTAAGGAAAATTACAAATTTCGTGCAGTGCATTAAGGTTTCGATAAATTCTAAGATCTGTGACTAGTGTTAATCTAAAGGAGAACGGGCAAAAATGTATGGAAGCTGGCCTAGGAACCAATAACGACATGATATATATCAATGGAAAGGTTTTTTTGTCTACTTTAACTTTTACTATGGCAGTAAGTCCCAAGTCGCTGTGTGGAAGAAGTTATTGCACAATAAAGTCATTCACAAGTAATAAGTGATTTCTTGTTTTCACCTTGACCTTTGAACCAATAACGACATGATGCATATCAATTGAAAAGTTTTCTTGTGTGCTTTAACTTTTGTTTTGGGAAGAAGTCCCAAATCACTGTGCGGAAAAAGTTATTGCACAATTAAGAGATTCAAGGATAAAAATAAGTTATGTTTTGTTTTCTTTTGTAAAGCTTTTCTATTATTATAACGCTACCTTTATTTTATTATAATTTTTATTTAGTTACCTATTGTACTCCTTTACTTTTAAATCTGCCTTTCAGAATTATTATTAAATTGTATACTTTGCTTTCAAATATTTTAATTTCAAACTATGCTTTGCGAAAATTTTCAAACAAATTTATTTCAAATGACTTGCAATCAAAACAATTATATTCCTTGTTTTCAATTTTGCCTTGAAAATTCACATCATGATGTGTTAGATAATTTAATAAGTAAAAGGATAAATTACGTATTCTTCACTCTTGGTTTTGATATTCAGCAGTATTACTTGCGATATTGGTACTCAACGTTCTTGTAATAAGAATATTAACACCAAACGAGAGCTCGGTTTTTTTTGCCATTTGTCTACTTGTAATATCTGATAATTTTGATATTTTGTTATTTCTTGCCTTGTGGTTTAAGATTCAAAATCATTTTTTCATCTTTCCTTAATTTTCATTGTTATTGCTTACATCTTCATTCTTCATTGTATCAAACTTCTTTCTTATTTTAACTTTCACCTTCTTATAATTTACCATTCAATAAATTTTAACCTAAAGCTAATTGCTAAAATTTTAAAACAATCTTTTTATTTGTCTCCGCTGGACTATATTTGTTGTGTTGGCATTCCATTATCTTCACTTTTGTTTTTTTTCTTTCATTTACTGCATTGTCAATTCAACGTTTGCTGTAATCTTTGGATAGCACAAACGAGGTTGAGAATACAGTAAAACTGCGATTCTACTCTGTGTGGTTTGACTGATTGTCCCACAAATTTAACCCCCTGAGAAACGCTCACGCTTCATTATGATGAAAGCAAGAAAACACTTCTTTTTTTTTTAATGACTTAATTGTGCAATAACTTTTTCCCCACAGTGATTTGGGACTTCTTGCTCAAACAAAAGTTAAAGTACACAAAAAAACCTTTCAATTGATATGCATTATGTCGTTATTGGTTCAAAGGTCAAGGTGAAAACAAGAAATCACTTATTACTTGTGAATGACTCTATTGTGCAATAACTTTTTCCACACAGCGATTTGGGACTTACTGCCATGGTAAAAGTTAAAGTAGACAAAAAAACCTTTCAATTGATATATAGCATGTTGTTATTGGTTCGTAGGCCAGAATGCCCATTCTCCTTTAGAATGAAATGTGACTGTCGGTAGTTGGTTATTTCGCTCCTCCTCGATTTCTTCTCTTAAATATAAACAAAATGTCCCAATCCCTTCTGTGGGTCATTATTAACTATCTCCTCTGACAAGGACGAGGACGAGGACGAGGACGAGGACGAAGCAGACGACGACGATGACACCGACGACGATCCCCCTGTCGATGACTTCAAATTATTCCCATTCAAATCACTTTCGATACGAGATGAACGTCTCAATATCATGCTCTTTGGCCGCTGCTGTAGAACAGTTGTTTGTGGCTTTGTTGGCAACGTCGGCGGTGGCAGTGGTAGACGGGTCTCAAAACGACCATTCAAATGGATATCGAGAAGCTTTTTGTCGTTGCCCAAGGACGAGAAGCAATGTCCAACGGTTCGAATTTCACGGATGTTATACACAGGATTATATGTCTGCATCTGTAATTGACGTTGAGCTTGGATGAGAGCTGAATTCTTGTGGCAAAACTCGCACGACTTGAAGGTGTTGCGACATTTCTTGCAATCGATTTGAAAGGCATTTGACGAGGAGCACGTCTCCGAAGATGTCGATGACGATGACGAAGAAGACGACAACGACGAGGACGGTGTTGATGTCGAACTCCACGATGACAGGGAAGATTTGCTGGCAGAACTTGTTATCGATTGGGTATCGATGTCCTTGGAAGAGGATACATTTGTGGTAGCTCTCTTGGGGTACCTATTGTTTCGGCATTTTTGTTTTGCATTTTGTTATTTCGCTTTTCTCTCTTCGATTTTTTTTTATTTCGCAAAACTTGTTTTGTTTTTTGTTTATTTTGTTTTTTCCTGTTTTGCGCCAGAATTGTTTCGCTCTTTTTGTTTTGCCATTAACTCTCTCGCAAAATTGTTAATTTGCAATACGATTGTTTCGCCACAGGTTATCTCGCTAACGGTTATTTCGCATTTTTTTCTGAATTCTCTTGGGAATGTAATAATTGTTATCTAATTAGTCTTCATTAGATGGCTTTTAGTCTTTGAAACCGCCCGCGTAAGGTTAGAATGCAGTGAAGTATTTTAATATTAGCCGCGTTTTATTATCCTCACTAACCCATATGGGTTTATTTTTTGTACACAAACCAACAACAACCTGGGACCACGATAGCTATCGGGGTTTATTTTGTAACTCAAAAACTATGTTCTAAATATGGCGGATAGATGGCGAGTGTGAGACAAAAAAGAAGTTATTGTAGAAAGATTTAGTAATATCAGCCGTATTAATAAAAAATAACGCGTATTCCACTCTTAGCCACAGTTTTATAAAGCCATAGGATAAGAATCAATCCAATTAATTAATAAAAACAAATTGTTTGCGGAAAAGCAAAATAAAATTTAGCTGAGGGTTGCGTCTCGGATAAAAACATAGCTTAAACTTCTACTTTTTTAACCCAGATCGTTTTATTATCACGGGGTAACCCATAATGGGTTAGTGAGGATAATAAAACGCGGCTATTGTCTTTAAATTAAAAAAAATGGAAAGTAAAATCATATGCGATACTTTTAGATCAATTTGAGGAAAGGATAAACTAAGTCGTGAAGGATCTTCCTATTATTTTGAAAAAATCGTCAATTCAAGTTCATATGTACTTCGTCTGTTTTTTTTTTTTTTTTTTTTTTTTTTTTTTTTTTTTTTTTTTTTAATTTTTGTGTACGCAAGGATCCTGAAGACTTTAAAATTCGCGCGAATTTTAAAGTCTTCAGGATCCTTACGTACACAAAAATTAAAATTAAAAAAAAATAAAAATAAAAAAAAAATAAAAAAAACAGATGAAGGCGAAACAATTAAAATCAAAATAATAAAAGAGCGAAATAATCGAAAAGCGAAATAAACGAATGCAAAATAAACGAAAAACGAAAAGATTGAAAGGCGAAAAAAAATCAGCGAAACAATCGAAAGCGAAGCAACTAAAAGACCAAATGAATGAAATGCGAAATAACAAAATGCAAAACGACCGTGGCGAAACGACCAAAAGCGAGATAAAAAAAGCGAAATAAACCATACCCCTCTCTTGTCGTTGTTGTTTGAGACATCCGAAATAGAATCAGTTGACATATCTAGCAATTGCGGTTGTTGGTCATTGTCGTTGTTATGGTTTTCGTCATTTGTATCCTTCAGAGCACTGGATGCGTTGTATTCATTTAGAGATGCCAGCAATTGTCGTCGTCGAGGATAGTTGGGATTGCGGCGCACCAGGAAATGACAGGTTTCACCACGTTTCATTCGCTCGGCTTGCGCTCGCAATGGCAAGTCGTCTGGATGCAGTTTTCGTTGATATTCTTGGCCAGGGCATACCTTTGGAATATAGACAACATTCAATGAGCATGATTTGATGTAGGGGAAAGCGAAAGGGCAAACAAACCTCATAGATGGAAAACTGCTCGACTGGTTCCATGGAATTATAACAAGACAGCAGAAGAGCTAGCAATTCATCGGAAGACGTTCCATCGGATATTACCAGTGACTTGTATTGAGATGTCGGCTGATAAGGGCTGATGTGTGGACACGGATAAGACCGCCAGGTCGTAATTGTAGACAGAATCTGTGAAACAGTTGAGAGGTTAGTTTGAATGGCAATTGATTTAAGTTGGAGTGATGGGATGAACTTACCTCGATTCACCTTTGGGATGACAGGCTTGGAGAATGGCTGGGCGAGTGTCGTCGTCGAGGATGAAGATTGTCTTGACTCCAGCTCGACGTACACTCACCTCCATTGAAAGGTAAAATAAGCGAGGGTCACGGTGAGTCTGAAATAAAGAGAAACAAGATTAGAGGTTATTTCTGAGCTTAGAGAACTTGTTGACTATTCATTGTTTAGTGGTTCTGCAAAAACAAAGTCAAAGAGCCTCTTTTAAGTTGTTTTCATAACAAGTCTTTGGCATTTTTATTCTAACTCCCATGCGCTGTTTCGGAGCTTCAAATGGTGCGCCCAAGGAGCACAAGCACACCTGCTGAGTGTTGCTCAAAGGAAAATCGTTATCGTTGGACAATAAAGCTCTGATATGATGAAAATTCGCATGAAACAAAACAAAACTTGTGTTGTTCAACTTGACAGACAACGATGTTACACAATGTTGACTAATTTAGGTCTATTATCATCTATCGTCTATCTGCATCCAGGCAAAATGCGATAAAAAAAAACACAAATCACTATGAAACCCGACGAAGTTGTTATACAGACAAGAGTTCGTGGATCTCAGATTCTGATTTACCGTGCTTTGACTTTGGTACTCTATACGAGAAAGAAAAAGTTCCATTGCTAGCAGATATGAAAAATTAATATCGTCAGACGAAAGTTCTTTGCACTTCGTAATATATTTTAGGATTTTCTTGTTTATTGTCTTTTTATCTGTCTTTAATGTTTTGCTCTGTGGGACCGTTTCGTAGTCTCAATACAGAAATAATCGTCATTAAAAGTCAGTCGAAAATTTGCTTATTACTTAGCCCTGACAGTGAAGGTTGAAAACGAGAAAGTGCTCCTGGCCGAGTTGTTTGTGCTTCTCTGCATTTTAATTTGTTCGGAGAAATGTTTTTCTAGCATTAGACAACGACGACGACCGACACAACGACGCACGTGACCTGAGCCGAAAAAGTAAATGAACTAATTTTCTTGAAAATAATTTTAATTTATGCAGGAAAATATATTTGGCGTATTGTTTGCTTGATTTTTGATGTTAACAGAAACGCAAAGGAGGTTCATTATGATTTTAAGCAAATTTGATCATACAAAGGATGTTGTGTTTATTGATGCTTCTTGGATTTTAAGGGTTTTTGTGCTTACCTTCTTAAAAGCTGGCCGATGACTTCCTTGCTGGTTGTGTCCCATTGAATGCCAAGGGTTTTGTATTCGATGTCAATTTTTTAACAGCTGGTAAATACTTTAATTGTTGTCTGAAAGCAAAAAGGAAACAAAGAAATTGTAGTTTTTTTTTTCCTTTTGCAAGAACTTTGATGTTGTGTTTCATGCTGGTTATGCTTTGTTACGAAGTTCAAAGAAAACTTTCCCTACCTTACCCATCGCCCTTTATTCTTCATTTAAGGGTTTTCAATATCCAGTTTACCCCTCAAAATAAACAGAAAACTTCAATAACATAATTTTATTTCATATTTAGAACATAAGTACATTAAGGTGTCAACTCTCACGTACGCAGAAAATAAGCCTTCACCAAATATCCATATCATCCTAAAAGTATGCAAAGATATTTAAGGCATTATTCCATTTACAATTTTACTCACACACGATGTCTCGTATATAAAAACTCAATTTGGAATTATTCATTTACGACAAAATATACTGCCAATTCCTTAATAATTCACATTTGTTCGCACCAGAGGCGGCGTAAGGCGTGGGCGACGTGGGCAATCGCCCACGGCCTCGCGGTACAAGGGGCCTCGCGCTTCAAAAATTTGTATGCATTGCTTCTGTGAGAATAAAATAAAAAAAGAAATTAATTAATTTTGTTGTGAAATATTGTTTTAGTCTGGCAACATTTGTTACGTTGCGTAACCATCGCGAGTAAATCCTTGCCGCGTCGACGAGTGCAGGGAATCCCTTGTTTTATTTTTTTACTTTCTTTACTAGAAAGCCAACCAATCAGATTAAAGTACCACACGCACGCAAGACGCAACGCAGTCGCTAGCAAAGATTAACTAAATAATAAGATGTGAAACTGTCTTACGTTTTACTCCCTAGATCCCGCAATTTTCATTTTTTTTCTTTTCGTGTGCATGAATAATAATGTGAATGTGAGTTATAAAAACAAAGAGATGAGGTGAGATTTTTCCATTCTGACAATTCTCTTTTGTTTGCTATCATATTTTCAAATTTACTGTAGGTTGCTAGATTGAATTTTGAAATTGTCATAACACGTTTTTCTTAAACTCACCACGAAAACATTAGAAGTTAAGATTTTGGATGTGTTCCGAAACTCTAGGCCAAAACTTAGGTCTTATAAATAGTAAGGAATGTTGGAAGGCAGGAACGCACTCAAATATTTAAAAATATTGGCGCAAAATATAGTCCGCTGGTGAACAATTTTAGTTTCAATCATGACTCAACCGACAATAATTGTTGATTACCGCCATTGAATTTAGAAGTTATCAGGTATCAGTTATGAGTTTCATTGTCAATTTGATTCTTGTTCTCGAAAAATAGAAAAAACTTGAAAAAAAAGCAAACAGGATTGCTGTTTTCGTTTTAACCTGGGTAAAACGTGAAAATACTCGTCATCTTTATTTGCATTACATAAACAACTTCTTGTCTCAAAATTCAAAAAGTGGGAAAAATTAACATAAATAATATGTAGATTTGTTTCGTTTCAAAACTAATATAAATGAACTGAAAAAATTTTCGGTATTTTTATAATTCATTTTTCCTTGGAACGTGTCATAAGTGGCCGCGAGATCGTTTCCAAAACCGAATACAATTCAGTTTTTCATTGTTTTTGCAGAGAGCATCCCTGTGTTAATAATACCTTCTAAGCTTCATACATAAGAGTTTCAAAAAAAAAGTTTAAAATCTTTCATCTTCATGCCTCAGTGCTGGAAATTAAAAATACTAAAACATTTAATTATTGTTCGTTTGAATGAATACAAAAAATTTAAATTTCTTAGCTTTCGAGAAAATACAGAAATTTATTGTTTCAATTTAACGTGTCTTCTTACTTTAATCACTCTTAATTTTAAATTGATAAGGATGTGCACAATTTCTGTCACCGTCACGATTTAGAAAAGCCAAATAATGAATTTTTATGAGCAAATTCTACGCCTTTTCATTTTATTTCTTACCCAAAGTTACCCTATTTGTGAACAATTCCGGTAAGAACAGCCTCTGCTGAAAGGATTTTTCAAAATTAAAATTAATAAACAATATTTTAGATACACAATGAGCCAGGAAAGACTGTCAGCTTTGGCTGTTTTATCAATTGAATTACAAAACAATAATTAAAGAATTTAGCAAAGTGAAAAGCAGGAAATTTCTGTTCCTTTAATAAAGAAATATAAATATTTTACATGTGTATACACTTTAAGACATGTATACAAGGTGCAGATGATAATTTGTATTTTTATGAATAAAAGCTTTGCAGTGTTAAAGGTTTTTTTTTATTAGTTCTTGAAATCCGTCTTCAGGTCGCCACAGAATAGGGCCTCGCAAAATCTGTCTTGCCCACATACAATTTTGGTCTTGCGCCGCCACTGGTTCGCACCTCTACAGGTTTTTTTTTTTAGTGGGAGGGGGGAGGGGAATATGTACATTTGCTGGGATCGAAAAAAGCATTGGTTAAGATGAACCTCCTCTCCTTTTTTCTTGCATATTTTTCGGGGTCACGTTCAGTCGGACAACAATGAATTGTTCTCTTTTTGTTGACCCCAAAACCATTGTTGTTTGAATTGAGATTGAAATATAATTTTGAAACTTTTGTACACAAAATGCATGAACTTCCTTTTCTCTCTCTCTCAGCGGGGAATGAAACCTCACCCAGTATATAAATTAAATTATATTCGGACAAGGTTCTACCCTATGTATGAAATGATTTACCCTTTGCTTCGTTTTTCTTTTTTGCAGCAATAGAACGTGAAAATTAGTACTCAGAGTGCAACTAACCGAGCGGAATACTAATTTTCAAATATGAAGTTCCTTGTGGATTTTTGAGTTCATTTGAAAATTTTAATCATGAGTAAATAGCTATTTTCAAATAATTTTTAGAGTAAAATCTTTGAATAAGTTGAAGGTACCTATAATCCCTCTTGATGTTCATGTAATTAGCAGTAGTCGGCTCTTGTTTCGAGTATTTATACCGGTTTTCGAAGTCTTATAACTCAAAACCAGGAGCGAATTTTAAAATTTGCATTCAACAATTTCTTAAAGCCCTTTTTGTCATCTTTTAAACGATATACAATTTGTGGTTCTGCCTCCTCCTTAGATTCTATAATAATGGTATTAGCTGCTGACAACATTTTCGGTCTTTATTAAGAACTTCCGGCTTCAAGGCTGTTTGCCCTTCCTTCTGCGGCGGGCACAAAAGAGGTGGTTCTGGCTACTCATGATCCCTCTTCTGTTGCAAGTTGCAGCGTGAGTAGGCAGGTAGTAATACCTAATTCAAGCAGTGGTGAGGTTGTGAATAACGGCCCCACACAAGTAGACAAAAAGCAGAGACCGTCTAAGGCCATCTACAATATGTAGTAGTAAGCACATATTTATGTTAAGGTATTGCATGCTACCGTATTGCTATAATGATTATCGTTACTCTTCCCCTTAAGACATTATTGTACACATATTGAGTCAAACCTAATTGAACGCTTTTATATTCAAACAACCGATAGTCATCTACACATGTATTAGTTATTGTTACTCTTCCCGTAAGACATTGTTATACACATGTTGAGTCAAACCCAAACCGAATACCTTTATATTTAAAACAACCGATAGCCATCTACACATGCGTCAGTTTCTTTTATTCCGCTTTGTATCTCTTGCCATTTTGTATGTATTAGTGTGTAACTAGTTTTAAGAACGAAAATAAGAAAGAAAGAGATTCATTCTATACGCATCATCCGAACGAAGTGGACGTGTTGTGAAAACGGCTTAATAAAAATCTTTAAATAAAATAAACGTGTTTGGTTATTTTCTTTACTGTTCCAATTAACATTTAAATTCCCTGCTACAAATATCAGAAGTGGGATCCAAGATCCAATAAAGTTTAAAAAAAAAACGAAACTCAAAAAAACAGATTGTTAAATTTTTTTTTCTCTATCTCTGCCTCTGCTGTGAAAAGTTCTAGAATCCATTCTCGCCTAATAACGTGTCGCACATTTTCTTGTCAAGTAACGCGTCGTATATTTTTTTTTCTCTCTTTTCCCTTGCTGTGAAATTTTTTTTTCGGTGGTTGTTTTCTGTTTGCACACTTTTCGCTTTTCGGTAAAATGGAAGATATAGTCCATGCATCAGACTACACAGCTGCCCAGCTGCGCGAGTGGCTACAACGGTTAGGAAAACAGAGCAGTGGAAAGAAGGCGACGTTGGCTGTTCGTCTCAGCGAAATCCCATTGCAACAACGTGGAGAAGCGCCGAAGAAAAATGCTCCCGAGAAAGAATCACATGATGACGACGACGACGACGACGGCGACGAGGAGGAACGTGTTCCTAATGAAAACGAAACACATGAAGAAACTGAGCATACGTTAACGGATCGTCAAAAACAGATTGACCACGAGTTACTACAACGAGAGGTGGCTATTTTGAAAAGAGAAAGAGGTGTAGCAAGAAGGGAAAACGAGCTGTTGAGAAAGATGATGAGCTTGACAACGGGAGTGGCAACGGAGATGACTACAGCTAGAGTGGAAACGGGAGAGACAACGGATGGTGCTATAGAACTGACAACAGGAGCGACAACAGCAACAGCAACAGGATCGACAGCAGCGATGGAAACGGGACCGATGACAAGAGCAACAACAGAAACAACGACAGAAATGACAACAAGCAACATTCAACCATACACTGCATACAAAGACCTCGTCCCAGACTACGACGGTGGTGCTAATATTGACGTTTGGTTGACACAGTTAAAAAATGTGCAACAAATGTACAATGTAGGCGAAGACATGCTGCGCACACTTTTCGTGTCGAAGCTAAAAGGGAAAGCGGAGGAGTGGTTGCACGCACAGCCGAATTTCTTGTGTGAGAGTGTCGAGACCCTTTCCCAGTCGTTGAGGGAAATTTTCGGGGTGAAAGAAAATAGAATGGCGACAAGAAAAAGGTTTGAAGCAAGAAAATGGGCGTTGTCGGAGACGTTTGGAGAGTACTATAGCGACAAGTTGAAACTGGCTGCGGGTCTGGAGATGGAAGAAGAAGAGCTGGTAGAGTACATTATTGATGGTTTCACCGATGAAGACATGAGGCTATACGCATACGTCGGCGCATTTACTACCAAAGCGGCCTTGTACAAAGCCTACAATAAAGTACTACAACGACCGAAACGGAACGAGACGGGATCGGCAACTGAAGCGACAACAGGATCGGCAAGAAGGACGTCGAGGGTAACAACAGGATCGAGTAAGATGACGATGAGATGCTATAACTGTAATTCGATTGGACACATGGCGAGCGAGTGCAAGAAACCGAAACGGGAATACGGAGCGTGTTATGCTTGTGGGAAGATGAGACATATAGTAGCAGCCTGTCTAGAACGGAAATCACTTGTCCATCAGCTCACAGACAAGACAGAAGATGATGATTATGTAAGAAGATTATGTTTTGTTTTTTTCAAAAAATAGTGAAAAATTTTCTCTAGATTGCCTCATAGATTCCGGTAGTCCTGTCAGCCTTATTAGAAAGTCAATAACACCACAACACATTAAACTGATCGAACTTAAAAGTATAAAAGAACAAAATTATTTTGGAATTAATAAAAGTAAACTGAAAATTTATGGAATGTTGTCTGGTGTAGTTATTTATAAAGATATTGAGATAATTGTAGATTTGTTAGTGGTAGATGACGGCACGACTGGATATGAGGTAATCTTGGGACGAGATTTTTTAAATAATGGAAGGTTCAAATTTTTTTCTGAATTAGAAAATTGCAAAAATGAAAGTATGTTAATTGACAACAGATCGAATTTTGAAAGAGAATTAATGTCTATTAATATTGAAGAAACTGATAGCGAAAATTTAAATTTAGAAGGGGATGAGCTAAATGATTGTCGGTATAAAAAACAATTAAACGAGTTATATTTGAATAGTTATATGTATGCCGAACGCCCCGCCGAACCTTTGGTAAAAACTAAAATGAAATTATCATTAAATGATGTGAAACCTTTTCATTGTCGTCCAAGAAGGTTATCTTATGCTGAGAAAGGAGAACTCAGTTCGTTGCTAGATGAATATTTAGACAAAGGCTATATTAGGGAAAGCGAGTCCGAGTACGTTTCACCTATAGTCTTAGTAAAGAAGAAAACTGGAGAGCTCAGAATGTGTGTAGATTTTAGAACTTTAAATAAGGTAACGTCAAAAGATAGCTACCCCATACCGATAATTGACGATTTGTTAGACAGAATGGCGGGTAAAACTATTTTTTCAAAGTTGGATTTGAAGAATGGGTTCTTCCATGTATATATGCACGAAGATTCGGTTAAGTTTACTTCGTTTATTACACCGTTAGGCCAATACGAATTTTTAAGAATGCCTTTTGGACTCAAAAACGCGCCATCAACGTTTCAAAGACATATAAACAAAATATTTGCAGACATGATAAGAAACGATAAGGTGATAGTCTATTTGGATGATTTAATGATAGCTACGAATTCCTATGACGAATATTTTTTGATTATTGAGGAAGTTTTTAAGAGAATGGTAGAAAATAAACTGGAGCTTAGAATAGACAAATGTAAGTTTCTTCAAAGTAAAATTAAATATTTGGGTTTTACAATTACTGGTGAAGGTATTCAGGCTGATGATAGGGGTATCGAAGCGATACAAAACTTTCCGGTTCCACAAAGTGCTCACACAGTACAGAGTTTCTTGGGCTTATGCTCATACTTCCGTAGGTTCGTTAAGGATTTCTCGACTATTGCAAAACCTTTATACGATTTGATTAGAAAAGATAGAAAATTTAATTTCGGTCCAGAGCAATTGGAAGCTTTTGAGTTACTAAAAACTAAATTGATAGAAATGCCAGTACTGGCAATTTATAACCCAAAAGATGAGACAGAGTTGCATTGTGACGCCAGTGCCCTAGGGTTTGGAGCAATTCTATTACAGAGAAAAGAAGACAAAAAGTTGCATCCAGTCTTCTATTATTCCAAAAGAACGACAGATGCTGAATCAAAATTTCATAGCTTCGAGTTGGAGACGCTCGCAATTATAAATGCCCTAAGTAGGTTTAGAATTTATCTTCAAGGCAAAAAATTTAAGATAGTTACAGATTGCAATTCTCTAACCCTTACTTTAAACAAGAAAGAACTCAACCCAAGAATTGCTCGTTGGGCATTGGAATTACAAAATTACGATTATACGTTAGAGCACCGGGCGGGCACTCGCATGCAACATGTTGATGCATTAAGTAGGACGACGAATATTTTAACGTTGGAAACTAATACTTTTGAAGAAAATTTAATTATATGCCAAGGGAAAGATGAAAAAATAGTTAAGTTGAAAAAAATGTTAGAAAATGCAGAACATGGGTTATATGAAATGAGAAACGGAGTGATATATAAAAAGAAAAAGGATGGTAATGTAGTATTTCTAGTGCCAGAACAAATGGAAGATCACGTGATGTATAGATACCATGATGAAGTCGGTCATGTAGGAACAGACAAAGTAATTGAGTTAATATCAAAAAGTTATTGGTTCCCTAAAATGAGAGAAAAGATAGGTACGCATATACAAAACTGTCTTAAGTGTATTTCTTTTTCCGCTAAACAAGGTCGAGAAGAAGGCTTTCTCCATATTATACCGAAAGGAAAAGTTCCGTTCGAAGTAATACACATAGATCACTATGGACCGGTGGATAATTCGAGACAGGTAAAGAAATATATACTGGTAGTGATAGATGCTTTTACAAAGTTCGTGAGACTGTACCCTACTAAGACAACAAACACTAAAGAAGTAATGCAAGCATTGGTTGATTAAGCCAAAATGCGTAGTGTCAGACAGAGGAAGTTGCTTCACAGCAAATGAATTTAAAGAGTTTCTATCTGAAAGGGATATTCAGCATGTGAAAATTGCAACAGGATCGCCTCAAGCAAACGGACAGGTAGAGAGAGTCAATAGGAGTTTAGGGCCAATGATAGCAAAACTTGTCAAACCAGAAGAGGGTATACACTGGGATCACATATTGGAAAAGGTAGAGTATTCACTAAATAATACAGTAAATCGAACGATAAAAGAACATCCGAGCGTGATGTTGTTTGGGGTAAGTCAGAAAGGTAAGCCAATAGACAGAATCGTTGAAAGTTTAAGCGAAGTTGAAAACGGGATAGGAAAACGGGATTTAACTGAGATAAGACAGAAAGCGGTGATAGAACAAGAAAAGTCTCAGACTTACAACAAAAATTACGTGGACAAGAAAAGGTGTAATCCTACATCCTACGAAACAGGAGACTATGTAATGATAAAAAATTTTGACTCACATCCCGGCGCATCTAAGAAGTTGATCCCGAAATTTAGAGGACCGTATCGGGTCGCTAAAGTCCTACGAAATGACAGATATCTGCTCGAAGATGTAGACAATTTTCAACAGTCACGGTTACCATATCAAGGGGTGTGGGCGGTCGGCAATATGAAACCTTGGTTAAGTGAAAAATGTAAAACAAAGTAGAGATCAGGTGATCTCAAAGGTCAGGATGGCCGAATTGTAGTAGTAAGCACATATTTATGTTAAGGTATTGCATGCTACCGTATTGCTATAATGATTATCGTTACTCTTCCCCTTAAGACATTATTGTACACATATTGAGTCAAACCTAATTGAACGCTTTTATATTCAAACAACCGATAGTCATCTACACATGTATTAGTTATTGTTACTCTTCCCGTAAGACATTGTTATACACATGTTGAGTCAAACCCAAACCGAATACCTTTATATTTAAAACAACCGATAGCCATCTACACATGCGTCAGTTTCTTTTATTCCGCTTTGTATATCTTGCCATTTTGTATGTATTAGTGTGTAACTAGTTTTAAGAACGAAAATAAGAAAGAAAGAGATTCATTCTATACGCATCATCCGAACGAAGTGGACGTGTTGTGAAAACGGCTTAATAAAAATCTTTAAATAAAATAAACGTGTTTGGTTATTTTCTTTACTGTTCCAATTAACATTTAAATTCCCTGCTACAAATAAAAGGCGTCAGAATGCGAGAATCCTGAAAACATCTGGTGCATCGCTGGATGCTGGAGGGACCTCAAAGCTTGATGCCGACTTAGATGGGCCCAAAGCGTCCTTTCGACACCCAGGACGAATGATTCAACGTCAAAACGCGAACGGTCTCTGGAGGGGGCCATTTCGACATTAAAACGGTCTTGTGTGCAAAACATCAGCACTCCCCTCAATCCCACTCCCACTGCTAGGACGCCATACTACAGCGATGTGGCAAAAGGCAAAATAGTTGTTGCGGTTACCGACAGGAGCGATATAGATGACACGATTTCTTCTGATCGGTTGCAGGTGGTGAAGCTGAAACTCTCAGCGGGCTTTTTAAGCCTCATGAGAGAATTTCCAGGTTCACCTCCCTCTATTAGCGATGGAGGTTGGCATCAAGGGCATGTCAAACTCATCGTTTGTGACGATCAGAGGTCTTGTGATCTGTATAAGGTTGCTGTCAGCAGGTTAGGCGAAATCTAGCCAGGTGCGAAGCTCGAAGTTGTCGCTAAGGAGGACATCCCTAGCAGACCTAGAGCCCGCACGTGGATTCCAGCTGAACCTTCCTGCATGGACGACACCCTCCAGATAATGCAGATCAGCAATCCATCCTTGCCTACGCAAAATTGGAAAATCGCTTAGCTGGAAGAAGTTAAGGGTTCCTATAGTGATCAATAAGGAATCCCTGGCTCCGCTTGCGATAATTAAAGGCTCCATAAGATACGGCTTTGAGACCGTCACCTTAAAGGTCTACAAAAAAGATGAGGTACCTGCAAATAGCGAGCCTCCACTCCAACTTGAAGGTGAACCTGTCGCCGAGAAGCCTGATACATCGTCATCCCTACCATCGGTAGTGGACGTTGTACCCTTGTCTTCTCCGGCGGTGGCGGTTCAACCTTCTACTGATGTCGACAACAGTCATACCTTAATGGAGACTGAGGACTGTATACTGTATAGACACTCTTTTGAACGAAGATGAACTGTTGGCCTCATCTTCCGATTCAGAAGATAGAGACAAAACAGTGGTGGAGGTTAATCTGATTGTGTCCAAAATGATGCAGTAAGTGCAGATTAATCTCCAACACTCCATCAAGGCTTCAGCCTCACTCCTATTTCGCCTGGCCAGAAGTGGAGAAGACATCGTCCTGATCCAGGAACTATGGATAGTCAAATCCATTATTCGTGGACTTAGGACTCCTGGATACTACCTACTGTATGTGAGTGAAAAAGGTCAACCAAGATCTTGCATATTAGTAAAACGTAGCATAAACGTATTGTTACTCCAAAATTTCAGTGATAGAGGTACTACCGTAGCTAGGCTAGAAACAGCCAACGGAGTTTACTGGCTAGTGTCGGCATATCTCGGCCATGACCACCTTTGGCCCTCTCCCTGGTCAGATACTGGAGAATATCATCACTGACGCAAAACGGCTGAAAATCAGCCTCATAATTGGAAGCGATGTTAACGCTCATCATACTGTGTGGGGGAGCACTAACATAAACGAAAGAGGTGAGTCACTTTTTGATTACATCCTTGGTACTAACCTCGTAGTAAGTAATGCTGGTAACGAACCTACTTTTGTCACTACAACCAGACAAGAAGTTCTTGATATAACTCTAGTCTCCGACTCAATTCATCACATGATTCTGGACTGGAAAGTATCCAGAGAACACTCATTCTCTGACCACAGATACATCCAATTCAAAATCAATGTTGATGAAAAATCTAGTCCACTTAAATTTCGTAACAACAAAGTCAAGGACTTAACCTTAGCTATGAATAAATCATTAGAGACTGCCTGTCCACCTATATGTGTAAGGGGAAAAAAGAAACCACATTGGTGGACCTCGGGTCTCGATTCGCTCAGAAAAGAGTGTAGAAAACTCTTTAACAAAGCTAAATATACAAGACTGGTTTCTGACTGGGACTCATATAAAAGTTCCCTAAATAAATACAAAAAGGAACTAAGAAGATCTAAACGATCGTCTTGGCGATCCTTTTGTGAAAAATAGAAGAAACCTCTGAAGCCTCTAGGCTACGTAAAATTCTTTCAACAAATCCAGTGATGCCCAGCTGTCTGAAAAGGGCCGATAGCTCCTGGACAACCTCAAATGAAGAATCTCTTAACTTACTTACTACTCCCAAAAGCTCCCAAAATGTAACCTGTAACAATCAGTTGCACTCAATTACTATTACATAATATCCAAAAGGTCTAATCACAAGGGATAAACTGCGGTGGCCTATCAACAGCTTCGAACCGTACAAACCGGTCGATATAATAACACCACCTTGAGGTAGTGTTCAATAGCTGCCTGCATCTGGTCAATATTCCCTCAGTTTGGAGAGAAGTGAAAGTTGTTTTCATACCCAAGGCGGGAAAATGCTCGCAAGTTAATCCTAAAGATCTCAGACCCATAAGTCTATCATCGTTCCTTCTTAAGACATTAGAAAGACTGGTAGACATACACCTCAGAGCAAACACTGATACAAGACTCATGTCTATGTCTCAACATGCCTAATGTAAGAGAAAATCGGTTGAAACGGCGCTACACACTTTAGTACGCACTATCGAATACTCCCTCCATCATAAAGAGTATACGATGGTTGCATTCCTTGATATAGAAGGCGCTTTTAACAACGTGGACACATCTGCAATCACATCTGCACTGTCATCTCTGAATAGGGAGAGTTCGCTTGGTGAGTTAATTCATTTAATGCTGACTAGCATTGTTGTGAGAACATACCATATGAAGTTGAGAAGTATAGTTCTTATTATAAGTTTAATATAATATGTATGTATAAGTTTAGTACCTAAGAGAAATGTCATAGTTTTAAGTTATATTATATTGATGAATAAATCAGTCTTAAAACAACTCTCGTCTTCACACTACAATATGGTGTCAGAAGTAAAAACTCATACTTAAGAAAAATAAAAGACAAATTTAATAGTAATAGTCTTTATTGAGTGACATATTCTCCCAAGTATTTTAAAAATTCAGAAATTCATCTTTCATATTATAAAATGTAATTAGTTCTGAGAACATAATTCCCTAATTTATAACCGTATAGCCAGGCCACTTCCAAGCCGGCCAATTTATATTGCTAAGTGATGTAAAATTGTGAACAAATGTATCCAAATCAAATCTCAATAAAATAATACATACATACATACAAAGACAAATTTAAATTAATGTGAAAAGTTGCAAATTGTGGACGATGACTTGGTTTAAAAAGTTTTTATTTATTTTAACAAGACTGTTTCGTCTCACAGATATTTTTATATTAATTTTTTTAATGATTTTCTTATTCTCTATTTTTTTACTCTGACATTGATTTAATAAAAAATAATAAGCAGCAAGTTAAAATTAAACAAGTAGGTAGATAAGTAATGTATGAATGTGAGATATATGTATACAGCTTAGGATGGTATAGATACATATTTACAACTCGTCCATCCTGACATCTGATCGTCTCGATCAGTGCTATAAATATATTTAATTACTTTATAATTTGAATTAATTTGATAAATAATGATCTTTTAAAATATATTATCTTATAATATGGTATTCTTATGTTGATGTTCCTAGTCATTATCCGAGTCCATGCCGTGATCATCACGCCAATCGGCCCACTTTCGCATACGACATGCCTCTATAATACCATCGTATGGTAGTTGTGTCATTTGACAATTCTCTATATCTCTTACCACGTATCTATCATTCGGAAGAACCTTATGTATTTTATAGGGTCCCTTATATTTTGGTACAAACTTTTTGTTTGTTGCAATAGAAGTGTCAATATTCCGAATAACCACGCAATCTCCTTCTATATATTCAATTGGGGGTCGATAATTTCTGGCAATGATCTCCGAATTTTTAATCTGTGAACTTTCAATATTCCTTGAAGCATTCATTCGCATACTATCAAGACTTCGATCACTTGATTCAAACTTATTATCTAAATATTCAGTAAGAGCATCAATTTCTATTCCTCTTTGTTGTACACCAAATAACAATTTACAAGGAATCTGTCCAGTGGTTGAATGAACGGAATTATTTACAGCATACTCAACTTTCGTCAGCATCTTGGTCCAATCAGAGTGTTGTACAGGTTCAGACAACTTACTTAACATTGATTTCAATACTCGATTCACTCGCTCTACCTGGCCATTAGCTTGAGCTGAACCAGTAGCAATTTTTACGTGTTCAATGTTATTCTTAACCAGGTATTCGCAGAATTCTAAGGATGTGAAACAAGTTCCCCTATCACTTACGATTCTCGTAGGCCGACTAAAATATTCAAAATATTTAGCTAAGCATGCACAAACTTCTTTTGAACTAGTTGAATTAACTGCATACAATTTAATATGCTTCGTAAATGCATCTACAATTACTAAAATATGTTTTCGTTTAGAACGAATATTCGGAAGGGGGCCGAAATGGTCAATATGAACTGTGTCAAACGGAATTGCTTTTTTCGGAATAGAATGAAGAGTTTTGTTTCTATTTTGAACCGGAATTGAGAACATAATACACTTTAAACAATTCTTAATAAAATTTTCTACCTTTTCTTTAATTTTCGGAAACCAATAATGCAATTTAATCTGGTCAACACATTTGTCAATACCCAAATGACATATTTTCTCATGTGCAGAACGAATAACGTTATTTTCAATTTCAGTCGGAACATATAAAAGTAATCTATCTGAAGGAGTTTTCCTATAAACTAAACCATTTTCAAGGACAAAATTAGGAACTGAGGCAACCTCTAATCGGTTTCTTAATTGTACAATCCTCTCATCCCTATTTTGTGTGAGGTGCAACTGTAAATCGATGTCATCGGAATTGATAACGCAAATTGTTTGTTCGTTTTCTCCATTAGTTTTGATCGAAATTGGATGGTGCCGGCTCAAAGCGTCCACATGACCCATTAATGTACCACTTCTATGTTTTATGGAATAATCATACTGCTCCAATTTCAGAGCCCATCGAGCTATGCGCGGCACTGACTTTTGCCTTTCTAAATTTAATGCTAAAAAATCACAATCTGTGATGATAATTCGGAACGGAATGCCATCCAAATAATTATGGAACTTTTCTAGCGAATAAATTATTGCCAAAGTTTCCAATTCATAGCTATGAAATTTATATTCAGACCCAGTAGTTGCTTTCGAGAAGTAGGCAACTGGATGGAATATACGATCATCTTGGCGCTGCATGAGAATTCCACCGTAGCCAAGCGAACTAGCATCACAATGTAGTTCTGTTTCTTTTTCTGGACTAAAAATTGACAGAAGAGGACTCGTTATCAATTTACTACAGAGAAGCTTAAAGGTGTCAACACATTTTTCATCGAAATTAAACGGAATGTTTGGTTTGGTCAAATCTCTTAATGGCTTTGCAATGGCTGAAAAAGACGGAATAAATCGTCGGAAGTAAGAAAATAATCCTAAACATTTTTGTAGCTCTTTAACATTTTTCGGAATCGGAAGATGTTTAATTGCAGTCAAATGATGATTATTTGGCCGGATGCCTTTTGAACTAACAGTGAAACCTAAATATTCAATTTCTTCATAACAAAATTTGCATTTACTCGTTTTAATCTCTAGTCGGAACTCAGCCAACCGCCTTAAAACTCTTTTGAGAAGTACAATATGCTCTTCAATAGTCGCAGTGGCTAACGTAATGTCATCAAAATATACTACTACAGAACCTTCATCAATAAACTGACGTAAAATAAATATCATACACTGAAAAATTTTATTAGTAAAATTGCTACGAATAACATTCGTACGAGAAAAAATCGTACATTGAACGAATATTCGTAGATTGTACGAAGCTTTTCTGTAATAAGAAAATTACGAATATATTAGTAGATTTTGATTAAATTTTTGCACGATTTTTTTCGTTCTATGTACTAATATTATTCGTAAATCAAAATTATGAGTACATTGTACGAATTTATTCGTGTATTGAACTAAATCATTCGTAAATCATCGTTTACGAATGGTTACGTAGTTTTTCCAAATTCATTCGTAAGATTTACTCATGCATTTGTTAAATGTACGAAGCAAAATTAATATTCGTAAAAAATTTAGTCTCGAAAAATGACCTTACGAATAATTCGTAGGATTTACTCATTACAAGTAGAATGCAACTTCTTTATCTGTACATTCTACTAATACTTCGTATATCATAACCTCCATTCGTATATTTACCAAATGCATTAGTAGATTTTACTAATACATCGTACTATTTTTCCTCCATTCTAACACTAAGCGAAGCATTAGTACATTTAACTAATGACTTCGTAATATTTTTCCTTCATTCGTATATTTACCGAGAGTATTAGTACATTGTACTAATACGTCGTATTATTTACACTCCATACGTACATTTATCAAGAGCATTAGTACATTGTACTATTATTAAGTAATATTTTCACTCCATTCGTAAATTTACCATTAGCTTTTGTAGATTCTACTAATACTTCGTACATCTACCAAGAGCATTAGTACATTGCCGCTACTCGAATCGGATTGCGTCATTGTTTTTAAATCATGGCAATGGCTCATGTTGGTTGTGATTTTGATCGTGTTTAGTTTGGTTTGTGAGTTTTTTTTTAAATAAAATTAAAAAAAACATAAAAAGCGTGCTAAGAGTGCTAAGTATTTGATGACAAAAAGAACTAGTAGGTAAGTTGTATTTGAAGAAATTTAATAGGACACCCAAATTAACAGACAACTTGCGGAAAGTTCTGGTCGAGGCTGTTTTACAATTCTGTATTATAAAAAACCACGAATAGAATGAATGTAGAATGAACTAATGCTTTTGGTAAACTTACGAATGGCAAGTAAATAAAACGAAGTATTAGTACAATAAACTAATGCTTTTCGTTAATTTACTAATGGAGAGTGAATAGTACGAAGTATTAGTAGAATGAACTAATGCCTTTGGCAAACTTACGAATAGTAAGTAAATAGTACGAAGTATTAGTAGAATGAACAAATGTACTTGGCAAACTTACAAATGGTAAGTAAATAGTACGAAGTATAAGTAGAATGAACTAATGCCTTTGGTAAACTTACGAATGGCAAGTAAATACGACGAAGTATTAGTAGAATGAACTAATGCTTTTGGTAAACCTACGAATGGTAAGTAAATAGTACGAAGTATAAGTAGAATGAACTAATGCCTTTGGTAAACTTACGAATGGCAAGTAAATACTACGAAGTATTAGTACAATGAACTAATGCTTTTGGTTAACTTACGAATGGTAAGTAAATAGTACGAAGTATTAGTACAATAAACTAATGCTTTTCGTTAATTTACCAATGGAGAGTGAATAGTACGAAGCATTAGTAGAATAAACTAATGCTTTTGGTAAACTTACGAATGGTAAGTAAATAGTATGAAGTATTAGTAGAATGAACTAATGCTTTTGGTAAACTTACGAATGGCAAGTAAATAGTACGAAGTATTAGTAGAATGAACTAATGCTTTTGGTTAATTTACGAATGGAAAGTAAATAGTACGAAGTATTAGTAGAATGAACTAATGCTTTTGGTAAACTTACGAATGGTAAGTAAATAGTACGAAGTATAAGTAGAATGAACTAATGCCTTTGGTAAACTTACGAATGGCAAGTAAATACGACGAAGTATTAGTACAATGAACTAATGCTTTTGGTTTACTTACGAATGGCAAGTAAATAGTACGAAGTATAAGTAGAATGAACTAATGCCTTTGGTAAACTTACGAATGGTAAGTAAATAGTACGAAGTATTAGTAGAATGAACTAATGCCTTTGGCAAACTTACGAATGGTAAGTAAATAGTACGAAGTATTAGTAGAATGAACTAATGCTTTTGGTTAACTTACGAATGGCAAGTAAAAAGTACGAAGGGAGTGGTACGAAATCCCCAAAAGACAAAATCACCATGGGGACAAAATCTCCAAAAAAAAAATCCAACTTGCCAATATCTCCACGCCAAAATCCCCACGGAAAAAATCCCCAAAGAAAAAATACTTTTTGCCAAAATCTCCTTGAAATCTCCAAATCTCCAATATTCAAGTACGTCTACTTACACCGTTCCTCTCACGACATGTTTTGTTTTATATTCATTCTTTACTTGTTAAAACATTAAACAAAGTTCTTTTGAATTGATTTTTTTTATTTATTTTGAATAAAATGAATTACATTTAAAATGAATTGAACTTTTATTTCTTAAGCAACCTTAACTGAATACAATAATATCTCCAAAACAAATATGTTCAAGTAGTGAATCATGCGATTAAATCGCGCGATTTAATCGCATGATTCACTACTTGAACATATTTGTTTTGGAGATTTTGGCATGGAGATTTTGTCCATGGGGATTTTCTCTTTGGAGATTTCGCTGCTGGAGATTTCAGTTTGGGGATTTTGGGTTTGGGGATTTTCGTTTGGGGATTTTGGCTTGGGGAAAACGTCACCAACCCAAGTACGAAGTATTAGTAGAATGAACTAATGCTTTTGGTAAACTTACGAATGGCAAGTTAATATCACGAAGTATTAGTAGAATGAACTAATGCCTTTGGTAAACTTACGAATGGTAAGTAAAAAGTACGAAGTATTAGTAGAATGAACTAATGCTTTTGGTAAATCTACGAATCGAGAGTAAATAGTACGAAGTATTAGTAGGATGAACTAATGCTCTTTGTTAATTTACAAATGGGGAGTAAATAGTACCAAGTATTAGTGGAATGTACTAATGCTCTCTGTTAATTTACAAATTGAGGGTAAATAGTACGAAATATTAGTAGAATGTACTAACGCTCTTTGTAAATGTACGAAAGGAAACGTAAATATTGTCATTCCATTCGTACAATGTACAAAGATCTTTTTAAATATACGAATATGAGTACATTGTACAAATTTATTCGTGGCTGAAAACTACGAAAAAAATTCGTACGATGCACTCATATTTTCGTACTATTTATGCATGAAAAATTTTCAGTGTAAGCCTCTGAAAATAAGCCGGACCTTTTTTTAAACCAAAAGGCAATCTCGTGTATTCATAATGTCCATCAGGCGTTACAAATGCGGTAAACTGAATTGAATCTTCGTCAATCGGGATATGATGGAAACCATTTCTTAGATCCAAAATGGTAAAATATTTCTTTCCATCCAATCTTCCCAAACAATCGTCTATTAATGGGATAGGAAAACTATCTCGCACAAGAATCTTATTTAATGGTCGATAATCAACGCATAGCCTTTTGTCATTATCTTTTTTTTTGGACTAAAACTAAGGGGAAAGCGTATGGAGATTCACTAGGTCTTATAATTCCTTTTTCTAGTAAATTTTGTACTTGTTTATCAACAATTTTCTTGTCAGAAAAAGATAGCCTCCGCGGAGGATAACTAATCGGCATATTAGAGGTAAGACGAAGTTTCATAGAAAAATCGTGCTTAATAAATAGAGTGGCGCGACAGCTCTTGAAGAGCCAAGGCCTAAGCGACTTACTCTCATCAACAATTCTCTGAGTGCGTGTGAAGAATTGAGGGGACCTACAATTTAACGCCGATTCCGAACGGCAAAGTTGAGGAGCACTTTTTTCATGACAGATTGATACTCTTGGAAAATTTGTCAGGTCTTCGCAAGAGGCAGTACCCGCGAAAGATGAAATAAAAACTTGGCCTGAGTGGGACTCGAACCAACGACGTTCGGCTTAGCAGTCAACGCACTTACCAACTAAGCTACGGGCGACTGCTTAATAGCTGGAATATTATCAAGATCTAAATATTCGGAACGAATAATCTCGTGTATTCTTGCTTTATTTTCGGGACTTAAGTTTGGATTCATGTCATACTTATCTTGCGTTTCTTCAAATATATCTATAGCAAACACATAAGGTAATAATTGATGATTTTCAACGTGTTTTAGCTTATCACATGAAGCAATAATCGTATGCGGAAGCAGACTACATAATGAACAATGGACCGACATATCAGGATAATGTTTAGCTAATGACTTGTACACACAATGTAACACTTCATCATTAATTTTTATTTTATTTGAATCTGAATTAACATTAATTTCAATTTTCGGTTTCGGTACAGTATTAGGAATAAGACAAAGTTTGATTTGAAACGATTGTAAAAAATTCCGACCCAACAGAACTGGATAAGGAATACAAGAGTCCGGAACAACATAAATTTCAATTTTTTATAAATATCATTAAATCCTATTTTAACGTAAAAAACTCCATATATACTAACAGGTAAACTACCTACTCCGTAGTATCCAGTTGGTCTCAGATCATAGCAATGCAATCCGATCGGAATCTCGGGAAGCTTAATTAAACTTATCGGACTACCGGTATCAAAAAGAGAAAGATATGTGTTACATTGCGGAACAGAATCACTAGTAGGAAAAACAACACTTACAGAATTTACTTCTTTACAAATCTTGACATCGGATAAGGCATCCACATCAGAATGGTTTTGATTAGGGCCGGAACAGAATTCGTCAATGAATGCAACAGTGCGTGCATTTTTGGGGGGTAACTTCGGGCAATCCTTCAGAATATGAACTGTTGAACCACATCTGAAGCATGATCCTTTTTGACGTTTGGGATGTGGACAAGAAGTGGAAAAATGTCCCATGCCAGAGCAATTGTAGCATTGAACAAGCAATTTTTCAGAGTCACCAACGGAAAACTTGACTTTAGGTTTTGATTCATTTTGATGCTCATGCTGGGCAACTTGCGCTGAATATGATGCGGAATTTGCCGGTCTGTTAACTGCTGAATTTGATCCTCGTAGTTGAGCATAACGGTATGCCAGTTTTTTTAATTCATCGATTGTGCGTGCTGAGTACAATATGGCGATGCTAGCGGAACGATCCTGGAACCCATCAATGATAAATTGAATAATTTGTTTTTCGTCAATATCAGCACGTGATGCAAGCTCTTGCATTTTTAAAATGTAGCCCATAATGGATGTGTTTGAGGACACAAATGGAGTACTTCGCATCTTATCAATAATTTCGGAAACTGAATAAGTGTGTCCAAAATTGGCTAAAAAAATGCTCCGGAAATCAGAATAGGTACTTGATTCGTCAATTTGTAAGAATATTTCGGCAGCGGAATCGGGCTTCATCAATCGGCGAATGCTTTTTAATTTGAACACACTATCACCGTGAACGGAATCACATGCTCGCTCAAAAGTGCTGATCCATTTCTTAGCATCGTATGTATCATCACCAGAAAACAATGGTAAGGAATATTGAATGTCCTTAAACGAAGGTTGATAAGAAGGCGACGAAGAACTTGCAAAATTTTCTTCTTGTCGAGCTAGTTCACGACGCAATTCAATCAGCTTAAGTTTCTTTTCAATCACCTGAATTTCTTTATCCACGTCAGCTTCATTTCCAGGAACGGATTCTTGAATCTGTTGAGACAAATCAGAATTTATTGTCTTACCAGGACCTTCAATATTTTCTGCTTCGATCAAATGGCCTTCGGAATAATTGTCTTCACAATTTTCTTCATAAAGCTCACGTAGTTGAGCAACTTTTGCATCTGCTTCAAATTGTATGTTTCGCTCGGTTAACCAAGCTACCAATTCTTGCTTCTTCAGTGTTGATGACATAATAATATCTTGGTTTATTTTCAAAATTGCGGAAAATTAAATAAAATGTTGAAGGTATTTAGGGCTGACCCACTTCTGAAGTTATGGACGATGACTTGGTTTAAAAAGTTTTTATTTATTTTAACAAGACTGTTTCGTCTCACAGATATTTTTATATTAATTTTTTAATGATTTTCTTATTCTCTATTTTTTTACTTTGACATTGATTTAATAAAAAATAATAAGCAGCAAGTTAAAATTAAACAAGTAGGTAGATAAGTAATGTATGAATGTGAGATATATGTAAACAACTTAGGATAGTATAGATACATATTTACAAAATATATAAAAAGTTTAAAAGCAAAATTTTATGACTAAAGACAAAAGTTTAAATGACACGGAAACTACTGAAAATAAACCTATGAAAGTTGAAATCATGTCCGAAAAAGAAGGGCACGTGGGAATAGTCCCAAACGTTACCACCATTGGATTTTACAGGTGGTCATCAAAATTTATCCGATCTCTGGAAAAATTTGATTCTTCAGTTTAAAATTTTTCTGAGAGCATCCAACATGGAAACAGAAAAAGATCCCCGAAAAGTGGCTATATTTTTGCATTATCTTGGATCAGACTCGCTGCCTATCTTCAGCTCGTTTGGCCTTGATATTGACACAGTAAGTTTGTAAGACGTAATCGATAAATTCGAGGAATTCTGCTCTCCAAAAAAAAATATTGCAATGGAAAGACACAATTTCTTCACGAGAAAACAAGCCAGTGGTGAGTCCATTACAGAATTCGTCACCAACCTAAAAATTTTAAGCAAATCTTGTGAGCTTGGAACGTTGAAAAGTAGCATAGTTAAGGACATCTTCATTTGTGGCTTAAGTAGAGAAAACAGTGCCATAAGAGATAAGCTATTACAAGATGACAAGTTAAAACTTGAAAAAGCAATAGAAATTGCTCGCCTCATGGAGAATACGAAAGAGCAGGCAAAACAACTTGAAACTTCAACAACTGTAGTTGCCAAAATAGAAAGAAGACCACCGAAATCTAACGTTAAATACATCAATGCAAAAACTATGCCCGAAAGAAGCAGAAATATGAAGACGTCATCAATAGCGGAGAAAACATATCACCAGACAAAAGTTACACGTACACAAAAATCCTGTTATCGATGTGGACAGCAACATCACTTTAAATGTCCAGCGTTTGGGTCAACATGTAATAAATGCGGCAAACGGAATCATTATGCTGTCATGTGCAAGAGCAAGCTTCATGTAAGAGTCGTTAATGCGGAAGAAGGAGAAGAAGAGTTATTTTTGGGAACAATAAAACAGCAGCAAGGTGATTTTGGTAAGGCAATAAATGGTAATGATCGATTGACTGTAGAGTTATGTATAAATAAGAAAAAAGTTAACTGTTTATTAGACACCGGCGCTCAAGCCAATGTTATATCAGAAAAAACTTTAAACGAACTTTTGCTAAAAATATTAAACTTAAACCTACTGTTGCTAAAATTGTTTCTTATACAGGTGAAAGTATTATTATTATTAGCGGAATTTGCAAAATAAAATATAGTTTAGATGGTAAAAACGATGTCGATATTGATTTCTTTGTGGTTAAAAAAGATGATTGTATTCCAATTATTGGTTTAAAAACATGCAAAGAATTAAATTTATTGAAAAAAGTTTATGAAATAACTAATGAGACTTGTGAAAATAAGTTATTGAATGAGTTCAGTGATGTTTTCGAAGGCTTAGGTCTTTTGTCAGAAAAAATAAATTTAAAAGTAAATCCGGATGTAAGACCTAAAATTGATGCTCCAAGAAAAGTTCCATTTAAATTAATGCAGCGTTATAAAGAAGAGCTCGATCGTATGGAGCAGCTTGGTGTAATAACAGATGTTCATGAACCCACTTCATGGGTAAGTTTGATTGGGGTTGGCTAGGAAAGACCGCAGATTAAAATCTTGTTCACAAAATCTCGCAAACTAAAATCTCACAGACTAAAATTTTGTTTTTTAGAATCTCGCAATCACAAAATCTCGCTTCTAAAAATTCCGCAATTTTAAAACCTCGCAGACTAAAATCCTAAAATATGAAATCTCGCATTTAAAATAAAATATTTATTTATTCGCGCGCGAGTTACGTATCCCACACTCCACGTACAGCTATGTTTATATCATATCATTTAATATTTCATTTCTACCTTGAACTTTGTATTGTATTCCATTTTTTGTAATCCGAATTATATTTTTGCACTTCGCACCAAATATCATTTTTTTTGTAATTCCATTTGTAACTTAATCTTTCTAAATTTTATATTTTATTTCTACCTTGCACTTTGCATTATATTTCATTTTATTTCTACCTTGCACTTTGCGTAATATTTCATTTTTCTTGTAATCTGAATTATATTTTTGCACTTGCACCAAATATCATTTTTTGTAATTCCATTTGTAACTTAATCCTTCTAAAATTTTCCCACACAAAATGTCATTCTAATGTTATAAAAGGAAAAAGTAAGAATAAAATGCTGTTCAGTATCAATAAAGTGTTGTCCAAGTTAAAACCTTTGTTTTTTTATCAAACGCTACGGCATAGATCGTAACTGGCGCAGTCGGTAACTTTTAAACAAAATCTCGAAAATCGCGAAGAGTGAAATTCGCATCGACGGTATATCGGTGTAAAGTGGATTTTTGTTTAAACAAGGACCAGGGCACACCTTAAGTGTGGAGAATTTTTATTCATTGGCCCCGGACGAACCACATATAAAAGAAATAAAGACAAAACAAAAATTTTCGAAGGCTAATCGGAAAAGTGAAATAAAAAGCTAACGGTTAATTGGCAAGATACTGAACCACATCTAATTATAAGTGCATAAAAATATAAATAAAACATAAATAACTATAAAACCTCATCTAATTGTTATAAGTGCAGAAAAATATATATAGAAGAACAACAAATTGGACATCAACAGCCAACAATAAAACCTCATCTAATTGTTATAAGTGCAGAAAAATATATATAGAAGAACAACAAATTGGACATCAACAGCCAACATGCTAATGCTCATCCTGTAAGTTCCTTTTTTCCTTTCATTTAAAGAAAATTGTTTTTATTTTTTTATGAAATCAGTGCATAAGTTTGACATTAATAGAAATTTTGGAAATTTATTCCAAGAATTAGAACAAATTAAAGAAGAAGAGGAATTAGAAATATTAGAAACCGAAAATTTTTCAAAAATGGCTAATCCAGAATTAAACATTAACATAGAACAAGGGGCAAATCAAATAGATTTGCTTAAATCCCTCAAAATACCGGATGCCATTAAAGATTTGCCAAAATTTAATGGTAACCCAAGACTACTTCATGAGTTCATTAAAAATGTGGAGGAGATCTTGACGGTTATAACCCCAATGGACGGGACCCCACAAGGAAGGATATTGCTGAGAGCAATAAGAAATAAAATAGAAGGCAAGGCGGATGAAGTCTTGAATATGTTCGGGACCCCATTGAGATGGCTGGACATCAAAACCAACCTTACTTTGCACTATGTAGATAAGAGGAATGAAACCTCTCTTATCAGAGACCTTCACGGTCTATATCAGGGCACTAAAACGGTAGAGAAATATTATAGTTCAATAATAGAAATATCATCAGCCATGTGTAACCAACTCCAAATACACGAGCAAAACGAAGCCATTATTGCTGCCAAGACAACCCTTTTTAATGAAATGTGTTTAAACACGTTTCTTTCAGGGTTAAGAGAACCTTTAGGTTCAACAATAAGGGCAATGAAACCAGGCACGTTGAGCCAGGCATTTTCGTTCTGTATAACAGAACAAAATATATTTTACGGTAGACAGGACAAAAATCAAAGACCAAATATACAGAACCAGAGACAACCTAGATTTAACAATGACGGACAATTCTACACACAGAACCAGAGACAACCTAGATTTAACAATGACGGACAATTCTTTAATAACCCTTATGGTAGGAGAGTACAACACATCAATAATAATAATTTTAACCAATACAACCAAACGCAACGCAATACTGGGAACCAGGTAAATAGGACAAAACCAGAACCGATGGAAATCGCCTCTGGAAACAGTCGTCTACAATTTAATAAACCTGAACCAATGGATAGGGGGAGTGCGGGAGACTTGACCATATGGGAGACATGAGCCACACTAAATAATTCACTCAAATATAACTCAAATGACTCATGAGTATACCAAATTTTTTCATCCTTCGATGTTCTACTTGCAAACAAAAATTATTCTAAATCCTCAATTTAATCTGGCTGGTGAATGCAAAAATTTGTTTTTTGTCGAAAATAGTAACTTTTTTTTTGTTTTTGTTTTTCAAGATAAAAATTTTATTTAACATGGTAGGTAAAAAAGGTTGACATGTACTCATAAAAAATTTAATCGACTTTGTAAACATTAAAAGTAAATCAAGCTATCTTCTATTTAACAAAATTTATTGATCATTAATTGTGAAAAAACGTGCGTGGGAGACTTGAGCCATTTTCTTAGGGGAGACTTGACCATAGACTGAAGTCTTGCCTCTGTTGTAAAATGTGTTGAAAATGCACGATTTTCATTCTTTTTTTGATATAAACATGCCATGAGTATATTTAGAAAAGAAGGAGCAGCGCAAAGTAGTTTTTTTGCAAAGTAACTATTGAAAAGTAATTAACATGTTGTGATTTTGATAAGGAATTATAAATACCTTAATTTTTTAGAAAACACGTTTAATACAGATTTTGTGTTCATAAAAATCACCTCAAATATAATGAAAATGAGATTTAACAAGATATGAACGGATTTTATTATCTTTTGTTTTGTTTTACTCGAAAAATTTAAGTATGATCAAGTCTCCCTAAGACGTTGGTCAAGTCTCCCGGCTAAGCGGGAGACTTGAGCCAAAAATCTGTTCTCACTTATTTTGCATTTGGCAAAAATCACTTAGTTGTATATAAAGCTTATGAGGCTAATTTTGAAGTAGATAAATGTACCTTTACAAAGATGTATGCAACATCTGGCTGAAATGAATATGGACATTTTTATGAACGATTTAACAAAAAGTGGCTCAAGTGTCCCGGACTCCCCCTACATACTCTGGTAATAACAGAACAGGAAATAATTTTAGGCAAAATAAGCAAATGTTTTCTACGGAAATAAATAACGAAACCCAGCCAAATGAAGATTATGATCAGGTTGATTATAATAATTACCCTGACTTAGATCAATTTGAAATGGGAAACGGAACACAGTCAAACGAAGGATATGATCAGTCTGATAATTCAAGATATTATCCTAACTTAGATCAATTTGAAGAAGAAAACAGGATTACGGACACAAATTTTCTGGAAAGAGCCTCAGAGGTACAGAATACATAGAAATTAATAACCACGGCAACACATTACCATACATAAATATTTCATCCCCTTTCGGCACACTTAAATTTCTGATTGGCACTGGTGCATCTGCATCCTTCCTTAACCCAGAATACATTCATCCAGACGATATCGAGTTCACAACACCTACAGTTATCAGCACTGTTTTACAAAAACATACAATTGATAAAATAGTTACACTCCCGATGTTCAAGGAATTTTGTCACAAAGGTAATGCTAGATTTTTAGCTTTCAAATTCCACAAATACTTTGATGGCCTTATCGGCCTTGATATATTAAAAGAACTAGGAGCTAGAATCGATTTAAAAAATGAAACACTTTTGTCAAGCAATGCAACAATCCCTTTAAGATTTAAACCCAATACAACCTTTAATAAATATCTTGTACCAGCTCATTCTAAAATTGTAGCAAAGCTCCCCGTCGATATTTCTGATGGAGAAATATTTGTTAAACCAATAGAACTTAAACCCAAGTTATATATTCCTGAGGGATTATGTTTCGCTAAAAACTGGTTCAGCTCAATTGAAATTCTCAACTACTCTTCTAAAGATCAAACATTTTCTTTAGACCAACCTATTAAAGTTCAAAAATATGAAAATTTTAACCATGTGGAACTCAACAATTACAATTTTACTCAAATTTCTGAGCAACTATCGCCCTTTCAAAAGAAACGTATCTCCGATTTGCTTAGAGTCAATCATTTGAATTTAGAAGAAAAAAAGATGGTTTTAAAACTTTGTCACGAATTCGATGATGTTTTTCTTAAAGAAGGTGACAAGCTTACCTTTTCCAATAAAATAAAACACAGAATAAAAACAACCGACGACGTTCCTATTCACACCAAGTCTTATAGGTACCCATACATTCACAAAGAAGAAGTAAAAACTCAAATTGACGATATGCTTAAACACGGTATAATCCGTCCTAGCTTTACTCCTTGGAGCTCTCCTGTCTGGATTGTAGCCAAGAAACCTGATTCAAACGGCAAACAAAAATGGAGGCTGGTAATTGATTATCGGAAGCTAAATGAAAAGACAATTCCAGACCGATATCCATTGCCAAATATTAATGAAATCTTGGACAATTTCGGTAGAGCCTTGTACTTTACCAGCCTTGATCTGGCCAGTGGATTCCACCAGATAGAAATGGATCCAGCTGACATAAAAAAACTGCCTTTACAGTTGACGGTGGGCATTTTGAATATGTCCGAATGCCTTTCGGGCTTAAAAATGCGCCCTCCACCTTTCAAAGGGTAATGGATAATCTTTTGCGGGAATATATAGGCAAAATTTGCTTGGTTTACATGGATGATATTATCATCTTTTCAACATCCCTTCAAGAACATGGGGAAAACCTTAAGAAGATATTTATCAAACTTCGAGAAGCTAACTTAAAAATTCAAATTGACAAATGCGACTTTTGTCGCAAGGAAATAGCCTTTTTAGGTCACGTTGTGACAACAGACGGTGTAAAACCCAATCCAGATCGCATATCTGCAATTAAAAAGTTTCCTATCCCTAAGAATCAGAAGGAAATTAAGAGTTTCCTTGGGCTACTAGGATACTACAGGAAATTTATAAAAGACTTCGCTCGATTAACAAAACCAATGACAGAATGCCTTAAAAAGAACAGAAAAGTAATACATACTGAAAATTTTATAAAAACATTCGAGCATTGCAAAGATATTCTCTCAAATGACCCAATTCTTCAGCATCCTGACTTCGAAAAACCCTTCATACTAACAACGGATGCTAGCAATTACGCTCTTGGAGCAATACTTTCTCAGGGTTCTATCGGGAATGATCTTCCCATTTGCTACGCGAGTAGAAAATTAACCGATACAGAAATAAACTATTCAACTATTGAAAAAGAACTTCTAGCCATTGTCTGGGCTACCAAGTACTTTCGGCCTTACCTTTACGGTAACAAATTCAAAATTGTAACGGATCATAAGCCCCTTACATGGCTTATGAACCTAAAAGATCCAAATTCGAAGTTAGTGAGATTGCGACTAAAACTGGAGGAGTTTGATTACGAGATCTCCTACAAGAAAGGAACTCAAAACTTAAATGCTGATGCCCTCAGCAGAGTTATCATTGATACCGATAAGAGCAAAAACTTAACGAAAAAAAAGACAGCACGGTTGAAATAAATACGAATGAACAAGGAAGCTCTGGATCAACGATACATTCCGCTCAAGAAAACCTTGATGATCATATTAATATATCGGAAAGACCACTAAACGAGTTTTCTCTTCAAATAATATTAGAAACATGTAACGGTACCCGTCGTAATTCTTTCGAAATGATATTTCGGAATAAACAAAGACGAACATTTAAGGCGGCTCAATTTACGGAACAAGACATTATTGATATTTTTAAGGAATATGCTTCACCTAATCGGCTTAATGCCATATACTCAGACGACGAAACTTTCAAAAGAATTCAATCCGTATTTTCCAAATATTTCACACAGTATAAAGTCATTAGGTGTAAAGAAAAAGTTCTAGATATCATAGACGAAGATAACCAAGATAGAGTAATTCACGATTATCATCTAAAAAACAATCATAGAGGTATCAACAAGACACTAACCCACTTAAAAAGAACAGTTTACTTCCCTTTTATGAAAAATAAAATAACGAAGGTAATAAATAATTGCGATGTCTGTCAAACAATGAAATATGACAGATCACCCCCAAAAATAGAGTTCAGAGTAACAGAAACCCCCGAAAAACCATTAGATATCATTCACGCCGATATCTACTGTATTAACCATAAGCAAATACTTACGGTAATTGACAAATTCTCAAAGTTCGCCGCAGCGTACACTCTTACAGACAGGAACAGCCTGACAGTAATCAATGCTTTCAAACACTTCCTGAGCCTTCACGGCATTCCAAAAAAATTAATTACTGACCAAGGTACCGAATTTTCAGCTTCGGTCTTCGCCGACTTTTGTAAACAATACAATATCGATCATCATTTAACGTCACTTCAGCAAAGCAGCAGCAACTCGCCTGTTGAAAGGCTACACTCTACTCTAACAGAAATTTATAGAATAATTCACTTGAAAAGAACCATTAAAAACCATGAAGATATTCTAAATGAAACCCTGATCACATACAATAATGCGGTACACTCCTCAACCAAACTAACACCATTCGAAGTATTTTATGGTAGAACCTACAAATTTAAAGATTTAAACTGTAATAACGTTCACGATTACTTAGACAAACTTAACGAATTTCAAAATAAATTATATCCCGAATTAAGAAAAATAATCGAAAATTCTAAAAATCAAAACATTAACAAACTTAACAAAACTAGGGAAAGTCCACTATCTTATAAAACAAATTCATTTATTTTCCGGAAAGAAAACAGGAGGAATAAAATAACACCAAGATTTAGTAAACACAAAATAAAACATAATTTTAGATATACAATTATGACCCATAAAAATCAGAAACTCCATAAAAGCAAGCTAATAAAAAAAAGAAAATTTCAGACTTCTGAGCCCAACCCTGGCACAAATACTGGAGATACAGGACTTAACTAACAACAACGGACTACTTTCGCTTAGATTAGGAAAATCACGAACAATAAAATCCCATCAAAATCTACTCCATATAGTGAGGTTGAACAACATACGACATAATATTGACAAAATTACAGACGCGATTGAATCTTTGACCAACATAACGGAATCAACAGAGACACTTAGTGTCCTGAGATTAAAAGTGAATGATTTAGAGAACAGATTTCAAACTATAAGACCTAGAACAAGACTGCCAAGAGGCATAATTAATGGAGTAGGAAGCATTATAAAAGCAATTACAGGAAACATGGACGCTGACGACGCCTTAAGCATTAATAAACAAATCGACACAGTACTAAGAAACGAAGATAAGATTAGTAATAATTTAGATACACAACACACAATAAATAAACAAATGATAAAACGATTCGAGAACATAACTGAACACATTAACCAACAACAGAGGCAAATTAGTAAATTTCTTCAAAAGGCACAAAACAATGTCAACAAAGAATTATCCTCCCATACTATTTCTTTGGGAATCCTGCAGCATATTCAGACAATCAGTTACAACATTGAAACTCTCGCAAACCACATAAGTAACAAACTCGAAGCAATATCCTTAGCAAAACTGAACATTATCTCCAAAAACATACTAACTCATGAAGAATTAACACAACTTGACACCTTGTTCGAGAAGCAAAACATTAAAATCATATCAGATGAACATATTTATGAGTTGCTTGACTTACAAGCATATTATAACGATACAAACATTATATTTAATGTCAAAATTCCTCTTCTCACTGATAGCATAAATGATTTTTTTCATCTTATTCCCATTCCTATCGATAACAAAATAATCCACACAAAACCTTTTGTTTCCTTATCTCATTCTAAAATCCTATTCTACGAGCAAAAATGCAAGAACATAGAAAGAATATTCTACTGCCTCGAATCAACACTTCAAGAAGATATCCAAACATCAAGTTGTGTGGGGAAGATACTCCAACATCAAGATTCAGAATGCACAACACTCAAAAAAGCAAGAGTAACGGACATCCAACAACCTGAAGCACACTACCTCCTAACAATTAACATGCCCTCAACAAGAATAACAACAACGTGCAACCCGAAAAACGTCACAATACAAGGAACGACACTTATACATTTTGAAGGATGTGCAGTCACAATTAACGGTTTTATATATGACAACACTGAAACAACATATTTCGACGAGATACAAATCCAACCGGCATTGTTCAACAAAATAACATCAAAACCTTCAGAGGTTCTTACAATTTCAAATATGCAGACCTTCGACTTCGAGAACTCAGCCAAATTAGACCTTTTAAAAACCAAGTCAAAGACAACGGACGTAATACTTAGTTTCACTACAATTATGCTGTTCTTCATCATCCTCTACTTTATCTACACCATTGTGAAAAAGATCAAAAACCATCACTACCCGGATGATAGTCACCATGATTTCAAGTGCACCCAGGATGATTCATCACCTCGATCCACTCAACCCAAGACGACTCCTGTACCCAAGTCCCGTCTTCTTTGGTCATCGCTCCAAACTTAGGGGGGAGGAGATACGTATCCCACACTCCACGTACAGCTATGTTTATATCATATCATTTAATATTTCATTTCTACCTTGAACTTTGTATTGTATTCCATTTTTTGTAATCCGAATTATATTTTTGCACTTCGCACCAAATATCATTTTTTTTTTGTAATTCCATTTGTAACTTAATCTTTCTAAATTTTATATTTTATTTCTACCTTGCACTTTGCATTATATTTCATTTTATTTCTACCTTGCACTTTGCATAATATTTCATTTTTCTTGTAATCTGAATTTTATTTTTGCACTTGCACCAAATATCATTTTTTGTAATTCCATTTGTAACTTAATCCTTCTAAAATTTTCCCACACAAAATGTCATTCTAATGTTATAAAAGGAAAAAGTAAGAATAAAATGCTGTTCAGTATCAATAAAGTGTTGTCCAAGTAAAAACCTTTGTTTTTTATCAAACGCTACGGCATAGATCGTAACTCGCGCGAATAAATAAATATTTTATTTTAAATGCGAGATTTCAAGGTTTAGTATTTTTGTTTCTCAGACTTTTATGTATTTCACCATGAACCAAATCGAAAACGGTATTGACTAATAAGGGAAAGGCATAAACTGGGACCGTCGAAAAGCATCAGAACTATGAAGCAATGCAGTCCAACAGTTATTCGCAGTAAGGTCTAAAGATCCATCTTTTAAAAAATACAAAAAATGTCCAAAGTTGAATATTTTAAGAGCATAGCTTGTCCTCTCTCTTTCCTAGGTTTAAAAATATACATATTTTGCTATTTGAACTGTACTGTATAGTTAATTTATTTTGTTAAATTTGATTGAAATGCATTGGTTGTTTGTAATGGAAAAAATTTCTTATTAACAAATGCACTGCTTTAAATATTTAATGGTTTACTTTTTTAAAGTGTGAGATTTTGTAGATGCGGGATTTTGAAATGCGATATTTCTATACTGAAAGATTTTTCTTACACAAGCGAGATTTTCTCATAAAATGAGTGATTTCGTGTTTCGGGATTTTGAAAATGCGTGATTTAAAAAGAAGATATTTTAAGAATGCGGGATTTTGTAATGCGAGATTTATTCAAATTTGCGAGATTTCGTTAAACGTGATTTAGGTCTGCGGTCAAACGTAGTGCTCCCGTTTGATTGTTCTAGTAGAAAAGGCAAATAAAGAACTCAGAGTCTGCCTTGATCCTAGAAATTTAAATGAGGCTATAGTTCGCCCGCATTTTGAAATGCCTGATTTTGAATACATTCGTTCCCAGCTGGCAGGTTCAAAGTTCTTTAGTCTTCTTGATGCAAATTCAGGATTCTGGATGTTAGAACTAGACAAAGAAAGTTCTTTCCTTTGTACTTTTAATACCCCTTTTGGAAGAAAACGTTTTTTAAGATTACCGTATGGAATTAACGCGGCTTCATAAATTTTCCATAATTTCATGCAAAGATTATTTAGTGATTTACCTGGATTGATGATTTTTTAGTGCATGAAAAGACGAGAGAAGAGCATGATAATAATTTAAGACTAGTTTTAGAAAGAGCAAGACAGTTAGGACTCAAATTAAATAAAAACAAATGCAAAATAGGGGTTACTAAAATCAAATATTTAGGGCACATTTTCGAACCTGAATGTATATCGTCGGATCCTACAAAGATTGAAGCTATCCAGGGCATGACTACGCCTTCATGTGTTAAAAACCTACAGAGATTTTTAGGTATGGTAAATTACCTTGGTGCTTACATTCAAAACTTATCAGCCGAAACGTTAAATCTAAGATCGCTTCTTAAAAAAAACATTGACTGGCAGTGGACTAGTTCACATCAAAAAGAATTTGAAAAAATTAAGGACTTACTTTGTAAGTCACCTATATTATGTCATTTTGATCCTAAAAAGCCAATAACACTTTCAGTTGACTCTTCCAAAAACGCGATGGGAGCGGTTATTTTGCATGAAAAACGGCCTATAGCCTGTGCATCTACAACGTTAACTGAAACTCAACAAAATTATTCCCAAATTGAAAAGGAACTTTTAGCAATATACTTCGGCTGCAATAGGTTTCACAGATATCTGTATGGTCAAGCGTTTACGGTTGAAACAGACCACAAACCACTCATATCGATTTTTAAAAAAAGTTTATGTAAAGTTTCTCCTAGACTTCAAAGAATTCTTCTTAAGCTTCAAATCTATGATTTAAACGTTATTTATGTCCCAGGAAAAAATATGTATTTTGCGCACACTTTGTCAAGAGCATGTTGTGTTAATGATTCCGAATTTAAAAAGAGCTCTGATGAGGTGAATGTACATGTGAATTTGATATTATCGAATTTGTCAGTAACAGATACAAAATTAGAAGAAATTAAAAGAAAAACGAATGAAGATGTTGGATTGCAAATAGTTAAAGAATATTGTTTGAACGGGTGGCCAGAAAGAAATAGTTTGACAAAATTAGACGCGCGTCCTTATTTCCATATGAGAGGAGAGATAACGGTAATTGATGATTTAATTATATATATATCTATGAGGAGAGATATTTTAAATAAAATTCATGAGGGTCATTTTGGTATTGAAAGATGTTTAAATCAAACCAGAGACGTTGTTTACTGGCCAAATATTTACAACGACATAAAGATTATTGTCCTTAGTTGCAAAACGCGCGGTAAATATAGACCGTCTAATCCAAAAATGCCTCTTACTCCTCACCCACCAACAAATCTTCCATGGGAAAAGTGAGGTGTTGATCTTTTTCATTGGAAAAACGAAGTTTATCTTTTAGCTGTAGATTACTACTCTAAATATATAGAGGTTGCTAATTTAAAAAAAAAATTCTATAAGTAAAAATGTTGTAAACCACCTAAAATCTTTCTTTGCTAGACATGGTATACCTAAAATTTTAATGTCCGACAATGGACCGCCTTTCAATTCAATCGAATATAAATCTTTTTTATCTGCTTGGGATATTGAGTATCTAACGGCTAGTCCTTATTACCCTAAGTCTAATGGTCTAACAGAACGATCTGTTAAAACAATTAAAAATATTTTTAAAAAGTGTTATGAATCAAAAACTGATCCTTATATAGGTCTGTTACAGTACAGAAACACACCCAAAGGCAAGTTCGAATCTCCATCTAGATTATTAATGTCAAGAAATCTCAGATCAAATTTACCTGTCAATACACATTATTTGAAACCTCATATAACCGATACAAAAAGTCACAGCAAAAACGTAAAAGAATATAATGAAAAAAAGAAAAAAATACTACGACATGCATTCAAAGATATTACCAAAAGTTGTTCTTGGCGATGGAGTTCTTTTTAAACGAAATCCTGATGATACCTGGTCACCAGGTAAAATATTAGAGCAATGCAAAGAACCTAATTCGTATATAGTTGAGGATCTCTCCGATGATCGGTCCGGAACGGGTCAATATAGACGAAATAGGGAGCATATAATTTTAAAAAATCAATCTCATGATTATAAACCAGTTGAAGGTTTACATTCGGATAATGCCAATAAGCCATCAAATACAAGCAGTATAACCCCAGAATGTTCTGAAAAACAATCTTCCCCAGTCGAAACATCAGATATTAAATGTAAAAGTCCAAATTATAAAACTCAAAGAGGGAGGAAAGTAAATAAGCCGAAAAGATATCCATTTTAAAATTGAAAAAAAATGCATTAAATAATTTGAATAATTTGAAGTATAAATGAATGAAAAAATAATGTATTTTGAATTGAATTAAACTTATTATGATTTAATGATATGACATTTATTAAAATGTTTAATAAATTTTGAATTAAAAAAAAAAGTAATCTATTATAGAATATTGTTATAAATTATATATGTTACACAACACGAACATAAAACATTAATGGATTTCTTATTTTGTCAAATGAAATATATAATAAATGAATTGTATGCATGTTTTCATATTAATTTTTTTTTTTTATATAATAAAAAGGGAGATGTTGTGAGAACATACCATATGAAGTTGAGAAGTATAGTTCTTATTATAAATAGATAGAGAGGGTTTCAGAGTGATAGCCTATGCTGATGACGTTGCTATAGCTGTTTCAGGGAAGCATCTAAATACCTTAAAAGAACTCTTACAAAACGCTCTAAATAAGCTATCACTTTGGGCGAATCGGTGTGGTTTAGGCGTTAACCCACACAAAACCGATTTGGTCCTATTCACTATTAAAAATAAAATTCCGCACATCGACCCTCCTTCTATAAACGGTACCAATTAATCACTCAGAGAAAAAACAACATGGAATCAAAAAAAAACACTTTGAATCAAACTAAAATCTTTATATAATAGGACTAAACACGAAATTTTGAAAATCAAAACAGCCCAACCTCAAAACCATTTGAAAAAGTAACTTTAAATCAATATTGCAGGATGCATGTATTTAAATGTTTAAATTAACAAATTCAAAACGCGATTGCTTTTCTTTTGATCATGTTCAACATTATATTAAATCTCATGCAAGTTTGTTTTGAATACTCAGTATACTACAAATTAATATCGAAAACAACCTACAATTATATATTTCGGCATTGAAAATAGTATGAATGCGTTATAAAATCGAAGTACTTGTCACTTTAATTCGTTTGCTTCACATTTTGTATTTAAAAATACAAATGATAATTTTACAGAAGTAATGTTTTTGATTCAATGTTGAAACAGAATCAAATCAATTGCACATTATATGAGTTTCAAGCTACGCTTAAATTTTGAAACAAAAAACATTGTTTTTTGATTTAATAAGACAACGTCTTATTTCAAAGTCTATAACACTTCCATCGTATAATGGCCTCGATATTCATTTGTAGCAATGAGTATTTAAAACAAACTTGCATGAGATTTAATATAATATTGACCATGATCAAAAGAAAAGCAATCGCGTTTTGAATTAGTAATGTAAACATTTTAATATACATGCATCATGCAATCTTGATTAAAAGTTACTTTGGTTTTGAGGTTGGGCTATTTTGATTTTCAAAATTGCGTGTTAAGTCCTATTTAAAAATTTTATTTTGATTCAAAGTACTTTTTTTTTATTGAATGTTGTTTTTTCTTTGCGCCTACGGCTTTCAAAAAAAAAAAAACAGTAAACGATTCCTTTACCTTCCGTTAAAAAATTAAACACAAACTTCAAGTTTTAATAACGTTAAAATTAATTTATTATGTACTTTTGTTTTTTTTTTTTTCAACTGTCTTAAAGATACTTATTTTTTACAAACGTCTTTCCCTTGTTTAGCGAATACAAATTTAGGGGCGGACTCGTAAATTCGCCAATTTTGTTCATCGGAATCCGATACCCAGTTTGTTTCTTTTTGGTTGATGTTGGTGCAGAAGCCTTGTTTGCGGCTTTGGGTGCCTTTCCACCGGCCGAAGAGTATTCTGTTTTACTCAGCGAGCTGTCAGTGTTCGAATTTTTATCGGCTATTCGAAGACAAACAACGTTATACGAATAAATGTCTAAAATGCATTAAAATGTACTCACCCTTAGCCGCTCATTTGACGGGACTCACTGATAGAGATTTCTTAGCTGACGAATCTGAAGCTGTGCCTTCGGCAGCTCTTCGCTTAAGGGCCCTATCGCTTCTGCTGTTCGCCGAGGACGCTGTTCCAGGGGTTTCGGTCTGAAAATTTGAACTAAATTTCATACTTCAAATGTCAAAAAAATAAAAACGCCTTACCTTTTCAGGCACGGAAGACTGCGATTTGGACGTCGCTCGAATCGCTATCACTGCCTTTTCGTTTCTTTTTCGATGACAAGGCGAATTTCGTCTTCTTAGAGGGTGATTTTGATTTGCTCTTGTTTTGGCTTCGTGAAGAACTTGACCGTTTATTAGAGCCACCGCCCTTGCTTGCACTGTAAGATAGTTTCTTTTCGATTTGAGATTCATCTTTGTAGAGCGAAATGTCAACTGCAAATCGAAATTAATAACAAATTGAGAAATGAATTGAAATGTTAGAAAAGAAAACTTACTTCCATTTGGATTCTCTTCGGTAACATCAGGTCGCGGAACAGTGCCTTCTTCAAAATATTCTCGATGCGAACCTTCTCGCTCTGCGGCAATCTCAAATGGCCCTTTTCGATCTTCTTCAAGTCGACAGTTGTCAAGACACACTCAATGTCAGTGTGATCGTAGAAATCTGGTATGAAAACTGTTTTGTCTTTCTTGTCCTCGGACAGCCAGCGAATTGTTATACGCGGCGAAGAACGATAGACGTTTTGCAGTCTGACAGTGAAAGAAACTGCCTTCGGCGTTGCGTACCGCCATGTATTCGTTTTTGTAGAACACAATCAATTTGTCTTCGTTGGACATGTGCGATTTGAGCGAGTTTGAGGCTTCGCTTCCGGACAATTTTGTAATGAAAGCCAATTCGGGCAACGGACTCTGATAAAGAATGGTTTTGAGACGATGACGCTTACTCTTGTGATCGCTCGGTGCCGATGGCGTTGATGCTGAAGCTGATGATGGAAAAAAAAGAACAAAGCATTCCACAAAAAAAAAATTGTCGATACAATTCAAAAAAATTAGAAATACACTGCAATCCACAAAAAAAAAATTCTCAGGAAAACAAAAATTTTACTATGAGCAACGCAAGATGATATTCGATTTTGCTGGATTGCAACAAACATCCAGGACGACACGGAAAAGAACAAGAATAAAAATTATTGTCTTACCTTTCAAAATTGGTAGGAGCGAAGAAAGATTAATATGTTCGAGAACTCCTCGGAGCTGCTTTTCATCTTCCGATATATCGTATAAGATAAGCACTTCACTATTTTCTTAATCCAAGAATGAATTGTTTATATCCACGTTTATTATATTTTCCATTTTTCTACCGCGATCACGAACCGACCAACTAACGCGACGACAACATAACACAATTTAAGAGGAAATGATTTGCAAATTGCGATCCAGCTGCAATACTGCAAGCAACAAACAACGATTCCGATCCGATTACAGTTACTTACCTACACTCACACATTTTTAGGCTCTTACGGTTGCGTACGTGAGAGAAGTAAAACGTCGCAATTTTGATTTCACTTAGTTCTGTTTGTTTCAAAAAACAAAGAACATTGATTTAAGAGGGTGCAACTTTGCTTTCAGAAATTTTGTTTGATTCAAGACATGTATTAAATTGAATTGTATACAGTGCAATTTTGATTCAAACAATGCACCTATTTGAAATAAGAAATAACAATTATTTATTATAGTCATGCTGTAAATGCCGTTGTACAGTAAATTTTGCCCCCTGTTTGAAGTATATCGGAACATGCTTAAAATAAAACTGGTCACTTTTGTTTTCAACCGTTTCTCCTAATAAATAACAGATCGGCTAGTTTTCAAATCAAATTTCTTATATTTTGATTTAAATCTGTTTAATAAAAATGTACACAAAATAAAATTTAATACTGAGAATATTTGATTTAAATACATGACAATATTAATTCATCATACACCTACTGAAATCAAAGGGATAACGTTTTGTTTCGATCCTTTTTTGTAATATAATTATCTTTCAAGAGCTGTCACTTTAAAATAAAGTTATTTAGTGTTTGATTTAAAGTTGTTTTGTTCAAAATCTTGCAACTTAGAATTGAATACATTGTTATTAAATTCTATAATGTGATTTTTCTCTGAGTGATGTTTTCAGAGGAAACTAAATATCTGGGTCTTATCTAAAGCCTAGTACGCAGATCGAGCTAAATTTTAGCTTCCATACGAAATTCTCTCCAAAATTTAGCGGAGCTAAAATTTAGCTGAGCTTTTTAGCGAAGAGGTACGCAGCTCTAGCTAAAAATATTTTATTTTTTTCGTAACTCTACATAATCAAAAATCAAAATTTGTCAAAATTTAGCTAGTGAAATAAATGTCCGGTACATTATTCTAGAGCTAAATTTTGACATTATTTGACATTATTGTTTCATTTGCCTCTGACTAGCAAAATATTTTTTTTTTTTCAGAAAACAGCTCTTTTTGACACAAATTCTGTAGCTTTGTTTGTTTACTGCCTGATTCTATTGACATGATTGAGCTCAAAATCTGTAAAACTCCATATAAAAAAAAATTTAAATGATAGGATTTGTAAGTTTCAGACTTTCAGAGTAGTACCCGAACAAACTGTTTGTGTCCTAAAAATCATTCTCCATAGTCTCCAAAATAATCTTGTGTCAAAATTTAGCCAGGAATTTAGCTGATGTTTGGAGAGAAATTCGTGAGCTAAAATTTAGCGCGATCAGCGTACTAGGCTTAAGACAGAAAACTGAATTGGAAGAGCAACATACAAGAAATAATAAGAAAATCTACGGTAGCTCTTTTCACTTGCAAGAAAGCCATTGGTAGCAAATGGGGTCTGCAACGCAGAATCACTCACTGGCTTTACACATCGGTAATCAGACCCATTCTGATTTATGGTGTGTTAGTATAGTGGACTGCCTTGGACGTAAAAATGAACTGCGATAAGCTTAGTAAAGTGCAACGCTCAGCACGCCTTAGTATAAGCGAATCACTTTGTACGACCCCATCTGTGGCACTAGACACCCTACTCTATCTGACACCTCTGGATATAATCAGCAAACAAATAGCTGCTAGTTCTGCTATTGGCCTGAATGCCTCTTCACAGTGGACCAACAATAACATTGGCCACTCTGTTATTCTTAATTATCTAGAATCAATTCCAAAGCACACAGACTACACCATTCCCCAACTGCAGTTCGATAGAAACTTTCAAACTTCTATCCCTCCCCGATCCTTCTGGGAAAATAAAACATTCCTGGAAGACGAGACAATCCACTTCTATACTGATGGATCGAAAACTAGCGATGGGGTTGGTGGAGGTGTGTACTCCGAACGACTAAAACTAAGTCTCTCATTCAGCCTTCCAAATCATTGTAGCGTGTTTCAGGCAGAACTTTTGGCGATTAAAGAGGTCCTGTCCTGGCTCAGAGAAAACGTGGTATCCACATCTAATGTCAGGCAGCTATAGAATCCCTGGACTCTGTCTCTACAAACTCAATAACGGTCCAAAACTGTCGATCGTCTCTAATGAAGATGGCACAACAGTTTAACATTCACCTTCACTGGGTGCCGGGCCATAGAGTTATTCCAGGAAACTGTAAAGCCGATGAACTCGTCAAATATGGTACTACATTACCCATTAAACCACAAATGGCTAATGTTGGTATACCAATCGCTACTTGCAAACTTTTGCTACAACAAGATGCTATTAAGAGAACTAACATCAGGTGGAATAACATAACCACCTGTCAGGCGACGAAAAACATTTGGCCTAATCTGGACTTAAAGAGATCTAGGTGCCTGATATCTCTAAGCAGATTGCATATAAGCTCGTTAATTGGTGTCATTACTTGACACTGCTTAATAGGAAGACACTCATCGCGACTTGGCGTATTCTCTAATGATTTCTGCCGAAGCTGCATGGATTAGTAAGAGGAGGAAAAAACAGTTCTTCACCTCCTTTTTTTTTATAATGAGCACGCACTCAAGGGGTTTGTTTTCCCTTTTTATGCCAAAGCACAGTGCGAGCGTTAGGGAAAATGCTTTGGCTCATAAACGTATAATTCACTTAGGAGAATACTTTTATAATGATTTAAACGATCTCGAACACATTAATATAATTAATCTTCTACGTTTCGTAAGGAACTTTATTTGGTTTCAATGAGCTTTCGAAGAAAGCCTATTTAGATTCATGTGGTATCACAATGGGCCTTCAATTGGCCTAAGTGTTTCTTTTACCATCCATGACAGCCACTTTAACCTAGCCTTACCTAAGGACATTATTCCAAAAGAAGAGAAAAGAAAGATACGCGAAATCGAACATTGCAGATTTTAGGTTCTGTCGGCGCCTTCGGTTTCTACATTTTCTCTTGATCACACAACTCCTAAACTGCAGCTAAGACTACATAAAAATTTCGGTCAAAACCTAGGCTAGACGATGATATAAATTTTGTGGAAATAGAAACTGGTAGGTAGTTAGGTTAGGTACAATGTCGCAATTTTTTTTTTAATACTCTGCGATCTGTAACGTTATAGTACATACACTCATTGGAAGCTTTTGGGCGCCACCCCAAATGGGTGACACCCGGGGCGGTCCGCCCCCGCGCCCCCACTTGCTACACCACTGCTTACTCGTACTCCTTCAATATGACATGAAAATCAAAGTAATGAAGGTGTTAGCTTTGAAGTATGCAATAATATTCTTCAAATTCGAAATGGTAAACGTATATTTTTTTAATGATTTCTGGGAATTATGGGAAGAATTTTATTGCATACTTTGAAGCGAACACATTCATAACTTAGGGTTTCGTTAATTAACTGAACGGCACGGCAGGCGCAGGACGATAACACATTTTTAAACAGAAAGGCGAAGAGTTTACTAGGTGAAAGAAGGAAGGAAGAGAACATCGAAGCCGGTCCCAAGCACTCGCGCCAACCTTATGATTAAATGTAACTTCCTCATTATTTGCTGCAGACTTCAAGGGATTCTTTCCTTATAAATGCTATGATAAGCTTCTGTGTGCATAGAACGTGGAGCTACGACGCGACGTAAGTGTATGAAAGGGAATTTGTTAGCTGAGGGGAAGGATTTTTTATTGGAATTTATATTTTTAATAGTTTCTACAGTTTAAGGGCAAATCTGCGTACGCGTTTTTGTTGTAAGTAATTAAATTGAAACTTAAAGAAACTTTTCTCTTTTTAATGAAAAGTGATAATTGTCAATGAGAGAACTTTGACAGATTGGTGGGGAGGTTAAGGTTTTTTTTACGTAATGAGTAATAATGCTTTCCCCATTTTAGAAGTTGATCTGCATTTTTCTACTTTTAAAAGGGAGAAAACATTGTATTTCTATCTAGCTAGTTCCCGCAACCTGGCAATCGATTGTAGTGCTACCTTGAGTAGCGCGTTTTGATGTAGCGCAAAAAATCCATTCTCGATTATACTAGGCGATTTCATATACAATGGGAGAAAACAAACAAGTGACAAGTCAATGAGCGCGTTCACTTTATCTTGAATAAGCTGGGTTTTTGTTTTCTAGCAAAAAATATAGCTGAAACAAAAAACATCCGAAGCTATCCAACGATATCTGGTATAGGTGGCTATTTGATAGAAAAGCCATTGAAATTCGTGAACAGCTGATATTTGTATCCAAGATCAAACTGAACGCGCCCAACTTACTTCAGACCAGGGCCTCATCCAACAAGCGTCTCCAGCAAGCTCGGTCCCTAGCAAGCTGACCCCAGTTTCACACGCCAAGTTGATTAAGGTCCTATACCACCTGTGTGCTCCACCTGAGTAGCGTTCTTCCTCTTCTGCGACGTCCTTCGGGGTTGGGTTTGGATTAGAAGACCCTACGAGCCGGATTATTATTTTCCATTCGCTCTATATGACCCAACCATCTAAGTCTGGCTTAGTCAGTGTCGCTGAACAGCTCGTACAGTTCTTGATTGAATCTTCGTCTCCATTCTCCATTTATGCAGACAGGACCAAAAATAACTCGAAGAATTTTTCTCTCGAATCAGCCCAAAGCGTTTTTATCCGATGTTGTCATGGTTCATGTCTCTACACCATACATTAGAAACGGGATGATGAGGGTTTTGTACAGTGACACTTTAGTTGCTCGGGAGAGGACTTTACTACTCAATTGCCTTCTAAGTCCAAAGAAGCAGCGATTGGCAAGAGTAATTCTTCGTTTGATTTTAGCGCTGGTGTTTTCATCTGAGTTTATAGCGGATCCTAGGTAGAAGAAGTCCTTAACTACCTCGAAGTTAAATCTGTCTATGTTGACGTTTGTTCCAAGACGTCGATGTTGGTTGCCCTTTCTTGTTAACAATATTAACTTGGTCTTGCGCTCGTTAACCGCTAGACCCATCTTCCTGGCCTCCGTCTCAAGATTCACAAACGCTCCACTGACATCACACAGTGTTCTTCCAATTATGTCAATGTCATCTGCGTATCCTAGTTGCTGGACGGACTTTTGAAAGATTGTGCCTCTGGTGTTGACGTGGAGCTTTGCACGATCTTTTCAAGAATGATGTTGAAGAAATCGCATGACAGCGCATCGCCTTGTCTAAAACCTTTTTTGACATCAAATGCATACGTTACGTACGGTTTTTTCCGACCATGATGGAATTTCCATTGTCATCTTTCACAGACGGATGAGTTTTTCTAGGATGCCTAAACTAGATATTGCTCTATACAGGGTGATTCACGAGCGTTGTGCCAAAAAGCTAGAGCGTGTAGGTTGAGTTGAGACAAGAAAAAAATCGTATGAGGGGGGGGGGGGTCTATTCCCCCCCGTTAAGCCGGGAGGGGCAATTTTCTGAAACATTGACTTATTTTGTAAAAAAAATATTAAAAATCAAAAAATCTTTCACTTTGTTTTTAAATTAAATTGTTTTAACGAATAGTTTAAAAAAAATTAATTTTCAAACTTAAAATTTTCAAAAAAAAAGCAAAAAAAAACATTTTTGAACTAATTTTTTTCAAAATTTTATGTAATTAAGTACTAATTTTGTTTTTAAAATTCAATGTGTTTGTTAATTTTTAGTCGAAAACAGAAAACCGGATGCAAAAATGTCTTTTCGTTTTTGAGAAATTAAAAAAAGAAAAACCAAAACCACTTTTTTCAAAAAAAATCTTTGTTTTTATTTTTGCCTATCTGGACTTTTAGTTTAATTTATTGGTTTATTTTATAAATTTAATTTTTTGTAATTGGAGTCTTATGAGGACTCAATAAAGTAGAAAAGTATTGGATTATCCCTGGGTTAACCATTTTATTCATTGATAACGTCTGAAAACTGACCTGCAATTTTTTCTTACTATACCTGGGGCCGCGGCCACTTGCCGGCGAAGGGTTCTACCTGCTAGGGGCTTAAGATTAATTAAACCGAAATTTTTCTTGAATGAAAAAACAATTAACAACTTAAAGGTAGATAAAAGGCATCGCATATTTACTAAGCAGCCATTTACAATTAAAATATTAACTCATCAACACATAACAATAACAAACTCATACGCTCGAGAAGAGTTAGCGGACATGAACTTCTGCTACGGTTTAACTTGTTGTCGAGATCGGGAAGCCGAAATACTCTACGCTGAAAGATATCCCAATAGATGGCGCCCAAGTCGTAGCATATTTTAAGGAATCCGCCGACGCGACGAGAGCACGGAGAGCTGGAAGTGAAAGGTCAATGGCAGACGTTATCAATGAACAAAATGATTAATCTAGGGAAAATCCAATACTTTTCTACTTTATTGGGTCCTCATAAAACTGCAATTGCAAAAAATTAAATTTATAAAATAAACCAATAAATTAAACTAAAAGTCCAGATAGGCAAAAATAAAAACAAAGATTTTTTTAGAAAAAAATAGTTTTTGGTTTTTTTTTTTTAATTTCTCAAAAACGAAAAGACATTTTTGCATCCGATTTTCTGTTTTCGACTAAAAATTAACAAACACATTAAATTAAAAAAACAAAATTAGTACTTAATTACATAAAATTTTGAAAAAAATTAGTTCAAAAATGTTTTTTTTTGCTTTTTTTTGAAAATTTTAAGTTTGAAAATTAGTTTTTTTTAAACTATTCGTTAAAACAATTTAATTTAAAAACAAAGTGAAAGAAGAAGTTTTTGGCTTTTCAGAGAGTTATAGCACGGTTTTGTAAACGAAGCTGTTGATTTTTAATAAATAACGGGGGGGGGATAGACGCCCCCCCATACGATTTTTTTTGTCTGAACTCAACCTACACGCTCTAGCTTTTTGGCACAACGCTCGTGAATCACCCTGTATAATTGGTCCCTATAGACACTGTCATGCGCTTTCCTGAAATCGATGAAAAGGTGGTAGGTATCGATTTGAAGATCCTGGGTCTTCTCCAAGATCTGGCGTATGGTGAATATTTGATCGATGGTGGACTCTCCGGGTTTGAAGAAGGAAGCTATACGACTATCAAATGAAGAAAAAAAACCTTAAATTGAGTTATTGACGTTTAAAGGAAGTTAAATTCCATCTTCCCTCCTTTAAAAATTTTGCAATGCCAACAAATTAGTTAATTAATCGCGAGTGAATTCTACAATTAGATTCCAACCCCTCAGCGTTTAATTTCTTAATTGAAAGCAAACTTTGCGTTCGAACTTCGCCGTCACCATCATCATCGTGACTTGTGTCATTGCGTGACTCTTCCTCAATTTATAATATTAAATATTTTACGAATTCCAAATTGAACTCGATTTCCAAACTTGCTCTCGTTTCATATTACCGACTACGAAGAAGTTATGAAATCAATTTGATTCTTTTTTCCCCTATTCCAATTCTATACGACAGTGTTCTACTGCCCCCAGGATATTTAAATACGTGAATATACCATCTTGTCACGAGTTTGTAGATATTGAATCCGCAATAAGGAGCAGCACAGTGCACTCTCTCTGTGTAAAACCCCCATAACCCCAAACCAGCATTCTGAGAATGCATAGCAATCCCAAAATTTGTCCATGGAAAGACCCCAAACCCACTGTACAGATGCCTTGCCTTTTGTTGGGGTTGGGGGATAATAAAAGTCATTTGAACAGCTATAGTGCTGCATGTAGCCAAGCTATCATATAGGGGGTTACATTGCATGCAAGGTTCAACTATTCAACCACCCTTAAAAAAATAATTACTCTTGTATTGACATCACGTGAGTAGAAGCCACAGTTTTCTGTTATGTTAAATGGAATTATTTTTACGACACGACTCGAAAATGTCTAGTTATGTGGGAGAGGTCTATGAACTGTCAAACTGAACTGAACGCAGACAACTGGGAGACATCTAGTGGAGAGTTGGTTTTTGTTTTTATGGCGTAATTAAATTAATAGTGGCGGCTTTTATTTGTTTTGTTTTAAAATGTATCTGGAATAAGTGTATTATGATGTGGGTGATTAAGGGTGTGTCTATACTGTTTGATGGGTGATATCTGTCTGTGGTGTTTGTGTATCTCAATTTATATGGGCCTGTGATGTAGAATAGATTATAAAAAATACTTTGTAATGTGACTGTTAGAAAGAAGAATTAATGAATACACTACAAAAAAATAACAAAAAAAAATAACAAATATAATTTCCAGAAAAAAAAGCAAGTATACGCCCGAGTGCACTATCCCCTTTTCTTAAAAACGCAAGGTAGATTTGTTAAAAAAATTCAGAAAAATTAAAATAAAATCAGAACGAAAATCATAAAAATCGCTATGTGTGAACAAAAAGAAATATGTTGAGAAGACGGAAATGCGTATGCCCTAATTCAGCAAACAAAAATTCACTGATTTTCGAGTATCGAATTTTTCGAGATGAAGATCGAATGCAATTCGGAAGAGGATTGGCTGTTGTAGCCATCTTCTACTTTCGTCACTTTCTTCGTGACAGCGGTCTTGGCAAGTTTTCCCTTACTTGATCTCAAATTAGATATTGCCTTAAAAATTAGTGATTTGCCTTTCAATTCCAACCTGCACCTGAATTTTTAAAACAGAGAGGATACGATTGAATTTTTTTCAAAAACAAAAACATTAAAATCGGACTTAAACGAAATCACAGGTAAAGAAATAAGCTTAAAAGAAATAAGAATAAAATAACATGAAGACAGATTGTCTTTGATAAGAAAAAAAATTAAAACAATGTGTTTTTCGTAGACTTGTTCTGTTCAAGGTGGATGCGCTTAGGATAAGGCGAAGTAAAACTTCTTTAGTCAGAAGCTGGAGAGCGCATGTTTTTCTAGCAAACGCTAGACTCAATGCCAGAACTCTCCTAAGCCATCCACTTGCTTGCCTAGCAACGAAACGTGTTCGACAAGGGAATAGAGTCTTGCACACACAAAAATTTACATCACCTCAGTCGAGAAAGCAAGAAAGCGAAGAAAATAGCAACGAAAGAAAGGAGCGAGTTTAATACGACCGACACCTTGAACGCAAAAAAAATTCCATCAAACCAGTGACCGCATGCACAAATAAAATTCTTGTCGTGTTACTCTATGAGATAATATGTTTTAATTTCAAATTATATGTAAATATAAATTTCTTAAATCAAATTTCAGTTTAATCATAAGTAAAAAAAAAAAAAAAGTTATAGATTTGTTTAAGGAGGAAAGTTGAGAAAAATAAGCTTTAAAGAGTGAGAATAAGAAAAAACAAACAAGTTAAATGCAAAAATTATAGTGTAAAAGAAAAATAAGTACAGGAATCATTTTTTAATCCAATCATTTAAGAAGCATTAAAAGAGACCAGGCAACGTGACGAACTTTGTGCACAAATTTCGGACGGGAGCACCTCTACATGTAAAAACAACAAGCACTTGATAAATGAGTGAGTACCTTTTTTTCTTGTATTATTTTCTTAAACCTATTTTTTGCATTATTAGTTGTAAGAAAGAAATATATACATACATTTATAATTTGATAAAAAGAAGTCCTCTTGAACCAAATCCATAACAAAGAAACAAAAAAACGAATTAAAAAGAATGAAAAAAAGATTGAGCCATGATGACGTTACGCAATATTTTTTTTGTATAATTAAAGAAAAATGAATTCTTTTGAATCAAATTTATAATAGAGTCTGAGAAATAAAGCATAATGTATTAATCTGAAAAACATAATCTTTGAAGTGATGTGGAGTGAGAATTGCAGTATGAATTGAAATGGATTTGTCAGTTTTGGGACTGTCTTGACAAACTTCGAGGAAGAGACAGTCAAGGAATGATGACGTTTCATCGTCATAGAGGGAGGGAGTCCTCAAGAGGTCACAAAGACACCTATGTGATCGGATCATTTATATATATTTATAAATGCAAACTTGTACATGGTTCAATCATTCTTTTTTTTCGCATAGCACATTTCGAGTTCTAACCTATTATGTCTCAGTGGTCTTTGGGTAAGAAAGATCATTATGGCACATCCATTTTTTTTTCTCTTTGGCACGATAATAATTTGTGGTCAGGAAGACTGTGTAGCAAGAACTCACCCATCGGCGAGCTTAGTTCGAGCATCTGCGAGCGTGCCACCCAGCTACACACCGATTAAAGCCTTTTGCTAAAAACAAAAACAAGAAAATCGTCCTGCATCCTACAAATGGCGCCCAGCAACGTGGCACAGAGAATGTTAAATTTAACATTTCTCTTTATTCTATTTTTAAATACAATTAAGACCAATTCCATCTCGGTTAACCGCCACAACAAACTTTCTTGCAGAAGTTTGTGAAATAAACTTGTTCTATAATATGTGAAATCAATTTTGCAAAATAGATCAATCATACCCAGTGAAGATTAGCGCTATGACAAATCCCAGAAGGTTTTTATAACCATAGAAACAATTTGAGTCGTTGAAGTCTCAATCGTTCAATAGTCCAAATAATCTATGAGAAGACATCTGATCGATTTGATTACATAGACCGAGTCTTTGTAACATGTGAGTAAACATAAAAGCCCCGAAGCTAAAATGTCAAAACCACATATCAACACTTACCATTTTACTTTTTCTATCTTTTCTTTTTTCCCAAATTTTTGAACCTTTGTACGTCATTTAAACTTCCATTTCATTCATACACATTTTCATAAAATATTATTTCAAAGATTAAAATCACATGCACATATAATATATACAAAAAATTTAATCGTCTATTAGAAAAAAAAATCATTTACCTACCTTTACATAAATATAAAGCCAAAACAAAATTTAAAACAACAACAAATAGGTACCTTTTTCCAAAAACAAACAAAATAAAAGAAACAAAAAAGCTTTCAATATCTGATTTGATTAGAAGAGTATTACAAGTAATATAATTAAAATTCTGAACAAAAACAAAACAATGTATAACAACAACAACAACAACAACAACTCCAGAAGAGCCATTCCAAAGAGAGGCATGTCAACTCGCTCCCAAGGTCCATTAAACCATACTCCATCAAATTCTCGCCTAAGTAATTTTCAGCCGCTCAGGCATACCCCAATTCAAATAAGTAATCAAAATTCCAAGAACAACATTTCTAATAAAGATAATGTAAACGATTCCACTGCATCAAATAGGACTAGAGAGCAAAATCGTGTCCCAACAACAACTATGGACAGTTCACTTTTATCAAATTTTTCCATTGCAAATGTTTCGGTCACAACCATAGCAACAACACAAACGAATGTCACAACAACATTTACAAACACCTATTTTCAAAATCCTATTACAACCGCAGTGATAGATCAAAATAATGTTTCGCAACATGCATCACAACATGTTTCGCAAAACAATAATTCCACTTGGCATAACATTTTAGATGCTGCTAGGAACACTTTATCTGACCGCAATGCGAACAATGTCCGTAAACATTTCATTTCAAGTGCAGCACCTGAAATGAAAACACTTGAAGAACACATAAAACAGGTCGTCAGTGAAGAGTTAGGGTAAAGTCATTCCAAATATAATACGGGAAAGCTTAGGAAATGTAGAACGGCAAAATGCTCGAGAGCCAAATTCAAGACCAGTCATTGAGAACAACTCAAATTCATATGTCAACGAATTATTAGAAGATTCGGATTTATATCATGATCGTAAGCGTTATCTGCATATGGATGCCCATCCAGAAAGGCAAAACCATCAATCCGTGCATCAAATGCATGGAAGTCAAGTGCCGCGTTTGGATCGATGGGGTCTTAGGTTTGATGGTTCGTCCAAGGGTATAGCGGTAGAAGATTTTGTGTTCAGGGTAGATATGTTGAAGTTAAATTATGATTGCACATGGACCGAAGTGTTAAGAGACTTTCATCTCTTATTGTCAGGGTCGGCACAAGATTGGTATTGGATGTATTTACGAAGTAATCCGCGGGGAGATTGGCCTGGTTTGAGATCAGCCTTAATTAAACAGTACCGTAATCATGAATCCGATTTCGAAATTATTAAACAGATGATGGACAGGAAACAATCGCCTCAGGAGTCTTTTGAAGAATTTTATAATTCTATTCTGCATCTTAGAACACAATTGAGGGAATCATGATGATCTTATACAGATTCTGAGAACAAACGTCAATTCTCGGTTGTTGAATTTTATTTATCCAATGAAAATCTATACCTTAGAACATTTCAAGGACGAAGCTAAGAAAATAGAGAGAATGTTGCAATCGCGCTTCACTCAAAATAGAACTTATCAAAATCGTTTCGTTCACGAGATGCATGAATTGAATGAGAATGCACAAGAAGATTTAGATATTTCAGCCTTAGTTCAGGATCACAAAGCATTTGCAAAGCCAATTTCAACTCCGAAAATTAGTTCAAAACCTCCGATTTGTTTCAATTGTAAGAAACACGGACACATATTTATCGATTGCAAGGCCAAGATAGATCGACTTTTCTGTTACCGATGTGGTGCAGATGGATTCACCGTTTTAAATTGCATACGTTATAGACCGACAGAGGAAAACTCCATTTCGAACGAGAAAATGACCGGGAATCTCGTTCGACACAGACTATCCCGGAAAACGAGTAACCAAGGTTGATGCATGCACCAATACAAACATTCATTATGACATAAGACAAAAACCCGGCGATGACCAAAAAGAAGACCATAGACAAGATATAAACCAGACAAAAAGAAATGAATTCCGTTTTTTACCTTATGAGGAGAGATTAGCGAGATACAATGAACTACGTTCAAAATTAGTTTTAGTGGAAAGTAAATCAAACCATTTTAGTGATAACAAAATGTTAAAATCACGGCTTCGTAAAAAGAAAAGAAAATTTTTTTGTAAAATTATTTCGTCAAGCACACTAAGTCTAGATGCAGATCCAAGGCCATACGCTACGGTTTCAATTAAAGGTAGGGACTTTACAGGCCTATTGGACAGCGGAGCGAGTGTGTCGTGCCTAGGAAAAGATTGTTTAGACGTGGTGGATAAACTTGAAATTCCAATCATAGAGTTTAATTCGTTCTTGAAAACTGCGGATGGCAAGCGACAATCTATAGTAGGAAGAATTCAGGTTGAAATAACATATAATAATAAAAAAAGAGATCGTAGATTTATACCTTATTCCATCCTTATCACAACCACTTTATCTAGGGATAGATTTTTGGCAAAAGTTTCAAATCGCACCGAACATAATTAGCGAATTAGCAAAAGATTTAGACACGAATGTAGACGATGGAGACGAACGAAAGATGATACCGTTAAATGAAGTTCAAAAGCAACGTTTAAGTGAAGCTATAGAAAAGTTTCCGTCTTTTTCCAAACTTGGGCTAGGGAAAACAAATTTAGATACACACATAATTGATACTGGTGATGCTTTGCCTGTAAAGCAGCGATATTATCCGGTATCCAAAGCCATTCAAGATATAATCAACAAAGAAGTGGATCGTATGTTATCCTTAGGAGTCATTGAGGAGTGTCAAAGTTCATGGAGTTCGCCTCTTGTTCTTGTCAGAAAACCTGGCAAAGATAGACTATGTCTAGATCTGCGAAAGGTTAATTCTGTCACAAAAAGTAGTGCGTACCCACTGCCAAACTTAGAGGGAATTATGAGTAGACTTCCAGATGCGCACTTCATCAGCAGCATTGATTTAAAGGATGCCTTTTGGCAAGTTCCGCTTGATGAAAAGTCACGTGATAAGACTGCCTTCTATGTGCCTGGACGTTCGCTTTTCCAATTCACCGTCATGCCATTTGGAGCCAAAAATGCATCCCAAACAATGTGTAGAGTAGTAGACAAAATGACTCCAAATGAACTTAAAGAAAATGTGTTTCCATATGTAGACGATTTGTTGGTGATTGCGAAAGATTTCGATATCCATATTGAGATTCTCGAAAAGGTTGCTGCATGTATGCGTAGGGCGAATTTGACAATCAATGTTGAAAAATCCCATTTCTGTTTTAAAGAATTAAAATATTTAGGACACATTGTTGGTCAAGGATGCATAAAACCTGATCCAAATAAAGTTACAGCAGTGCAGAATTTTCCAATGCCAAAGACTCAGAAGCAAGTGAGAAGTTTCTTAGGCTTATGCGGGTGGTATCGCAAATTTATAAAAAATTATGCTGATATTGCAAGTCCGTTAACGGATGTTCTTAAAAAGACCAATTCTTTTAAAATGACCCCTGAAGCTCAAGAATCTTTTGAATTACTAAAAAAGGCACTTGTGGCCGCAGCTGTTCTTAGAAATCCTGATTTTAAAAAGCCATATTCGATTCAATGTGACGCTTCAAACATGGGAATCGGAGCGGTTCTCTTCCAGCTTGATGATTGCGGAAACGAAAATCCTATTGCATATTTTTCACAGAAGCTGAACGATGCGCAAAGAAAGTATAGCGTAACTGAACAGGAATGTTTTGCAGCCGTTCAAGCTATGAAAAGATTTAGACCATATGTGGAAGGAATGCCATTCTGCATCATCACAGACCACGCTAGCCTTAAATGGTTAATGACCACCAAAGACCTAAGTGGAAGATTAGCGAGATGGTCGTTAAAACTTCAGGCTTATGATTTCGAGATCAAGCATAGGAAAGGGTCTCAAAATATTGTGCCTGATGTTTTGTCGAGGGCCTTTAATGACGAACTTGTAGTTGAAAATAAAAATGGTTTGTTTATTGATTTAAAAGATCCGCAATTTCAATCAAAAAGTTATCTAGACCTGATATCAACGATTTCCCAAAAGTGTGACCAGTTAAAAGATCTGAAAGTTATGGATGGATGCGTATATAAGAAAGTCTTGTCAAATTCAGATGTAAATGTTGCTTCAGAATTTCAATGGAAATTGTGGATACCAGAAACCTTAACACGTTCAGTTATTGAAAGATGTCATAATCCCCCTAGCTGTTCGCATGGTGGCATAAGTAAAACAATAGCGCGAATAAAAGAGTACTTTTTCTGGCCTAACATGACCACACAAGTGAGAGATTTTGTTCAAAACTGTGAAGTCTGTAAAGAGAACAAGCCGTCAAATCAGACGTTGCGACCTCCTATGGGATCACAACATGAAATGAATCGTCCCTTTCAGAAATTATATATAGATTTTTTGGGTCCATACCCTAGGAGCAAGCGAGGCAACGCGTACATCTTTATAGCATTGGATGCTTTTTCGAAACTTGTTCTGTTAAGGCCCTTGAGAAAAGCGACCACGACATCGGTTGTAGAGTTTCTGGAGCAGAGTGTGTTCTATGTTTACGGCGTTCCTGAATTTATTTACAGTGATAATGGAAATCAATTTATATCGAATGATTTTAAGAAATTTCTTTCGAAATATGGTGTAACTCATATTCGTAATGCAGTCTACTCTCCTCAAGCTAATGCGGCAGAGAGAGTCAACCAATCCATATTGGCAGGTGTAAGAAGCTATCTCGGCAAAAATCATAAAGACTGGGATAAGCATGTAGCTGAAATACAGCAAGCTCTTTGCACATCTGTGCATCAATCAACAGGAACTTCTCCATATTTCTGTTTATATGGGCAACACATGGTTGTTCATGCAACTATGTATGGTTTACTACGAAATCTCAAAATGCTTGAAGAGAGCGACCTTGAATTTGTATCGCACAAAGAAAGACTAGATCTTATCAGGTCTGAAATAAAATATAACATAAAATGTGCCTATGAGCGTAATAAAAAAACGTACAACTTGAGGAGCGCTCAAAGAAATTTTACTCCTGGTGAGATCGTTTTCAGAAGAAAGTTTGTATTGAGCGATGCAGCCAAGAACATAAACGCTAAATTATGTCCAAAGTTTTTAAAATGTAGAATCTTGAGACCAATAGGTAAATCTTTATATGAAGTGGAGGATACAGATGGTCAAAGGATAGGAACGTATCATGCGAAAGACTTAAAAAGATAATTTACATCAGTCAGGAGCGTGGGTCGATTTTTTTTTGTCTCTTTTTGTCGTCACGTTTTCAAGCCTTTTCCAGCCAACAGGTGTCATTGAAAAGTCCTGAATGTGTAATGTGACTGTTAGAAAGAAGAATTAATGAATACACTACAAAAAAATAACAAAAAAAAAATAACAAATATAATTTCCAGAAAAAAAGCAAGTATACGCCCGAGTGCACTATCCCCTTTTCTTAAAAACGCAAGGTAGATTTGTTAAAAAAATTCAGAAAAATTAAAATAAAATCAGAACGAAAATCATAAAAATCGCTATGTGTGAACAAAAAGAAATATGTTGAGAAGACGGAAATGCGTATGCCCTAATTCAGCAAACAAAAATTCACTGATTTTCGAGTATCGAATTTTTCGAGATGAAGATCGAATGCAATTCGGAAGAGGATTGGCTGTTGTAGCCATCTTCTACTTTCGTCACTTTCTTCGTGACAGCGGTCTTGGCAAGTTTTCCCTTACTTGATCTCAAATTAGATATTGCCTTAAAAATTAGTGATTTGCCTTTCAATTCCAACCTGCACCTGAATTTTTAAAACAGAGAGGATACGATTGAATTTTTTTCAAAAACAAAAACATTAAAATCGGACTTAAACGAAATCACAGGTAAAGAAATAAGCTTAAAAGAAATAAGAATAAAATAACATGAAGACAGATTGTCTTTGATAAGAAAAAAAATTAAAACAATGTGTTTTTCGTAGACTTGTTCTGTTCAAGGTGGATGCGCTTAGGATAAGGCGAAGTAAAACTTCTTTAGTCAGAAGCTGGAGAGCGCATGTTTTTCTAGCAAACGCTAGACTCAATGCCAGAACTCTCCTAAGCCATCCACTTGCTTGCCTAGCAACGAAACGTGTTCGACAAGGGAATAGAGTCTTGCACAAACAAAAATTTACATCACCTCAGTCGAGAAAGCAAGAAAGCGAAGAAAATAGCAACGAAAGAAAGGAGCGAGTTTAATACGACCGACACCTTGAACGCAAAAAAAATTCCATCAAACCAGTGACCGCATGCACAAATAAAATTCTTGTCGTGTTACTCTATGAGATAATATGTTTTAATTTCAAATTATATGTAAATATAAATTTCTTAAATCAAATTTCAGTTTAATCATAAGTAAAAAAAAAAAAAAAGTTATAGATTTGTTTAAGGAGGAAAGTTGAGAAAAATAAGCTTTAAAGAGTGAGAATAAGAAAAAACAAACAAGTTAAATGCAAAAATTATAGTGTAAAAGAAAAATAAGTACAGGAATCATTTTTTAATCCAATCATTTAAGAAGCATTAAAAGAGACCAGGCAACGTGACGAACTTTGTGCACAAATTTCGGACGGGAGCACCTCTACATGTAAAAACAACAAGCACTTGATAAATGAGTGAGTACCTTTTTTTCTTGTATTATTTTCTTAAACCTATTTTTTGCATTATTAGTTGTAAGAAAGAAATATATACATACATTTATAATTTGATAAAAAGAAGTCCTCTTGAACCAAATCCATAACAAAGAAACAAAAAAACGAATTAAAAAGAATGAAAAAAAGATTGAGCCATGATGACGTTACGCAATATTTTTTTTGTATAATTAAAGAAAAATGAATTCTTTTGAATCAAATTTATAATAGAGTCTGAGAAATAAAGCATAATGTATTAATCTGAAAAACATAATCTTTGAAGTGATGTGGAGTGAGAATTGCAGTATGAATTGAAATGGATTTGTCAGTTTTGGGACTGTCTTGACAAACTTCGAGGAAGAGACAGTCAAGGAATGATGACGTTTCATCGTCATAGAGGGAGGGAGTCCTCAAGAGGTCACAAAGACACCTATGTGATCGGATCATTTATATATATTTATAAATGCAAACTTGTACATGGTTCAATCATTCTTTTTTTTCGCATAGCACATTTCGAGTTCTAACCTATTATGTCTCAGTGGTCTTTGGGTAAGAAAGATCATTATGGCACATCCATTTTTTTTTCTCTTTGGCACGATAATAATTTGTGGTCAGGAAGACTGTGTAGCAAGAACTCACCCATCGGCGAGCTTAGTTCGAGCATCTGCGAGCGTGCCACCCAGCTACACACCGATTAAAGCCTTTTGCTAAAAACAAAAACAAGAAAATCGTCCTGCATCCTACAAATGGCGCCCAGCAACGTGGCACAGAGAATGTTAAATTTAACATTTCTCTTTATTCTATTTTTAAATACAATTAAGACCAATTCCATCTCGGTTAACCGCCACAACAAACTTTCTTGCAGAAGTTTGTGAAATAAACTTGTTCTATAATATGTGAAATCAATTTTGCAAAATAGATCAATCATACCCAGTGAAGATTAGCGCTATGACAAATCCCAGAAGGTTTTTATAACCATAGAAACAATTTGAGTCGTTGAAGTCTCAATCGTTCAATAGTCCAAATAATCTATGAGAAGACATCTGATCGATTTGATTACATAGACCGAGTCTTTGTAACATGTGAGTAAACATAAAAGCCCCGAAGCTAAAATGTCAAAACCACATATCAACACTTACCATTTTACTTTTTCTATCTTTTCTTTTTTCCCAAATTTTTGAACCTTTGTACGTCATTTAAACTTCCATTTCATTCATACACATTTTCATAAAATATTATTTCAAAGATTAAAATCACATGCACATATAATATATACAAAAAATTTAATCGTCTATTAGAAAAAAAAATCATTTACCTACCTTTACATAAATATAAAGCCAAAACAAAATTTAAAACAACAACAAATAGGTACCTTTTTCCAAAAACAAACAAAATAAAAGAAACAAAAAAGCTTTCAATATCTGATTTGATTAGAAGAGTATTACAAGTAATATAATTAAAATTCTGAACAAAAACAAAACAATGTATAACAACAACAACAACAACAACAACTCCAGAAGAGCCATTCCAAAGAGAGGCATGTCAACTCGCTCCCAAGGTCCATTAAACCATACTCCATCAAATTCTCGCCTAAGTAATTTTCAGCCGCTCAGGCATACCCCAATTCAAATAAGTAATCAAAATTCCAAGAACAACATTTCTAATAAAGATAATGTAAACGATTCCACTGCATCAAATAGGACTAGAGAGCAAAATCGTGTCCCAACAACAACTATGGACAGTTCACTTTTATCAAATTTTTCCATTGCAAATGTTTCGGTCACAACCATAGCAACAACACAAACGAATGTCACAACAACATTTACAAACACCTATTTTCAAAATCCTATTACAACCGCAGTGATAGATCAAAATAATGTTTCGCAACATGCATCACAACATGTTTCGCAAAACAATAATTCCACTTGGCATAACATTTTAGATGCTGCTAGGAACACTTTATCTGACCGCAATGCGAACAATGTCCGTAAACATTTCATTTCAAGTGCAGCACCTGAAATGAAAACACTTGAAGAACACATAAAACAGGTCGTCAGTGAAGAGTTAGGGTAAAGTCATTCCAAATATAATACGGGAAAGCTTAGGAAATGTAGAACGGCAAAATGCTCGAGAGCCAAATTCAAGACCAGTCATTGAGAACAACTCAAATTCATATGTCAACGAATTATTAGAAGATTCGGATTTATATCATGATCGTAAGCGTTATCTGCATATGGATGCCCATCCAGAAAGGCAAAACCATCAATCCGTGCATCAAATGCATGGAAGTCAAGTGCCGCGTTTGGATCGATGGGGTCTTAGGTTTGATGGTTCGTCCAAGGGTATAGCGGTAGAAGATTTTGTGTTCAGGGTAGATATGTTGAAGTTAAATTATGATTGCACATGGACCGAAGTGTTAAGAGACTTTCATCTCTTATTGTCAGGGTCGGCACAAGATTGGTATTGGATGTATTTACGAAGTAATCCGCGGGGAGATTGGCCTGGTTTGAGATCAGCCTTAATTAAACAGTACCGTAATCATGAATCCGATTTCGAAATTATTAAACAGATGATGGACAGGAAACAATCGCCTCAGGAGTCTTTTGAAGAATTTTATAATTCTATTCTGCATCTTAGAACACAATTGAGGGAATCATGATGATCTTATACAGATTCTGAGAACAAACGTCAATTCTCGGTTGTTGAATTTTATTTATCCAATGAAAATCTATACCTTAGAACATTTCAAGGACGAAGCTAAGAAAATAGAGAGAATGTTGCAATCGCGCTTCACTCAAAATAGAACTTATCAAAATCGTTTCGTTCACGAGATGCATGAATTGAATGAGAATGCACAAGAAGATTTAGATATTTCAGCCTTAGTTCAGGATCACAAAGCATTTGCAAAGCCAATTTCAACTCCGAAAATTAGTTCAAAACCTCCGATTTGTTTCAATTGTAAGAAACACGGACACATATTTATCGATTGCAAGGCCAAGATAGATCGACTTTTCTGTTACCGATGTGGTGCAGATGGATTCACCGTTTTAAATTGCATACGTTATAGACCGACAGAGGAAAACTCCATTTCGAACGAGAAAATGACCGGGAATCTCGTTCGACACAGACTATCCCGGAAAACGAGTAACCAAGGTTGATGCATGCACCAATACAAACATTCATTATGACATAAGACAAAAACCCGGCGATGACCAAAAAGAAGACCATAGACAAGATATAAACCAGACAAAAAGAAATGAATTCCGTTTTTTACCTTATGAGGAGAGATTAGCGAGATACAATGAACTACGTTCAAAATTAGTTTTAGTGGAAAGTAAATCAAACCATTTTAGTGATAACAAAATGTTAAAATCACGGCTTCGTAAAAAGAAAAGAAAATTGTTTTGTAAAATTATTTCGTCAAGCACACTAAGTCTAGATGCAGATCCAAGGCCATACGCTACGGTTTCAATTAAAGGTAGGGACTTTACAGGCCTATTGGACAGCGGAGCGAGTGTGTCGTGCCTAGGAAAAGATTGTTTAGACGTGGTGGATAAACTTGAAATTCCAATCATAGAGTTTAATTCGTTCTTGAAAACTGCGGATGGCAAGCGACAATCTATAGTAGGAAGAATTCAGGTTGAAATAACATATAATAATAAAAAAAGAGATCGTAGATTTATACCTTATTCCATCCTTATCACAACCACTTTATCTAGGGATAGATTTTTGGCAAAAGTTTCAAATCGCACCGAACATAATTAGCGAATTAGCAAAAGATTTAGACACGAATGTAGACGATGGAGACGAACGAAAGATGATACCGTTAAATGAAGTTCAAAAGCAACGTTTAAGTGAAGCTATAGAAAAGTTTCCGTCTTTTTCCAAACTTGGGCTAGGGAAAACAAATTTAGATACACACATAATTGATACTGGTGATGCTTTGCCTGTAAAGCAGCGATATTATCCGGTATCCAAAGCCATTCAAGATATAATCAACAAAGAAGTGGATCGTATGTTATCCTTAGGAGTCATTGAGGAGTGTCAAAGTTCATGGAGTTCGCCTCTTGTTCTTGTCAGAAAACCTGGCAAAGATAGACTATGTCTAGATCTGCGAAAGGTTAATTCTGTCACAAAAAGTAGTGCGTACCCACTGCCAAACTTAGAGGGAATTATGAGTAGACTTCCAGATGCGCACTTCATCAGCAGCATTGATTTAAAGGATGCCTTTTGGCAAGTTCCGCTTGATGAAAAGTCACGTGATAAGACTGCCTTCTATGTGCCTGGACGTTCGCTTTTCCAATTCACCGTCATGCCATTTGGAGCCAAAAATGCATCCCAAACAATGTGTAGAGTAGTAGACAAAATGACTCCAAATGAACTTAAAGAAAATGTGTTTCCATATGTAGACGATTTGTTGGTGATTGCGAAAGATTTCGATATCCATATTGAGATTCTCGAAAAGGTTGCTGCATGTATGCGTAGGGCGAATTTGACAATCAATGTTGAAAAATCCCATTTCTGTTTTAAAGAATTAAAATATTTAGGACACATTGTTGGTCAAGGATGCATAAAACCTGATCCAAATAAAGTTACAGCAGTGCAGAATTTTCCAATGCCAAAGACTCAGAAGCAAGTGAGAAGTTTCTTAGGCTTATGCGGGTGGTATCGCAAATTTATAAAAAATTATGCTGATATTGCAAGTCCGTTAACGGATGTTCTTAAAAAGACCAATTCTTTTAAAATGACCCCTGAAGCTCAAGAATCTTTTGAATTACTAAAAAAGGCACTTGTGGCCGCAGCTGTTCTTAGAAATCCTGATTTTAAAAAGCCATATTCGATTCAATGTGACGCTTCAAACATGGGAATCGGAGCGGTTCTCTTCCAGCTTGATGATTGCGGAAACGAAAATCCTATTGCATATTTTTCACAGAAGCTGAACGATGCGCAAAGAAAGTATAGCGTAACTGAACAGGAATGTTTTGCAGCCGTTCAAGCTATGAAAAGATTTAGACCATATGTGGAAGGAATGCCATTCTGCATCATCACAGACCACGCTAGCCTTAAATGGTTAATGACCACCAAAGACCTAAGTGGAAGATTAGCGAGATGGTCGTTAAAACTTCAGGCTTATGATTTCGAGATCAAGCATAGGAAAGGGTCTCAAAATATTGTGCCTGATGTTTTGTCGAGGGCCTTTAATGACGAACTTGTAGTTGAAAATAAAAATGGTTTGTTTATTGATTTAAAAGATCCGCAATTTCAATCAAAAAGTTATCTAGACCTGATATCAACGATTTCCCAAAAGTGTGACCAGTTAAAAGATCTGAAAGTTATGGATGGATGCGTATATAAGAAAGTCTTGTCAAATTCAGATGTAAATGTTGCTTCAGAATTTCAATGGAAATTGTGGATACCAGAAACCTTAACACGTTCAGTTATTGAAAGATGTCATAATCCCCCTAGCTGTTCGCATGGTGGCATAAGTAAAACAATAGCGCGAATAAAAGAGTACTTTTTCTGGCCTAACATGACCACACAAGTGAGAGATTTTGTTCAAAACTGTGAAGTCTGTAAAGAGAACAAGCCGTCAAATCAGACGTTGCGACCTCCTATGGGATCACAACATGAAATGAATCGTCCCTTTCAGAAATTATATATAGATTTTTTGGGTCCATACCCTAGGAGCAAGCGAGGCAACGCGTACATCTTTATAGCATTGGATGCTTTTTCGAAACTTGTTCTGTTAAGGCCCTTGAGAAAAGCGACCACGACATCGGTTGTAGAGTTTCTGGAGCAGAGTGTGTTCTATGTTTACGGCGTTCCTGAATTTATTTACAGTGATAATGGAAATCAATTTATATCGAATGATTTTAAGAAATTTCTTTCGAAATATGGTGTAACTCATATTCGTAATGCAGTCTACTCTCCTCAAGCTAATGCGGCAGAGAGAGTCAACCAATCCATATTGGCAGGTGTAAGAAGCTATCTCGGCAAAAATCATAAAGACTGGGATAAGCATGTAGCTGAAATACAGCAAGCTCTTTGCACATCTGTGCATCAATCAACAGGAACTTCTCCATATTTCTGTTTATATGGGCAACACATGGTTGTTCATGCAACTATGTATGGTTTACTACGAAATCTCAAAATGCTTGAAGAGAGCGACCTTGAATTTGTATCGCACAAAGAAAGACTAGATCTTATCAGGTCTGAAATAAAATATAACATAAAATGTGCCTATGAGCGTAATAAAAAAACGTACAACTTGAGGAGCGCTCAAAGAAATTTTACTCCTGGTGAGATCGTTTTCAGAAGAAAGTTTGTATTGAGCGATGCAGCCAAGAACATAAACGCTAAATTATGTCCAAAGTTTTTAAAATGTAGAATCTTGAGACCAATAGGTAAATCTTTATATGAAGTGGAGGATACAGATGGTCAAAGGATAGGAACGTATCATGCGAAAGACTTAAAAAGATAATTTACATCAGTCAGGAGCGTGGGTCGATTTTTTTTTGTCTCTTTTTGTCGTCACGTTTTCAAGCCTTTTCCAGCCAACAGGTGTCATTGAAAAGTCCTGAATGTGTAATGTGACTGTTAGAAAGAAGAATTAATGAATACACTACAAAAAAATAACAAAAAAAAAATAACAAATATAATTTCCAGAAAAAAAGCAAGTATACGCCCGAGTGCACTATCCCCTTTTCTTAAAAAAGCAAGGTAGATTTGTTAAAAAAATTCAGAAAAATTAAAATAAAATCAGAACGAAAATCATAAAAATCGCTATGTGTGAACAAAAAGAAATATGTTGAGAAGACGGAAATGCGTATGCCCTAATTCAGCAAACAAAAATTCACTGATTTTCGAGTATCGAATTTTTCGAGATGAAGATCGAATGCAATTCGGAAGAGGATTGGCTGTTGTAGCCATCTTCTACTTTCGTCACTTTCTTCGTGACAGCGGTCTTGGCAAGTTTTCCCTTACTTGATCTCAAATTAGATATTGCCTTAAAAATTAGTGATTTGCCTTTCAATTCCAACCTGCACCTGAATTTTTAAAACAGAGAGGATACGATTGAATTTTTTTCAAAAACAAAAACATTAAAATCGGACTTAAACGAAATCACAGGTAAAGAAATAAGCTTAAAAGAAATAAGAATAAAATAACATGAAGACAGATTGTCTTTGATAAGAAAAAAAATTAAAACAATGTGTTTTTCGTAGACTTGTTCTGTTCAAGGTGGATGCGCTTAGGATAAGGCGAAGTAAAACTTCTTTAGTCAGAAGCTGGAGAGCGCATGTTTTTCTAGCAAACGCTAGACTCAATGCCAGAACTCTCCTAAGCCATCCACTTGCTTGCCTAGCAACGAAACGTGTTCGACAAGGGAATAGAGTCTTGCACACACAAAAATTTACATCACCTCAGTCGAGAAAGCAAGAAAGCGAAGAAAAAAGCAACGAAAGAAAGGAGCGAGTTTAATACGACCGACACCTTGAACGCAAAAAAATTTCCATCAAACCAGTGACCGCATGCACAAATAAAATTCTTGTCGTGTTACTCTATGAGATAATATGTTTTAATTTCAAATTATATGTAAATATAAATTTCTTAAATCAAATTTCATTTTAATCATAAGTAAAAAAAAAAAAAAAAGTTATAGATTTGTTTAAGGAGGAAAGTTGAGAAAAATAAGCTTTAAAGAGTGAGAATAAGAAAAAACAAACAAGTTAAATGCAAAAATTATAGTGTAAAAGAAAAATAAGTACAGGAATCATTTTTTAATCCAATCATTTAAGAAGCATTAAAAGAGACCAGGCAACGTGACGAACTTTGTGCACAAATTTCGGACGGGAGCACCTCTACATGTAAAAACAACAAGCACTTGATAAATGAGTGAGTACCTTTTTTTCTTGTATTATTTTCTTAAACCTATTTTTTGCATTATTAGTTGTAAGAAAGAAATATATACATACATTTATAATTTGATAAAAAGGAGTCCTCTTGAACCAAATCCATAACAAAGAAACAAAAAAACGAATTAAAAAGAATGAAAAAAAGATTGAGCCATGATGACGTTACGCAATAATTTTTTTGTATAATTAAAGAAAAATGAATTCTTTTGAATCAAATTTATAATAGAGTCTGAGAAATAAAGCATAATGTATTAATCTGAAAAACATAATCTTTGAAGTGATGTGGAGTGAGAATTGCAGTATGAATTGAAATGGATTTGTCAGTTTTGGGACTGTCTTGACAAACTTCGAGGAAGAGACAGTCAAGGAATGATGACGTTTCATCGTCATAAAGGGAGGGAGTCCTCAAGAGGTCACAAAGACACCTATGTGATCGGATCATTTATATATATTTATAAATGCAAACTTGTACATGGTTCAATCATTCTTTTTTTTCGCATAGCACATTTCGAGTTCTAACCTATTATGTCTCAGTGGTCTTTGGGTAAGAAAGATCATTATGGCACATCCATTTTTTTTTCTCTTTGGCACGATAATAATTTGTGGTCAGGAAGACTGTGTAGCAAGAACTCACCCATCGGCGAGCTTAGTTCGAGCATCTGCGAGCGTGCCACCCAGCTACACACCGATTAAAGCCTTTTGCTAAAAACAAAAACAAGAAAATCGTCCTGCATCCTACAACTTTGAGTACCTTATCAAGACTTCTAGCTCCATAATCATGCTTTTATCGGAGTTCTTGATACTTTTTATTGAGTAGTTAAGAAGTTGACAGACTGTGAACGCACCCTTGATTCCACATAAGCAGTATACGACAGGATTAAGAGCAGGTTTGCATACGTCTGACAGTAATAAAAGAGGCAAACATAAACAAATGCAGTTATCTTCAAAAAGCTTGATTATTTAATATTCAACTGTCATTATTTGACATTTCTCCGTTAGATCGTCATTAAATTGCCATTTTTCAATTTGACGTTTCTCATATTAACTTTAATCTATTACGTTATTTCAAAGACGTTTGACAATTCAACATTGCAAACTGCTTCTCTTGCAGTTTGACGTTTGTCAGATATTGTAAGCTGACACGAATTCAGGAACTTGAATTTTCTTCCGGAAAATGAGTTCAGTTTATTAAAAACATACTGTCAAAATTATGAAATCAATTAGCTTCAAACAAATAATGAAGCATTGATGTCTGACACCCTTATAAACCCTCTTAATGTCCACGCACATCATTTAACTTTTTTATCATCCCATAACCTTGTATGGGAAATTATTTCCAACAAAAGAAACATCTCTAAACAAAGAAATCATAAAACTTAACTATTGACATCACAAGAATACTAAATAAATTTTAATATTTCATATGCAAATCTCTCTTAAATACGTTTTTGGAAAAATTAAAACAAACAAAAGGTAGCGTGTCAAATGAATTTATGAACAAAAAACCCTTCTTAATCCGGAAATGCGTCTAAGAATTCATTTTTGTTTGTCTATGTTTCTCTTGAGAGACATTATAAAAAGAGACGCACACATGATACGCACTAGAATGATATTTATTTACAGCGGAAGCTATAAGCAATAATATTTCGGAAATAGACCCACAATTGTACCCTTCCGTTGCTTGAATTACAAATTAATGAGTCCATCCGCTTGATGCGCGGCCTTCAGTCGTCCAACGACAAGAGAACAGAACACACGCTATATGAACTTCGTCATCCACACGCTGCGTTTTTTTATGCTTTAAAGGTGGAACCGCAACAAAGAGCTCAGGTTTGGTTAAAACAAAAAATATAAACGAACGAATCAACCAACGCACATTTACCAGGGAGTCTCCAAGGCGGAAGAAGACCGATTGGTGGCTGGCTCTGGCTCCCTGCGTATAGTAGCATAACAAATTAGATTCAACTATGGGGAGCCTTCACATACTACACATCACCGTGTGCCATTTCCACTCAACTTGGGCATGGTTTCAATTTGGATATGATGTGTGATACATCCCGATTCCCGAATGTTGGTGTTGTTCTTTGTGGACCCTGCCCAGGGAGGGCTGGTGCCCTCTTCCTCTCAATTTCATGAGAGATGAAGAGTCATTTCAGCTGCATCGCCTCATCCGTTTATGTCATCGAAAATTTAGCAAACACCTTTCAAGCCTCCGACCGGCCGTCCATCTGACCATGTGTTTCACCGTGTGGCACGTGGAAAAGAAGCCATCAATTTTCCACTATAAGAAGGACCGATTTAATGTGTTCCAATAACCGAACATGAAATATTATTCCGCAGCAGAAAAAAAACCTCATACACACGCAATTGTTGTTGCAAATTTAACGAAATTATTGGGACAGGAGGCAGCTTGAATTCAGGACGAAAACGAATTCACCAGGAGGCATCGGCTCGGCACCGGGTTCTTATGAATGAAAGTTTCTCTAGAATGAATCAGAATGAAGGAGCCTATAAAAACATCGTCGCAGCTTGAGGAAACATCTGCAAGAAGGTTTAAAACATATCGTTGTCCCGAGATATCGATATTTTTTTTTGAGTTTGTGGGTCACCGTACACCGTTCAAGTGTAAACAGAGCACACAAATTGGGGCAGCTATTGAGAAGGCTGCCTGGATCTGGATTGTTTTTTTGCAACGACCCGATCAGATGGTTAGGTACTCAGTTTCTTGTTTTTTATCATTTGATTGGGGAAACACATGGTTGTATTTTATGAGATATCGATTTTGTATCCTTTTTGCCCAAGGACTCGTAGACGTTTTTTAAGTTCTTTATTTTCTGAATTTGACTTCAGGTTGTGGTTGAGGGTTCAATGAAACATCTTGTTCATGTTCAGGTGCTGTGGTCGCAGGTTTTTATTATGTTATGTTATGTTTTGAATGATTTATGAGGTTTATTCTGGATATACGAAGCGAACATTAACCAAGGAGGCGTAAGGATATTGGATATTTCAGTTTTGCATATGAAAGAGGTTGGCTCTAACCTTGAGGAAAAACTACTCAAACGAAGAAAAATGGCGACTTTTGGCTGTGAGTTAGTTCCGAAAAAAGATGTGAATGTGAACAAAACCTTAAACAATTATTTCCTACGAAGAACTGTCGTCTGTCAACTACTTGTTAGGTTAAGTATTTGGTCATTATATATAAAAACTAAAGTACCGACAGCCTCGAGAATCGACGACAGCGACGCGTGTAGTGCCAACCAAAACTATTTATTTCGGTACTGTATTAACTAGAATAACTGCCAGCGCCAAAGACGGATAAAGTTTCCAACCAAAAATTCTCGAGGCTGCAATTACTATAAGGTGTATATACAAAGATTTGGTTATAGATCTGTTTGGGAACTTTTTGTAACAGTTTCGTTTGAAATCTGCCAAACTAGGTGAAGAGAGTAAAATTCTCTTAATAAGAGAGAAACTTGCAACAAAGTAAACAAGCGCGTTGATGTAATTTGTTGCAGTTTGTTTTCATTCTGTCAAAACGTTTCACAAATTAAATTATTTGATGTTAAGATTGGATTCGAATTGTAGTGTTTTTATATTAAAGACCCTTTTTAAAACAAAAAAATGTCGGAAAATAATGAATTTCTGAGTTTGGTGGAAGAGTTTGGAAAAAGTATTTTAAGAATACACATACATATATCTTTGATTCATTTTGCTTTTGCCTTAAAACTCACAACAAATTAAATTAAATGTTGACATTTTTTTACCTTAAAAAAAAAAATTATTCACTTGACTACGAGCAAATACAAAAAATAAATATGTCATCTCTCAATTGCCCGTTCTTCGAAGACTAATGACATTTAAAAACAACTTGCAACAAGAATTTTCAGTTGCAAGAAGTTGCAAAATTTTCTTTGGAGGGGAAATATTTTGCTCTCTCGATTTCCCCTTTCTCTGCAACTAATTCGAGTAAACAAACAGGAAAATGTAAAAACGTTTTACTTCGTTGTACTTCGTTGCAATAAGTTGGAGTTACCAAACAGACCTTATGTTAGAGTGGCTGTCTCCTGTCTAGATGTAATTGACTCACTTAGACCTCAAGGGTAAATTGTGATACCCCTAAAGAAGTTACTCATGGAAAACTTTTAAACTTACCAAACCATTTGGTACTTTTAATGAAATAAGGGAGACATCTTGTGTCGATCGTTGCCTGTTCACTATGGTATTATCGAAGAAGGGATTACTCAGATAAGTATTCCTTCTATTTGACTCTATCCTCTTCCTCCTCGTCCAAGCAGCTTCTAAAGAAGTCACTTGTGTAGACTCCCAGCCTCATAGCATGTCTACGTATGAGACATTGTCCTGTTATGACTCAAATTGTGGAGCTTTACATTGTCCGCTTAAGGAAATCAAGCCTTTTGAAAGTTTTAGGTCTATGCTTGGCCATATTTGTTTGGCAGTTGGTACCCTGTAACCATCTAGAATTTGTTGATTCTAGAGCATAATGTTTGAGAAATGTTTGCATGCAGCAAGTGGTTTTCCTATATTGTGTCTCTGTCTAACAGTAGGCAGAAGTGTTCCGTTTTTGGCCAGCTCATCAGCTTTGCAATACTCGGAACGTCTCTGTGGCCCGGCACCCAAATGAGGTGAATGTTAAACTGTTCTGTCATCTCGTTCAGAGATGATCAAGATTCGTGGACTATTTGAGAGTTTGTGGAGACAGACGCGAGATATTTTAGAGCGGCTTGGGTGTCCGATAACATACGTATACCTTGCAAGATATAACGTTGTCTTTGAGCCATGATAGTACCTCTTTTATCGCTATTACTTTTGGCTGGAACACAGTACGTTGACTGGGAAGTCTATATGATAGACTGAGATTCAATAATTGTTTCGAGTAGATACAATTTTCAACGCCGAAGCCGGTCTTCGAACCGTCTGTATAGAAGTGTATCTTCCAGAGGTTCTCCTTCTTCCCAAAAGGATCTCGAACGGATGGAAATATTTGGGTGGTATAGTCTATAAGCGCAGTTGCCCGTAGCTTAGTTGGTAAGTGCGTTGGCTGCTAAGCAGAACATCGTTGGTTCGAGTCCTACTCAGGCCAAGTTTTTGTTTCATCTTTCACGGGCACTGGCTCTTGCGAAGACCTGATAAATCTTCCAAGAGTATCAATCTGTCATGAAAAACTGCTTCTCAACTCTGCCGTTTGGAATCGGCGTTAATTTGTAGGTCCCCTCAATTCTTCGCTGACCGTTGGACTTTAATGAGTTTATTCTAATGTAGGTACCGCCTTAGTTAGTGCAGTCCACCATACGACAGCATAAGTGAGTATCGGTCTGATTTGCCGAAGTATATAGCCAGTGGCTTGTTTTTGGGGATAAGAACCATTTTAAGTCTCCGGCCCTTCTACAAATAAAGAGTGCTACAGTAGCCTTCTTTACTCATCAATATTTGATTTCCAATTAAATCGGAAAAGCTTAGGAGTACATATTCCTTTAATAGGTAATAGTAGTGTCCGTGGCTTAGTGGTTAAGTGCGTTAGCTGCTAAGCAGATCGTCGTGGGTTCGAGTCGTACTCATGCCCATAGTTTTTATTTCATCTTTCACGAGCACTGCCTGTTGCGAAGAGCTGAAAAAACTTCCAAGAGTATCAATCTCTTATGAAAAAGTGCTTCTCAACTTACCTATTCCTTTAAAATGGGCAAATTTGAGCAATTTCGTATATGTGGATTGACGTCCAAGCCACAATGGCCTGTTTAAGGCATTTTGTAAAAAGGAACTTGATGGTGTTTCCCAGATTCAGATATTTCGACGTCGTCGGCATAGGTGATCACTTTGAAACCCTCTACATCCAATGATATTAGGAGGTCGTTTACTCCCGTGTTCCATAAAAGAATCGAAAGGACCCCACCTTAGGGGGTACCTCGATTCACCGATCTTTTTTACACTACAATAAATATATACTTTGAAATATAATGGCGGCCTCAAGTTTTTGAAACCAAGTTTTGATTTTTTGGACTGAGAACTGTCATCTGTCACAAAACACTCCGCAAATTCTGAATAGTCAAATGTCAAATGAAAACTTCACAACTTTGTTTTAAGTAATTTAGAACATGTAATCGATGCCTTAGATTTACTTTGTAAATGTCTTCTCTTCGAGGCCGTTTTTACATTCTGTTCCAAAATTAAATATCAAATGTCAATTGTCAATTGTCACAAAACACTCCACAAATTCCAAATCTCTGTATTATATATTTGACAGGTATAATCGACCTGTCATTCGACTCTAGCGCCACCATTTCATTCAAATCGCCTTCACTATATTGTGACTATCAAATCAATGCATAACTAATGTCAAACTTTGTTTTTAGTTCAATGACATGCACATGCACACAAGCCACCAAAACCGAAGAAAACCATTTTGTAAACCAATTTAATTTAAAAGTTTCCCTTGCGTGGGATCCAAAAAGAACTGACAAACCTCAAAAACATAAGATAACAAAATTAAGTCTTCCCAGTTTGATTGTTTCAAAGGTTTAATCCATTAAATTGGCGCCTACAAACAGCCTACTATACCTTCCTTCCTAACAAAGGAACACGTTTACAACAAACTTACAACATCCCAAAAATGGAATAAAAGGCAATCAATATTAAATTATTATTTTTTTATTGAAGACATCCCACCATACACCAGCACCAAGGTACACAAGAAATCATGTCGTCATAGTTTCCAAAAAAAAACAAAAAATAGCAAAACAAAACCACCATCAATGAACCTCCGCGCTTCCGTTCGGTTTCTCATTCATAAATTCACCTCATTCAAATTCAATGCCCAAATAAAAACCTGTTTACACGCGCCGCCTTACTATAGAGATCGAAACCTAACAAGGTGGTGTCATCATTAGCGGTTTTAAATTTTATTTTGAAAGCTCTAGGCAGTGCCGGCTTTAGGGTATAGCGACCCAGGCGGTCGCCTGGGGCGCCGTGATCCAGGGGCGCCACGTCAGCCAGCATAACTTCAACATAGGCAAGAAAACAAATCAACAAGTTGTGAAGTTGTCAAACTCTAGCTAAAAAAAATCATATCGAAAAGTTTCATGTGTTTCATCTTGTTTTGTTATAGCAGACTATTCTCGTCTGTTTCCAAATGTCATTTTGTTTTTATTTTCACCATACACTACACATAGAAAACACAAGAGAGAATTGAGGTGGCGTTTGGTAAAAAAAAGTTGAGTTTCGTTATGGCCAGGCCCGGATTTACCATGCAGGCACAGTAGGCAGTTGCCTCGGGCGGCAAGAATTGGAGGGCGGCAAATTTTGAGAGAAAATTTCAAAACTTGTTATATTCGTGGGAATTGAATTTCCCGCCTATTTCGTCAGCACGCGTACCAACATTATGAGTGTAAAATGCTCGAATCGAAAAAAATCGATTCGGACAATTCTCGATATTGGCCTAATATATAAGATAAGAATATAGAAAAAAATTCTCCTATGGATCTGCTCAAATTACTAAGAAGCAATGAGCTCCACACAGTTTTTCCAAATGTTGATATAGCGTACCGAATGCTCGTTTGCACACCCGTATCAAATTGTAGCGCTGAACGATCATTCTCCGTACATCGGCGAGTGAAAAACTACTTGAGATCAAAACTGGTTGCAGAACGATTGAACGCACTCGCTTTGTTGACTATAGAGTCAGATTTGCTTATGTCTTTAGATTTCGATTCCATTATCGATGAGTTTGCCGTCCGAAAATCGAGACGTAAAAACTTCAACCAATAATCAATAATCGCATACACAGTGCTAATTGTTAAATGATTATAATAAACTGACTATAATAAAATGAAAAATCTGCTCTCAGAAAGGTGCATTTAATTTATTGAAAAACTTTCCGAACCAAACTTATTACACCATTGAAAAAGTTTCGTAGGGCGGGGGGCGGCAATTTTCGCAACTGCCTAGGGGCGGCAAATTTCTAGATCCGGGCCTGGTTATGGCAATGTATTTTTTATCGCTATGAGATTTTTTGATGTACGGCTTCTCACCAGTTGGAGCTGTTAATTTCTTATTGTGTTTGTATTATCTACATAAGTAATGCATCTTTCCATTTTTACCGCCACCTACCAGTCAAAATCAACCCTTGGACTTTTATAGCGATAAGAAACACAATGGATGTGCATATCACATGATACAATTAACAAGGTATTATCATTAGAGAAGAGATTGCAAACTAGGTAGCTTACAATTATTATTACTGTCAACTATTTTTTTTATTATTGTTTTTGCTATCATCCAGCAAATTTTGTCGTAATTTTCCTCTGTTCTTGGCATTTGACATGTTTTTTGTGAATTTGCGGAATGATGAAGAATCAAATATGATAATATCTTTAGAAATACATTTAACTAGGTAATGCTAAAACTAGGAGGAGAGGCGCAGTGACCACGGAGTCACTATATATGTAGCGACTTAAGGGAACACTCCAGGGCTAAGATGCTAAGAACACCTATGAGCCCTGATGAAAAAGCTAATGTTGCCGTTAACATGAGGTAAACTAGAAGTTATGGAACGATATTTAGAAGATTTCTTTGTGGTATGGCAATTTTCGGCTCAATGTACGATGTATTCCATCCCTCGGATGAGCAAGCCCTATTAGCCATGCTAGCGTGCCTGCCGGCAGCTCACCCCAAGGCCAACCTGCTCAAAATGAAAATAGACCAAAATCCTTGAGATCGTGTGGATCATGGTATAATGGTGTATTTGCATACGATTGCAAAAGTTAAATAGGAACAGCGTAAATACCGTTACAAATTCTAGCCCTTAAGACTAGGTTTAGTGAAGTTTTAGAGCTCATTTGAGTTCTAAGCCAATTCTTCTATAAGTTCTAACGCGTTAAAACTTCGATTTAGAACTTTGTTAGAACTTCAACAAAATTAGACCCTCGCATTCGGGGGTCTATTGCCTTTAGACTCTGTTTATTTATAATTTCTCTTTTTTCAACATTTAAAATAAAAGAGAATAATAGTCGTAGAAAGATATACGAAAATGGATAAAACTTTCGAAGATTTCCTATTTATGGACGTTGACTTTGAGTACAATGCGAACGTTATCATGGAAGAACGGCTTATTTAGCGGATACCAATACGTGCCACTATTAATACATGGGACGACACTGATTTTTTTTCGGCGCTTCCATTTAACAAAGCAAACTTTTTTAGCAGTCCTTTAACTGGTGGCAGAAGACCTTCGACATCCACAACCACGGTAAAAATTGGAATGAATTTATTATGCACTTTTTTTCTTGACAGTTTTTGGGCACGAGTAGTATTCGAATCCCACATTCTACAATAACAGCCAACGCACATAAGCACCACGCCACGGGCATCACAAAAATAGAAATAGGTTTTTTCGAATTGAAGGAAATGTCTGTCAAAAGATACTGCTGGGTGACTCAAAAGTTTCAAAAATATGCTTGAACTAGGTTCTAAAAATAACAACTTCTAAGCGCTAAAAACTCAATGATTTAATCGAGTTCTTGAGAAGTGAAAAAATGTCGAGTTCCAAATATTCTAAAAACTAAGTTCTAACGTTAGACCGAGATTCACTAGGTCGAGTTTTAAAGTGAATTTAGAAATTGGAGAAGAAATTGGGCGTAATTTCATCGAAGTTTTAGCTATATAAAAATTGATGTTCTAACGCATTAGAACTTGGTGAAGAATTGACTTAGAACTCAAATGAGTTCTGAAATTTCACTTAACTGAGTTTTAAGGGCTAGAACTTTGTCAAGAAATTAGGCGTAAGTTTATTTGTGTTTGACATTTTCAAATTCAAAAGAAATCAATATTAACAGGATAAAATTAATTAGTATTACTAAATCATTTAGAAAAATTAATGAATAATGCACGTATATATGAATAGCTAACGTGACTTGAAAGGCTTATAATACTTGCGTCGTAGAATTATACAAGTTATTCCTTAAAGCATAAATTCTACTTTTTCATTAACTTGCAATTTTATAAGTGAGATACAAGTTTCATCCTTTTTAATTCTGGAGAAGGATGTTATATAATTTGTAAATAAAAAAAGGGCGCCAAATATTTGACTCGCCTGGGGCGCCAAGATGGCTAAGGCCGGCCCTGGCTCTAGGCGTTGCATTCCTATGATAATTATCTTTTAAAACTACTTTAAATAGCAACTTGAACTGGCTCGCGCGCTTATCTCATAAAAACCATAATCATTTTTTCTACTGCCCACACAATCGCTGTCGTCGTCGCTCGTCATCGTTGTTGTTTTGAAGAGAATTCCAGTCACCCCAGGCTAATGGCGAAATGAAATTCCGATAAAATTAGAGAACCTAATACCAGAAGCACTCGCCATTTGCCTCTGATTACATTAAACTGCTCTGCTTTGAGATGATGATATGCAATCCAAGGAGTCGAGGGTCTTTTTCAATGGAATGCAATGAATAATTGCTTAGACGTCAAATAAAATCAAGATATTTCCATGGCGTAGCGACATTTTCTGATATCTGAGTGTTTTTTCAACAGAAAAATGAATGAGTTTTATAATCAAAATATAAGAAATTCTACCGGACGGAGGTGGAAGCTGGCGATAAGGAATTATTATTGTTTTTGTGACGTCACTGGCGCCAGTTTTTATCATGTTTCGAGAGGAACTATAACTGGCTTGGCTTGGCCCTGGAAATGTGCCATTTGTGCTCGAATATTCAAGTTTATTTTGTTGATTAAGGATGGTGGGAATTTTTTAATCTGTTTTGAAAAAGTCTTTCCTTGAAAATGTGTTGATAATGCAGCTGGAGGCGTTATGACATTTTTGTATCATGGAATGTACGAAATGCCTTGAACTTTAATGATGTTGCATTTTAGGGTTGCGACCTCAAGTGGCAGGTGGCCATATTTAACTTGACGTTTGCATTTGGCAACGTTTAAGACATTTCTTAATTAAGGTCCGAACGCACCTATCATTTTGCAATAGTGTTTAACGTCACTATTTGGTTCTTGTGACAAAGTTTGACAGGCACTGTCATATATGCAAACCTCAAGTAGTTGAACTGTCAACTAAATTCAGCATCACCCGTTGCAAGGCAATTTAAATTATGAAAATAAATTGAACTTCCTGTTGTTCTTGTTCTCAACAACAGTTTTGACTCAATAAAGACATTTGCACATGCAAAAACAAAAAGACAACATACACCATATGATGAGACAACTTCCTCTACCTAATTAAGTAAATGATTGCAGGAAACTGAACCCAAGTGAATTGGAGGTTGTATTTGCCGTTTCTCAACGGAATCATAATTGCACCCTGAGAGCAAATTCACACCTAAAAAAACAAAGCAAACGAAAAAAAAAACAGATAATTAAGATCAAAGTCGATTCTTTCAATATACAAACACATGTAGCGAGTAGGTAAGAAATTAACACCCAACGAAAAGCCAGATCTGGGCGTCAAGCCTCTGTTTTCATGTTCCATGTTCCATCCCATCCGCTCTCGACTGACATTTGAACAACAGAATTGCATGTTAATTTATCTTAATGATTGCGCGCCCTCTTTTGAGAGAATACAAAAAAAGCAATTTGAAACGGTGTAGTGGGGAATATGAGAGAAAAAAAAATTCTAGGTCAGAGCATTCGGCACACTATCTTTGAGTGTTGGTGGTCGCAACTCTCACTCCACATGTCATGTCAAGGCATCTCAAATCAAAACTGAGAAACGTCATGGATATGTCACAGAAGCATTGCATTCGTTCCAAATCTCTGAAGTAACATGGCAATTATTATATTCCACATGCGTTCCACCTATTAAAAATATTACTTTAAGAGGCCAGTTATAGCTATCATTGGTTTTCATCATTGAAACACATCATTGTAATTTTTCTGATAGGTCGGTTATAGCAATCATTGAAAATTTCTGTCCGGAAATTTTTTCCTGCCGTAATTCTATCATTGGAATTGTGAGAAGTTGAAACACAGATTATTGGAAATGTACAAAATTGAAACGCAAATCATTGTAACGATTTGTTTCATTTTTTGACATAAAACAATCAGCTGTTCAGGAAAATGAATTTACAACCGGAAAATGGAAAAACACATTTTAAAGAAAAAATAAGTGTGTATTTGAACTTCTTTAAATCAATAAAAATTCTTGGAGTGATTTCCGATCGATTGGTATATAATTTGTACTTCTATTTAAAAGAAAACATAGTTAAATATCCATTCAAAAATTTTTCCGGATCCATTTCAATGATAGCTATAACCGGCCCCTAAAGAAGCTCTTTGGTGGGTGCTGCTGTGACTGTGATGACTGGCAATGGTGATTATGCAAAATTAAGGAACACAACCAGATGTGGGAAGATGACTCCGACACTGACACGACCGCAATGTTCTTTCTTAAGTGTACTTCCTGTAATCTGGCTTTTTCAACTACCCACATCCACATGGCTACCATATAACTTGTCCATGTTTCGGTCTGCCTCCGCAGTTATTTTTTTTCTCTCATCTGCAGAATTAGTTAAGTGATTCTTTAAGGTGCGGGTGGAGTGATGTCTTGCCATTAATCGCAGAGGAGTATAAATATAACACACATCAAGTTCCATCATTTTGCTAAAGTACTTCAAGCGAAACGGCTAGCGATATACAGGGTGGCGCACGAATTGTTCTACTATAAGAAATTCAAATAACTTTTTTTTAAATCGATGTATTTCATTTTTTTTTATTGGTTAGAAAAATAGTTAGTTGTTTTTAAAGATTATAGACCGCAAATGACCTCCACGCTCTCCCACGCATATGCGGCACCTGGTCAAAAAATTATTCATTGCGGCCTGAAGAGTTGAAGTTGGGATCGCCTCAATTATTGTCGTTATGGACTGTTTCAATTCAGTTAAATTCCTGGGCTTCGTTTTATACACCTCTTGCTTGACATAACCCCATAAAAAGAAGTCTGGTGCAGTCAGGTCAGGTGACCTTGGGGGCCAGCGAAGAGTGGAGTTCCTAGAAATTAATTTGTTTGCGAATTTTTTGTTTAGCTCCGCCATAACTGGTCTGGCTATATGTGCAGTTGCTCCATCTTGCTGAAACCAAACGCTGTTGAATGGTATACGTCTTCGGCGCAGTTCTGGGTAAAAAAACTCCTTCAACATCTTTAAATAACGGTCCCCATTGACAGTAACGGTTACACCGTTTTCTTCAAAGAAGTACGGCCCGACAATACACCTTGATGAAACTGCGCACCACACAGTGACTCGTTCTGGGTGCAGTTCCGTCTCATGGAGCATTTCTGGATTAGACTCATTCCATATACGGTAATTTTACTTGTTTACATTGCCGTTAAGATCAAAATGGGCCTCATCAGACATGAACAAACAATTGATCAATGTGTTGTCTTCTTCGGCCATTGATATCATTTTTTGGCAAAATTCCAGGCGAACAGGCAAATCCTGAGGGTTTAACTTGCTAGTAATTTGGACATTGTACGGAAACAAGTTTAAATCGTCATGAAGTATCCGTTGTAATGACCGTCTACAAATTCCAATTTGCCCCGATAAGTTTCGGGTCGAAACGATCGGATTGGCCTGTATTGCAGATGCTACTGCTGCGATTGTATCCTGAACCAGAACATTGGCATCTCGATGATACGGCCTTCGTGCGATGCTTCCAGATTCGGCAAACATGTTTACAAACCTCATAATGGTGCATCTACTCGGGGGATTACCACCAAACTCCCGCCTAAATTCCCTTTGGACGGAAATGACGGACTGCAAAGCATGGTACCGTTGCACTATCCAAATTCTTTTCTCCGTATCCCAAGCATCTATTTTTATAAATCTAAATAGTAACCTACAAAATAAAAAAAAAAATAAGCCGATTACTCACACAGAAAATAAGTTATTACGTTTTATTTTTGTAGCACGATTCGTGCGCCACCCTGTACATACATAAGTAGCGTTCGTTCCAATGAGTGGCTTATGAGACTTGTGGCTTGGAAAAGTTTATTTGAGATACAAAGACCCTAGCAAAGACGGTATAGCAGAAAATCCAGAAAGAAAATGATTGGAAGAATTTTTATCAAGGCCAACGTGCCGAATGGCTTGTGCCATTGCAGTATATACAGAAACAGAATACAGTATATACAGAAGAGACGTCCCTTAAATTTTAACATGCAAACGTCATTGGAATGAACCATCACCATAGTGTCAAACAAGGGGTGTCAAAAATGTTCTATTGTTTCAACTCAATGTTCCATGCTGCTGCTGCAAAATACAAGCTTATCTTCATCTTCGTTTAATTCTTTCTTAAGTGCCACATTCTTTTTATAACATCAATGTTCCATCAACCAACATGGACGTCGCGTCATGGAGAAATGTCAACGAGCTCCGTCATTATTATCTCGCTCTAATCGACATGATCCCTTCTCCATCTCCATAAAACATAAATTTAAATTGGTATGTCTCCAGTCGACCACTTTTTCTTCATTTTGGCAGGCAGGCTCTCCAATGGTAATTTTTAGAAATGTACCAGAAGCGCAAAACAACAATAAACTACTACATCTCGAATATATCCAATTAATCCAGCCAGATTCAAGCCTTTTTGGGTTGCATTGTTTTTGCTAAGCCCCACTTAAGTCTCTTCGATGATATACGCAACAACAACACTGTCAACTGAGGTTATAGAGTCCAGAGTCCGAGAAGCACGGCCGGACTTTTGTCTTGCAGAGGCACATAGCGTGTAAAATCTTATTTTTTTCTTTTGCAACACATTCTTCAAACCAAACCAAACTACCAATTTACTTGTCTACTTAATTGGAGATGAGTGGAAATTGACTTAGCAGCAAAATGACAATGACGACAAAGGAAAGAAAGATTCGTTTTTGGAGGGCGAGAAGGTCATTTCAATTAAACTTCTCTCAAATGAATGTGTATCAATGGTGTTTTGTTCTCTGTGTGGACGCATGCTGTCTTTTTTGGCAACACATTGAAAACTGTTTGACACAAACTGCAATCCACCCACAACAATTTTGGCAAGTTTGTGGGAGCGTGACTCTACTCTATTTCAGAGCAACATTTTGTCTTCTATGCAGTTCGCTTTGTTTTCTTATTAGAAAAAAAGAAAAAAATCCGCCAACGTGTGTTTTCTTACCAAACTCGGGTATATGTCGCATTAATCTTGTGGAACGAAATTAGCTTGGGTTGTTCTTTTCTCTTTTGTGTCTGTTGGATAAACGCGTGGCTTGGAAACATGTTGCATGGTAGACTATCCGTCGCAATCAAGTGCGGGTCTTTAACTGGGGATAGGAAGGTATATTATGTCAGTTGAAACTTTCTCAAGAACACATTTCAGGTTCCACAAAATTGACCTAGAAGTAAAAATTTGATCCAAGTGACGTTTCTTATCTGTCGAAAGTAAACGATGTCTTGCATGCCTCTACACTCTCCCCTAATTTGACTACGCGACTGCCAACACCACAACCCAACATCTCATGCGTTACGATTCGTCTCGATTTTAATATGCCCCAAGGCTCGCTCGCGCTAGACTGCCACCGGATAGTGTTTTAAGTAATTTTATTTATTGAACGAGTTCTATTTTTTTCTTAGGTCTGTTCCTTTTCCAAAAATATCATTTAAATTGTGACAAATGAACCGTTTGAAAAGTCATCCATTGGCAGTTTGATAAATTGGTCATTTTGTTTCCAGAACAACAATTTTGGGAAGATTACTTAAATGCTGACACGGAGTATTGATTATTATGTTTCGTTTCCTAATCAAAGGCTATAAATTACTTAAAGGAGCTAGGGATTGGGTCATGCAAACGACTAGGGTTGGTTTTACATAGTGCCATAAAAGAAGATGGAAATTAAAGGAATATGCAATGACAACTACTATGAATGCAAATACATGCACCATTTAGATCCCACACACAAACAACAGCCAGACCTGCCAGAGAGTGGTATGCTAATAGGCAAAGTGTGTATCTTGATGACATGTCGTTCACGGTGGTTGGTCGTCTATCCTTGGTTGGTCTATTTATCCTTTCTAAAAGGTTTATTTAAAGATAAGCAAGGTCATAGTGGGAGTGTGAATATACCTCTGAACATTCCAAAAACAGATTATTATATGGAGACTTTTTTTCATATTCAATTCACTGTTAAAGGATGTGTGAGAGAGCGCGAGAGTGAATTAGTTGAAAAATCCAACTACTCTCTTAGTGAAAATCCCCTTTCCTTAAACAAAATGAGAGGATGCAAGGCTTTTATCTCCTTTCCGGGTTTATTCGCATTTCTCCTTGACAAAATAATAATTATGGTCAACTTGACAATTTTTCATTCATTCGTTCTTTCATGTCATGGTCAACGGTTGACCGTCAACCTGTCATTTTGTGTGTGTGAGAAGTGAGAAAGCCTTTTTCACATGTTTGTTTATTTTTGTTCATTTAATTTGCTGACTTTTTGTAGCAGACAATCTGAAGTAGATTATAATGTCAGTCAGACACGTAATTCGAGTGTAGGTTCAAAAATGCGTAGCCGCACGCGACTGGTTTTAAGGCACAACAAAACCTTGATTGCGTAGGTCTACAATAACCGTACCTGGGTGTCAATTTTAATGACAGGTCTTGCTTCCATATCTTCAGTCCCGACTGACAAAAGTAAACAAATATGAGAAATTGTTAAAGGTCAAGAAAAATTATGCACAAAAAACAAACAAAACACATGGGAATGCCAACGATTCAGATTGATGTCTTGTCCAGAAAAACAAACAAAATTGGAAAAAATCGGTGATTTCATAAAAAAAGGAAATTCAGACGGGGCGCCAGCAATTTTGTTTGTTTTCTTGCTTGTTAACATTTGTGTATAGACATGTTTTTTATTTTGGTGGATTTTTAAATTTTTTGGTAATTTTGAACTTTAAAGCACTATGTAGTTTGATTTTCCCTCGTCGTTTTGACATCATCTCAGATGAAAACAAGAAATTTTATTTGATGACTACAAAAACTTTACTGATATGTATTGATACCATGCTTTTTTGATGCTCGTATTATGATATTTAAGGAAAGTGGGCGTGGTTTTTAAGTTAAAATCCTTGTTTATTTTAACCTTCTTCATGGTTTGTTGCTATTTATTCAACAAGATATCAAAGGCAATCTAAATTTGCGCTCTTTTTTTTGCAAGACCACGAATAAAAGCAACATTCATGTACTGTGGAAGAAAAATCGTGCATTTAAAGCTCCTTGGTTTGTTGATATTTGCACCCAGTTAGTAGAGTGGACATTGAACTGCAACTTTGCCTCTAGCACACGTTCCGCGCCAGTGAACAAATTAAACATACAACATAGCCAACACGATAGTTACATTTTCTGAAGCAAACACAAATATCGAAATGTTAATTTTTTGTTTTTATTTTTGTAACTTGTTCTTTTCTGTGGTCTTATGGACAATTTTCAAGTAGTCAAATGATTTTTCGAAAGAAAAACAAAAATAAAACGAAATGAACCAATATTTTCTGCAAGACAGCACAACACCTTTTCAACAGAAGAAAACAAATACCTAGTTTAACGTTTTTTGTCTCGGTAACTTTTCGATGGAAACAAACAAAACATACCCAGATGTTTTTTTTTTTCAACAAACTGAATGTGGGAGTTGCTTGCAGATAGATGCTCTGTTTTTGTGGACGAAAATTGATGAACAGTCGGTGCGGTGTCGCCAAAATAAACAAAAAATCCATGTCTTCATTTCAGTACCAAGAAGTCGGTTGACATGGCTCTGTAACGCCCACAAATGACCACTTTGCTCTTTATTGTTTTTGAAAACAACAATTTAATTGAAAACAAATTAAAATTCTCAAAGTCACTTTAATTCCATGTGAATTGTCACAAAAAAATCGTAAAACGTCCAAACTTATGCTTTTGCTCCAAATTCGAGACCTCATACAACACGCCATTCCTTTTCTAGAACTATCAACGCAAGCAACTTTCCTACGCAAAAAAAAACGAACAAACTAACGCCCAAACTTCAGTGAAGAACTCGACGAAGCACCAGCGAAATAATCGTCGCGGCGTCGCGTCGTCAGTCGGTCGTTGGCTGCCATTCAGGGTCAATTCACTAAAAGTTTAAATTTAACATCATTTTTCGAGGTTCCCATTTCTCGGATGCGGGACATACGACGTAAAAATAAAAATAAAATATTGAAGACATTCTAAAAATACATATCCAACCGTCGCGTCGCAGGCAAAATGTAAACAAACTTCGTCTCCCATCACTGCCTGTGCGCTCTCTCTTCATCTCCACACACTGCCTCATCATTCATGAATATTGTTAAAATTGACATATTACGCCTCTGCCGCTCAGAGTGTTTATTGTATGATGATATCGACAAACCAACAAAGTCAACTACTGTCACTTCATTTTTTTGCTAGTAAACAAAGTTGCCAGTCAGACAGAAAAAATAAAAAAAAAATCAAATTTGGAAGTTGAGGGCAGAAAAATGAAGTGGGAACGGGAAACTTATGCTTTACTACCTGCCACAGTGTGGGCTGTCACATCCAGCAGTTGTAACTTTTTTAAGCTGCCACTTTTGATACAGCCTACAGACTTCTTTTTATTTTGTTGAATTCGACGGCCCTCTTAAGACTTATCGATTTTCATCGATTTTAAATATATTAAATCGAAAAGTTATCGTGTGTTTTATTGCTTATTATTAAGTAGCATTGGTGTAAGAAAGTAAAAAAAAAACTTTAACGTTACTTAAGTTCATTCATTTCAAAATTCAGTTCAATAAATAACACATATATTAGAAGTGACATGTCTTAATCGATAACCTTATTTCTTTTGCACATCTCAATAAAAAAATTGTAGGCCATCGCATGTCAAATAATGCGTTGGCATATTTTTGTCCGATGACATTTAGCTCGAATACAAATTAAACCTCCGACCATATTTGCGTTGCGGAAAATTGTCCGCTCCGCAAAATACCTCGATAGGGCAGATTGTATACGTTTATATCTGAACGATGAACACACGTAGCTGACGTTTTGTCTTGAATTCGACAACTACATTGACAGTTTATTATTTATTTTACACTTCAGATTAGATTTAGATGAGGTGAATGCTCATGTTTGTTGAATGTTCATAGAGGATTTTAGGATACTTGGAACCTGTTTAATGTGTCAAGGGGTCTTGAGAAATTCTAGAAAAAACTTAAGAGATGAATTCATGTGGAATGTTATCACTTATCAACATTCGCTTGGAAAATGTATTGTAAAAAAAGTACGCATACGCCAATGAGTCCCCGATTTTAAAGTGTTCTACAGCCTAAACGGCTTGATGGATTTTTCTTAATGAGCTTTCAATGGAATTCTGAGACAATTGCGCACAGAGTGTTGTGTTTAATTGATAGAAAGAGAGAGAAGATATTGAATTCTAGGTTTTCAACTTACTCTTGTTTTGCTTTTTGTCGACTCTTTTTGGCTAAATGTCAATTTCAACTGATAGAGTTATTTTTAATTGCACCCACTTGCTCTTTTTAACTGAAACATCCACCCATAAATTGTGCAATATCCTTGGGTGGTCTAAGCCCACTCCGAACACATCACCCACACCCCAATCGACCAACAATCCGGCCATATTTCACATCGCTTAAGAACCCATCTCTCAGAACATTACCCACACATGCTACTAGATGGCGCAATTCCTTTCATTTAATCAACATCTGTTAAAAAACTATTAGAATTGTATTTCAACCCGAATGCCTTCTTCTGAACATTGCATTTTTTAACTTTGCCCTATTATGAAACAACACTATAAAGCATCATTCTTTCTCTTGCACACATTTTTTCTTTTTCTTTGCCGCTTAAATTATAAAATACCTCGCTATTAAAATTACTTAACCTAAAATTGAACGAACCTAAAGCTAATTATCAAGAATTTGATTAATCTAAAGCTAATTTCAAGAGTACTTATATTATATGAATTTTACCAAACGAAAGTATTGTAAGTAATAGAAAATGTATAAATTGAACTAACTAATTAAGCAAATTTGTTTAATAAAGGAATTTGTAACTCATTAAATCACTAAATCCGTGTTTGAGATCACAAAAAACTTTCGGTTGTCGCCAAACTGCGCAAACAACATCATTTTTCAGTCGAACAGACAGACAGACACACACAGCTCCGATCTTCCTTGAAGCGAACAAAAAATTAATTCCTCGTCTTCTAGATTCCCTATACTCACAACAAGGCACCGCAGTTCAGGCTCTGATTCTGTCGAAAAAAGAGGAATTTTCGCGAATTTCCCTACCTTAATCTTCTTCTTGCCACTAATCCCGAAACGACCATAACTCTGAACTTAATGAGATGTGACTATGTGATTTCCCACAAATGGTACTCCTCTATCGAATCGTCGTGGTCGTCGTCGCTCGTCGGTTTTTTGTCTGATGTGTGCGGTACTAGAGCATCTATGTGGGTTCGTCAGAGTCGTCGTTGTCGGCATCACAAGTAAATAACAATTTGCGGTCGGAGGAGACTCCTTTTACATACCTTCCCTAATGTTCTCTGCGGTGAGCAGAGAGTGTCAAACTTATTTCTGCCTTCCTTCCTTCCTTCTCTCACAATCTACGTGAAGTCCTAGTTCATCGTCATCGCGTCACTGTCATGTTGATGCCCCGAATGACTACGCAGCGACAACGACCAGCTTTGATCTTTTTGGCTGGATTACGGAACATACGTAATAGAAAAGGAGTAAGCGATGTTAACCTAGAACTTAAAAATTTTTCATCCGAACAACTGCAGTCATTTGGCGAAATCCACTACTACACTCTATCGCTGCGATGTCTAAGGCTGATGCCGTGATGGTGACGATGCGACATGAAGGTTGCTTGCAAGATGACAGTGCTGATGATGATGATGATGATGAGGTCGATGTTAATATGCACAACGACAACAACGACGACACAAAGAGAAACAAGAAAGGATCTCATTTCTGGTGCAGATTGTTTTTTTTTTTTGAGTGTCTCGGTTTTCCTTTTTTGTTTTTGAGAAAATTAATCGCGAACTAAAGTGGAGTATTTTCTTTCATGTGACGGCTTACAAAAAAAAAAAAAAAAAGTTCGTGACCTGATTTTACGCTCGACTTGTAAAACAATGGAGAGAATTGTTTGTGTGTTTTCACATTACACTTTAGATTGGCTCGAGTTGAATATACTGATTGCATCCTTTTGTTGTTTTGGGTTTTGTTAGTTGCTTTTCAGAAAGGATGGTAATGGTAAATTTTTTTCTCGCTCTCGTTTGTGGTTTTTAAAATTATTTTGATGATGGTGAGATGGATTTTGGGGAAAAGTTTACAAGTTGAGTTCGAGTGTAGTTTAATGAATCTTTTGTGAGACCTGAAGGAAGGGAAACATTGTTAGGTGCTTATCTCAATTGATAGCTCGTTTATGTATCTAAAGAATTTAGTAGGTGCTGAATAATTGGAATTATTGTTTTGATTTGTTTTTTGGGAAATCTTCTACAGAAGTCTTATTACGACTAAGCCTTTGGAAGCCTCTTTGCAAAAACTTTATAAAAGCTTAATTGTTTGGCAGTTTGGCTGCTTTCATGCATATGAATGAACGTATGAAGCGGTATGCTACACACAAAGTCTTCAGTTGATCACGAGCTGAGAGAAAAGATGAGCGATGCGTTCTAAAGATAAAATAAAGGGAAAATGAGAAGTTGGCGATCAAGGAACAACAAAAATATCTGATGTTAGAGATGACGTGATTGTAGGGTTAGCTCTATTCAACATCGACACCAGGGACAAAAGAATTCACATGGAGAATGAGAAAATTATGAGTTTGACTCTGATGTTGTAAAAAAAGTACGTATACGCCATAGAAACCCCGCACTTAAAGTGATCTACATCTCGATAGATTTAAGCAAATGAGGTATCAATGGAACCAGGAGACATTTGCGCACACAATGTTTTTCTCATTTTCTGTTTTTGAAAGAAAGGGAGAGAAGATATTCAATTCTAGACTTTTAACATACTCTTTTTTTTTTGTTTGCTGTTTGTTGACCAGGTTCAACTGACAGAGTTACTTTTGATTTCATCCTCTTTCTCTTTCCCTTGTTACTGAATGTTCATACAGAAACGTCTCTGATTGCCTTGGGTGGACATCACCAGGGACAAAATCTTTGAATAGCCCTGAACCAACCTTGATTGTATTTAGCTCGACTTTCAAAAATTGCTTCTGTCGATTCTCATACAAGTATTTCTGTCTTTTATAAAAAAAATTCACACCCCAAAAAGGAAGTCCACTCGTTCAAACAATTCAAATTCAAAATTAATGGTTTCCTTCTCCTAAAAATAAAATTGTTAAAAATTTACTCATATTAATTTTGAGACAATTTTTAGGTCATTGGCCTAGAGTTGATGATCTCTTTCTTATGAATAAACATATGTACTACTTTTATTTCAACTTGTTAAAACAAACAACATTCCAAAAATATGCAATTTCCAAACCACCCTGACCTTGAAGCAATAAAATTCCCAAAATCCTCCAATAAATTTAAAAACACCCAAAAAATTGCCAAATCAAATAATGTATGTGTGCATTTCTCCATCCAAAACGACATTAAGCAAATTGTTTTGTGGTTAAACTCTTAATTAGGAAGATCTCATCTATCGCACATAAATTAAAAGCACTTGTACGAAAAAGACCGGCAGTTCCAATCACAAAAATCTACGCACTCAACATACAAAACTTATGCCGGATATTGCTGTCTAATGGCCCAAACTGGCAACTGCTCAGCAGAGTCCAATCAACAGCCAAATGACAAATGAGTGAAGAAGAAAAACGAAAACAAAAAATTGTGTTCAATGGACGCGCTCCACTCGCTCCCACAAATTAAATGTTAGCCAAAGTCAATTTACATTTATGATCCGATATTTAAATATTTGCATCGAGAATCGATAAATTCATCACCAGCACGTAGTCTTGCCTTGGCTTCTTTTGCTGTTGGTTGGATGGTGGTTGGTGGCAAACGTTTCACACGTCTGAGGCAAAGTGCGATGAAGGAGCAAGTTCTGGTGGTTGAAGGGAATTTAAAGGAGGTAGTTTTTATAAGGAGACAGTTCTGGTGGTTGAAGGGAATTTAAAGGAGGTAGTTTTTATAAGGAGAAGAAGAAAAAAAAATCCAACGACTTAATAAGCATTTGATTCAAATTCGATTTGATTATAATTCCTTGTTATTTGCTTTAGAAGTGTTAATTTGTTGGACTTCCGTTTGACTTAGATTTGAATGGAATGAATGAGGCAAATGGTTTGTTTGATATTGACAAAAGGGAACTTGTGTTGTTTGTAGTTCAAACAGTTCTACAAATTTTATGAAGACAATCTTCGGAGATGTTTATGTTGATTGAATAATACTGCTTTTTTTACTCAGATCGAGACGTTTGCTGATGGAAGAATAAAGGCAGGAGGATAGAAGGCCACATAGACGTTGTCGAATTCGAATAGCTTGTCTTACTCAAACGAACGAGTGGTCTTTCGAATGTCGAAACTAGTTAGTGTTTTTTTGAAGATTGTAAAGATAGTGAGCCGAGCTTCGAATGCGTAGTAGCCATTTAAGCTGTTAACTGAGAAGTTGTTTGTCTTGATAAGGACTGCGGAAGCTACCGTCCGTCGAAAGTGGAGTATGGTTAAGTGGACAGAAACAAACCTCCTATCAGTGGAGGCACGTTTTGAGGTATAAATTTCCAGTTGTTGGAAAAAGTTGTCAAGAGAGCTTTTATCCTCTGAAATATAATGTCAAGAAAAAGGGCAATTCCCAATCATTTATAAACAAATCTAGCCTCAATGACAAATTTTGACCTTCCATTCCAACAGGAAGGCCATTCCATTTCCATAATATGAGAACTTTCCATCAATTGATGATGATTTTTTTGTTTGATACACTGATTTACATAATTTCTCGACAAACAAAAAGCCAAAAAAAGTCTCCAACAATAGGAATTTCTCACGACTAATCACCATTCGTGAAACTTGAAACCTCGTCATAATGCCCAGAGGGACAATCAGATATGTAATAGACGCCATTGGGCGTAGTTTTTTTTTATTTTCATTTTTATTTATTTATTTATCTGCTCAACCATCAACCAAACTTCTTCTCAAACAATAGCCTCAAGATTAATCCATTAGACGAAAGACCTGTTGAGGAACTTTAATCTTTTGTGCTTCCAGGTTTAAGGTTTTTTCTGTTTTGTTTCTTGTTTTTAGTGTGGGGTTTCTCTGAAAAGTTAGAATTTCATCTTTTCATTTCCATTCCACTTGTCTTCATTGTCTGTCTGAGTGTCTTTTGTGTGCTTAACCTGTTCGTTCAAACCTTCTTTTGTGGTCGATGGATGCACTGCAGATGACGATGAAGATCATGAGGCTCGATGGTCCACAATCAGTTTTCAAACAAACTGGAATTCTCGCTTTTGAATTGATGGTTTTCACACATTCATCAGAAGTAACCAGACTCAGACTCGGTTTCAATTTGTACCTCGGTTTTGGATAAAAGATTGGAATGATGGATTGCTGGTTGGGGAGTGATGATGATTTGAAGTGAGTTTAACAGACAAATTGAGATGAATGAGGGTATTTTTCGAACAAAAAAGGTGAAACTGGTTTGACTTGAACTGGGCCTTAAGAAAAGCTAAGATTGTGGAAGGAGTTTTTGAGGACATAACACATAGGGTTTGTCAAATTGACAAAGTGCGGTAGTTACCAGCAGATTGGAAACGATACACCTTACAACATCTGGTTTTTGACACCAAAACACCACCAGATGATTGGTTTATATACAAAGCAGCAAAAAAGTCAACCCTCGTGCTTGTTGGTTACAAATAACAGTTTCAACAATATAATTTTCACCTCGAGTTTTCATTGCCTCAAAATCAGCTTTTCCAGAGAATCATTTTTTGTTTTCTACCTGTGCAACTAACCTTCCGATGACAATAAGCCTTTTAAAAGTAAGAGGATTAAAAATGTCAAATTAACAACGATTTAATTTTATTTCAATCCCCCAATTATGTACATGACTGCGAAAGCCTTGTAGATTTTTCAACATCACAACATCCTTTGACCTTGTTTTTTTTTTGTTAACTCAATGAATGTCATGTTGCGTAAAGTGTAGAATGCAAAACGAATTGCATTCTCAATTATTTTGTAACAAGCTAAAGCATATGTTTTTATGCAAATTGTTGATTACTGAGAAGTAATTTAATGAAATGATCCAGAATATCTGGCTTTGTCTGTTAATTATTTTGAACCACACATTTTTTCACTCACTTTAAAAACATGAAACAAAAAACATATTTGAATTAATACTTTCCATCCAATTTTTGTGACACGGATTCAAGCACAGATTTAAAGACCACAGGATTTTGCACAATGTGAATTCAAACGAAAAAACCATCATGGTACCCCTTTGACCCTATGTAGCTGCTAAAGTATACGGCCCTGCCCTCTTAAATTCGAATAGTATTTGCGTACGTTCATATCCCTGGGGAAAATTGTAGGACAAATTCCCTTACAGGATTTTGCATAGCGTGAATTCAAACGATAAAGCTATCATGATATCCCTTTGACCCTCTGTAGGTACTAAAGTATACGGCCCTGCCTTTTGAAATTTAAGCGATGCCTATGTTCATGTCCTACACTGGGTTAAATTATTAGACAAATTTCCCCCCCAGGATATTGCACAAAGTGAATTCAAACGAAAAAACCATCATGGTACCACTTTGACCCTCCGAAGTTACTAAAGAATACAGCTCTGTCCTATTCAGTCGCCATTAGAGATTTTGAAATTAACTTTGCCAATTTGTTTCATGAGAATCGGATGACCTAGCTATTGCGTGGAGGAAGGCGGTGGAAGGCCTTCCACTCATGTGTGGTAGTGGATCATGATCGCCATTGTGCTTTTGTTCTTTAAAACCAAGAGACCTCCAGTAGGTAAGGGATACACTCCGCAGAAATTTTAAAGTTGCTTGTATTGCTCGCTTTAAACAAGTACTGATTTGTTTATTGCCTTCAACGGCTGTTTTTTGTAGATTCGTCAAATGCCCCTTAGTGAAGCTGAAGAGTTTCTACCTCTGTGGTCGATTTGAATTGTTTTGATTGCATTTTCACACCAAATTTCAACCAACAGAACAAAATTCATTAAATCAATACAATAACAAAACAAAAGCCATCGGACAAGCTTGATCATTGGCCGACAGGAAGCTTAAAAATGCCCCACACACAATTATTAAAGAATTTTATTAATTCACGTATGACATGTGACACACACACAATATCCCAGTCCCAGTAGACTCGTTATTCCTTTTGTGCTCCCATGAATGTCAGCTGCCATTATTTTAAGCACAATGAGAAAATTGTTCAAATTTAATGTGTCGCACACTAAAATGGGAAATTTGGCAGATTTAAGGACACTCTCGCTATTCCCTGAATGCATTAATTTAAGTTTGCTGCATGCCAAATTGCAATTGTAACAGTTCCTCGCACGTCACATGAATCGCTGTGGCACGCAACCCCGCAGTGTTTTAATATACAATTAAATTCAATCGTTTGGGAAGCCTTTCATTAGAGATTGATTCTGTTGTACATCAAATCAATAATTAACATTGTCAGAGAAATACTTAGATAGTAAGGTTTTCGGTGTCTTCATGCAAGATGATGACAATGATGCTGACGAGGTCCCAATTCAATTATAAAGTGTCTCAATTCGGAATTTACAATAAACACAAACAAAATATCATCTCAATTGGAAAAAACCAGAGAACCCACAAAAAACACCTGAGATCAAGTGAATGTCGTCTCTTTTGCAATCATCCACATATGACCTATGTTAAGCTTTGAGGGACAATTTTGTATTTGTGGAAACGCAAAAACTCGTCCGGTGGGAGTTTTGTTTGTGTACGTTCACAGCAGCATCGTCAGGTATTTTTCTCTGATTCGTTGGTTCGAATTAACTCAGGAACGGGGTAATGAGGGGTTAATTTAAGCTGTAAAGGCGTTAGCAGGTTCAAAGAGGTACGTTTTCGCTGAACACATTTTCCCAGCTGCCGCAAGCTAACAGATTGAAGCAAGCGTAACCAATAAAGCTATTATTTGAAGTGACAATGAAAGGCTGTCAAAGTTCCAGCCCTCATCTGAGCACACCAAACAAAGACCTCGTCTTTAAAACGCCTTAGTAAGACCAAGCAATAACTTGGAAGTCCTAACCAACTGTTTGAGAAGTTTGGAACTGATCCAAAGTTGGCAATCCCTGAACTAGAGATCGAAGTAGAAAAGCCTTAACAAAATTTGAAGGCTAGCCATTTGGTGGTTCTTAGAGAGCCTCATCCGGCCTCCTCGCAATCTACAGCAGCATGGTCCAAGACCTTCCCTAGAATAAAAATTTCGATCCACACCTGTGCAAAAGAAAAACCCACAGTATTCAGGTGAAACCGACCCATAAAAATACGTACTGCAAAAAAAGCCCTTCCATCCAGTACTTGGACCCATGTACTGTACCATGTATCGACTTCGACAGCTCTTTGGCTCATATCGAAACCTGATAAAAAGAAAACATGAAAAATGATGTCGTCGTCAGTTTTTTGTTATTGTTGCGTTTCTTCCTCTGTTTGCTTTTCTTACCTTCTGAGTTGAATCCATTTAGAATTCCTGTTTTACCCAGTGGAAAAATAACGAAAACTTAATTATTTAATGAACACATCTTCAATTAATTAAGGCAAATCAAGATCGGAAATTAACATGAAAGCACATTGAAACAGTAGCAATTGTCCGCGTCCGTTCAATCAAATCATCAAGAGCCAAACAAAAGTAATTTGTGTTATCGACAGTCGACACCGTCTTCAATCATCGAAATACAACTACTGCTGGCTACCGACATGACTCCGTCGTCAGTCCCTCATCAAACTCCATTGAGTGTTTTGTGGAAGAAGATTCGAGAGATGAATCATCAGAGATGATTTTTTTTTTTTTTTTTTATAATAAGCACGCACTCAAGGGGTTTTTGTTCCCTTTTTATGCCAAAGCACAGTGCGAGCATTAGGGGAAGTGGGATAGATGTAGAGGGTTAAGGATGAGGTGTCGGTTAACATTGGTCTTGAATTCCTGAACACTGCAGTGACTGGGGAAGACAGAGTGTGGAAGAGAGTTCCACATTCACGTAGTACGGCTAAGGAACGATTCTTTGAATATAACCGTACGTCCGAAGCTGGGCTCGAGGGTAAACTGATGGGCATTCCTGGAGGCGCGGGTATTACGGTTGAATATCTTAAGGGGAGGAATGCAACTGGCTATTTCACTAGAGCATAAACAATTGAAGTAACGGTAAAAGAGAGTGAGGCATGAGACATTACGTCGATGTTCAAGTGACGTGAATGTCTCAACGATGGTATGGTCACCAATCATCTTAAATGCTCTTCTCTGGATACTGTCCAAAAGACTTAAGTACGTTACTGGAGCACCAGCCCAAACGTGGGAGTTGTACTCAAGCTTTGGACGTATGTAAGTTTTGTAGATGGTAGCCAGATCAGAGGGGGTAAAAAATTTCTTGCATCTTCTTAAAAAACCTAAACATCTTGCGGCATTTTTGGCGACATCGCGTATGTGTTCGTTCCACAAGAGGTGGTCGGTGATGCACATACCGAGAATCTCGAGATGTTCGGTTTCGCTGATGCAAGTGCCACTCATGGACAGTGGCAAGGGGGGTATATCTCGCTTCAACGATACAAGACAGCATTGAGTTTTCGAAGCATTAAACTCTACGCGGTTTCTTATTCCCCATTGTACAATGCCGTTTAAGTCAGAGTTTAATGAGCTTATCATATTTTGCCGTTGCAGTTCCACATCCGAAGAGGAGGTGTGTGAGTCTGGGAACGAATATGAAAAGCTAAGGGTACTATCGTCAGCGAAACAATGAATTGGATTAGAAGTTACAGACAAGAGATCATTTATGAAAATGAGAAAGAGGGTCGGAGACAAAACGGAGCCCTGGGGCACACCAGCATTTATATTGTGGGTTTCAGACTTGAACCCGTCCAATACAACTTGTATAGAACGGTTCGAGAGAAAGTTTCTAATCCAACGAAGGAGGTACTCATCAATACCGAATGCACGCATTTTCGATAAGAGAGCCTGGTGCCAAACTCTATCAAACGCCTTTGAAATATCAAGTGCAACAATCTTACTTTCTCCAAAACGATGTAAAGATTTGTTCCACTGTTCGGTGAGATAAACCATCAGATCACCAGTAGACCTATTGCTACGAAAGCCGTACTGCCGGTCATTAAGAAGCTTTCGGTCTTCAAGATATTTCTTAAGCTGATAATTTATCAGCGTTTCCATGACCTTAGAAAGAAGGGACGTAAGTGCAATCGGACGATAATTGGAGGGAGAGGAGGATTCGCCTTTTTTGGGTATAGGCTGGACAAATGCTGTTTTCCAACTGCTCGGAACGAGCCCGGAAGAATAGGATAGATGGAAAAGCTTACGCAAGGGTTTTGCCAGCGATGAAGAACACCTCTTCAGAACAATAGCGGGGATACCATACGGGCCAGCGGATTTGTGTATGTTGAGATCTTTTAAGACTCTTTCCACAGCACGAGTGCGAAAGAAGATTTGACCCATGGAATCATTGACGCGCTCAAGAGCTGGGGGAGTCATGGTACTCTCTGGGAGAGAAGAGTTGGAGGCGAACTGCCTAGAAAAAGGTAAGCTTTTGCAAGAGAGCTAACAATTGGAGTATCATCAACAATGAGCGTTGGGACCGAGGAAGAAGAATTCTTCATGTTTTTCACAAATGACCAAACATTTTTACTGCCTTTGTTACATTGCAGTATTTTTTGCCTTAATTTTTGGTCATGTAAAAATTTGGTCCGTCGAATATGGACATTGCAGGCCTTCTTGGCTTGTTTAAACTTATTCCGGTTTTCCTCTGTAGGGTTGGCTTTGTAACAACGGAAACTTACCTCTTTAACCCTGATAACTTCTTTACAGCTCATATCAAACCATGCGTTCTCTTTGGGTCTGATGCTTTTAACCCTGTTCGGGATAAAAATTTTCATTCCCAGAAGAATTAAACTTGTGAGCATATCCGCACTGGAATCTACGTCACTATTGATGAAGCATAGTGACCAGTTAAAGATCCTGTAAAAATTATTGAGACCGTCCCAGTCAGCTTTCTCGTACTGCCAAACGGTTCTCTTAGGAGCTCTATCTTTAACTGGTATTTTTGACACGAGAAATTTGCGGATATGACACAATGGTCAGATCGGCCTAGAGGCGATAATACACTTATTGTATATTTATCAGGGTCAGAGGTAAGGATCAAGTCAAGAGTGTTTTCTGCTTGGCCGTCAATGTCCGGTATTCGAGTGGGCTCATTGACCAGCTGAGCAAGATGGTTAAACTCAGCAAAAATCTCAGCACACACTCCTTCGGGTGTTGTCTTGCTCGAATGGAGAAGCCAGGAAGAATTGTGTACATTGAAATCGCCCGTAACAACGATTTCAGTGCGAGGATACAAGGAAACAATTCTTTGTATGGAGTCGATGATAATAGAGAGGCTAATAATGACCCACAAATTGATGGTATTATAGGTTATAGGAGGTCAATTCGAGGCCAGTGTATAAGACAGTAGTGGCACGATAAGTGAGAAGACCACAGCACTCTCGTGGCGCTTTTATGCGGGTTGAGAATGAACAAGAACACGAAACCTTGACGGCGATGATGATGGTGATGGTGAAATGAGAACGCGCTAAACACGTCTAGAGGTCGGAAATTGCTTTTGCTACGTGGAATTTTTAAGAACACTGGGAACACATCAAACAGATGATAGACAAGCTAGACGTTCAAACTGCTCTTGATATAGAAGAATGATAATGAAAGTTCCACGCCAGCGGAACAACATGCACTGAAATATTGGAGTTCTATTGATTAACGAGTTTGGAGCTTGATTGAGAGAGAGGTTTGCTTTTGATGTTTTATTAGGAGAACATTTATTTTGTTTGGGTTTTCCGGTTTGGCACGTCGGAAAATGCAAAAAGGAAAGCGGGTTTGAGTGATGTGGTGGCTGGATGCAGTTGAATGGGGTTTTTAGAAGTGATTTGGAGCTGTTCAACGAAATCGATAACATAATATCGAAGTGCATACTAAGTTGGAAAAATGTAGGGTTGGAGGTGGTATAATTTTAGAATCGAAGGTATCAAGATTCAAGCATATTTCTTCTTAACTCTGACTACAATGCGAATTCAAAAACTTAACGATACGATTTCGATACTTTAACGATAATGTTTCGAATACGAAATAATTTCCTCTAGTTCTCAACTTGTTTGTATGACCAACTCAACCTCATCCAAACTGCCCACAGTAAAACAAACTTCGATTACCTTTTGTCAATTCATTTGCAGTTAACTAAACGACCCTTGAAATCCGCAAACTCAATTCGGTAGGTACCAAATTTCATGGCTGACTCAATTTCGATCTCAAAAGTTAAGAGCTTCCTTCAATTTTCATTCAAATTAAGTTGCGGTCTTACCTTTTGGGATTGTTGGAAGGCAAATTCTTAATTCAACCTCAAATGTAATGTTAAAAATAGATAAGGTAATAAATTCTTGCACGACCTCAAGAACTAGGAGAGAACTTAGTTAAACAGCGGGAACCACTTGGCTCCAAACAATCATTAAAGTTTAACGAACCAAAACATCGAACAACAAACGACTCAAACTCAAATGTTCTAATTGGTGGTGAATGAAAACGCGATAGACAAACAAAAGGAAGAATGAGACTATTGTGATCTTATAAACGTCTTAATTCGAGTTAATGTTTCCAGAGCACGTGTAATCAGATTCATATTCAAATTAATTTATCTCAAAGGTCACCGAGAATGTGGAGATATTTTTATCTGTGCGACCGAGTGAATTAGAACAAACATCTTTGCGTGATTCTAGAACAGAGGAAGAGGATATAACAATCATAATGAAAATGGTGAATGCGTTACTTCCGATTGTGCTCAAGAAACAACAAGAAGAAGATTAGACGATGTTGACTTTGATGATTGCCTGGGAGCTGAAGACGACACCATGGCCGAGATTGCGTGAAGAGAAGATTGTCAATTGTCACACATCTTTGCATATGAGTTTGCGTGAGCTCGAATCAAAGTTTCTCTGAGCTTCTTCTTTTGATCATTGGAATTTTATGTCTTTTTTTGTGGTGACTTTGGGAAAATAAGTTGGCATCCCAGTTAAGCTTGAAACAATACTGGGTACATCGGTTTGGTTTAGTCCAATGGAAAGTAGGACTAATTAAGTTGCTTGCGCATTTTTATATCTTTTTTTCTGAAGGCAAAAAGACAATGAGCGTGAGATTTTCACGAAGATGGTTTGGTGTTTGAGATTTTTTTTGTTCGGTTTGGAAGGGAGATCATGTGCGGGTAAGAGTAATTTTGTGTTCAATTTGAAAAATTGCATTTTTTTCGTAATTATGGGAATTTCGTGAATAAGATAAAAATATTGCAATACGGCGCACATAGGAGTATTCTGATCGAAAACCTGGCCAAAAGTCAATTTTTTAAAAATGAAAATTTTGAAGTAAAATTAATGCAAAGTGGTTGTTAAATATACATGGATTCATAGGATGCATTTCTTTTTTTATCGTCAATTATGTGACGTGAAAAATCAAGTTCGAGTAGTAGTTGAAATGGTGGCCACGAGCAGTCTAGCTCGGTGACCCAATTAGCGCTGAGTTGCGCCGTTTTGGTACCATAAAAAAAAACTCGTTTGACCTATAGAGTTAAAAGAGGGATTATAAATAGTACTGAGATTTGAGTGCGCCTCAAATCCACTTTGTTGCGTTTAGAAAGGAGATCAAATCTTTGACCTCCAGTTCTGAGAGCTCACTGAGGTCATTGAAAAAGGATTTTCCCAATGTTTTGGCTCTCGTTTTGGCTAGGGCAGGACACTTGCATAAGAAGTGAAGAACAGTTTCCTTTTCTCGCTGGTCCTCACAACTACGACAGAAAGTATTGTGGGGGATGCCCAGCTTAGATGCGTGTTCTCCAACAGGCCAGTGTCCGGTGCATGTAGCAACGACCCTGGCTATGTCTTGCCTGGGTCTGCAAATAAGATTATTAGTACGGGATTTGTTGTAGGTGGGCCATATCCTTCTAGATATGACACAGTTGGTTAGGCTGTTCCACCTGTCGTTTGATTCAGCGAGGAAAATTGAGAAGATCTTGCCCTTCATAGCACCAAGAGGAATGTTGACTCTTTCCGCGAGTGAGCTATGAAGGGCTGATCCTTGCCTAGCCAGCTCGTCAGCACGTTCATTGCCCTCATGACCTCTATGACCCGGAATCCAGATAAGAGTGACCTTGAGTCCAATGTTCATGCCCGCTAACTCACTTCGGCATTGTTGAACTAATTTGGAGGATGAAGTGGACGAGCCAATCGCTTGAATAGCCGCCTGACTGTCCGAAAAAATAGCTGTATTGCGGTTTTGATTTGGATCTAGTTTTAGTAACTTGCATGCTTCCTTGATCGCGAGTAGTTCAGCTTGAAAAACACTTGCAAAGTCAGGAAGTCGCAAAGACCTGGAAACATTTAAAGACTCGGAGAAAATTCCTGCACCGACCCCACACTCCATCTTCGAGCCGTCAGTGAAAATAGTTGTGTCGAAGCCTCTCGTCACTAAGTCCTCATCCCATTCATCTCGAGATGGAATGATTACTTTAAAATCCGCACTGAGGTCCACAGTAGGGGTGCAGTAGTCGGTTTCTGTCGAAAAAATGTCCGCTGGGATGAGGTTAGTAATATTACTATGACCATAGGGCCTAGAATACCAACTATTCGATTCCCTAAGTCTCAACGCGCTGCAAGATACTAAGTATTTGATATGCAGGTCTATTGGTAAGAGGTAGAGAAAAACGTTTAGGGCGTCCGATGGACACGAGCGCAAAGCTCCAGTGGAGCCAACACTAGCTGTTCTCTGAACCTTTTTTAGTTTAGTTATATTGTAGGCTTTACTAAGCGCGGGCCACCAAACAATCGAACCATAGGACAAGATTGGACGGACCACGGCTGTATACGTCCACAAGATTATCTTCGATTGCAAGCCCCACTTTTTGCCAAAGGTTTTACTGCAGGCATAGAAAGCTATGCTGGCCTTCTTGACCCTTTCTTCGATATTAAGTTTCCAGTTTAACTTTGGGTCAAGTATTACTCCCAAATATCTAGCGCTGGAGGACAAGGAAAGAGTTTCACCGTTGAGGCGGGGGAGGGTGAAGGGTGGTACTTTTGTTTTCGTAGTAAAGAGCATCAGTTCAGTTTTGCTTTTATTGACACCCAGGCCACAGCTTGTAGCCCAGCTGCTTACTTTTAGCAATGCCATCTCCGTGATCTCACTAATCACGGAAGTGAACTTTCCTGATACCAGTATCACCAAATCATCTGCGTAAGCAACGGCCTTCACACCACAACTTTCGAGTTTAATAAGAATTTTGTTCATGACCAGAAGCCAAAGAAGGGGGGACAGAACACCCCCCTGAGGTGTTCCCCTGTTTACGCGTCTGGTTAAGTAGGTGTTACCTAAGGTAGCTTGAATTCTTCTATCACTGAGCATGGATACAATCCAGTTTCTGATGTAGTCTTCTACACCCTGATCGACTAGTGATTCTTGAATAGATTCTGTTAAGACGTTGTTGAAAGCTCCTTCTATGTCTAAGAAGGTAGCAAGAGTAAATTCTTTGTAATGTATGGTTTTTTCAACTGTACGCACTACCTCATGTAGGGCTGTCTCCGTAGACTTGCCCTTAAGATAAGCGTGTTGAGAACTCTCAAGAGGACATACATCTAAAATGCCTCTGATATGGTAATCGAGAATGCGCTCCATTGTCTTAAGCACGAAGGAAGTAAGGCTTATTGGTCTAAAATCCTTCGCGGATTCATGTCCTCGCCTGCCAACCTTCGGGATAAAAACTACTCTGACATGTCTCCAAGACTCGGGAACATGATTTAGACAGAGACATCCTTTAAAGATCATCTCCAGCCAAGGAATCGCCAGAAATTGCGTTTTCTGAAGCATGATCGGCATTATGCCGTCCAGGCCTGGAGACTTGTACGGGGAAAATGTGTTGATTGCCCAAGCAATATTTTCCTTGTTTATCAAGGTATCGATTTGTTCTATATCCGCCGTCGACGCGCCATTGGCATTAAGAGTTTGAGGGTTGTTATTCTCGCAACCCGGAAAATGCGCCGCCAACAGCAGTTCTAGGGATTCTGCAGGAGAGGCTGCCCAGGAATCGCCAGACTTTTTAAGAAAGGAAGGACAACAATGGTCTTTCGATAGGATCTTACTAAGCCTGGCGGATTCTTTTATGTTTTCTATTTTGTGGCAGTAATCTCTCCAGCTTTGCTGTTTAGAATTGGCAATGGCTCGCTTGTAAACTCTTAGACAGTCTTTGTACGGTTGGTAAAATTTGTGTTTGTGGCAAATATTAAAGATCACTCTAGTCTTTTTCCTGAGACTAGACAGTTCTTCATTCCACCACGTAGGGAGTGATTTGCGACTGTATTTAATAGGGCACGAGACTTTGTAAGCCGTGTCAAAAGCTGCCTCGAAGGTCTTTACTTTAGACTCGAGATCGCTTACCGACTCTGGACACCGACTTGGTGTATTACGCAGTTTCGTGCTGATTATTTGACTGAATTTCTTCCAGTCAGTTTTTTTGGGATTTCTGTGGGGGTGGGGAATTTCAGACTCAAAATTTATATTGAAGAGTATCCACCTATGATCAGAAAAAGAGTTCACAAGTGAGACTCTCCAATTTTCCACCATAGAATGAAGATTGTTATTTGATAGAGTAACGTCAAGTACATCTTCCCAACCTTCGAAGTTATCCGAGCTCGGAAAAATAAAGGTTGGGGTGTTACCTCTATTGCATACATTTAAATTATTGTTAATAATGAAATCAAAAAGTGACTCACCTCGTTCATTAATTACCGTGCTGCCCCAAAGAGAATGCCGTGCGTTGGCGTCGCACCCAATCAGGAGGCCTATCTTTTGTTGTTTGGAAGCGGTTACCAGGGTCTGCAACTCTTCCGGCGGTGACTGCCGGTCGTGGCCACAGTAAGCCGATGCCAGAAGTAAGCCCGCATTCCTTCCTTCAGTTCTGACAACTGTCAGATCGGGGGTGCTAAGGTTGGGACACAAAAAAGCTTTTAAGTGTTTCTTAGCTAGAATGCAGGTTCTAGGCTTACCTTGGTCGATATTGGGGATTTTATATAAAAGGTCGTATTTATGATCAAGAAGGCCTCGAACTCTAAGGCCATTCACCCAAGGTTCTTGAACAAACGCTACGTCCAAGTCTTCCTGACTCAGGAAGACCTTTAGATTATCTGAGGCACATTTCGAATGCTTCAGATTAATCTGTATGGAACGCAGCGCGTTTTTTAATTGCCTGAAGAAGGGCCTGCACCTTCAGGGCCCGGCGACTCGCCGGGGACTTCGGCAACAATGATGTCATCGTCGGTCGTGACTTTGCCATCATTATTGTCGCAGTCTGCTCCTTGACTATGCAGGACCTTAATCTTGGCATTTCTAATGCCGAACCGAAGCTTATATTCAGCCTTCTCAAGGGCCCCCAAGCTTTCCTCGCTAATCCTCAAAAGATAAGACGCGCTGTTCTTCTGCGGCTCTTCAGCCTTGATGACTGTCCAGTCACGCATTGGAACCAACGGGTTTAGCCTCTGAAGACCACAGATCAGCTCCTGTCCGCTTGGCTTGATACTCATGAGGGGCAACCAAATGCGAGCCTTCGGTTGTCTGGGGATGTCCTTAGCTGGGATAAGCTTAAGTCTCAAGCCTTCCCAGTCATTGCTTATCTTAGCAATGCATGAACTAAGGAAATCCCTGGAAAACACGTCATCGCACTTGATTACCCTGTGTCCCCTGAGCACCTCGCCAGAGTCAAAACTAGGGTAGGGACCCTCTATTGCCGAGATTGTGTAAGAAAACACCATCTCCGAGAGCTTGGCCTCGATAGAACTCCACACAGCCAACAGACCTCTGCTGTTTGTGGAGAGCTCATCCACAACCGCTACTTGGAGGTCGTCTCTGACAACCTCACTTAAAGTACGCTGTTGCGCCGCTCTGGAAGATGATGCCTTCTCATCTTTTTTTGAGTTTGGTGCATTTGGTTTTGGCTTTTTTGAGGGTTTTACGGTCTCTTCACGAGACCGGTTTCTTTTGTCGGCCTTCTTTTTTGTAGCCAAGAGACTGTTGTATTCATCAACAATCTTTTGGTACATGATCTTGTCCTCGCGATCCTTCTCCAGCACAATTCCAGCCTTCTCATTATCAGCGATCTTGCTAAGAATGAAAGAGGCCTTCTTGTACTGGTTCTTGATGCGGACACCAGACGACTTTTTATTCTTTCCTTTAGCAGCATTGCTATGGCTGGCATTGCTGTTAGAGGAATTTGGATTTTGGATTGGTTGAGGTCGAGGCACAGGAGTACTATGGCTGGTACTCGCTGCACTTCCAGTTTTTGCGGGTTGCCCCACAATGGTCTCCTGACTGGAGGCCAAAAGTTCATCCTCATAGTCGGCGGATGGTCCTAAGTTCGTCATGTCTGAAACGTCCTGGAAAAAATTATGAGAGTTAATGTTGGTCCCACGAGTAGTACGGAAAGGGAAAGGTCAGCCCCGGCAGAGCCGATATACCGGGGCAAGGCAAGATGTAAGACGGACCCTGCCAAGGCATCCGAATGAGCTCGTTTGCGACTGGTTTACCCCCCAGCCTTCCAGTTCGAAGTCAACTGTTTATTTACTTGCATTTTTGTGTAATTTGTGGATATTTGGTTTAGAAACTGATTGTGAGTGTGTGTTCTTTTAAACATAAATTTTTTTAATGGAAAAGTCAATTGCATGTATAAAATTATATTTAAAGAGTAGTTACGGAAATATTTAATTTATTTTTGTTTGTTTAAATATAAGTTGGAAAATGCTCTTCCACATGTGGATATTTTTTTGAAACTCTAAGGGTTTTGTTATAGTATACCCTGCCATTCTTCGTTCAAATAAAGATTAATGGTAATTTTGACTATTCTTCTAATCTTATTCTAAAAATTTGTGTGCGATTTACAAAAATATTAGTGAATGAAATTTTCACTATTAGAAAAAAAAACACGTATACGCCATACGTCAGCGGTTATAGAGGAAAATTGTGAGTTAAATCGATTTGAAATTGCGCGAAAATGTTTGCTAAAAATTAATATTTTTGTCAATATGTCGACTACAAGAAACTTGTTACCCATTTTAATGAATAGAGTTCGAGCAGGCCTTTCTATTGATGACGACATCAGCTCTACGGCTGAAAATGCGAACTTCGAAAACAGGGAGCAAAACATCGAGTGTAGCTTCGGCTGTGTGGCACGTAGCGCCAATTTTTGTGAACAAAAATACGTTCAACATGGCCCGATAACGATCGCCATTGACTGTAACGGCCACTCCTTGCTCATTTTCGAAGAAAAATGGCCCAATTATGCCTCTGGACCAAAATTCGCACCAAACAGTGACCCGTTTTGGGTGTATCGGCTTTTCAATGTATGCGTGCTGGTTTTCTATGCCCCAAATGCGACAATTTTGCTTGTTTACATACCCGCCAAAATCAAAATGAGCTTCATCTGAAAAGATGATTTTTTTTGGCAAAATCGGCATCTTCTCTACGTGCGTCGATCGCAGGCCCACTTAGCGAAGACAAAACGCATTGGATGGTCTGGTCAGTTGGCTTCAATTACTGAACCAATTGGACTTTGTATGGCGTCATACCAAGATCTTTATACAAAATTCGTCTCAATGATGTCTCAGAATTGTTCAGAACGACGACGTTGTTTTGTTATATACCATTTGTTTTATGTTATTGGCATGTTTTAAGTGAATTATTTTTATGTGATTTGGAAAGCAATTTATTTGTTACTGTTGAAATATACCGTGATTAATTTATTTTTTTTCCAATAAGTCAAAAATAGGCGTTGGAAAACCTAAAACCAACATTTTTCTTTTTCAATTAAAATATAATCAGGTTCAACAGTTGTGAACAAAACTACCTGTTTCATATTATGGAAGAAAATTGAATTAGAAATATAAATGAAAGAGTTAAAAGCTTTTTAAAATCCGGTCCTTTTTCGCAAATTTTTTTTTTTATAATTATAAGCCTAGCAGTTTCTAAGCTTTTATACGATTTTAAGCAAAAATGGGCCTTATCAAGTCGCAGAAGAGCTAAATTTTAAGAAATCGTAGCTTGAAATTGCATTCACAATTTCCATCTTTTGAAGAATTACTTGAAATTTGAATTACTAGGGAAAATGCTCAAGAGATTTTTTGAAAACCCTGAAGTTGCCTCTGAAATAACGAGAATTGATTTTATTTGATTTTCCGTTCTTAAATTACTTTGGAATCTACAAATCCCCGCTTAGTTGCACCTCGCTTAATTGAACATCCCGCTTAATTGATCGAAAAAATTGGTTTCGAAAATTTTCCGTATTAGTAGCAAAGCTTTTTAGACGGTTAATTGAACCCCGCTTAATTGAATTACTCGTTTAATTGATCTTAAAAATATGCAGCAGAAAAACTTAATACATGGACATTTTTCGGATAAGTGGGCGGACAAAAAAATTATAATGAAACATAATGAAACTGTTCGCTGTATAACAAATGACAGCTAATCATTGTTTGTTTTTGGTTTTTGCATTGAATAAGAAGTACAGGAAGGGGTCTTATGAAAAAGAAGTGAAACATTTTTCAAAGTAGTGTGAGTTTAACAAACACAAATGCATCACAACAGGGTTGGCCTGTAGTTGAATGGTTAATCTCGTGGGCGCCAAGCGAAATTTGATCGAATCAAGATAATCGATTGTGCTTCAATTTATTTTTTCAATTTCAATCCTTTTTTTTGATTATATGGTGTTTTAACGCTCAAGGTGCACACGCACGATTTGTATTGTTTTTTTTTTTTTAATTCTTCAATATTTTTTATTCATTTTTCATCAGTAATATATCACATTTATTGCACCTTCTTGGGTGGTATTTGAAAGCGCATTCTATGACCAACTTAATCAAGTGTTAAGAAACTCAGAAATTGTCCAGCGCCTTACGATCACCAACATAAACAAATTCTTCCCAGAACTCGAGTTTTTGATTTTTTGACAGAAATAAAACTAAAAATCAAGAACAAATAATATCTATGGAAAAAGGATTTTTATTTTTGAGAAATTAATTAGATTTGTTTAATAAATTTAACTACGAAAATCTCAAAAGAACTTTTTACAGCTCGGCAAAATGACAGCACAGGAAAAATTTTGACAGTACAGGAGAAAAATTTGACACTATCAGAAAATTTTGTTGCTTCACTCACGTACACTGTACAGGAAGCGGTGTTAGCTACCGCTTCCTGTACTTCTTATTCAATGGTTTTGTGTCATAGGAAATATTTTAACATATTTGCGTGTGCATTCTTTTTAATATTTTTCAAGGTTTTCGTAAGTTGACACTGAAATGTTTATAAAGTGAATTTCTGGGATGGATATTTCATTTTTTAGTTGACCTACTCGCGCAATTATACGGTTTTCGCTTAATTGAACAGATATGTCAATTAAGCGGGGTTTCGTTAATTGAACCACCCGGATAATTGACCGAAAAATCTGACAAAATGGTCAGTGCAATTAAGCGGGGAATACTGTATTTCAAAGTTGATACAAAATTAAAGTATTGAAGTTTAAGTTATTTGCAATGGTATTCAATGACCCTTACATTTCATAAAATATTAGTTCATACATCTGTTCTAGTTGAAAACGCTCTGCTTCCAATAGGAAGAAGCGGCAGAAGCGAGAAATAAATATTTTAGATTTGTTTATTCACTTTCAATCTTAAAAAGTTATGATTTTTCAAAATATATTGTGACGTTATATGAAAAAACACCTTACAATCTTTTACTTGTTAGTTTTAATCACATTCGATATGAATTTTCTCTTATAAATTTGTGTATAAATAGAACTTTTTCCTTAACTTTAGATGGAGATATAATTTTCATTAAATGCGAATCACAACAGAGACTACGCACGGCATTAGAAGTCCAAGAAATTGATCTCGCAAATCATGAGTTTGAAAATGAGCCTGTCGAGAACACTGTAAAGGAAAACTCACCAGAAAATTCGAGAATGGAAAAATTGTTCACAACTGTTGAACGTTCAGTACAAATGACGACATTGATGCTTGAAAAACAACGATCGGTTGATGAGAAACTTCTGGATATTTCTAGCAACTTGAAAGAAAATATTTCGAATATTCAAGACCGCTTAATTGATTTAGAAAAACAGATGAATCAGCGAATTAGAGACATTGAAGACAGATGTAGTGCAAATTTAACAACAATTGAAGGCGAACCACCGATTACGTCTTCTCTACCAACAACATCAATAAAAATCAAACCACCTATCTTTGATGGAACAACTTCTTTTGATGTGTTCAAGCTACAGTTTGAGATAGCTAAGAATCGAAATAAATGGAATACAGAAGAGAGCGCGGCAGCATTGATTGTGAGCCTTAAGGGAGGTGCAGCAGATGTTCTGACGACCATTCCAAAAGACGATACTCACAACTACGATGCTATTCTAAACGTTCTTCAGAGAAAGTACGGCAATGATCATTTGATGCAAATTCACAGAATTGAACTGAAAAATCGACTACAAAAACGTGGTGAAACTCTACAAGAATATGCAGCCGATATTGAAAAACTTGCCTATTCTTCGTACTCTAATTCATCCCGTGAATTTATTGAAAAGTGCATGATGGATGCCTTTATCGATGGAATTCATGATCTAGATACAAAACGTGCTACGATTATATCTCCAAAACCAACATTTACTGAAACCGTGGCAACTGCAATGACACATGAAACTGCAACTAAATTGTGTACTCATAGTTCAAGGGTACATAAATTGGATGTTGATAAAGATAACGTTGATGTCTTTACTGACGCTGTTGTGCAAGCTGTAAAAATGGCTCTCAAATCAGAACGACAAACAAACACAAAGCCACAGAATTCTTTCCAAGGCAACTGCTTCAACTGTGGAAGAAGAGGACTTATGTCACGAGATTGTCAAGAAAGAAGCTCAAGAACATCAAACAGAGTCGAAAACGTTTCAACAAACTAAATGGAGTCAGTTCTGAAGGGCTTAAGCTGACTCCAAACCATGAAAGCCCTATTATTAGAATTTCAAGACTTTCGCGCAACACAAACAGCCTTATTATCTTAGGAAGCATAGATTCAACAATGTATACTGTAACTTTGGACACTGGTGCTTCGCATTCAATTATGAGGAAAGATCTGATGGAAGATGTTGAACCATTAGAAGGAATTCGATTGAGGACCGCTACAGGAGAAGAAGCAACAGTTTTTGGTAAGGTAACGAAACAAATTCAAATTGGAACCGCAAAAATAGAGCATGTACTTCTGGTGGCTGATATTACAGATGAACTTATTTTGGGTGTTGACTTCATGTTATCAAATGGTTTTACAATTGACTTTCGAAATCAAGTCTTAAAATATGGATGCGTTGAAATGCCATTGAATCTAAATCGTGATATTGATTGCAATCTTCAAGCTATTGTGCTCAAGAAACAGACCGTTGCTCCGAATTCCGAGACAGTAATTTGGGCCAAAATTAACAAGAAATTCAATACTTCTAAAGTTTGGCTAGTCGAAGCAAAAAAAGATCTTTCATCAAAATCAGTAATATTTGCAAGAACCTTAGTATCCGAAAACAACAATGGATTTATCCCAATTCGAGCACTTAACTTTTCAAATTCACCTCAGAAGATCGGACCTAATTTTGTCATTGGGAACTGTGAAGAAGTGAGTACCATAGCATAGTGAATCACAAAACAGAATCAGATCAACACAATATTCAACAGGCTACAAAAGAACAAGACCAAATGAATAGTTTGTCAATATTATGGACCAAGGACTTGACGTACAAAAAAAAGAACAGAGCTCTGCTTTTTTTGAAACGAAACTACGATTTATTTTTAACCGGAAGTGACAACCAGTAGCGTAGCTAGGCGTGAGCGAGTGGGGCAACCGCCCACGGCCTCGCGCCTATGAGGCCTCGCGCGAAGCTGTCGCCCTATTGGAATAAAATGAATGGTGAATATTAACTAACGCATTGAACACTTCCAACGCTACAATTTCAAAAATCCCTACAAAATTCTATCACGATAGCCTTCGCTTTTTTGAAAACGAAAGTTTATACTTTGCAAACTTAATTGAAATTACATGTGATTTTATGAAGTTTGTTTTATTGCAAAAAATAAAATTTGTTCCGATATGAGTTGAGATAGATTGAATTAAATTCTCTTGCCAAGTACCCAGTGGTGGAGTTACCTTTAGGCTGAGATTTATCCTATCATCGCTGACGAATCATGATTTTATCTTATCATTAATGAAAAATAATTCTCAATTAAGTTCTCTCCATTAGAGAAATAAATACGTAACTGCCATTTTAAAACAAATCAACCGCAAAAAATCGAAGAAATAGTTTTCAATATTTTTTTCTCATTAAGACGGGCGAAGCTCTCCCTGTTTTGTTCAACCAATTACTTGAAGTTTTGGTTTGGAACTTTTTTTTTAATAATCCAAGCAAAGATCAACTTTGATTTTGGTAAAGGCAAAATTTTGAATCAATGGGAAGTCTTTCTATGTTTCTATTTCTACGAAAACCGAGTTTGGATAATATTTATACTAACTTGGACAAACATCTTCGCATGACATTATGTACTCCAGCGACAAATTGTCCGGTGAAAGAAAATTTTCTTAGCTAAAAAGCAACAACAATTATTTATGTTGTCGTTATGTATATGTTGAAAATTTGTTGTGGAAAAAGGGCTTGAAACGTATCTAAAATCGTTTTTTCCATTCATTCTTCATTCGTTGGTCGTGCTCATGTGAATAGTGCCTAAGTCAAGAAAAGTTAAATGCTGTAGCTGTATTTGTGTATCGAATCGGAAGGAATAATGATTATTTGACTGTATTGATAACCTTCATATATTCCATAATCCAACTATGTATCTAAATTTAGTAATTCTAAATAATTTATACTTCTACGTTATTAACCCCCCAACCGCACACCTAATCATTTTTGATTATTATTTTTATTCATATTTTTATTTCGTCCCTGTAAGATCGATAACTTATTCAAATATTTCAATACACAAGGACATTCTTCACTGAAAACACAGCTCACAATTTTCGGAAAAATACTGCGCGCACAGGACACTGGGGTGTATGATACTCAAGATAACGCTGATGGTCAAAATTCAACAACTGAAAATCCCCCCTTATTCTAAACGTCTAGAGAACTGCCTTTATTTTAATTACATTTTTAATTTTCTGAAAAATAACAAGTATACACCGCAGTGAAAATATTGGAAAACGAATTTCTAACTCACAAGTCACAAGACAAGGTTACATATTGATCCCCAATAAACTATGACTTTTCGATTTAAGATCCCCATAGATCCCGCTTTCACTTTTTTCAGTATTATACCTACCCTAATGCAGAAGAAAATATTCATTGAGAAGAATTTCGAAAATATTAATATTATATTAATATAGCTCAGGGTAAATAATATTTATGTGCATGAAAAGGGCCTCGCGGATAAGACTTCGCCCACGCCTATATTCGGGCTTGCTACGCCACTGGTGACAACAATGGCCGAACCTCAATTGCTCAACATGGAATTGACACTGGCGATGCAAAACCCATCAGACAAGCCCCTAGACGACTTCCTCTAGCTAAAGCGAAAGAAGTAGAGCTACTTATAGAAGATATGCAACTCAACAATGTTATTGAACAATCAACAAGTCCATGGAATTCTCCAGTTGTCCTGGTTAAAAATAAGGACGGAACTACTCGATTTTGCGTTGATTATCGCAAGCTCAATGATGTAACCAAGAAAGATAGTTATCCTTTGCCACGGATAGATGATACCTTGGACACTTTATCTGGTGCTAAGTGGTTTTCTACATTAGATCTTAAAAGTGGTTACTGGCAAGTAGAAATGAAAGAAAATGATCGAGAGAAAACAGCTTTCAGTGTAGGTGATGGGTTGTGGCAATTTGTTGTTATGCCATTCGGACTCTGCGACGCGCCAGCCACATTTGAGCGTCTTATAGAACGTGTCTTAAAAGGACTTCACTGGAAAACATGTCTGGTTTATCTTGATGACATAATTGTAATGGGCAAGAGTTTCGATGACCACTTGAAGAATGTAGAAGATGTTTTTGCAAGACTTAAATGTGCTGGACTGAAGCTTAGTGCGAAGAAGTGTTCAATGTTTCAAAGAGAAGTCAAATATCTTGGACACATCGTATCTGCGAATGGTGTTCGTACTGATGAAACCAAGATTGAATCAGTTAAGACATGGCCAAGACCTACAAACGTACATGAACTTCGAAGCTTTTTAGGACTGTGTACCTACTACCGACGATTTGTCCCTGATTTTGCCAACATTGCAAGTAATTTACATGAATTGACGAAGGAAAATCAGAAATATCAATGGACGGACTCCCAAGAAACCAGCTTTAAAGAACTCAAAAATCGACTTTGTACATCACCAATTCTATCTTATCCTGTTATTGGCGAAAAGTTCCTGTTAGATACTGATGAAAGTGACAAAGGAATTGGCGCAGTTTTATCTCAAGTTATAAACGGGAAAGAGAAAGTGGTGGCAGGATTCTTGGAAAAACTGAGAGGAACTACTGTGTTACAAGACGAGAACTTTCAGCAGTTTTAGCATCCGTTAAACACTTTCACAAATATCTATATGGACAACATTTTTGCTTGAGAACCGATCACGCAGCTTTAAGGTGGCTTTTTCAATTCAAGAATCCAGAAGGCCAGCTTGCTAGATGGATTGAAAGACTACAAAGTTAGGATTTCAAGATTGAGCATCGGAAAGGAGGTCTACATGGAAATGCAGATGCCTTATTAAGACGACCCTGTTTTGTTGAATGTCGTCATTGTTCGAAAGCTGAAACCAAAGAACAGGTAATTGACATCCGCTTACTTAGTATTTTACCCGAGCAGGATTGGACTCCAAAACAGATTTACGAAGACCAAAAGAATGATCCAGATTTGCTTAAAATTATACTTTCGAAAGAAAGAGGTGTACGACCTTCTTGGGAGGAAATATCTGGTGAAAGTCCAATATGCAAGGCTTATTGGTCACAATGACAAAGTCTAGATTTACATAACGGATACCTTCAACGTTTATGGGAAAGTGCAGATGGGAAATCAACACGCAATTTGATTGTTGTTCCAAGAACGAAAATCAACACAATTCTGACTGTTTATCATGCAGGAATGAGCGGTGGGCACTTAGGGATCACGAAAACCCTTGAAAAGGTAAAACAAAGGTTTTATTGGGTTGGATGTCAACAATCAATAGCAGATTTCATTCTTAATTGTGAGCAATGCATAACCTCAAAAGGAGCCAAACTGAAAACCCGTGGTAAGATGCAGCAATATGTTGTTGGAGCTCCATTCGAACGCATTGCTATGGATGTTGCTGGACCATTTCCTACAAGTAATTCTGGCAATAAATATGTGTTAGTTGTAATCGATTATTTCAGTAAATGGCCTGAAGTATATCCTATTCCGAATCAAGAGGCGAAAACTATTGCAAGTGAGTTTGTTAAAAATTGGATATCTCGTTTTGGTGTTCCATTGGAGTTGCATTCAGATCAAGGAAGAAATTTTGAGTCAACTATGTTTCAAGAACTCTGCGAGTTACTTGGTATTCGAAAAACTAGAACAACACCATTGCATCCACAATCAGATGGTATGGTTGAGAGATTCAATCTAACGCTTGAGGAACACTTAAAAAAAGTCGTAAGCAGTAATCAAAAAGACTGGGATGAACACCTTCCAATGTTTTTAATGGCGTATAGATCTGCCGTCCATGAGACAACATCAAACACTCCGGCGTGTGTATTATTCGGAAACGACTTGCGACTCCCAGCCGACCTAAAATTTGGTGTGCATGGTCCTTTAGGTCTTCATTCAGGTGCGACATATCCCGAAAAATTGAAACAAGAATTGGATTTCATACACCGTTCAGTAAGAACAAGGACACAGCTTATGAGTGATAAATCAAAGGCCAGATATGATACAAGAGCGAATTCTGTTGGTTTTCAAGAGAGAAATATGGTGCTTCTCTATAATCCACAACGCAAAAAGGGTCTTTCTCCAAAGTTACAAACACACTGGGAAGGTCCTTATAAAATAATCAAGAGAATAAATGACGTAGTGTATAGAATACAAAAATCTGGTAATCGACGTAATAAAATGAAGGTCGTTCATCTTGAGAGATTGGCCTTATACGGAACTAAGCAAAGTAATCATGTTCGGGACGAACATGTCTAAGTGGAAGGTAGTGTGATGTTATATGAAAAAACACCTTACAATCTTTTACTTGTTAGTTTTAATCACATTCGATATGAATTTTCTCTTATAAATTTGTGTATAAATAGAACTTTTTCCTTAACTTTAGATGGAGATATAATATTCATTTTGATAATAATAAAGCTTGTCAATCGTTTTGTTCAATTGTTCGAGATTGTTTTATTTGTAATTTTGTGATCGAACTTTAAAAACGTTACAATATTTACACAAACTTTTAAATATAGACTCTACCGGCTTAACTATGGAAGGAAGTTCGCTAGAGGGACTGCAAACTAGATATACGCAATAGGTAGCTTTTGACTTCTGATCCACTTTTATGTTGCCTTAGGAAATCCACTTCTAAGCCTAAAAATAGTGTTCAAAGGAGACTATAGAAATGCTTCTTTCAGGGGACACAAATGCCTCTGATGATAGATTTTCATATTACCATAATGACTTCCTTAATAGTGAAGAAAGTGAGGACCATGACGATGAAGGTGATGAAAAGTCAAAAAACAGCGTTTTAATACATTTATTTCATAATAAATAATCATTTCTAACAAAAATTAATTGTTTTACTTCAAAAAATAATTTTGTCCAGGTTTTTAATCGAAATACTCCTATGTGCGGCGGCGGGCGGTTGATATAGTCATGATGAAGCTTTGATGTGAATTTAATAAAATCATTAAAATGAGTTGAGAAATCTCACAGAAGTTATTGTTCTGTTATAATGGAAGTTATAATTTCTGCATTGCAGAAATTCAGATCAAAGAAATTTTTTAACTAATAGACAAATATTGTCAAGATTTTTTACTGAAGTCGCGCTTCAGTTTTTCACTTTCTCTTCCTATTCTTAAAAGAAAAAAATGTTTCAAACCTTTCTGTTATTTGCGCATTCAATCACATTGAGATAGATTATTGGTAATTTCTCCTGCATTTTTCGATTTTTTAGCTTTACATTCATGAAGTGTGGCTTGAGAAAGAATATCAAAACGATTGCGCAAAATTGCAATCTACGAAATACCAGAAAAATACATTTTCCCAGTCAATGGAATGACCTACGAAGAACATAGAGGTGTCATATTAAATCTTATGAAATTTCCGAAACATCGTGGTCATTAGTTTTGCTATCAACCAATGATGGCGCTGCAGTTTTACATTTCTTGTAAGATATTCATCATTTTGATATTTCGGCACCGATTGCAGCGCCATCTATTGAGCGATAATGGAACTAATGACCAAAATGTGTCCGTTGCAAAATTGAGTTAGTTCCGCTATTGCCCAAAAAATAGCGCTACGATCGGTGGAGCAAAATCACAACCCACTCAACAGAAAGACCTACGAAGGAAATATGATTTCTTTTGTTTTAACGTAGCCGCCGATATGATTATTGATTAAACGCTCTGTCAGCAACAATGGTTTCTCATTCATAAATTCATTGGTCAATTCCAGGTATTATTTCAGATTCCAAACTGTCTCCTTTATTATTTACTAAAAAGAAAGAAAACACACAAAAACGCCCCCTATGGATTTTACAAATTCACATATCAGTCCATACTTCTGTCATTTATTTTAAATAAATAAACATTCATGCCTAACGAAGTCCTCCTACCTTTATGAATCCTCTTGAGTTTTCTTTTCTTTTAAGATTAAAAAAGCATCATACCATGTCTAAGGAACGGAAATAATAACATTTAAAGCAAATTGTTCCATGCTTTCATTTCATCAGTGTGTGTCCAATTTTTTACCAGCAAAGAAGAGCATGCTTCGGTAAACCAACACTATCAGTACAGGAAACCATTGAAATTCTAAATTGATCAGATTGGGCGAACCTTGTCAAATTTGTCAGAGCTAGCTACCGCTACAGAATGCTTATAATAACGGAATATTCATGAATCATAATACAAATACTTTTAAATTCAAATCAAATCTTTTATTCTCTTTTTTACCTTTTGTGATTTTTATACCATAATACTTCTTTGTTCAATTATTGTACCTATTAAATATTTTAAAGTTTCCAATCGAGCTGACGGCTAAGCCAATGCTTAAAAATTCATTAAATCCTTTGTAAATCTTGAATGATATATTGCAATAAATGAATATTTGAATTGAATTGAATTGAATTGAATATTAATCAAACATGAAATTCGACTACTTTAAGAACTCAATGATGTTTACCTTCCACTTTTTCTATCCATAATGATCGAACTGCATTTGGACTTTTGGGGGAGATTCAGTCGAAACCATATGCATTAGGTTCATTTAGGTTTGTCTCTCAATAATAATTGGTAAATATAATCAAAAATAACCTAAACGTGTGGCGCCGCACTTCCGAAAGCGAAAAAAAGAATGAATGGCATTGTTAATGCTATCCAATTTGCTTGGATAGTAGATATCTAAGCAAAATTTGTCTTGAAAAAGAAAATTGGACTTCTTGACTATTTTATACATTTTTCTGTCCCCGACGTCTACTCTTCGCAGCCGCTTTGACGGACTGTCATGATTAAATGACCTGCTTTATATGAAAAACGACGGAACAATAAAATTCCAATTATAATGTCAGTCATGCTCGTAATGAGACCGTTAATCATAACAATCTACAACTGCTTACTGCTTACGATGTTTCACTTTCAATTTCTTGTTTTCTGTGAAAAGAAAAAATGAAAAACAAGGAACATTGGAAACTGAATTTAATTAAAAGAAAGCAAAGTGTCAGATTAACTACAGAGTGGCCCAAACAAGCTTTGATCCATTATGAAAAGAAAGCTTCTTGAAGTTAAGTCTTTGTCTTTGGTCTTAGATGGAGTCTTTTGCTGGCATAAAAGCAAAGGCTGTCTTTGGCGAGACTCTGTCTAAAGTGTCCGTTTTAGATTGCATCATTCAATTGGCGACTGAGTTTCTTGCTCCTAGGAAAAGTCCCATCATTCCGCGAGGATTCTTACTGAAATTACTCTGCACATAGAACTTCTCGACGATGACGGTTGAACCAACACCCTATCATCGATTTCAACACCCTAAACGTTGAAAGCAATAGTTTCAAAATATATGAAGCGCCAGAGCACCGTATTGTCACACCATTAGACAAAATAATAATAAACAAAAAAGAAAAACACAACAAATGTCAACTCTTCATTCCATTTATTGTTTTCTCGTCGTTTTGTCCTACCCTACGATTGTCTGAAGTTTTTCACCACTTCCTTCTCAATTTTCAATTTATATGGTCGTGTCATTTGGAAATTTTGGTCCAATTCCGTCCGAAAGTCTCATTAAAATCATTTATCATCCAAGGAACTTCTTACAAACAAACCCCCCACAAACAGCCGAGTACACTATATGAGCTCCCTCCTGACCAGTTTATTAAGATAAAACCGAAAAAATATATAAATTAATCATTTCAACTTTGTACGCAGAAGATGACCCAATTTTTTCTTTTCCAAATGGAAAGCCACTTGACGTAACAGAGCAAGAAGATGAGAGATGAAAAATCATCTTTTTGCCATGTTAAGAAACAAACTCTGTATTAAAGAGATCGAAAGTGATGGACGCATTTGTTGTTTTTGGAAATGAGTTCGAAAAAAATCATATCGGAATACAATGGCAATCACATTTTCTGACAATTTGGGCATCTGATTACACGCTTAAGCTCGAAACCACGTGGTCGAGTCAAATTAAGTACCTCAGAGAACCACATGTCCTTTTAAGTTCTCATACTTATTCGCACTTTCTTTGAAGATAGAATATTTTGATGTTGATTGGAATTGAAAAGCTAGCAAGTCGAAGAACGATTTTTTGACTGAAGGCGATGACAAGCGGCCTTAGTCCGCGATTAGTGAGTGACGAATTACTTGCATAATTTTGGAAAGGAAATGAACAATGAGTTTAAAAGAATTTATTCTGAAAGAAGTGACAGGATCGATGAGCCGTCAGTCCGATTAATCAGGTTGAGAATTTTATCCTATGCCTACTGCCCAACTTTCCCCAACACTTTCGCGACTTCTTAACAAGAAAAAAAGTATGACTTTGTCACTCATCGTCTTTAGAATGACAACCTTGGTCAATGCCAATTTTTTCTTCACACGTTGTCAACGTTTTTACCTCGACTGTAATCAACACTAAATAAATCATCTTTTTCTTACTGTCTCAATTTGGTTCACAGGTGAAATTCAAAGCAAAATGAGAAGAACTAACCCGCGAAAGTATAAAAATTAGAAGCACATCAGAGTCACATTAGGTAAGCTAATTCCTCTCAGAGATTATCCGTCGAGATGTCGACGGTCGACCGGTCGCGTAGTCTTCTTGTCTACCCTGGGAATGGTTTTACTTTCTCGAGGTCAAGCAGAAGCAAACAAGAAATCGATTTACTTTCACTAATTGCTGGCAGTTGGTTGGAGCATTAAGATATTAAGAAGGGAATCTTTAAAAGACAGAAAAACACGGTCCCTAAGTGACTTTATATTACATCGACACCAGTGGCATCGATATTGATATCGACCCTTGAACTCAAATCGATGACAAGGCAATCTCCTACGAAGTTCAAAGACAGAAGTAAGAAAATTGCAGGTTGAATGGAATCTGCCTCAAACTAGCTACCCATGTACCTCTTGTCCTGCAATAAATTTTGTGAAGTGATCCTTCAAATGAATGAAGGAATAGAACAGGAAGGATGCAGCCTCACAACGATTTTCCTTATATTTCCTGTTTATTGTGAAGATGTGCATCGTGTTTCCGACTCAGTCGTTGGTCGTATTGTTGAGTGTTTTTGTGCGTTCCTATATCCTTGTTGTGATTTTTTTTCTTCTTATTGTGTGCAAAGGTATCGATGTCGATTTCTTTGTCGTTTTCATAATTTCCGTGACAGATTGGCCATAAAAAGGAGTAAGACCAAAACACAAATGCATACGGTACACCTTGAGTCGAAGATTATATCTACTCTCTCATCCTGTACAAGGATATATGAATGGTATCGATATCGACTATTGAATCACCTTGCTCTTGACTTGCATTGAATGCGAATTCAATGACCGGAAGTGTTCAGTTGTTTATTTCTTTTTTGCTTCTTCTCTTCTTTAATAGGATTCTAAAAGGATCTGAAAGACGATGACGATGCAGTTGAGTGCTTTATGGGAGAAGGAAAGAGAGATTGAAGTAGGATATTTTCAAATATAAGTCGAATATGAAGTGTGAAGAAGTGTCGGATGCCTGTGGTTTCATTGAGAGGTAATTTTGAGGAGTAGCCTAAATGGATGTCCTGCCAGGTGTCCATTAGATTCAAAAATCTGTGGCTGTCTATTTTGTTGATGGGAATTCTTGGTAGCAATTGACTGACAGATGTTCTCTGGAGTATGCTCAGATTTTTATGAACGAAAATTGGATTTGAGGTGAAGGAATAATTTGAGGACAATAAATTTCATTTGATCCTTAAAAAGGACATGCATAGTTTTTGAGCTCTTTAAGTGATGAGACGAAAATAAACACAGAAGATACCTACTATGTTTTACGTGCAATTACATGCTATTAACGTTTAGGTTATTACAAAAAAATGTACTCAATATGGAATACCGCAAGGTTCCGTTCTTTTGCCTTAACTTTTTCCAGTTGAAATCGCTGAAAGACGATATAAACCATAGTAGTTTTTAAAATCGAGTCATCTTGCCGTTTTGTCTATTCAATTGAAAATAAATCAATTTTTTATTTATTACATTCCGATGATTTCGCCCTCGAACGAAAACCACAAAGGACGAAAGGCGATTGCGATAGAAAAATCATTAATCAAAACTCTCATAATCCACTGTCAGATAGAAACCCTGCTGTAGTTAATCGATTAAGTAACAACTTCCCTTCGATAGTGATGGTAACTTTTTAATTATCGTTCGCGTGTCAAAAGACACTGGATGACTCTATTTTCCCCCATTTTACGAAGAGGAAGAAGAAAATTTAAAGATTAAAGGAAACCAAGAGTTTGTGTTCTTTTCCGGTTTGTCAATTGAGTTCTTTTCTGAAAGTGTTGAAATTTGAAATTGGCTCAAATTGTTTAATTGTTGAATAGAGTCGACCAACTATGACAAACAATGGGGTTTATCATATTGTTGCTCATTACCCGTGGCAGGTTAAAGTTTAAACCATTAAAAAGTTCTATTCTTTGAATGAGATTGGGTTCACTTTAGTTTAGACTTTAGAGTTGGGTTATAATTTGGAATTCTGTTGACGGCGTAATTGCGTCGTGAGCTTACGACTTCGATTGGTAACTAAGAAATATTAAGACGACGAATTAATGTCAACAATCTTTACCAGGCTAGAATATGGACACAATATTCTTGAAGAGCTACAAAACTACTTCTCTCAAAGCACTTAAAGAACTCACAGCAAACTTTCACCCTTAAAAGTTAACTAAAGTGACCCTTCTTCTTTGTCCCCAAATAACTTAATTCCCTAAACAGAAGGCATGAGTTAGCACAACGAAACCCTACTCTCAATCAAAATACAAAACTTTCTTTTGTATCCCCAAAAAATTGGCAGCAATATTAAGACCTAGAACACAATAGTTTGCCATTCATCGCGGCATCATGGCATTCCCAACATTCTTCATGAATTTTTTTTTCAATCTTCATTAAGTCGGAACTCGGAAGTAGGTACATTTGTAACCCTTCGACATGAAAAAGAGATTCCATCTCTTTTCTGCCTTAAGAGCAAGGAATTCATGAGGAAAAGCATTTTCACAGAAGGGCCAGGTCTGGATTAGCCGTCTGAAATTGTAGAAAAGGTATCAATATGAAAACCCGTTTTCTGTCCGGCCTTAAACTCCTTCTCGTTAGTCATCACATCCCAGTTCATCTCTGTAACCCATCATCACTATAACTTTCCTCTCTTTCAACAATCAATCAACCGAAAAGCTATTTATATCGTGAACGTCTGCCTGAAACTAACACCCGCTCTATTATTGAACTCCTACACATCCTCTCGTTATGGTTGGATTGATAAAATATGTTTATGGCTACGACGACAACAACAACGACAACGAAACCACCAACGAAGCTGAACTAAATCAATTTCATGTTGGTTTATCTGTCAGATATATTCGAGGCGGACATAAAAAAGTATCTTTCTGATTTTTCTTGTCGTCTTCCACTCTATAAATATTGATGGAAAAGTGTCAATTTAATATTATTGGCAAGAGATGTTCATCAAGGAGTATCTTGTGTCAAATGGAAAAAAAAAAGAAAGCTCTTATTGAAGATGGATCTCTGACTTGATCGGTGTAAAGAGTTGAATCGAGTCCAAAGTCAAGTGAAGGGAATTCAAAGCCAAACAAAATGTTATCAAAACAAATTCGAAAACAAGCGTTTCCACTGTGTGTTGGGAGTTGTTTGTGGCTGGCGGTTGTTTACTCTTTGATAAGGACAACAAAACAATACTTTTTTAAAGCTTTGAATTTGTTAATTTCTTTTTTTGTCTCGGTTGCGTTGGTAGGAATATCATTTTCGTAAACAGATATTACCATTGACGATTATAAATTTTTTTGTCTTGAATATATTTTGTGCGATATGCGTGATAACAGGATGAAGGCACAAACGCTTGAATTGTTTGTTATCTCTTTCATTTCGAGAATCAATATAAATCAGCATAACTTTGTCTTCGAGGGGTTGTGGAAATGTAATATTATGCATTATACTTTGGATTGAGAGTAAACAAATGTCTTTAAGCAATTATGATAGAAGTAAGCTTGAATATCCTTAGAAATATACCTAATGGCTTCATTTTATCTGAGGGAATGTGATTGGTATTGAATTGGTTCCTAGAAAGACAAATTTAATAGGAGGCAAGACAAGGGTGTGAAATGGGAATATCGAATATTTGTTTATTCTAATGGGAACGTGTGTTTCAAGGTAAATGCTGATTGAAAATCGCTTGAAAAATAGGGGGATACGCAGCTTTTTGTGATGAATGAAATTCATTAATTTTATGTTCCAAGAATGTTTGTCGGCTCACTGTGCTGCGAAATTGCCACATCAATGTGGTTCAAGTCCCAAAAACGTCGGCCTTCTGAACCGCAATAAATATTGAGCAGTTGGGACTCTAAACACACAATGTATTTTTGTAACTTCGGTATTCAGGTAATGGGCAGTTCGAAGCACTGACTTGAGTTAGATAGAGCACTAATGGATAGAGGTGAAACGCTGAGTTCGAGTTTCAATTCAATTTCAATTTCAATTTCAAATTTCTTTATTCTTATTAACAAAAAACTACATGGTACTCCTTAATAGCTTATATATAAATAAGAATAGTTAGTGCCATAATTTATTTAAGAAAAAAATAGTGTAAATGGCACATCTAATTAATACATTGTTTGTGTGGGGTGTACAATTAAAGGTTATTACAATTACAAAACATTATTATTAAACATTATTACTCATCAACAGAATTCAATACAAGAATAAACAGAATTAAGGAAACAATTCAGAGACAACGTTAGTTAAATTGCAAATTGAATTAGCATTTCGATAGCATGATGATCAAGAATCAAGAAGCCACATTTTTATTTTTTTCAAAAAGACATTCATATTTCTTATATTGCGAATGTTAACCGGTAGTGTATTAAACAGTTTACATGAAATGATTGGGTAAGAGTTTCTGTAACTAGTGGTGCGAAAAAAGGGAATATTGACCAAGTTAGCAGAGTTGCTGCGAAGATTTCTATGGTCCGAAATCGGACTTTGCAGATAACCTGACCTTTTAAAAAACACTTTAAGGGCTTTAAAATAAAATAAATGAGGAACAGGTAGGACTTGCTGGTATCTAAATAATTGCATTGAGTTAGCTAGTCGATGCGTTTTGCAAACATTTCGAATCGCAGATTTCTGTAAGACAGTTAGCTGATTAAGTTGATTCACATATGCTCCACCCCAGCAGCAAATGCCATATTCTAATTTTGAATGGAAAATTCCATAGTAGACCATCTTCAACATTTCCAAGGAGCAGTGATTCCTCAAATGATAAAAATTCCGATTAGCTGAAAACAGATAGTTCTTTAAAAGCGATATGTGTTTGGTCCAACTTAAATGTTGGTCAAAAGTAATACCAAGGTATTTGAAGTCTTCTACACTTTCAATTGTAAAACAGTTTTTATTGCAAAGTTGATAATAAGTACATTAATGTGAATGAAAAACTATAGGAATATCAGGCGATATTTTACGAGTAAGACTAAAATACATAAGTTTAGTTTTATTGCTGACTATAAGCTCATGTTTCGCAAACCAGCATCTAAGCAGATGAACATCATGATTTATTTCACATATCTGATTTAAGGGACTTGATGAACAGTAAGCAATTCCTAGGTCATCTGCAAAGGCTTTGATTCTACCAATTATTGGAAGCGAAAAAAGAGAATTTATGTATATTAAAAATAAAACTGGACCAAGTACTGAACCTTGAGGGACTCCTAAGAGACTAGTTTTAGGGTCACTGAAGCTGTTTTGAATTTTCACTAACTGCATTCTATTTTTAAGATAAGACTCAAACCATTTTAAGGTAAACCCACGAAAGCCGGCCATATCAAGCTTGTCTAGCATGATTTTATGGTTAACCATATCAAATGCCTTAGTTATGTCCACGAAAAGTCCAGTACAGTGATATTTACGATCTTAACCACTTTGCAGAATACAAAAAAAAATCTAGAAGAGCATCTTCCGTAGATCGTCCAGTTCTAAAACCGAATTGCATCGGACTAAAAAAATTGATTCTATTAAGATAAGCAAGCATTCTAGTTTTAATAAGTTTTTCGAAAACCTTGGAAATTGAAGACAGCAAGGAAATTGGTCTATAGTTAGATTTATCTTCTTTGTTTCCTTTCTTGAAAAGGGGAATAACTATACCAACCTTAAGTTCATCTGGAAATATACCTCACAGAGAAAAAAAAAATCGTGTAAAATCAAAAATAATAATAATGATTCAACATTTTTTTGCTATGATTTTGCTCTAATGGCGTTTCGTGTTGATTTAAAATGATTTTCTTTTAAAACAAGCGTAAATTATTTTCGTTTTGAAATAACGTGATATCAGCTCAATTTGAAAAGATTATCGTATTGATATAACTCGTTCATTCCTGTTGAATTAAAATGACTATCCTTTTAAAATAATACACATATCCTCTTGAATCAAATAGATTTTAAAATTGAAATAACACGATGATCCCTGTTAAACCAAAATGATATTCACCTTAAAACAAAATCAGAATTCGAATTGAATCAACATGGCTCTCATGTCAAAATAACATGAAAGTTCCTTTTAAAATAATACACATATCCTCTTGAATCTATTTACTTTATTTCGCTGTAAAACAGCTCTAGAATCTCTTCTAAGATTGAAAAAAAAATATCTTCTAAAATAATATTAATTAAGTCGGCCCGAAATGAGTCAATCAAGTGATTATCATCGTTGTAACATTGTTTTACGGCTTTGCCCTTTAAGTTTTCTTCCAGAAGATGTTCATGTTTCTAAAATAAAATAGAAAAAAAAATTAGAATACACTCAAAACGTTTGAAATATTAGTTTTTACTTTGAATAATTGAGAATTTGAATAGGTAGGTACTCGTTGATGGCGTTGGCGTTGGTGTAAGACAACCACTGGATTGGATTTTTAACCACGAAACGACTTATTCGCAATGGAATTCGACAAATTTTCATCAGCAATCCCAAACTGCAAAGAAAGGAATATTATAGTTCTTATTAAATAACACTTTTTAAATTCAAGAAGGATTCATTATTACCTCAGTTTTCCTTCACCTAACAATTTCTCTCTGAAACTTGCTCGCAGGCCAATAAGTGGTACTGCCTCTTGGATGTCTTCTTTTGACAAATACTGCAAGCTTTCATAGGTTATGGACGCCTCTGCGAAAAATAAACGCATGAAGCCGTTTGTTATATTATATTATATTTGTTGCTATTGGTATTAATAAAAAAAATCATAACTGATTATTTTGTACTTATGTAGGTATGTACTTACTTATTAAATAATATTTTGCCTCTGGTAAGTTAAATTTATCCAGCAGCTCGTCTAGTTTTGTTTGACTTCGGTCCAACACTGATACTGATACTGAAGGCAAATTAAGATAACGGATCTTTTTGTCTGATTTGGCAAAACTTAATGTATTTCAACACGATTTGATGTAGTATGAACACTACTCCCTCTTACTTCAACACGATTTCTTTTTTATTTTAAACGATTAAATGTAGATTGTCTACTAAACAGTTTTTGAGCTGAGACGCGCAATCTAAAAAACTCAAAGTAAAACTAAAATGCTAATGCAACCAGACAAGGGTAGCTGAAAAGATAACGGATCTTTTTCGTTGGTCGGCAAATCTCAGCGTTTTTCAACTCGATATGAAGTAATATGAACACGACTCCGTTTCGTTTCAACACGATTTACTTTGTTTTAAAACGATTTCGTGTTGATTGAATACTAAAGAAACAATAATCTATCGTGTTGATTTTACATTGGGTCTGTTTTCTATTTTAATCCGATTATTAACACGACTCCCTTTTATTTCAACACGGTTTATTTTTTTTTTAATCCGATTCAAAGTTTTTTTTAAACGAAATACTTTAAAAACAACTATGAATTAATAATAATGACAGTTCAAAAAGCATTCATGTTAAAATAATCACTAAAAATATCAATTTAAAACGAAACCATTTCAAATCTAAATGAAAAAAGTTGATTTAAAAATTGTGCATCATTGTAAAAACAATAATTTGTCGTGTTGATTTTAGGTTAGGTTAGGTTTGAGTGGCTGTCCAGATGTTGTTGACTCACTTAGACCTCAAGGGTCCGTTGTGATACCACAAAATACTCATGGGAGAGTAATGAGCTTAAACAAACCAATTCGTGCTTCTAATGAAGTTAGAGAGACATTTTGTGTCGATTGTTGCCAGTTCACTGGTATTATCGAAGAAGTGATTACCTAGAAAGCTGTTCCTTCTAATGGAGAGTGCTGGACATGTACATAGAAGGTGTTGGACTGTTTCCTCTTCCTCCTCGTCCATGCAGCTTCTACAGAAGTCATTTGTGTAGACCCCTAGCCTCAGAGCATGTCTGCCTATGACCATTATACGTGCTCTCGGTCGGCAAGGGATATTCTCCCTTGTAACAACTTCGAGCTTGGCACCCGGCCAGACTTCTGGCAAGCCATTAACAGCAGTCCTGTACAGATCGAAAGATCTCTGATCACCACAGGCGATGAGTTTGATACGATTTTGGTACCATCCTGCATCGGCTGTGTCTGGGAGAGGCCCCGGATTCTCCTCGATGACAGATAAAAATCTGAAACCGAGGTGAGCCTTGACGTCTGCCCATTGATCATGAGAGATGTTACCATCTACATGACTTCTGTCAATGACCGCGGCTATGATCTTGCCTTTGAGCGCGTCGCTGAAAACCAGATCTTTATTGAAGGCTGTTGTGCTGCTGGAAAGCACTTTCTGCCTCTTCGGTTCAGGCTTGTCGCCCTCGAGAGACCTATTGCGCTTTGACGTTGAGTCGCTGCCGGTCGATTTGGTAATTCTGCTGAGGATGCCACTAGCCCATTCGAGTTTCCGCGCTTGCTCAGGGGTTCTTTCCGCCGCCGGTATGACACTGACTGCGGCCCGAATCCTTTCAGCATTGCGCTGGTCTCGACTGACTTGTGACTTCCAGGACTTCTTGTTGGCCGGCCCAGAGCTATGTCCGTGTGACACAGATGTGGGTCCACCACCAGAATTGGTCGCTACCGATACCAATCGGGGTACGCCCTCACCCTTCGATTCAATTCCACGCGTCGCAGATTTTGTCTCTCCGGATGGGGTGTCCCTTCTTGGGGTCGCTTGCGACGTCCTAGCAGGGGCGGGGAAGATGCGGGGTTTTGAATTGCCGCCCTTGGGACAGCCGAGCGTCACAGCTGTTCCACTGACGGGTAATTCCTTTAAGTAGAGGTTGCGGCTAGTAGAGGGAGAAGGACTCCCGCTGCTAGTGGCAACCACAGGGTTAACAACCCGTTCACACCTCTGATTTGGCTCGACAGCCTTTCCAGGAGATGTGACCGAATTGGTCGCTACCGATACCAATCGGGGTATGTTGATGTTGATTTTAAATTGGATTATTTTTCTGTGTGTGTATTAATGCTTAGGTTGAAAATATGTGAAAGTATATCAACTATGTTCAATCCGATACGTTTTAGAACTATATTTGATAAATTATCTCTGCCATGCGAAAATGAGTTATTTAGAGAATTAATAGTTTTTAAAACATCAAGTCCCGTTATTGGATCAAAAAAGAAACTATTGCTTTGCGAAATTTGATTTTCAGAAAAGTTACTCACGACGTCAGGACTCTGGGAGAAAGGATTCTTTCCGACCGACTCAAAATACTTACTAAATTCTTTCGCGACTTCTATGGGATTTGAAATCTTTTCATTACCATTACTTAGCACAATAGAACTTATATTATTTGAACTGTTACGGTTTAAAATACTATTTATTACTTGCCACTCTTTTTTCACATTACCTTTCGCTGTGCTTATTTTTGACCGAAAGTAATTATGCTGAGCGTCTTTTATTTCTTTATTTATATTTTTACACAGTCTCTTGTACCGTACTTTTAAATTTGAGTTGGATTGATGTTTGACGCATTTTTTCCATAATTTATTTTTAATTTTAATTTTTTTAATGAGAGATTTTTGTATCCAAGGCTTCAGACTTTTTTCCGATTTCTTTTGAGTAATTGTAGCACTTGATAAATTTATGTGGTCAGTTAAAATTTGTAGAAATAGGTCATATGCTTTGGATGCATTATTTTCAGACAAAACACATTCCCAGTTCTCAAAAAGCAATTTGTTATTTAAGCTTTGGTAGTTTATTTTGGAGACCGGGTTTTGAACATTGTAGTCTATTCTAATTTTGTCGATTTTAAACATTCTAAGTATAAACCTGTCATATTGTGATCGGTTATATGCAGATCTAAATTGATCCCATAAGGAAAAACAGCAGGAATATTTTTGAAACGCGCAAAAACATGATCAAGACAACTATAAGAACTTGGCCTTGTAATATTATTAACGTATGAAGTAAAACCATTTTCAGCAATAAGTACATTGTATGTATCAGATATTGAACAATCGGTCAACATATCAATATTAAAATCGCCTACAATAACAAGATTTTTAGTTGAAATGTGGGACAAAAAATTGGAAAGTTCCTCAATAAAAGAATTTGAAGATAAGGCATGCAATCTATAAACACATATAAACGTAAATACTTCGCCTACTATATTGCAACACACCTCAATTAGATCTGCACTTTTAAAATCAATCACCCTTACATCGAAATTAAACAAGTTACTTACAAAAACTCCAACTCCACCAGAAGAATAGCTATCGTTAGTATTTGCATAGAAATTATAACCCGGAATACTATAATGACTTGTTTCACATGAAAAGATCCAAATTTCGGATACAAAAATGATTTCCGGCAGTTTTGTGAAAGCTTCAAGATTTGCTATCAATAAATCGAAATTCTGACGCATACTACGTATATTTTGGTGAATTATAAGAAACGAACTGTTATCCGAATTACATGTTAAAGAATCATCAAAAACACTACTTATGGTTCGGGTTGTGGGGTTATCGTATGTAAAATTAAATTTGTCAAACATGCTATTGGCTTTGGACAGAAGATAAATCTTCAAATGATCTTACAACAATAACCTCACTACCCTCAGCCCTTTTTAGAAAAATGTTTGAATTTTTAAACCATAAATACTTAAACTTATTTTCAACTTTAAATTTCTTAGCTGCCATAAATAATTTTCTGGTGTGTTTTGTAAATGAATCATTTAAATATAAACTTTTTTTGTTTTGATCATTAAATATGGAAGTGTTAAGCTTTTTGCTAGCATTTCGTTTGGCGTTCATTATTTTTTGTTTGATTTCATGTGAAGAAAAATGTATGCATAAAATATTAACATCAGCATCAGATTGGACATTAGAGCGACTTTGCTTGTTTATGCGTTTGACATAGCATTTATTGATATCGCTACCAGACACTGAGACATTTAATGCATTATCAAAAATAATGTTGGCTCTTTCGCTTGCATTAGTGTTATTTAGATCGGGTACACCAACAATTTCGATGACATTCTCCAGTTGTTTTGGTTCCCTCCAGTTCACCTTGCTTTCCAGGTTAGCCACCAAAGTACGCAATGTTTTGTTCTCTTCTTTAAGCTGCTGCATTGTGTCTAAGAATTCGGTGTTGATTTTCTTGAGGCTTAATATTTCTTCATACAGTAGTTGTAGGGTTATTGAACCTTTGACCGTTGGAGAGCTTTGGATATTGTTTGTGCTTGATAGGCTTTTCTGATTGATCAGTGAGTCTGAAAAAGAAGAGTGCAGAGTTTTATTGTTGTCAGTTGGAAGTTGTATTTTCTGTTTTTGAGATTGAAGTGTAATGTTCTCAGCTACGAGTTGTTGTTGTAGGGATTGACGACGACGTGATACACGACATTTCTCACAGCGGAAAAGTTTACCATTTGAACACATATATTCAATGTCCTCTTTTTGTATATTTACACATGCGCCATGGAAAAAAAGTTTACAGTCACAACAGTCTATAGAGATTTCACCACTCTCAATTATTTCTCTTTTGCAAATTGAAAACAACATGATTAAAGAGTTTATAAAACGATCTGTACTGATAAAATGAAACCACAAGTGCGCACCCCACGACACCAACAGAAACACGTCCGTTTTTAATCCCTTTTATATGCCATAGAGCATTGCGAGCGTTAGGGAAAGTGGGATAGACGAGGAGGTTTGAGATGAGGTGTCGGTTAAGATTGGTCTTGAATTCAAGAACATTGCAATGACTGGGGAAGACAGAGTGTGAAAGATAGTTCCACATTCGAACGATTCTCTGTATACATGACAGTTCGTCCGAAGTTGGGCTCGAGGGTGAACTGATGGGCATTCCTGAAGGCGCGGGTATTACGGTGATTAGCAATAAATGTTCCAAGAAAAACGATCATTAGAGTTCGAAATCAAAAGCAAAAACTCATTTCAACTTAAAGTACAATTTATTGAATCAAGACAATTTGTGGACTGTAATGTTAACACGATGGTGGTTGATGGCAAAGAGATCGAAAAATACAAAATTGAATCGAATGCAACCACATATTAATTTCAATAATAGCAAAACTATACATAAAAAATATTACATTGCTAACATAGCAAATAAACCGTAAGAATAAGAAAGAAGCTTTCATAACAATTAGCAATGTACCACAACGTAAGTCTGTGCATAAGAAATAGCATTGCTAGCCTCAGCATAGCCTAAGCCTATGTATAAAAAATTACATTGCAAGCATAGCAAGTGTGAAGATTAAGAGATTAAGTAGGATTAGCTGAGGTAAGAAAATAAATAGGGCATTATTTGCTATGTTCGGAAAAGTAATAAGTAATAAGAACAAGGAATAATAACAAATGATCAATAATAAATATTAATAATAAACAATTAATTAAATACAATTAAACAAGAAATTAATAAAGAAATTTAAATTATTTGAATAAAGAATAATCAAAATTGTATAATATTCATTTCTGAACACGCCGGCCCCCCTGAAGGAATTTCAGGAATTTGGTAGAACAGCTATCTTTGTTATTGGGCGTTTAAAAATGCCATTTTTCGTTTGCACAGAAACCACTCTGACAAGGTCATCTTCTCCGGGATGAAGTTTTTCAATTCGTCCTAGAGCCCATTTTGAGGGTGGCAGGTTAGGCTCCTTTACAACAACAAGGTCTCCGACTTTCATATTGGTGGTTTTCCTTTGCCACTTTGGACGTTGTTGCAATGATGTTATGTATTCAAGATGCCAACGCCGCCAAAATCTGCATCATATTTTGGATTAGTTGCCATCTTCCAAGCCTGTTTAGTGGCACCTCGAGATAACTGGGTTCTGGTACCGCCGTATATGGTCTGCCTATAAGGAAATGAGAAGGCGTTAATGGGTTAAGATCGGAATCAGAAATGGAACAAAGTGGCCTAGAATTGAGCAGAGCTTCTATTTGAGATAGTAAAGTGGATATCTCCTCAAAGGTCAAAATACTGTTCCCTATAACCCGTCGAAGATGCTGTTTCACACTCTTAACCCCCGCTTCCCAAAGTCCTCCAAAGTGTGGGCTGTGGGGAGGAATAAATTCCCATTTGATGCTGTCAGCAGCCAGCGTCCTTGAAATCTTTGAATTATGATCTTCGGACCGAACCAATTGATACCATTCCGATAGAGTGTTAGCAGCTCCTCGAAAATTGGTACCGTTGTCCGAATAGATGATGCTGCATTTCCCTCTTCTGGCGGTAAATCGTCTCAAGGCTGCTATAAAGGCATCTGTAGACAGGTCACTGACAACCTCCAAGTGCAATGCCTTTGTCGCCATACACACAAAAAGAGCGAAGTATCCTTTCACAAACTTCGGATTTCTACCTCTGGATACGCGAAGTGTGATTGGTCCGGCATAGTCGCAACCTGTCTTATCGAATGCAAATGATGGCGAAAGTCGCGAAGAAGGTAAATTTCCCATGAGTTGGTGCGATGTAGCCTGACGTTGACGAAAACAATTTATGCAGTCGTGGACAATTTTCCTGATCAAGTTCCTGCTACCCAGAATCCAAAATTCCTGGCGAACGATGGAGAAAAGTTCCGACACACCTGCATGAAGATGTCTTATATGCGACTCTTGAAGAATATGTCTGGAAACGGCATGATTCTTCGGCAGAATAACAGGATGTTTCAGATTGAAGGTGACATTTTCAGCCTTTGAAATTCGTCCTCCAACGCGAAGCAATCCAACATCGTCTAGAAACGGAGCTAAGGATGATAGTTTCGAAGAATAAGGAACACAACCTTCTACCTGCAACGCCCTTATCTCTGCTGCAAATTCCTTCTGAGCCCATGTTAAGCATTTTTCCTTCGCGTAAAGCAATTCTGAAGCCCGTAAGTATCCGTTCACACGGTTTTCACCGGAAAGCTTACAATTCTTCGCACAACGAATAAAGACAGCTACAATTCGAATTATTTTCGACCATGACGAAACTCGCTTTCCTAGTACATCGATGAGGTCTTCTTGGGAACTAGATAAATTGGAAATCACAACTTGTGTTCTTCCTTCAGGGATATCTTTCAAACTCGCGAAATCAGCTGAAGACGGCTGTGACTCAAAATCTGTTGAAAGCCAATAAGGACCTTTCCACCAAATCTCCAGATCCAGCAACTTTCGAGGCTCCACTCCCCTTGACGCACAATCAGCCGGGTTTTCTTCCGAGCGAACATAATTCCATACGGAACGGGGAAGAACATCAAGGATTTCAGAAGTCCTATTGGCAACGAAAGTGTTCCAACGACGAGGAGGAGAAGAGAGCCACGCAAGCACAATTTGAGAGTCAGAAAGGCAAAGGTCTTGACCGACCTAATGTCCAACGCATTCCACACCAGTTGAAACAAACGACTTAACAGTAGAGCTCCACAAAGCTCAAGGCGAGGAATTGTCTGTTGTTTTATGGGAGCAACACGAGTCTTAGCTGCAACAAGTTGAACCTCGATTGTGCCGTTTTCATAAAAAATTCGAGCATAAATCACCGCCGAATATGCCTTCTCAGATGCGTCTGAAAACCCTATCAATTCAAATTGTTTGGAGTCTAAGGTACACCTTCGCAAAATCTTAACTTCTTCGAAAAGGAACAAATTCTTTCGATAGGAAATCCATTTATTGGCTACTTCAGTAGGCAGTGGATCATCCCAACCGATTTTCGTTTCATGCGCCCATAACTCCTGAAACAGCATTTTTAACAAAATGGTGGCAGGAGCCAGAAAACCCAAGGGATCAAAGATTTTCGAGATCTCCGATAGCAGCATCCTTTTTGTAGGCGATGATGATGAATTTCTTTCCAAAGAAATTTTATAGGTGAAAATGTCACGATGCGGATTCCAAATCAAACCAAGCACCTTTGTCCAATTTCTCGAGGCATCCAAATCAAGGGAAAAGCTAGGTTCCGAATTAATACCCTGCAACACTGGCCAGCAATTGGAGCTCCATTTGCTCAGTTCCAACCCCCCGCACGACAGCAAATTTATAAGCTCATCTTTCAATTCTAAAATCTTAGTAACAGAATCCGACCCTGTCATAATGTCGTCCACGTAAAAATCATGCAAAACTGAGTGGGAAGCAATGGGGAACTGATCCTTGTAGTCTAAGGCAAGTTGTTTTAACACACGCATTGACAAAAAGGGTGCAGGTGAAGTACCTTAAGTAACGGTTCACAGTCGGTAGTGTCCAATAGGATCGTTGGGATTTTCACGCCACACAATGCGCTGAAAATCTCGATGAGTAGTACTAACCCAAATTTGTCTGAACATCTTCACAATGTCGGCACAAAAAACATACTTATGCATTCTAAAACGCAGACAAACGTTGATTAGATTACGTTGGAGTGGAGGGCCTACATGGAGCGTTTCATTGAGGCTAACCCCATTTCCATCCTTATGAGACCCATCAAAAACCACCCGTAATTTGTTCGTTACGACGGCATGATGTGGCACGTAAAAAACCTTTCCAGATGACGGTTCAACTTCGTTGTCGGGAATCTGTTCCATGTGACCTAGCTCTAGGTACGTTCTCATAAAGCTACAATATTCCGAATATAGATTTGGCTGACGACAGAAACGACGTTCCAACGAAAACAACCTTGACAATGCTCCAGAAAGAGTGTTGCTGAATGAAATGTCCTTGTGACGAAAAGGTAATTCGACAATATATTTGTTGTCAGGTGCACGAGAAAAGGTCTCACTAAAATGAGTGTCAGCAAAGTCACCTGTATCTAATGGATACCTATTTGAAGGCAGCTCTTCGATTTCCCAAAATGATTTTAAAAGTACTTCTAAATCTTGTTCCAACCCCACTCGCAACGAAACAATTTGCTTATCTGGAATGCTACCAGTTATCACCCAGCCGAAAATAGTGTTATGGGCAACCAAATTTCCTGCTTCATCTGTTCTACGACCATCACACAAAATGCTCCAAGCCTTGTCAGCTCCTAGTAACATATCAATTGGACCTGGTGAATTAAAACCTGGATCAGCCAAGTTCAAACTATTATCCAGCAGCGATGTATCAAAGTCAAATGGTTGTAACGGTGTTTTGGAGGTAATTCGATTCAAAATGAGAGCGTCAACATCCATCTCATTGGAATCAAAACAAGATTTAAGACGAAGTGTCACTGCTCCTTGGGTAACACCAGCTTCCATAGAAGAAATACCAGAAATAGGAAGACGAGCATGACGACGGCGAAGACCTAACCTTTTAACTAAATTCTCCGTTACAAATGAAGCTTGGGATCCGGTGTCGAGCAACAAGCGACAAATCTGGGTTTGGCCTAATCTATCCACGACCTGAACAACAATAGTGGGCAAAATTCCAGTTGGACGATTTTCATTTTGTGAATGATTACTAACGATCAAAGCAGCATTAGAAGTCGATGGTAGATCAGGGTTTAAATTAGGGTTAGTTGATTCAACAGACGAAGGCGACGACGACGACGACGACGACGACGACGAATCCAAATGCACAAGGGCATGATGACGACTACGACAATGTATACAACGGTTTTTCGAACGACATCTTGAGGACGAATGATTGCTACCAAGACAGTTGTAGCACAATTTGTGATCTCTAGCGTAGGATCGACGAGACGGTATAGGGAGGGCAATGAATTTAGGACACTGTGAGAGAACATGGGTTTCCTTACACATCGGACACAAAGGATTCGCGACAGCCAAGCTTTTAATATTGTTCGGGAAAGCATTTGAACGCGTATTTTGTTTAGATTTCGAGCTTTTCGAATCACTTGCTTTGGTTTCGCATGCTTCTAAAGCATCACAACGTTTTTCTAAGAATTCAATAAGTTCGTAAATTGTCGATGTCTCACTGTTATTTTTATAAAGGGACCAAGCTTTACGGGTTTCTAAATCCGTTTTACTGAGCAAGAGATAGATTAACCACGGATCCCTGCCCTCAGTTTTAAGAGCTTTCAAACCGCGAATAACCTCATCTGACTTGTCCGCTAACCGACGCTAATGTCCACTTTCCGCGACAGCCACCGTCGGTATTTTCAAAAAACTCTCGATATGAGCGTTTACGATGTACAACGGCTTATTATAACGACGCTCTAGTTTTTCCCACGCTTCTAAATAGTTTGCATCCGAAATTTCAATGCCATTCAAAAGTTTTGCGGCATCATTTTGCAGAAACGACTTCAGGTACCGCATTTTTTGAGCACCGGAAAGTTTTGGTTTGCAATCAATGCTCCCGAGGAACATATCGCGAAATTCTGGCCATTCCCGATAATCGCCACCGAAAGCAGGTATTTTAAATTTAGGGAGATCAATTTCCGAACATGTCTTGGAAGCCGAATTGTTCAAAAGAGTCTCTAACAAGGCGGCTTGTTTGCTGGATTGTTCATCCGTAGAACCACCCGTATGATTCAATGAACCCGGTGGAAGAGGAGGTGGATTAACAGGGGTATTTTTCCGAATTGCTTTCAAAAACGCACTTTTTGCTACTAGATATTTCGTTTCCGTGGCTTCAAAGTCTATTTCGGGATCAACGTATCCCTCTTCCTCGGAATATTGAAAGAATTCATTATGATTTTCACAAAAACCCTTCCACGCTTCCTCCAAACGTTCCAACCGCACTTTTAATGTATTAATGTCCTCAATCTCTATATCTAATATATATGTATGAGCACGTGTGATAGCACCTTTCAAGTGTCCACGTGATTGCTTCAACACATTCATTTTAGTTAAATGGATTTTCAAAATATGGATCACGTGATATTTAAACGATCGAACACTAATTCCTACAGACTGAATTCCTTAAGAGCAACGAACAACAGGGCTCAAGGTTCCAAAAACAGCCTAGGACAGCACCTCAGTAATAAACCCCAAAAACAGCAGCAGCAAATTCACCAACAATTTTTATATGGGTATATATATTTATACGATACCAATGTACAGGCTACAGGGTTTAATCGTGTCCAGCTCCAAAAATGCCAAACAACCACCAAAATTCGACAGCAAATTAAATTAATTTCAATTTTATATTAATTTGACAAAAACCAAAAAATCCAGCTCACTAGAAGGACCAACTTTGATTAGCAATAAATGTTCCAAGAAAAACGATCATTAGAGTTCGAAATCAAAAGCAAAAACTCATTTCAACTTAAAGTACAATTTATTGAATCAAGACAATTTGTGGACTGTAATGTTAACACGATGGTGGTTGATGGCAAAGAGATCGAAAAATACAAAATTGAATCGAATGCAACCACATATTAATTTCAATAATAGCAAAACTATACATAAAAAATATTACATTGCTAACATAGCAAATAAACCGTAAGAATAAGAAAGAAGCTTTCATAACAATTAGCAATGTACCACACGTAAGTCTGTGCATAAGAAATAGCATTGCTAGCCTCAGCATAGCCTAAGCCTATGTATAAAAAATTACATTGCAAGCATAGCAAGTGTGAAGATTAAGAGATTAAGTAGGATTAGCTGAGGTAAGAAAATAAATAGGGCATTATTTGCTATGTTCGGCAAAGTAATAAGTAATAAGAACAAGTAATAATAACAAATGATCAATAATAAATATTAATAATAAACAATTAATTAAATACAATTAAACAAGAAATTAATAAAGAAATTTAAATTATTTGAATAAAGAATAATCAAAATTGTATAATATTCATTTCTGAACAACGGTTAAATATCTGAAAGGGAGGAATGCAACTGGATATTATACGCGGTTTTGTATTCCCCATTGTACTTGTATTGAGCTTATCATATTAAGCGATTACAGTTCCACATCCGAAGTGGAGGGATTTGAGTCTGGGAACGAATATGAAAAGCTAAGGCTACTATTGTCAGGGAAACAATTAGAAGTTACAGCTAAGGGTTAATTATTTAAAATGAAGAATCGGGGACTAAACATTTATTTCCAATGATCGATAGTCTCTCTTAGGAACTTGCTACTTTGTTAGAACATCACTGATCGTTCAAAACAGAATCTCATAAAACAGGTGTAGTGAGTATTTTTTCTGAATCTTGATAATTTTTTCGACAAACAAGTGCATTATTGTTTGTGCTGCTGTTTGACTGGTTGGTATTTGTGGAATCAGTGACTGGCCTGACTAAAAAATAAAAAGCAAAAAAGTACCATCGATCAGGTTTGATTTTCTTTTGAATTTTGTTTCGCAAATTACTTGGGATTTATGTATCTATGTCGCTGTTTGGCTTGGCGACAATACGTACACAAATTAGTCAATTATCTGGTGAATTTTTCTGATTATTGTGGAATGCGGGTACAAATTTGATAGAGACACAAATGAGTCAAGTGTTTCTATTTAAGTCAGTAGGTATTGGTGGACCACGGCGTGTGAAAATTTTGGATGGGATGGAAGCCCTTGAATTCGTTTGAGGACACCGCGGTGTTATTTAATGGGTTTTTAATGGGGGTGGTTAATGGGTTTATGTTTTGTTTGAGGTGGCCGCCTTGGTGCCGCTGCCGCTGCGCTATGGGTGATTGTGGAATTTAAATTTAAAAGAATGCATTGCCGAGGCTGAGATTTGAACCGGGGCCTATGGCGTGTCGGGTGTGTGACACTTGCACTAGGCTATCGGGGTAGTTGTAGGTTGATGTGTAAAAAGTCTATTTATGCGTACAAAAAAGTTATTTATAGAATCTTTTGGTATGTTTGCTGAGTTGTTGCTGGTTGTGAAAAATCTATTTGAGTGGTGTGGTTTCTAGTAAGAAATTTGGTTACATATTTGATTTAAAGGGGATGTTGATGCATTGAGAAAAAAAAAGAAGAATATGGAATATGATCAATTGAAAAATGCATTTGTGCCGCGTGCTGCAGCGATGAATATTTTTGGAGTTAAAATAAATTTGTAGAATCTTATGGGGATGACTGCGTTTATTGGATTTTAAGGCCGATGCATTGGGTATTGAGATTACATAGTTTAATTTTTCTTAAATTTCTTAGAAATCCATGAGTTGTGTTTGGTTGAAAACCCAAGCCATTTAACAAATATCTGATTTTTTTTCCGTTTGAAGAACTTTTTCAATTAGGAATGTGTCGGGAAATTTCGTGTTATGTAGTTGGTATTAGTTGGGAATATGTGCCTGTGTGTGTGTGTGTGTGTGGGGGATAAGATCATTTGAATGATATTTTAGGGTATAAAAGCAAAATGTTCTTAGCTTCTACAATTCAGTTGGACATTTGTTTTGTTACATACTTTGCCCTTTTAAATAAATAAAAAACAAAAAAAATAAAATGTTTTCTAACGTCCATCAATTCCTTCAACAATTCGAGGACACTCAGAGAAAAAAACATTGTTGGCAGCTTAACAACTCGCATTTGAAAAATGTTAACATTTTAATTCTTATGTCAAGAACGTTTTCTTAAAACAAGATTTTTTTATATTTAAATTAAGTTTTAAATTCAAAAATAAAACATAAAAGTTGTTGAAACAACAAAGTAGAACATTTAGCATTCGTCAACAAAGATTAATTCTTGGAATAAAAATACAAATTTTAATTTCAGGGATGAAAATTGTAAACAAATTATGTTGTTCTTGAAGCAACAACGCCGCTTTTGAGGAGTCTAATACTTTTAACCATGCCTACCTAGTATAAGTGTGTCAGAAACCAACACACAGAATATTTTCTTGCTCGATTTCCAGAGCAAGAGTAAAAATGAAGTTCTGTGTGTTACTTTACACACATACAGTCTAAACAACGCCATAAGATTGAGAACGAAATTTTTAATTTAAAAGTATTTTCTTTCTCAACAAAAAAAATAGTTCTTGAACTGCAATATCTAACTGTTAATTTAATTCATGTAACAGCACATACTACACTCACAAAACTAAACCATCATCAGACTAAGAACAACGTTCTTAAATTGAATGTTTTTTTGTTTCGCAACGACAATTTAGTTCTTGATATTGCAAAATCTAACTGTTAATTTTCTTCTGATCGACACTTCATTTTGATGTGATTTTTATAAAGTGCAGACGTGGCCCGCGAGTTAAGTGCATCGTAAAAATAATAATTTATTTACCTAGAAAAAAAATGGAAAATACAAGTGAAGAACTTGAAGTTGTAAATATGGAAGTTAAAGTGTATGAATTATTTCAAGAGTGGAATACGTCTATGGACGGTATACAAGCTTTAGGCCAATGAAGAATAAATCCAGAGAATTTGTTGAAAATGCTGAGTTCCCATGATATCGATGAAATTTTCCACAAAAGGAAATTATTATTGAAGAAAATTAAATTTATATTACAATCTTAACAAATGGCGTGAACAAAACGATGTAAGTACCTACATACGACATCAAATGAATTTTTGCCTGTATTTTTTTTTTCTACTTGAAAAGTGTGAACTAGTGTCATGTTGTGCAAGTGACCGTACTTTGTCAGTCGTCTCCAGTTGGATTTCATCTGGAACTCTATTGCCAGCCCCTTCTAAACCAGACAAAATAATTGCATCTCAAGTTTGGAGTTTGATTTAGAAAATATCTTGAAAGACACTGGAGAGCATTTGCTGGAGAAAGGTAGAAGGAATTTAATGTCATCAAGAAGTGATCAAACTTCAATTTCAAGAATCATCAGTGACCATTTCGCTCTAAGAAATATGAATATGTGCCCAAAAACAATGCAAAACGCAGCAAAAGAGATAAGTAAATATTTCCCTACTGAAGACGAACGACATAATAAGATGTTCCAAGATGCGGCAAGAAACAACCATCTGGAAAACTTTTCGATCGGTATGTCAAGAAGTCTTAACTTTGTTTTCAGAAAAGTTTCCGTTTTATAAAATTATTAATAAAAGCAATGATTACTTTAAAAGAGAAAATGTTGACAAATTTTCAATGTCTTTAAAGTCGATAGTCTTAAACAATATGGAAACTGTTATTCGTTTTTAAGACTTATGAAATTAATTTAATATTTTTTTTATTATTTTTATTTATTTATGTAATTTAAATTTTTAAAAGCCATGTATCATAAATCTGTAATTTTTTTTATAAAAAAAAACCTTAAAAAACTTGACAATAATAAATAAAATCTTTTATATTAACAGTGGGTGTTGAGATTAAATTATTCCACAAAGACCAATTTCAGTAACTGCTAAGGAAATGATCTTTGATGTTAATTTGGATTTGATTAGATTTTATTTGGTTGAGTGTAGATAAGTATTTCAAATTTTGAGGTTTTCAGGTAACTTTATGGGTCCTTGGGGCAAGAATTAAAGTTCTTCATAATTTCCAAAGAAAGAGTTCTTATACCAACAATTTACGTTTTTAAACGTATTAATAATGAACTCATTAATTTTTGGGGCAAGAATGTATATTCTTCGTGTATTAAAAATAATGTTCTTGTTTCAAATATAAAAGTTGTTAAATTTTGAGAACTTTATTGTTGGTTTTAAAATAAAAGTTTTCAACACTTAAATAACACTTTGCTCTTTTAAGTTAAAATAAAAAGTTGTTGGGCAGATTTTAACCTACATATTTTCTTGAGACAAAGTATAAAATTGTTGGCATTACTATTTTTTTCTCTGAGTGGAGGTATGCTGGGATTACCCAGAAAAAGTCAGGGAGATCAGAGGGCGTATTGCGGAGGCTGCCGAAAAACACGATCTTCTTCATCATGTGGACCTTAAGAAGGCGAGGGTGGTGGCAGCCCTAGTCTTGACGCTGTGGGAGGAGGCCTCCCAGCAATTTGATAACATCCCGGACATCCCTCGGGATGTCTTTATAATTAATAAGCTATGTTAAGCTTTTATTAAATAATAAATAAAAAAAAAAATATTTTTGTGATTTTTTTATTCAGGGGTGGAATCTTCTAACTAGATTGTAGACTATCACTTTGTTTTAGTTGTTTTTGATTATCAAATTATTTTGCTGTGTGTAAAGTGATCAATGAAACAATTTGATAGATAGGTTGAAGAACGATATGCATATTTGATTTAAAGGGGATGTTGTTGCATTGAGAAAAAAGAAGAACATTTGGATTGTATATAGGTGGATATTGCTGCGAAGCAGCAGACACATCGGAATATGATCAATTGAAAAATTGCATTTGTGCCGCCGCCGTGCCGCGTGCTGCAGCGATGAATATTTTGAAGTTAAAATAAATTTGTAGAATCTTATGGGGATGACTGCGTTTATTGAATTTTAAGGCCGATGCATCATGAAAAAATATTATTTTTATGCCTAGGTATAATTAATCTAAAACTCAATTTGTTTGTATTCAGTAAAAGTAGAAATTTATTTCCTTATGTGGGTATTGAGATTACATAGTTTAGTTTTTCTTAAATTTCTTAGGAATCCATGAGTTGTGTTTGGATGAAAACCCAAGCCATTTAACAAATATCTGATTTTTTTTCGTTTGAAGAACTTTTTCAATTAGGAATGTGTCGGGAAATTTCGTTTTTTGTAGTTCAAGTTCGTAGAATCCACCCTTAATTGGGGTACCTTCATAATCTTCTAGTAGATATGTGACAGGATTTGTATGTTGCACTTTGATTATTTTGAAGATTTCCGTTGTCCAATTCGGTGTGTATCCTTTATCAAATACATGTTTGTATTTACTTATTCTTACGAAATCTCCAATTCTAAATTTCGGGCGAATATGAATTTTTATATGATTATATGCTGTTGAGAGTAAATGCTTTTCATTAGCAGCATTTACCTCGGATGGTTTTAGTTTGATTGTTCGATGTATAGAATTATTATATTTTTTAGTAAGCATATCTATTAAACCAATCCACCGATATGAACCACTTGCACTGAATTCCTTCCACATAAGTGTTTTTAAGGTACGATTAAATCTTTCAACAATAGATGCCTTAAGTGAAGTAAAGGATGAATAATGATTGATTTTATATTTTTTCATGAGACTTTGAAAAGAGGCGTTGAAAAATTCTTTCCCATCATCAGTTTGTAAGTTTTTGGGGGTACGTGTATCTTTACTGAAAATATGTTGCATAGCAATAGTGACACTGTTCCCTGTTTTGTTTTTGATGGGAACTGTCCAAGCAAACTTGGAAAATGTATCAATAACCGTGAGAAGATATCGGAAATTTTCATTATCATTTGAATAGACACCCATTTCAACTAGATCAGCTTGCCATAAATCATCTAATCCCTTAATAATAACTCGCCTTTTTTTAAAATTCCTCCGAGCAGGTTTATGTAATTCATTGACAACATCTCTTTTACTCATCTTTCTTTAAACTGATTGAAAAGAAAAAACATTTCATTCTTATATTTGTTTATTTTGTAATCTTTTATATAATAACATCAATTTTTTTATTCTTAATAATTTATTCTCAAGTATATAGCAAGCACATGTGTCTGGGCCTTCCTTACATTGATTCGAAGACCATGGGCAATTTATAAAATGACATCCATTGACAGACTCTGACGATGATACACCTTCAAACTGGTTTAAAAAACTCATGGTGTTCAGAAATTCCGCATAATGTTCCTCTAATAAGATATTCTGATTATACTTAAGAAAGTTTAAAATATCCTCAATAATCAACGTGTCTTTAATGTTAGACATAACGAATGAAATGTGACTTGACACTATGGTATCTATAAATAAACTGATTTTACTTTCCAGTTGCTGGATCTTTTACCACAATATATGCATTTTTTAAAAACTGCTGTCGTAAATGATGGATTTCGTTTTGAAATTTTCGTTGCATGTGCTCAATTTTTTCATCGACATAGGTTTTGGAAGTAGCGTCTCTCTTATCTTGCGGTTCCTGAATATTTTGTAATCTTTTCAATTTTAAATTGTAATCTCCAGCTTCCGTTTTGAAGAATCCTTCGCCAGGTGGTCCTGGTATACCTTGTGGACCCCGCTCTCCCTGCAATCCTCGCGGCCCAATCTGTACTCTTTTGGAAAAACGACCAAATTTGTCTTTACTCATAATATGTTTTTATACAATTATGTTTTTCTCTTTTAATTCTTCAACAATTGAGACAATTTCATTAGAGTGATTATTATTCCCTGCTTGTTGTGACCCGATTAGAAGCTTCAATCGATCTACAAGTTCATTCGGATCATCCCAATATATAAAGTCTTTCTTCATGCTTGATAATGTCATTAATCCACTTCCGAATGAAGGTGTGGTATTTGCAAATAAATGTTTTATTATGTTGTATTTAGCACCACGATTACCTCGTACTTGTTTCTCTGAGTCATGGGACTCTCTATGCGAATTGGTATCCGTTAATATAGTTTTATAGTTGTTTAAATCTTCACTATTATATATTTTTTCGTTTGGTCTTTTCATGAATATGAGCTCATATAATCCATGTGTCCCTTTAAAGTTCTTAGTTTTTACATGTATATCATTTCCTTGAATCCTGAAAACTCACCATCTCCAATATATAGCTTTCCATTTTTCAAGTATATACCATATATATTATCAATTGAATTGGAATTGTTAATAAATAGATCCAAATATTTTTTAGGAATGTCAGAAAATTCTTCATGAGATAACTGCTCTGCAAAATTGCGATGCTTAATGCGTAGACTTTTTCTAGTCTTCGAATGTTCTAAATGAGTTCGTGGGGTACTATTATTGTTATCTGTAATGGCGTAACTAATGGAAGGTGGTGGTGTTATAAATTCTTCTTCCTTTTTAACGGGTTCAATTTTCTTTGTAGAACTTTGAAAAATATTTGTCTCATGATCTTCCTCTTGCTTAGAGTTTGACTTTTTAACTAATTTATTAAGTGGAGTAGTAATTGGTCTTAAAGCATCCTCTACTTGAGTTTCGTAAGCTTCTTTACCCCTTTTAAGAGCATTGTATTTTTTTCGTAGTGCTTCTGTGGTTTTAATAAGTTCTTGTTTGAGTTTCACATCTATATGCATCATATTTATTTGTTTGATTTTTTATAAAAACAATCCGTAAAGAAGATTCGTATACATCGAAATAATCGAATTAATGGATTTAAGTTAAGAAAAATATTACAGGTACTTGTCTTAATTGATGAACTTTGATCATTGAACTGTGTGAATCGATTTTTAACTGTAGTTTTGTGTTCAGTAAACTGTAACGAAGTGTTCTCATAGAACATTTCTGCACATATGACGCAAAATGATAATGTGAATTGTTTTATAGGGAAGGGGTAAAACCGCTTTAAACAGAACTTTGGAAAATGGTGCGACAGCTTTACACTGTTTTAAACCTTTTCATATCGCTTCAAAACGCTTTTCAAACCGCCCGAACAGCTTCAAACAGCTTTTCAAACCGCTCGTAACAGCTCCAAACCGCTTTTCAAACCGCCCGGAACAGCTTCAAACAGCTTTTCAAACCGCTCGTAACAGCTCCAAACCGCTTTTCAAACCGCCCCGAACAGCTTCAAACCGCTTTTCAAACCGCTCGTAACAGCTCCAAACCGCTTTTCAAACCGCCCCGAACAGCTTCAAACCGCTTTTCGAACTTTTGAACTGCATATTTACGCTGTATTTAGTTTCAGAAAACTATCAAAGCCTTTCCTATAACGACCTTTATTCAAAGACACATCTTTATCAATAACTAAAAAACCATGTTTAATGTTCCAATATTCTGCACATAATTTTTGAAATGTTGAAAATGACATATCTGAATTAACATGATCATTGTAGATATGTTTTAAGTTCATATCATCCTGTTTAAAGACGATTAGAAAATTTGCATTGTCCCTAATTAAATGTTTGGGTATTCTGGTATATGTCTGGCACAAATAAAAACTATCAATATTATGATGTCGCCCCATGCTAAAGTATGTTCGAATAGTGTCTTGTTTTTCACAGGCGATATCATCAAATATAAATATAGAGTTTGGTTTAGCTTCTTCAGGTGGTATAACTTCACTGTTATTGGAAAAAGTAAAGAACCCCATATGCTATATTGGTTGGACGGCTCTTCGTAGAAATTCATATTTTGGCTGTTGTAAAGATTTCGAATAAATATATATATTTTCAAATTTCAAGCCATTTGGATGTTGCAGCAAAGTCATCATTACATTAGTTTTTCCGCAATTTGATGGACCTGTTATCAAGCCTCTTATGCTATTGGGCAATAATATACTATGCTTTTTTGTTTCAATTCTTTTAACCAAATCCATGTTTTCTATTGGTAGCTGATGTTGTTGTTTTATGAATCGCATGATGACAAAAACTAAATGATTTTTCCATATATATCAAGGTTTTATTGAAAAAATGTCATAACATTATTAGTGACCTTTGCAAATCGTTGTATACCTAATAAAATGATAGATTTTTCTAATCAATCTAATAGTCAACGAAAAATTGTGAAAGGAGAAGGTTTATTGAATTCTGTAATTAATAAACTACCATTTGAACTTCACTTACCTGGTTACCAGTACTGTGGGCCTGGAACAAAATTGGAAGAACGTTTAGCTAAAGGCGATCCTGGGATAAACTTACTTGATCAAGCTTGTAAACAGCACGATATTTCATATTCCAAATTAAAGAATACTCCTGAACGACATATAGCAGATAAAATTTTAGCTGAAAAAGCTTGGCAAAGAGTTAAATCAAAAGACGCAGGTATAAGAGAACGAGCAAACGCATTATTAGTCACCAACTTGATGAAAGCAAAAGTAAAGTTTGGAATGGGTGTAACTGATAAAAAAAACTAAAAAGAGCAAGTGTAAGCTCACATTTAACAAATCAATTAAAAATGTGGGAAAAATTGTTATTACTAAAAAACCCCACAATTTAAACAACGCTATTAAAATAGCGTTGTCAGCGGCTAAGAAAATAATTAAGAGAAACAAAGAGATAAAGACACCAAGAGTTATATCTGTACCTAAATCAGGTGGAGTAGTACCATTCCTTGTTCCTCTTTTTGCAGGACTTTCAGCACTAGGTGCATTATCTGGAGGTGCTGCAGGTATAGCTAAAGCTGTGAATGAGGCTTTTAATGCTAAAAAAGATCTAGAAGAAAAGAAACGTCATAATACAAAAATGGAATCTATTGCAATGGGTAATGGACTACACCTAAAACCTTATAAGAAGGGTCTTGGATTATTTTTACATGTGCAGCCAAAAAACTTTTAGATTCGCTACCCAAACGTGCATTAAATGAATTGGATATAATTCATTTTGCAAAAATGAATATTCCTCATTTTCGTGGTGTTTTTATGCGAGATAATTTACCCCGGTATAAGCCATGGAAAAATGAATGTGGAATCGTTAATCTAGATTCTTTAAAAGGACCAGGAACACATTGGGTAGCATATTGTAAAAAAGGCAAACTAATTGAATATTTTGATAGTTTTGGGAATCTTCAACCTCCTATTGAATTAATTCATTATTTAGGTTTAAATATCAAATACAATTATAATAAGTACCAAGATTTCAATACGTTTAATTGTGGTCATTTATGTTTGAAATTCTTATATGATTGTTACTTCTAATAAATAAAGATTATTTTTTGAAAAAATGTTCATTGTTTATCTCATCGTCATGGCATTGACACTTACGCTAAGCGGGGAAACTTCCTATCTATCAGCTGAATATTTCCCACCATTAAACTTGAATAGGGATTACGTTTGTGGCCTCGTAGATTTTCAAACCTATAACTCAATTCCAAATGTGGATGAACGAAACAATTTGTTCCATATTGGAGAACACGAAATCGAAATTCCAGTGGGATCCTATGAAATAGATGATATTGCGTTCTGGATTTCTAAGACATTGTTAATGCAAAATTCTACCGCCAAAGTAAAGATAGAAGCAAACAATAATACATTAAAAGCAGAAGTTGAAAGTAATGAGATAATTTACTTCGATAGGCCTAGATCTATTGGAACATTATTGGGCTTTGGTAAGCGTGTACTTGAACAAGGTAAAACTCATATGTCAGATTTAGCGGTTGACATTAATAAAGTAAACGTCATAAGAATTGTGCAACATAATTGTTGGTTCCTATTTTAATAATACTCCTGTACACACTATTCATGAATTTTCACCGGAAGCAGGAGCAGGGTATAAAATCATAGAGGTTCCAAAAAATGTCATTTATTTACCTGTGAACGTCAAGCAAATAACTTCTTTATCATTAAGGCTTGTAGATCAAGACGGTGATCTAATAAATTTTAGAGGAGAAACAATAACCATTCGATTGCATTTAATACCAAAATCAACGTAATGTTACTCTATAATAATTATATATCCGACATCAAAGGTGATCATTCAATTAGTTCTGAAAAGACATCAAACCGATCAAGATCAAAATTGTCTCTTGAAAACAAAGCATATCTACTATCACTAGGATTTGTCCTGAAATAATAAAAAAAAAATAAATAAAATGAACGAAATACTAAATATTGGTCACTGTCCTTATTACGATAATAGCATTACAAAATTTGAGTATCATAGTTATTCAGCATTTCTTCAATCCTTCAATACCAGTGATGAAATACGTATCCCTATACAACAGCAGGATCTGTGCATTTTACCCAGTGAAAGTTTCATTTATGTAGAAGGAAGTCTGACAAAAGCAGATGGAGGAGTTTCTCCCACAGCAAAACTATGTAACAATGCTATACCATTTCTTTTTGAGGAAATACATTATGAACTCAATGGTATCGATATTGAAAACAATAAAAATGTTGGTATTACAACATTATTAAAAAAATTTATATCATTAAATGAGAATGAAAGTAAAAGTTTGGAAAATTCTTCATGGACTGGAAAGGATAGTATTTCACTTTCATCGGGTAGTTTTAACTTTTGCATTCCATTGAAAAATCTTTTAGGATTTGCTGAAGATTATAAGAAAATCATTATAAACGCAAGACATGAATTGATTTTAATTCGAACTCGAACTGATGAAAATGCCTACATTAATACTACAGAAAAAGAAAATTTAAAAATGTCAATCCATAAACTACAATGGAGGGTTCCTCACATTACCTAATCCGATTCCAATAAATTGGTACTATTGAAACAAATTCAATCGAAACCAATTAAAATGCATTTTAGAAATTGGGAAATGTATGAATATCCTACTCTACCTACTAACACGGATCATGTATGGACAGTCAAAACCTCAACACAACTTGAAAAACCTAGATATATTGTAATTGCACTACAAACAGCGCGTAAGAACAATCTAAACAAAGATGCTAGTAAATTCGATCATTGCGATGTTAGCAATGTGAAAGTATATTTGAACTCAGAAGCATATCCTCGTGAAGATCTAAATTTGAAGTTTAATCTAAATCAATATGCTATTCTCTATGAGATGTACAGCAAGTTTCAACAATCATATTATCAGAAGCCACCACTACCACTCTTATCTCCACAAGAATATAAAGACATTGCTCCAATTATGGTTATTGACTGTTCTCGTCAAAATGAATCAATTAAAAACGGACCTGTCGATGTAAGAATTGAACTCAAAACGTCCACCCCTGTTCCAGATTTAACAACAATGTATTGTCTTATTCTTCACGATCGTATAATTGAATACAATCCAATGACAGGAGAAGTTCAAAAACTTATCTAACACGTGACAATTTGTATACCTTTTTTCAATAATAAAATATTTTATAAGCCGATAAAAAAACATGGTGGTTTATTTTATTTTTTTTAGTTTTATATTTTTTATTTTCAAAAAGTCAAGAAGAAGAAGAAAAACATAATTGAACTACAAAATTATCATTTGAATGCTCTTTTAAATCCATATGGCAATGAACTGTAATTGCTAAGAAAACGTCTTTTTTCCGCTTTGGTCTTATACGTTTTTGTCTCCGCTACAGTCACAACTTGGTGACCCTGTGTACGTCGAATATTATTAGAATTAATAATTATGCCTTCATTGTCTGATGATGAAGAATTTAGTACTGCTTCTTTTATTGAGTCAAAATTGATTTTTTGTGATGATTGGAAATTAAGACAAATGCCCTTTACCTTGCAGACTATGTGTTCTGAATGATCGTTTGTACTATAAAGTTTATACGCATAGTTTTTTGGACCACCGCTGACAAATTCTGTTATAAAACTTCCCCGGCCAAAAGTTTCCAGTTCATTGGTCATGTCACCAATAAACTCTCCAGTAGGCGGCTCGAATTCTCCATCGCGGCTAACATATATGACAGAATCAGTGTCATAGTACAGTACTCTTTCCTCTAATTTCTCCAGATAGCTGTATAATTTGAGGCGGGCCAGGGTTGTCGTGTAGGCAGCAATACAAACATTTACTAGGGATGAAGATTCAATGGCTTCCTCTTTCATTTCAAAGGTGATTACCAATTTTTCTTCATTAACTGGTACAATATGTAATACTTCTATAGAAGGATAGGTTAGAAGAAGAAATAAATCCGAAGAATCACTCAAAATACATGTTTGTTGTTGGTTTTGTCGTTGTCCGAATTTTCCCCAAAATGAATTCAGCATCAATTTTGCCAAAGATCTTTTACCAGGATTATCACAAATTTCTGATTCTTCCAAATTTATATTTTCTTTTTCAAAAAATTCTTTTAAGTAATTCTCTTTTTCAAAAGAAGATGTGCACTTAACAGGCCATCCCGATGCTTCCTGTTTTAACTTCAAAAACTTGTTCATCATTGATGTGAATAATCCTTCAGAATTTGTGTCTGGATTATATTGGAGTACATTATATTCCCAAATTTCATAAACAGCAATCAATTTATAGCCTTTTTCAACTGCTTTTAAAACTTCGTCAATTACCCACGTTCCTAGTAGGGCCCTTTCCTCCTCGGAATGATTACAACATTGTTCTTGATTTTTTTCATTGCTGCAACTTCTACACAGTGAAAACATGAGTCTATTGTTTTGTTTGATTGGGAGGACAGGATGAAGTAGATTTTCAGGTGGCATAATTTTGCATTTTACAAGTCCATTCATACCTTCTAGTTTCAAGTCAGAACAATGAGTATGAACTTTAGGATGGCCAATGGGAAATTTCCCGTTTTTGCATACCCATGGATATAGGGAGCATACATCTATGTATTGGATTTTTTCGCCTTCTTTACATTTGTAATAATTGTATGTATTTCCTGTTCGACCTCCAAAGAAAGCATCACGAGGATTAAGCGGAGAACTTTGTATAAGTGGATGTGTATTTAAACATTACAAATCTTCCTTACTCATAGTCTTTAAATAATTTTGAAAATCACAACCCCACATTTCAATAACCTCAAAATTGTATGTTTTTAATCTTTTAATTTTTGATTCGGTTTTTTCATACCTCCGATTGAGAGTATCACTTGAGTCTTCATGAAGTGGTTTATCACGATTGTGTTTTAAACAGAGAGGATGACCGTGAAAATAGCATCCATGGTATTCAAAAATCTGTCTTGTTTCTGTGCAGTAGCCATCAACCTTTACGCCATTAACAACAGCTTCTCTTCCTTTGTACGCATGTTGTATGGTTATATTTCTCTTTTTCTCCTCGCAAATCATCCACTTAATTGCTTCTACAGATTGATTATCCATACATCTGTAACCGTTTCTCGGTATTAAGCCAATTGTGTTAGGAAGAAGAAAATTACGCCTGAAAACAAGGTTACAAGCGGAGGCTATCGTTACTGCTTCCAAAAATGGTTCAACATTATTTTGCATAAGAAATAATTTTCTAAATGCTAAACATGCCTCGGTCAATATCTCTACATCGCTCTTGCAGTATTCTTCAAGTTCTTGCTGCATTACAAAATTATCATTTGCATGCTCTGAATGCCATTTCAAAAAATTATTTCGCTCCTCTACTCTCATTGTATCCGGACTATAAAATTCAATAGCCGGTAGTTTCCCGGTATATTTTTCATTTATTTTCATGTTGAATAAATGAGGGAAATAACCTTTTTTTAACACTGATGGTAGATTGAATGCTTTGGGTAATTTTGATAGAGCCATTGGGAAATAATTTAACGAGTCCAGAAATTTGACATTACCAATCTCCATTAAAATTATTTTAGTTCCCCGCATAAGTAATTCGGGGTTAAGGCTTGTTTTTTGCAGTACATAATTTAATATAAATTGATGATCATAAGCCTGACCATTGTGCGCTATCACAATCACCTGTTTGAAATTTTTTCTGACATTTAGAATATATTCCAAAAACTTTTCTATTACATATCCTTCTTTTTCTTCTTGTTCACGTATTATGTGTAGTGAATGCTTACATTTCTGGCAGAAAAATAGATTTGGTATGTCTATACATTGATCACACTTCTGTTTGAATATACATAAGTTGGGTTCGTGTAGTTTAGCGCTACTATTAATTATTTCTTTTTCTTGCCGACTTTCCAAGTCATAGAATATGTATAGGCAGTTTTTGGAACAAGGTGTTCTTATGTCTGGTTGCATATAGCAATGATGATCCCTTGGCACATGCTTGTCACATTGTTTGCAGAAGTATTCATCACAATAATGTTCTCGATGTGATGCGTATGTTTTTAAGCATGAAGAACATCTTTTAATCTGTTCACAAATAGAATTGCTACTCGCAGATCCACCTGCTTTGTGGTTATCGAAACACTGCTTTCCTCTGAAGCTTCGATAGCAATTGTCACATAAAATCTCACAGGATGTCTTAAAGCAAGCTGTTTTGTTTTGACATTGGGGGCATGAACGTACACATCTATGATGGTTTTTCGTGTTATAGGGCACATGACATATTTCACAGTAGTAACTGCAGCAAAATGCTGACGTCAACGATGTTATAACACAATAATGGTTCCTGTGATATAGCAAATTAATTTTTTTTCTTCTAGAGTATCATTTGCGGTAGAGACACCTTCAAATATTATTTTTCTCCCTTTGGTGTCATACTCAAACACAGTAATTTTGTACCCTTTTAGGTGATCTTGGAATGTTTTTAATTCATGAATCCCGCAACCATCCTCTGGTATTCTAATTTTTGTTTCTTCAACGAGTCTCAAAGCTCTTTCTGTTTGGACGTTTCTAACATCCTTTCTTAGTTTTTGAATGTTAATTTCATTATTAACATATGCCAAGGCCACTATCAATGCTCGTGGCAAACAGAGGTTGTCCTTATTTTCAATACGTAAGATCCCCTTACGTTTAGCACATTCTTCGTCAAATGTATTGTACATAGAAGAGGGCTTAATTGATCCTTTGCCTCTTGGCATTTTAACAGCCGTTACTTCCAAGCAAAATTGATCCGTGTTCAACCCTTCTGAGTTGCTCTGGAATATACTGGCTATCATGGTCCATACATCGTTGAACGATAAATCTCCACAATCCCGGAAATTAATCCAGCCACTTCCTCGCTCGCTTGAGAAATTCTTCCCACAAAAAGTTATCCCAATTTTATCTGTAGGGGCTAGATCACATGTAGCTATCTTCAACATCTCGTTCACTGCCTCCTTTACCCACGAAGTTGGTTCTTCATTTTTGGGGATCGAGCGAATCTTAAATTCAATTTTTCGCCCCTTTAAATTGAACCTTTTATTTAGGGTAGTGATATCACTCACAATTTTGATTTTCTAAAAAAAAGAAACAAGAAAAAAAAAGCATTCAGAGAAGAAGAACTATTTTCAATAAAAAACCAAAAACATTTTTAAGTTATTTTTTTGAAATACTTGTATTTTATTTTTTTTTGTTTTTGTTCTGTATATACATTGAATTATTTTTTTTTTAATATTTTTTGCTGAGAGTTAAAAAGCTGGTTTTGACTATCATAATAGTCATTAAAGCTGAAGTTTACCTCTTCAGATGGGAATAATTGTTGTGGAATGTTATGGGATGTAGAGGCTGCTGTGGCTTGTTGCTGTTGTTGTTGTTGTTGTTGTTTCATTTGCGGGTTTTTGGGGGTTGTTGTGGGTTGTTGCCAATGTTGTTGTTGATGTTGTTGTTGATGTTGTTGTTGATTTTGTTGTTGCTGGTTTGCTGACTCTTGCTCCTGAAATATTTTTCATAAATTAGTATTTTTTTTTTAACATATAAGTATGTATTAACTTATATTTCTTTCTATACCTTACCTTACTTTCCTTCTCATGGAAATCAATATGGAATGAATTCAGTCCATACGGAGCCACAACTTCGAAGGCTAAATTAGCTAGCCCCTCGATGTCCTTGTCATCCAGCTGGTTTGTACACCTCTTTGGGAGGTATACCACATAATCGTCTAACTCCAGCATGATGGATGGGCCATATTCAGAATCCTTTCTGAAACCCCGTACAATATTGTATTTTTTTTTCAGCTCCAGCTGAACCAGCCTTTTATATATCTTCTTCTTTAAAGATTCCACCTTTTTAGGCTGAGTGGAAATTTTTGATTTGAGTTTATTTAGAAAACCAGACATTTTTTAAAAATTATAGATATTGTTTAATTGAAAATTAAAAAACGAAAGAACTGCACTTTGGAAGTATTCTTGACGAATAATTTTATATTTTGAAAATGGTCTACTTTTTATACCAAGTTCCTTTTCCATAATTTCAATGACATCCCCACTCTAATCTTAGAAAATCAATATAATTTGTTCGTATGGTTTGTGATCGTACAGGCTAGTCCAAGACTTCGTACGTTATAATTCAAAACAGTTCGATTTTGGTCACTTTGACACATTCAAGAGTACTCATAAACAAAATATACATTCATATGGAAAAGGAAACATAAAATGTATTATTTATGGTATAATAACTTACTATAATAATGATGAAAAATCATATTTCAAATTAAATTTTAATGACTAAATTTTATCTACAGCATGCCAAGATATAAGTTGATATGCATAAGTTCATGCTCAATCTCCTTATTCCTTAAACAAAAATAATAGTCATAGGAAATCTACGAAACCACTTAACATATTTTCACACATCTCTTGAGTTTTCAAAGTGTGTGAAATTTTTAAAACCAAATAAACTCTGATTTCTCATTTGAGAAAATTTTGTACACATAGCACTATGAAAAACAATATAATAGTCAGTTGAACGTTGAAAATATAATTTGATTCCTAGTGATTTTAATGTCCATGGTAATCACATTCAGCAATCAAAAGTAATCACATTCTCAGTTCCATTTCGATGACTGCATCTCATCCATAGTATACCCGAGAAGTTGATATGCACAGCACATGCACAAGTGTATACGCTCAATCTTCTTACATACAAATCCTGTCACATATCTACTAGAAGATTATGAAGGTACCCCAATTAAGGGTGGATTCTACGAACTTGAACTACAAAAAACGAAATTTCCCGACACATTCCTAATTGAAAAAGTTCTTCAAACGGAAAAAAATCAGATATTTGTTAAATGGCTTGGGTTTTCAACCAAACACAACTCATGGATTTCTAAGAAATTTAAGAAAAATTAAACTATGTAATCTCAATACCCAATGCATCGGCCTTAAAATCCAATAAACGCAGTCATCCCCATAAGATTCTACAAATTTATTTTAACTCCAAAAATATTCATCGCTGCAGCACGCGGCACAAATGCATTTTTCAATTGATCATATTCCATATTCTTCTTTTTTTTCTCAATGCATCAACATCCCCTTTAAATCAAATATGTAACCAAATTTCTTACTAGAAACCACACCACTCAAATAGATTTTTCACAACCAGCAACAACTCAGCAAACATACCAAAAGATTCTATAAATAACTTTTTTGTACGCATAAATAGACTTTTTACACATCAACCTACAACTACCCCGATAGCCTAGTGCAAGTGTCACACACCCGACACGCCATAGGCCCCGGTTCAAATCTCAGCCTCGGCAATGCATTCTTTTAAATTTAAATTCCACAATCACCCATAGCGCAGCGGCAGCGGCACCAAGGCGGCCACCTCAAACAAAACATAAACCCATTAACCACCCCCATTAAAAACCCATTAAATAACACCGCGGTGTCCTCAAACGAATTCAAGGGCTTCCATCCCATCCAAAATTTTCACACGCCGTGGTCCACCAATACCTACTTAAGTCAAACCATAACTAGCAAATATGTTTGGTTATCGGTCACCAGAGTTTTAAGGACTCATTTCAATACAATTGAAAGTATGTTTTTCGTTTGAATTCACAAAATCCTGTGGGGGAATTTGTCCTATAATTTACCCCAGTGTGTGATATAAACATACTGACCTGCTTCAGGCGGCAGGGCCGTACACTTTAGAAGCTAGGTAGGTAGGTTAATTAACTGCGACTCTACTGATTGCGTTACCAAAGTACTGCAGTCTTTAAAATCTCTGTGCTCTGTCGATGGCTGATAAAACGTTTTCTGGCCTTGTTTTCAGTGGTTGATAGAAAATTTCAACAAGTTGTAACCGGTGCTTATTAAATTCGGGATTCTAGTCTTTTCTCCATCATGAATGCCCTAACCCCAAGTCTCCAATCAAATGTAAAGCCGACTAATTTCTCTTCATATCTCACCATCATTTCAATTACAAATTTTTACAAATTATTATTAGGTATTGGTCAATCGATTTGACCTTAAGCACTTGTGGTTGGCATCTTCATTATCGACATTATTGTCAGTATCAATTCATAGACAATGCCATCAGAAATCATGTTAACGATCGGAATACCATTCAGCCGCACAACCAAAGAAAATAGCCAATTTTAAAATGAAATAAAAATGCCATCAACTTTCCTTCAAATCCAAATCCCAAACTCACAAGTAAACATATGCAGTCATTTATGCAAATTAAGTCCAGCATGACTATGTTTTTCCTCATGAAACTTTCGCATAAACAAGTGAGACTGACTACATGTTGGAAGTTGGAAGATGGACTCATTGGCATTGGGATGTCCCATTTGTGGTCAAATTGAAGAGAGATGTTATCGGGCTGTTTACGATGTTTATTTTAAAATTACTGCAATTGCAGTAAGTTTACATTCAAATTGAGCACAAGGTCGCATTGGTAGTCAGTAGTCACTTTTGGTCAGGTTTTAATGGACTTGTTTTCTAGTTGAGGATGTTCTAATATCTCGAAAAAAGCGTCTGGTCAAATTGAGCGAAAATCAAGGAAAACCATTCCATGTTAACAGGCAGGGCTTGAATCCAAAATTTACATAATCCCTCAAACCGACCAAAGGGGACTTTAAACAGAATTTCTCAATATTTATTTTTTAAATTAGAAATCGGACTTTGGTCTTTGAAGCTTGATGTTTTCCGACTTGCCCTCTCTATTGTTGCAATTGACTGGCTGGTGAGCGGTGGCTTTCATCAAAGTCACTTTGGATCGAAAAAACATAAATTGAAACCCAATCAGACAATAGACAATCAACAATAGCTCGATTATGACGAAAGTAAAAAATAAATTGTCAACAAAACGTCCGTCATCGTCAGCATGCAATCTGATAGAAGACGTCTTTTTGTCTTTTTGTTTCTGCGAATTGAAATCGTTCTTGTTTCAGCACATGCCACCAACACCGCACCGCCTGCGCAGGTCGTATGGCACTTGAAAAATTAGATTCGATTGTTGAAAGATGAAAAATGAATCCAGGTCGCTCCATTTTTGATAGGGCCACCGTTTCACCGCCCGCCGCTGCCGACAAGTTGTTGCCGCTCGCTCGTACAAGGGTTCAACTAGAGATCAAGTGTTTTGAAATTGATTTTTTATTTTTATTCCAATTTCGAATTGATGGAGTTGAGTTGAGCTGACTGCATGTATCGTAGGTTGATAGATAAAATGTTGATATTATTCTTGTCGATGTTGGATTTTCGTTGTTTATTGCTACTTTTAGTATGTTGTTTTTATTTACGTATTGTCGAGTTGAAATGTCTTTTTTGGGCGTGTTGACAGCGACATGGCTGATCTTTCGATGGTGTTTGGTTTTTGTATTTCTATTTACAGATTTTAGTTTTCGGAAGCAGGGAAATTTGGTTCGTTTTGCTCATTTCTTACTGAAGATGACGGCTGCATGGTCGGCACTTGGCATTGGGTTTGATGAGTTTTTGGGATATTTATGGCGAGTATTTTTATTGTGTTGTCTTGTGCCTGGAGTATGAGAACGAAATTTGTTTTCAAAAGTTTTGAGTGCGTAATGAAAATATGGCATACTATAACGTTGCGTTAAAGTAAACAATCGATTCACCGTACGAATAACCTCATGCACACTGTATCATACAGAACTTTCTTAGACTTCCCTTGGCTTTCCTTGGCTCTCCCTAAGACTTCTGTTGGCATTATACAAGCGTGATGCTGATAAGTGATGACCCCCAATCGCAAAAATCCATTGTTGTGCATTTTTTTGGTTCTGTTCTGTTCCCATAGTCACTCTGATTGTGATTTCCGGGTCTTTCATCGATTTCCACCTATTCATTGGCCTCCACTTGCCTTTGAATTTTGTTGTTGCCACCATCATCGATAATTTTGGAAAAGTTCCATTATAAAAAAACGTCGAACGGATATAATCGTTGCTCGTCGACGGGAATTCTGGGAACTGACGCATGCGGGTTCTGTTCTTTTGTGTGGGCTTCAATTAAGTTACAAAAGTCTCACAAATAAAACTCCATCTTTTGTAAAAACTTCTTGTATTTGCAAAATACTGCCACTATGTATGCATTTTTGAGGATGCAGTCTCTCCTCTTCTCTTTTGTCGATCGCCGCCGTCGTTGTGTGTCATTTGGAAGCAATCAAAACGATCACAACAATCATACCGATCGTTTCGTCATGGATTCGATCCTATCGATCTTCTGAGTCGGTTTTGATGGTTTGAAGTCTTTTGGTGGGTTACCTTCTATCTCTTCCCTCAAAGGGAATCTGATTAGCTTTTGCCTGTTGTAATTATCCCTTTCAGAGTCCCCATATATTCCGACGCAAGCCTGAAACCTCTAAGCGGCTTATTCTTCTCAAAGAAGAATTTCGAATCAATTGACATTTAATGCATTGGATTTGTCATTTTTTATTTTTTTTCCTTTTTGTATGTGTGGTTTGGTGTTGTGGAGTTAATAAGGTGGTGATGGGACATGGGTTTGTCGTCGTCGGTTGGGAATGTGAAAAGCGTTTGACAATGTATTTTTTGTTGATGCTTTGATCCAAAGCCGACGAGGCATTAACAGACGAACATTTTACAACAATTTTTGTTCACAAGAATCAGACTTTCCTAAATGGAATTATGACGAGATATGAAAAGAATTTGTTCGGGTTAAAGTGAGAGTCGCACAAATTTGAGTTAGAGCCAGTATTGACAAACGGAGATAATATGGCGAAAAGATCGAATTAGATAGAAATCATGTCGAATAAGTTCGGGTTAAAGGGAGTTTCGAGTTAAAGAGCGAATATGTCGAACAAAATTCGAGTTGGAGCCTTATGGGGAGTTAAACTTCTCAAAAAGGCTTTAATGTAGGCACCAGATACTGTCAAAAGTAAATACATAACTAAGCTCTACTATTCCAATTTCGCTTTTTAATCAGAGATACCCGTTCAACTGTAAAACTTATCGAAAGTTGAAAGATACCTTCTTCGTAAGGGACAATCGCGTTTGTTTTCGGTAATTTGGTGGGGAATAGGAAATTTATATTCGAAAACGAAAAACGAAAACTCGAAAAAGAAGAATTGTTTACGGATTCGCATTTTAAAAAGGATAATCGTCATTTTATAGAAGCATATGATACTAACTTAACACTGTAAACTGTAGTGTAAACATTGGTGGTGGACCTTCCAAAATGAAAGCAAAATTGGCATACCTAAAGGTTGTGTATTGACACCAGAACTCTTAAGCAGAAGTATGTGGTGTGCTTATGATGGTTTTTGATGACTTTTTAGTTGATGAGATGATTTCTTTTTGTAAGCAAATTTAGAATTAATAACATATAGGTGCAGGTCCAGATATAAGATTCGATGGTGGGGAAGAAAGAGTGCCTATACTTGAACCTAGCGTATTTGAAAGAGTAGTCGATTGAGCTTACAAACAAAATAATGAAATCAGCTGTTTTACTTGGGCATTCAATATTTGATTTGATACTAGCTGATCCGACATTCGTTGTCCTATTAAAAAGGAATTACGTTTTTCGCGTCCTTGAAGCCAGATAGTGTTCCTGACAAGTCTGTTAGCAAAACTCATGATCAAATAAGAATTCAACCGTTTTAAATGATAAATGCCAATGCCATCTGGTTTCAAAACCTTTTTCTTTCAACCATAAAACTCACTAAGGCGTTGAAAAGAGTTTTGGGGGTTTAAAAAAAAAAACCTTTTACGACTTTCGTGTATCTTTCGTAATGGAAAAATTGAGCTCAGGGTCAAATCACGAAACAATTTAAAAATTAAATAACCAAAGTCAATGACTCAAAAAACTTCATATTCGTAACAAAATTTTTGATCAAAATCGCGTGATGTCAAATTGCTCAGCATACATAAAAAAAAAAAACTCAATGATAATGACAATGAATTAAAATTTTTCGGTTTCTGCTCATTGCCCATAATACCCATCCATGCGTTCAATTTTGTTGTATCATCAAAATAACTGAATAAAAAAAAAATGTTAAACAACAAATCAACCAACCATTTTCAAGCTTTGTCAAATTGAACTTCTTTCTTGGCGATCGACCAACTATCGATGTCTTCACAAACTATGAGCTCATATATCCATCAACACCTCAAACCTAATAATAACCATCTAAATACCTGAAGCTTGTTTATGTATCAAATAAATGCAACAACAAACATCCGAACTCGTTCCATGTTAATACAACATTCAAACATATTCCCGCTAATGGTTGGGTTATGCTCCAAATACCATCGAAATTGTAATAACAACAAAAGAAGAAAACAAAAAACTAAACAAAAATAATATCTGCAGAGGAAGAAATTCCTTTTCGGAGCCTGAGGCTGGTCAACGATGACGCCGCACCGCCATCAGATCACACAAGAAATCCATACGCATACCGCTCACCCATATAGAAGAATTCTGGGCACACTCTTGAAGATGGATTTTTTTTGTTTTTCTCTGTTGAATTTCAGGGTCTCGAGGAGGACAACAAAGAAGACAGCGACACTTCTTGTGAAAGAAAGGAATTTGTTTCTTTGTGGCCTTTGGGATATTTTGCCTAAGCCTTTTTTCAAGGAAGATGACATAAAGGACACAATTAATCTTTCCTTTTTTTGTGTGAACTTTTCCATTTTGGTGTTTGAAGTGGCAAAATATGAAATTGAATAAATAAATATGATGGATGGTTAATGGCATTAGGGAGAACTTTTTTGGGACTTTAAATATTGAGAAAAAGTTATAAATAACTTTGGACCATAATTTAAACTGATCAAGACACTGAGAAGGATATACTGCAAGTGACCTTTTGAGAATTGAATCTTCTGGTATTCTAGACCAATTATATCAAAAAAGGATTAGCTTTTAGTTAAGCCCAATTTCGAGGATGGAAGTTATGAAGTTAAGAGTCCAATTTTATGGGTCGCTGATTAGTTTCATCAAAACCTGCCGGTCCAGAGGCCTTTCATCATAAGGAATCCTGGATTATCCGTGTCCCAAATGGGTTTCACTACTAAATTTCGAAAAGCGGATCAATGTTGATGCATTTCAGGACCTAATCAGTGAAGAAATTTACGTTGCTGGTGATCGAGATGGACAAAAACTGATGTTTCGTAGAAATGGCTTAAAACAACAGTTATCAAAAGCCAAAAAAAAATAAGTTTTTAGAGAATCTCTTGAAAACACACTCTCATTTAAATTAATCATCTACTATACAAAATGGAGGACAAATCCTGAACCAAAGGAAAAAGATGATATCAAAAAGGGCACGAAACTAGACATAAATTGAATTTTCGTAAAATGGTAGAACCTGCTAGCCTAAGGTCAAAGAATGACAGCTGCCTATGTTGATTGATAGATTCAACAGAATTAATTTATTCAGCAAAAATAATGTTGTAATTAATGTTTCATTTTTAATCGACCATATTTCTCCTTGGCTAACAAAAAAAAAAATATTTAACTGGAAATGTCATTTAAAAATTAAAAATTAAAACTAGAAAATAGAAAATAACTTACATGTTTTATATGGATGAAACCCTCTTTGTTGACCAGACCCTGAAACGAATAAAAACATAAAATAAATCAAGTGTGTTTTTTGGAATGAACAATAAAAATCAACCTTCAAAAGGCATTTTTTGTTCGAAATCATTTCAAAAATTCTAATCAAACCATGCGATTCCCGAAACGATTAACAGATTAAAACAAATAGCTAGAATCTATTCAAATATCAAACATTAAAAAAGGACCTTTCATTTGATATCCTGTCCAGCAAATTTTACACACGAGCAGGTATGCGACAGAAAACACATTTTTTTGATGTGTTTTGGATGAATTTTGCTTTTGTTTTCACAAAAATGAAATTAATCCGCTATTCGCTTGAACACGGAATCGTGGCCCTCATTAAAATACAGGCGGAAGAGAGATATCCTTTTTTTTATTTCATAGGGATTGACCAGAACCATATCGACATCAGGCTCCTGTTTTTTTTTTCAAATTTAATACTTGAATGGTTTAGGTTTTCGGCTATTAAAATTTAGATTGAAGAATTTTTTCTTTAGTGAAATTTATTGATTTTAAAGCCGAAAAAGGATTTCCAACGCGAGTTATGGTTTGGATTGGCTTAAGTCTTTTTGGTTCATGGAAAAGGTTCTCATAAAATTGTTGGTTTAAACTTTAGGTTCGGAGGTCTTATGTAGCCGTGTGGTATCTATAATATTTATGACACCGATGTCATGGTATACTTATTTGCCTTACTAACTAATGAATAATGAGAACGACAACGTTTTGAGTATGAATATTAAATGTGAAATCATCTTGGATAAGCTTCAGCCAACTGATGAGAAATCGATATCCGCTGAGCCGCTGATTTAACTTCAAAAATAACTTAGATATTGACAAGAAGAATTTCATGCAGTTTTCTTTCAAAATCAGAAAGTGTACCGAACGCTGATAGATCAGCATTATCAGCACGATCAAAATTTTGCATGTCAACAATTTTATGTTAACATGCTGAACGTGATTTTTGTCATTTAACTGCGTTTCCCCACTTGGAAATTATCAGAAAAATGCTATCGTTATAATTGATCAAATTGCTTCCTTTGAACTTATTTTTGTAAATATTCCGTACTTCATGTTTGGCAACTAAAATCTTGTATTTGTTTCCAGATAATGAATCGATTTCAATTCCTCATTTATTTGCCAATAAATAAACAAAATAATCCAATATTTAAATAATGATAAAAAAAGCAGCCCTTCCAACATTTCAACATCTCTCGACACTTCATTTTGCTGCGGAAACAATATTCACTTAAAAATGATTTATGACAGAAATCTGCTGTATAACCAGTTTTATGTTTATACGAAAAACGTCTACCCATTTCATGTTAGATTGACTAATTCTTCAAATCATCGAAAGAGACAATCACGCCCGAGCTTCCTGTCTAATACAACACACAACAACAACAATAAGACAACATCAACATAAAATAACTACAATTACAATAAAACATCCAGCAGCTAAAAAAAATTGTACGTGCCAGCTCCGACGCGCGACTGGAGTTCACTCAATAAGAATGATTTGGTTACCTTAAAATATATAATATGCAAAGGATTGAATTCATATATTCATACATCTATTCATAATAATTTGATAAAATATATTATACTTAAATACTTATGGTAAGCAATATGAATGTCAACAACTTTGTTTAAAACGTTCTTACGTATTTTTTAATGAATCAATGTAGTTACTTCTACAAATATTTTTGTAAATAATGAAAAAATCTACAAAACTGCATCATTACATTTTCAGAACAGTTACATTTCTTATCAACTTTTCATTAATTAATGATGAAAATTCAAATGGGTCCACATTTATCGTGAATTATTGCATACAAAATGGAATTGAATGTTGATAAATTCTACATTGAATTAAAGCCTGAAGCCTTGTGCTTCTTAAGAGATCTTAATCTTGAAGATCCGATTATTAGAACGCACGCTAGGATGCTTTTAATCGAAAAACAACGATCGAATTTTGGCCATAGCGGGATTCTCCCACAGGTGATGTGTCATTTTGTACGAACCAAGCAGGTCGTTTGTGTGCAATTATATTTATTTTAAAATCGAGATTGTGAGGCTTGTAATAGACGTATCCTTACAAATAAGGTATCAAAATCACCGTTATTTCATGTAGGTTAGACATATGGAAATTTCAACAACCAGTCTATAGGATTAAAACTTATATACCAATTTATGTGAAAATGTCTTAATTGGCCGTATTAATGAGTTACCGTTATAATTAAAGTATAATAAATTGAAGAACATGAAATTCTGTATCATGTGTGAAAATTTCACCGTTCTACGTTGAAATCTCTGTTCAATAAAATAGATTCGACGTGGCACTAAAACTTTCACCCCCTATTTTCACCCCCCCTCGGTTATTTTTTTTTTAAACTTTGAATGTCATACTTATTTATGTTTAGTCAAAAGCCATACAAATGAGTTTTAAACTTCTAACCTAATCGACCTCCATACAAACTTTGACCTAACATTTCAAACCCTTGTGACCTTTTCGACCCCTTTTATTGCGTTAAAAAACACCGTGTGCCCTTCTCCAGATTCTAGTCTGTCTTACTACCAAATTTCATCTATATCAATCCAGTAGCTTAAAAGTTATTAAAAGTTAAAAAAAGCGTTAGTAGACAATTTTTTATAACGCTTTTTTCAATGATTGATTTTCCTATCCATATTTTTTCCATACCGGGGTCTATATATGAATCGATTCTAAAGGAGTAAACTCCAATAACAGTTCATTTTCATAATTTTTATGACCACTCGTTCCACCCACTTCCAAAATTCCATTCCAATTTCAATAAAATACAAAAAATAGTCATAAAAAAATTAACAATAAAACAAAACAATGACCAGAAATGTTGCCAAATGCCTTACAACGAGAACGACCCTAACAAATGTTGCAGACACTTGTGTCTGAAGCACAAAACTAAACATACATTCCACACTGAAATGCACTCAATCCACATCCACTCATTAATCATTTGAGTCCGACAAAATGTTTGCCAGTTGCTTCCTGGCCCTGCAACTTCAACACGCAAACAAACTGAGCAACACCAGTTTGTTGCAATGCTGTCGAACGTACTGCAAAAGCAATATTTGTATTGCTTTAGCTTGGTACGTACTGCCGTACTGCACACTTTTTTTTTGTACTACTTTTTCATTTTTATATTGCCATTTGTATTGCTTTTTCGGGGCGAAATCACAGATGAGTTTAAAAGGGAGATGGGAAACCAAGCTGTCAAAATGACAATGCCTACAAGCTATGGTTCAAGTTTACTGCAAGAGTATACGTGTTTTCATTTTTGTTGCTGTTTTTCCCCATTTATTCACATACACGAGGTAACGGAAAAATTAAATTTGCGGTATCTGGAGGGTAAAACGTTAGTCAGTTTCCAATCTACTTTTGTCTCTGGGCGAAATGTTGTGGTAGCAAGCACCTGGTTCCCACATCTCAACATAGATAAAGTTACATGGAGATCTCCTGATCAATCAACCATCAACCAGATTGATCACATTGGAATTGACCGACGGAAAGCACTTGTCCAGCATTCTAGATGTTCGAACTTTCTGAGGAGCCAACATCGACTCGGACCGCTACCTCGTCGTAGCCAAGGTAGTGCTACGAATATCACGACAACGGCCAAAACAAGGAAATGCTGCAAGAAAATTCAACGTCGGACGGTTGCAATCGCAAGAGATCGCCGTAACCTCTTAAGGAGTCCTATGCCGCCAACATCAAGTATCGAAGACCAGTGGCAACATTGCCAGAAAGCAGTTAGAGATGCCGCCTCTAATCTGCTCTGTTTCATACAGCTACCAAAACGAAACCCCTGGTTTGACGAAGAATGCAGGCAGCCCCATGCAGCCAAGCAGGAGGCATACAAAGTGGCGCTGCATAGAGGGACAAGAGCTGCTCCCGAGCTCCGTGAGCAAAAGAAGAGAGAGAAACTCCGGTTTCTCAGGAGAAAAAACAAGGGAGCATGAGAAGCGTCATATCGAGGATGTTGAAAGAGCCCACAGCTGGAATGAAGATCGGAGGATTTATCGGAAGGTAAAACAGCTGGCTCAAGGTCATCGAGCAAGAACAAGGGAACATCATAGTAGAATCGCAGTCAAAGCTGGGAATTTTTAAATACCACTTCTGCAGACACTATAACGGCAACGACGAACAAACCCCCGGCGTCTGACAGGAGCCTTTCATCGACCCGATGAAAGGTTGGCAACGAGCTTACGGAATCTTTCCACTTCAAAAAAGGATTCAGACAAAGGCGATGCACTGTCGTGCGATTTCTTTAACACCGTTCTTGAGAAGATAGTGCAAAACTCCACCGTCAAAAACCAGAGGCACTATCTTCCAAAAATCTGTTCAACTTCTTGCGTACGCCGATGATATTGATATAATGGGAAGAACACAGCGTGATGTCAATGGCGCCTGTGAGAATTGAGACAGAAGCGGCAAAAATGGGTTTAGCCGGAAACAAGGGAAAAACGAAGTATATACTGTCTTCGAGGAAGGACACCCAACACCGAGGGCTCAGACAGAACGTCACAATAGAGGCATACAGCTTCGAGGTAGTAGAGGAGTTTGTCTACCTAGGCTCCGCTGTTAACACGGCAAATAACACCAGCGCGCCGAGATCAGACGAAAAATAACTCTTGCTAATCGCTGTTTCTTTGGGCTAAGAAAGCAATTGAGTGGAAAAGCCCTCTCTCGAGCAACTAAGGTAAAACTGTACAACACCCTCATCATCCCTGTCCTGCTGTATGGTGCAGAAGCATGGAACCTGACAAAATCGGAAGAATGTGCCTTAGGCTGTTTCGAGAGCAAAGTTCTTCGGGTCATCTTTGGCCCCATGTGCATTGATGGGGAATGGCGAAGAAGATTTAACAGCGAACTTTACGGGTTGTACAACGACATGGACTTAGCCAGAAGGGTCAAGGTCCAGCGATTCAGATGGTTCGGTCATTTAGAGCAGATGAACACCAATACTATGTAAGTATGTATCTAAGTTTATTTTTTGTTATAAATAAAAATAAAAATAAATATGAATTAAAAAAAAAATTATATGCGTATTGCTTTTGTCCAAAAATTATGCAAAAATTTTTGGAATGTACTGCTTTGGATTTTTCGAAAACGACAGCACTGGTTTGTTGTCGAGGAATGTTGCTCGACCAGTTGTATGGTTTGTTATCAAAAGAAGAAACGACTCATTCTGGTAGTCATTGCTCAGCCAATTGATCAGCCTCAGTCTTCATAGAATATAATCCACATTCTACATCATCTTATTCATTTCAACCATAAACATAAACAAATTTTGATATACACGATCGTTATCAACATTCGGTGGCTCAGTTAAAGCTGAATCAACGTCGAGTTAGGATGGATTTATGAATTTTGTCCGACACAAAAATTCATACTCAAAGATACCGCTCCCATTCGCTCGTTTTGCTTGTTGTTTTGGAATATTTTGTGCATTTCGTGTGTATCTCGGCATTTTTTGAGAAAGAAAAAAAAATTGTTTCACATCAATGATTTCGTGACTTCTCTGAATTCCTTAAACGGCGAATCTGACCGAATTTCGAAGCGAATAAGGAAATTAGTTTTAACGTGGATATTTAAATTCAAAGTGAAAAGTTTTGTTATCTTTCTCAAAAATCGAAAAAGGAAGAATAAAACAAAACAAAAAATTGGGAAAAAAAGGTGCACCTGTGCAACTTTTTTGTTTGGTGATTAAATAATAAATATTTGTTGTGTCTTCACCCTTTTCTGTATCGTCTTCTTGTGTATCTCTCTTAAAAGATACCAATATTGAAATCGAAGATATTGTATCTGTCTATCTATTGATGACAACGACCTTTTCCTCAACCGGATTAATTAAGATAAAACAACACGAAAACCATAAAACAGTGACAGTGGAAGTGCAAGTTCATCGCATCGCATCGTCTTCGTCATCGCTGGAAAAAGAGGAAAAATCAAAAGAAGAAAAATATTTCTGCGTAATACTAGCTGAAAACGGATTAAAACGACCTTGTGGATTATTATCTTTCACTTCTTTCTATAAGAAGTTCTTTCTTATTAGAAAAAAAAACAGACAAATTTTCAACATTTGCAAAGAACACGGTAAGTCGAGATTTGTTGATCTTTAGATACATCTCTATACCAGGTTGAATGGCATTTTATAGATACAAGCATTTTTTGTTGCAATGCACATTCTCCGATGCCCAGATGTAGAGATAAATGAATTGCGTGGTTTAGATTGAGATTTTTCCCCCTTGTTTGTTGTTTTTCCCTAAGCCGGATTGAGGATCTTCAAGATAAGGTACAGGCAGGAATTCCATCAGGAAGAGTTGTACGTAACTTGTTGTCTTGTGGATGATTTAAGATACATTTGTTGGGTATTAACCGCAGACAGACTTGAAATTATACCTTTTTTGTGATTTTGATATGCAGTTTGGGTCCAGTGTATAACTTGTGTGCGATTGAGGGAATTGAAATGCCAGAGGTTGTTGCTAGAAGGATCTGGTCGTAAGTCCAGTTTGATGTTGAACTGATTGGTGTTTTACTTTTGTATTTATAGATTGTTTTAGTGATTTTACACACGAGAGTATTTTGTAATGTTGAATGGCGCCCAACGTCGAGTTTTTCTATGGAATTTCCGATAGTCATCTTTTGATGAAGCTTTTAGTACTGATTGAACAAGTGCATTTGAACTTTGGAATAAATCAATTGAGATAGTCATAACATGGCAGTTTCTGTTTTGAATTATTGATATTTGTTTCTAGGGGGAGATAAATGTACTTAAATTTCATACAAATCCTGTTGTGGGGTGCCCATCTGCTTGTAGTTGATGAATCTTTATTAGTTTTATTTGCTGTCGTGTTGTCTGAATACAATTCTGAGAATTCTGAGAAGATTTGGTTTGGCTTTCAGAATTAATTTTTTTTCAACAGAAGGCTAGAGATGTGTGAAGTTTTTTCTATAATTGTGAATGATTATTGTAGAATGGATTCGAAACTTCTAGTTTTTTTTTAGTCTGTATTACCTATACTCAACTTTTACCATGAATCCATTGATTTCATGTTTGGTAGTTTGAAGTCTGGGGATGGAGATCCTCAGGGTGAAATCTTAGAACCAGTACATTAAAAAAAGAAGTTTGTTGTTTATTCTTACTTCCACTTGTTTGTATCTATTTTTTCAAAAAGTAGGTACTATGGTTTTCAAAATTAGTTTTTGGAAGGTCTTGTTCAAATTCTTGGACATTAATTAAAGATGGAGTTCCACAGGGTAGAACCTTACGCCCAGTACATTTTTTTTAAAGAAATTTGTTGTATATTCTTTCTTCCGCTTGTTTGCTTCTATTTTTGCCAAAAAGTAATATGGTTTTCAAAATTAGTTTTTGAAAACCTAAGACCCTTTTCCTCTTCGCAGATCAAGTTTGTGTTTCATTTCGATGATATCCAACAACAAAATTTGTGAAAAAAACGAAACTCGACCCTTTTTACTATTTTTTATAAATTTTAAAATGAAAACTCTTTAAATTAAAAATTAAAATTTAAAATTTAATTCCCGTGAAATTACATAATACACAATTAAACCAAATTAAAATACAACGGAAAACGAGTTCGGTCTTACAAGAAAAAGACCTTTTAATTTAGATTATTAATTAAATTAAAAATTATCACAGAATCTGGACATTAATCTATTTGTTTATTTATTGCTATTATTATTATTTTGGTTTGGGGACTGTAATCCCTCATCACGAAAAATTCATTGTCAAAAGAGTCAAATAACGTTTGACGTACGTTCCGTAAAAAAAAGCCGAGCCAAAGACCCCGCTCGAATGTAATTAAAATTCCACATAATAAAATGCTTGCAATTGATGTAATTTACAAAAACAAATACGTAATAGTCATTCTGTGAGCTCACACATAATGAAAAATCCATTTATCCACTCCCTGTGTGCCTGATGTTCACATATTTATACTTTTGTGTTTTTTTTTTTTTAAAGACCGAAGCATAGCCACTTAGTCATGCAATAAAAATGCACAATGCAGCGGCAAAAAACTCGATAATTTACACGCACTGTAAGCGGGTACTTTTGTTGTTGTACGATTTCAGAGCTCCCCCAATTCGATAGGTTGAAAAAAAGTATCTATACATATAAATTTTCATGATCACGATACTTGGAAAATCGCAAATAAACAAGAGAAAATCCACCCATCAAGGTTAATGTCGCAATAGATACAAAGGAACAAAGCCTTCAAAAGAACAAACAGTATTCTCCATCATGCATTGCCACGCTTGGGGGCGTTTTTTTATTGCTTCTATGTTGCACCCATTTTAAATCGCATGCAACTTTTTTGTATTCGTTTAAGTGTCAATAAATTAACCTATCAACTTTGAGCTAATGCAGTTTAAAATGTTGGAAATGCAAAAATTTACATACGTAACGTAACGTTTAGTAACTTGCTGTTAATGTTTTTAAGTAGGTATGCATCTAGATAAGCAATAAAGTGTATAGACATTCTTTTGCTATTCCTTAAGCCAGAGGGTAAATGACAACTACATTAGTCACTGTCTTTCGACATTTTCAAATTTTTTTTCTTCTTTATGTTTAATTTTCCTCTACTCTCGTGTCAGACAAAATAATGGCAAAAGAACCTTAACCTCATGAAGGTTTACAACTACCGCTCGTACTCGTTTGTTGCAAGACGACAACACAGGCACAAAAATAAAAAACTTAGAAATGGTCAAATAAACTGTATGAACTGAACGAACAACATGAAGACAAAAGCACAAAAAAAAGAGACGACGATGATGAGAGATAGTGAGAACAAACATCGAAATGAAAATTCTTTTAAAATTGTTATTTTGACTTGAAGGGTTCTTATTTTTTGCTTTTTTGCACGGAAGAGATTTGAAGAGATTAAAATGTTATTTAAGCTTTCATTATTCGTTTGAAAGTGGTTAACATGCAACTTGAATATTATTTTCATACGAAGAACAGGCAGTGAAGCGTTTAACTGTGTGTAAGATAGGTTAAGAAGATCCTTTGTCGTTAGAATGCATTCCTTAATTCTGATATTCACCTTGCGAAACTTAGTTTTATTAAATTTTGATCCAATTCAATAGCATCGTACTTAAAGCTTTAGAACAAAGTTAAAGAATCCCTTCATGCGCAAGAAGATATTAGATTTTGTAAAAAGTACAGGCCTATGTTTCAGCCTTGAGGCACTCCATCTAGTTTCCCTCTTTTAAAGCTTTGAATCAAGGCCAACTAAAATCGTCAAGACGACAACACTTTTACGGACTTAGATGAGGTTACGGACGCTTTCGGCGGGATTGTCCCGATTTCAGGCTGCCTGTCCCGTTGTCCCCAGCAACAACCAAAAAGTCCCGCTTTTGCCAAGCAAATACAATTCAAACACTTACATTTCTCTTTACATTCAAATTCATTGCACTTACACCACGCGAAAGACGGTGGTTACTTGACACTTTTTAACCACACGTAATACTACCTTTGTATATGGAATTTACAGTAGTTACGGCGTCGGGAATCGACGACAGCGACGTCTGGAACGCGATACAGAACTAAAATTTTGTATATAAAAAACTGACAGCGCCAAGACGGGACGATTTTCCAACTTAAGAATCTCTAGGCTGCAAATACTATAAATTCCATATACAAAGATACTACTAACACATTGACAACATCTCCAACACGCCGTTTTTTTTTGAGATCGCACAAGCACATAAGGGTGAAAATTAATATAGCCGCCTGTTTTCGCTTATCGCAATTTTTTCTTGGAAATTTTGCATGTAATAGTAGCTTATGTACATATGTAGTCGTAGAGTGTCCCAACTCATTGTAGATCAACTCTGACATTGACGGCTACGTATTTCTCATTCATCTCAACTCCTGAATGAATGTTACCTAATTGATATTTACGGCAAGCGTTGTTTTGTTTTAGTTAGACTAACGCAGAGGGAAAATCGAATTAATTTGTCAATAATGAAAAAAATTGCTAAAATGCCTAAGCGCAAGTATGTTTTTAATAATAATTTGCAAAATAAATTTCCGTTTATTATAAAAGGACTGGTGAGTCTGATGTGAAGTGTGAAAAGTGCGGCAAAGTGCTAGCGATATTGAGAAACATCTTATATAAAAATGAATGTTTGTATGTATATTACCTATAGACTCATAAACTACACATTGATTTGATTATGTAATAATATTTGGAAAAGTTGTTGTGCATAAACCCGGGATGGTTCCTGAGTTGGAAAAACTAATTTTTATTGAATTACGTGCGAGAAAAACGCAAATAAAAATTGGGTACCTGTAAATTGTTATCGATAATTTCGTTGATTTATCGATATTTTCATTCGATATATTGACCACAGAGCAGATACAGAGAGAAAACCTCCCAAGGTGTTTTGCCGCGAAGCTAGGCAAATTGACGGGCCACGCTTTAAATTTACACTAACGTACATGTGTGCATACATTATACGCAGCTGATTCTGATTACATGAGAATGCATGCGTAATTACACGAACAAAAATACCACAAATCACTAGATAGAAATACGAATAATCTATGACCACAAATATTATGGAAAGAATAATTGTTGTATGATCCGGGGACATACAATAATGTATGATCCAAGGACATACATAAATGTATGATCCAGGGACATACAATAATGTATTTTTCAAAGTTTAATATATAGCTCATTTAACAGATGAGTACTGTGGTGCACCAATCGGCCTATGGAAGCACTAACTTGCTAAGAGAATTACGACATTTATCAACTAGCGCCATACCGGTGGCCAGAGGTGACTCTAGCTTTTACAGAGAATATAAGTTTAATATATAGCTCATTTGACAGATGAGTACTGTGGCGCACCAATCGGCCTATGGAAGCATTTACTTGCTAAGGGAATTTTGACACATGTCAACTAGCGCCATATCGGTGGCCAGAGGCGACTCTAACTCTTACAGCAAAATATAAGTTTAATATGTAGCTCATTTGACAGATGAGTCCTGTGGCGCACTAGCCACACTCCGTCAAGGATTTTTTGAAATTCATTGGAATGACTATGGAACCAACAGCTGAAAATTCATTGAACCATCCCAGAAACCTTCGGGAGTTTCATTTAATTCTTCAAATCAAGGCAGGACGACGTCTGCCGGGTCAGCTAGTTTAAAATAAAAAAAGCACAGGCTTTCCGATCAAGCTGCTGCTTCGAGTTCGTCAATGCTTACTTTTTAAAAAAAAAACTTATTCAACTTATTATTGTAGCTGCAGCGGAGGGTGTGTGGGCGTATTACACGGTCCAAGAAAATCATAGCTCTCGTTCAAACGACTAACTGTGCTTCTAATTTAATTCAAAAAATATTTTTTGTTTTTTAATAAATAACTAGCTGACCCCGCGAACTTCGTCTCGCCGCCCTTCAGAGCAACTCTAATAACAATTTTATCTTTGAAAACCAATGAGTTTTCCGAGTTTTTCATCAAAAACTTTCTGTTTTCCATTCGAAAAACCATTTTGAAATTTTCCAGTTTTCCATTTGAAAACCAATGCACCTGCAATAATATGCAATTCTCTCTTTGAAAACCAATGAGTTTTCCGACTTTTTCATCAAGAACTTTCATTTTTCCATTTGAAAACCCATTTTGAAACAAAAAATACTACATTGTATGCATGCTCCTGTTTAGTACACCTTAGGTTAGGTTAGGTTAAAGTGGCTGTCATGGATGTTAAGAGACACACTTAGGCCAATCAAAGGCCCATTGTGATACCACATGAATCTAAGAAGGCTTTTCTTCGAAGGCTCATTGAAACCAATTAGAGTTCCTTACGAAACGTAGAAGATTTATTATGTTAATGTGTTCGAGATCGTTTAGATCATTGTAGAGGTAGTCCCCTAAGTGAATCCTACGTTTATGAGCAAGAGCGGGACAGGTGCAGAGGAGGTGAAGAACTGTCTCCTCCTCCTCTTCATCCATACAGCTTCTGCAGAAGTCATTAGAAAATACGCCCAGTCGCGCAGCGTGTCTTCCAATTAGACAGTGTCCGGTAATGACACCAATTAAGGAGCTTATATGCAATCTGCTTAGAGATATCAGGCATTTGGATCTCTTTAAGTCCAAATTTGGCCAAATGTTTTTCGTTGCCTGACAGGTGGTTATGTTATTCCACCTGATGTTAGTTCTCTTAATAGCATCTTGTTGTAGCAAAAGTTTACATGCAGCGATTGGTATACCAACATTAGCCATTTGTGGTTTAATAGGAAATGTTGTACCATGTTTGGCGAGTTCGTCGGCTTTGCAGTTTCCTGGAATGTCTCTATGGCCCGGCACCCAGTGAAGGTGAATGCTAAACTGTTGTGCCATCTCCATTAGAGACGATCGACAGTTTTGGACCGTAATCGAGTTTGTAGAGACAGAGTCCAGGGATTTTATAGCTGCCTGACTGCCTGAGAAAATCCGGATATCAGATGTGGATACCACGCTTTTTCTGAGCCATTACAGGACCTCCTTAATCGCCAAAAGTTCTGCCTGGAACACGCTACAATGATTTGGAAGGCTGAATGAGAGACTTAGTTTTAGTCGTTCGGAGTACACACCTCCACCAACCCCATCATTAGTTTTCGATCCATCTGTATAGAAGTGGATTGCCTCGTCTTCCAGGAATGTTTTATTTTCCCAGAAGGAACGGGGAGGGATAGAAGTTTGAAAGTTTCTATCGAACTGTAGTTGAGGAATGGTGTAGTCTGTGTGCTTTGGAATTGATTCTAAATAATTAAGAATAACAGAGTGGCCAATGTTGTTGTTAGTCCACTGTGAAGAGGCATTCAGGCGAATAGCAGAACTAGCAGCTATTTGTTTGCTGATTATGTCCAGAGGTGTTAGATAGAGTAGGGTGTCTAGTGCCGCAGATGGGGTTGTACGAAGTGATCCGCTTATACTTAGGCATGCTGAGCGTTGCACTTTACTAAGCTTATCGCAGTTCGTTTTTACGTCCAAGGCAGTCCACCATACTGACACACCATAAAGAAGAATCGGTCTGATTACCGATGTGTATAGCCAGTGAGTGATTCTGGGTTGCAAACCCCATTTGCTACCAATGGCTTTCTTGCAGGTGAAAAGAGCTACCGTAGATTTTCTTATTCTTTCAAGTATGTTGCTCTTCCAATTTAGTTTTCTATCTAATATAAGACCCAGATATTTAGTTTCATCTGAAAACTTTAATTGGACACCGTTTATAAAAGGAGGGTCGATGTGCGGAATTTTATATTTCCTAGTGAATAGGACCAAATCGGTTTTGTGTGGGTTAACGCCTAAACCGCACCGATTCGCCCAAAGTGATAGCTAATTTAGAGCGTTTTGTAAGAGTTCTTTTAAGGTATTTAGATGCTTTCCTGAAACAGCTATAGCAACGTCATCAGCATAGGCTATCACTCTGAATCCCTCTCTATCCAGACAGGTAAGAATTTCGTTAACTACCAGATTCCAGAGTAGAGGGGAGAGAACACCACCTTGCGGCGTACCTCTGCTGACAGATCTTCTTGCGGAAAAGCCGCCGAGTTCTGAGTTAATTATTCTGCTATTAAGAATAGTACCTACACCTTACATGCAAATAATAAAAAAAAAATCCCTAAGAATCATCTACAGACTAACACGAACAAAATAAAAAATAAATTAGCCAAATCCGTCCAGCCGTTTGTGAGTTATGCGGTTATACACGAACAGGATTTCATTTTTATATATACCTATGTATAGATATGTGAGATTTGGTAAGCGTCCCGTTCTGTCACGAAAAAAAAATGGTCACGTTAGGTATGGGCTGTGTGGCATTTGGCCCATTGCTAAATGCTTTCTAGGAAAATTGAGGAAATGTTTGCTGTGAAACCATTTTTGGTAAAATCTCTGCTGCCAGCACCAGGAAAAATACTCAATTCCGAGCTCAGCAAATGAATTTGATTAAGGCCTTTGCTTAAATCTGAACAGTATCTATACTTTGTATTATGAAATCCTCTCTTTCTTAATCAACCTTTCATTTTGGCACGATTTCGTAAAAAAAGTGGTTAAAGTCTTATCTGCCTTCAATTTCAATTTCCTCTTCTTACATAATTCAACAAATTTGCAAACAAAAAACTTCAACTAGCCCTCAGCAATCACTCCAATTTGATAGATTAAAACAAAAACTAGCTCAAAAAGTGTGGGTGTCTAAATCCAACCCTCTGGCACTCCATGTAATTCCTCTCCCAAAGCAAATTCTTATAAAATTCTTCTGAAAATTTTGCATTGACACTAAACAACAAAATTTCAAACACCTACCAATTTGAGAAAATCTCAAAACAAATTTCATGAGATTGAAAATTTTTTCCCTGCTTAGAATTTTCCTGCATCATCAACGTCTCGTGCTGCTTGTGTACAATTGTGATACAAATTCCAAGCTTGCTTACGACTACATAATATCTATGGTCTTATTTCGTTTTTCTTCTTAATAAATTATATCAACTCACCGGACGACGGATATTACATCCACCTCTTTTGAGAGACATAGCTGTTGTTGTTGCTGTCGGTGGTCGTTGGTTGGGTCGGTTGTTGGGCTATGGTATGGATATAAAGTATGTCTTAAGCGAAAGTATGCGGTAAGACGACTTTTTTGCTTGAGTTTGTGTTTTTTTTGTCTTCCTCTTTTTTTTGCCGGTTTGTTTTTTTGCCATTTAAAATTTTCGTGGAAAACAAAAACGACCGACGATGTGGTCGTTTTGTAAAAAAGGTATTTAAATATCCAACTACTGACTGACCACGTAACTTTTTACTGTCAAAAAGCCTACAAGCAAATAAAATCAAACTTTGTGGGTGGAGGGGATTAAAAATTTGTGGTTAAGAATTGGTTTATTTTGGAGCATTAAAAGGAAGAGTTACACTTTTAATGTTTTGATCAAACAGAACTTTAAATTAAACAAAAGTAAGGGGGAAGTAGAAGCCACCGGAAATGCGGTTATACTACACTATCGAATTTTGTTTATAATTTCGTCCCCAAACGGATGCTGGAATTAACATTAATCTAATTGGTCTGCAGTTGAATGAGATTTTTTTCGAAAATACAAATTTGCCTTTTGTTGCTGCCTAATTGTGTTCGTGAATCATTATTTGACGAGGTCGGATAGAAATTTCGCAGAATTCAAATCACTTGTTTCATTGACGCTAAGCTGATGTTATGTGTCATTTTGTTTTTATTGAAAAACACTTTGGCATGTGGTTGGTGGGTCTTGTGATGCGTTAGCAGAAGTTTAACATCTGAAAAGAAAAAAATGTGCACGACTCGGTCGTACGAACTTGCTCCTGTATTCCAAATTATAACTCATAAGAAAATTTAATTCGTAAATAAAAATTTAAATTGAAATATCAACCTAAAAAAAAGATTTAATCTGAAAAAAATTATGTCATATCATTTCTTAAAAAATTATTGATTTTCCAAATTTTTGTTTTAAAAATCGTCGGAGCGGTTTTTTTTTAATTAATTTTTTGTATATAAAATTTTTCGAAAATGTCTTAAAATTAATTTGGGTATGCAGTATTCAAGAATGTGTAACTATACATTTTATAAGTAAATTTCAATTTTTAATATTGATCCGTTTTTGAGATAAAGAATTTTGAAAAAAAAGTTTAGAAATATTTTTTAAAAATCCAAAATTTTTTTTGAAATTTTTTTGAATACAAAATATTACTTGGGCAATATACACGTACCTTCAAAAAAAAAATTACTCTGATCGGATTTTTATTTTCCGAGAAAATCTGATAACAAAAAAACGGTTCTATGGGCGGTACCGTTTTGGAGCAATACAAAAAAATTTTTCTTACATAAAATACATCAGAGTTTTAAATAAAAATTTTCAAGGAAGTTTAAAAAAAATCGTAGGAACCGTTTTTGAGAAAATTGAAACTTTTGGTTTTTGGCCAAAAAAATCGTATGGTGGCTACCCTAAATTTTGATCTTAAAAAAAAATCAAAAAAACGACCCACGCGAATTCGCTCAAACCCTTAATTTTCAAGTTTCAAGTCAATCGGACCAGAGGTTAAGGCTGTAGGTGCGTTTACAGACAGACAGACAGACAGACAGACAGACGGACGGAATCGCCGGACCCACTTTTTTCGACTTCTCTATCATCGTAATGTCATATCTCATCATTACCTAAAATTTTTTTTTTTTTACGAATTCAAAACTTGCCATATATTCTATATGTCGCAAGTAAAAAACAAATGTGTGACACTGTTGCTAAAACTCCTGTTTTTTGACATTGTTCGAAACTTTGTCATACATTGATTTTGTACAAATTGAGTCAATTTATTCTATATTTTTGTTTTTTTCTCTGAATGAACTCTACCCGTTTATTCTGTTACAAGTTTTGTAGATATTACGTTCCACAATATCATTTAAAGGTTTCACTTAAGCACTATTCAAATGAGCACGAACAACGACCAACGAATGAACGAAAATTCGTCGATTTTTACATTTCTTTCACATGAGAGTTGCGAATGAACAGCCAAAACACAAAGCAAGAATGATTTTTGAGGTTATACGCGCGCGAATATTTTGTTCGTTGTGACTGTGGATGATGTGGAACGCGAATAGAGTTTGGCAGTTCGTATTAACTAGAATTCTTTTCGCGACAAATAAATTTGTTTTCTTAAATTTATTAACATTTTAGAATAAAAAGTTAATTTTTGCATCATAAATCAAACATAAACTTTACTTTTATCGTTTTGTTGAGAATTTGCAAGGAAATACGGCTTCAAACGTATCTAAAACAACTTTTCTTCATTCATTCCTCGTTCGTTGGTCGTGCTCATGTGAATAGTGCTTTAATCCTTTGTGAAATCTGATGTCTTTCTATGTTTATAAAACACGTTCCACAACAACGCTTTACAAGGTAAACATAAAATTTACGTCCCTAAATGAATTAGGAACCTGTCTTTTTAACGTTCATCCAACATTTCGTGGGAATTTAAGAAGGCATTGTTCTGTCTATCTAATTAAGTCGGACTCTTACTTATAAACAAGTTTTAATTATTCATTAACAATAAGTTACAATTCTTGTTTATGAAAGCTATGACTACTAATTGGCCTAAGAACCATAAGACACAAAATTATGATGACAATTAAAACCGATCAGAACGACTCCGACAGAAAAATAACAAAAACCAATAATCGGCTTTTGGAACCTGGTGTGCTCGAATAAATTAGATTTCTTTGCGTTTTGTTGTTGTTGTGCCATAAAGCAATAAACGATCTTATTTATTTTTTCTTTTGCTAAGCATAGGCAAAGACAAACATTTCATAGAAGAGGGCGGACACAAAATAAACAAGCGTCGCCGTCGATATGTGAAATATGGCATAAGAACGATCCATATTGTGCGAAAATTTACATTTTTCTTCTGCGTGAATTTATTCCAAGAATTTAGAGCAATAAATGGGGATAGCTCCTTCTTTTTTTCTTCACTTTCAGAGAAATCGGAAAGCAGATACTTATGATGAAGCTTGTGACAAGCGAAGCACAAATGATGTCTTTATGGATTTAAATTGATTGACAAAATAAATAAAGCAATTCCATTTAATCAATTGAAAGCGTTGATGGGATATACAGTCTGCGAAGTAGAAGACATTAAACGTTTTCTTACTAATTTGACGGTGTATTGGTTACTTACTCAATACATATACATTATACATGAAGTGCCGCAGGGTTGACATTAAGGACCACTCCTTTTTTATATATTTTCATTTACTTTATAATAAATCTGTGCTCACTGTTTTATTCATTAAACAATAAATCTGCAGAGTAGTTCCATAAGGCTCCATTTTTGGGCCTGCTTTTTTTCAAAATTGATTTAGATTTTTTTAAGGTACTTTTAATGATAAAAATCCTTTCAAACTATAAAAATACTGCAATCAAAATTCAAAACTCCAAAGCCAAAACGTGATTCCATGAAAATAATTCAACATCGAACAGCAAATTTTCCATTTCAAAATTCGCTCACAATTTATGTTTTCAACTCATACCTACACTTTCCGATGATCCCATTTAATGACCATGAAACCCAAATTCAATAGAAATACAAATCCTTATAGCGCCTTCACTCAAAAACAAGCACAAATAGAAAGACGACAAAAATGGTCCACCTCTCGTACCTGCTACCTGCTGTTGTTAAGATGAGACCTACAATTTTTAAAGGATGACAGCAAACGCATGGGACATGTTTTATTCGTACGTGCATCCAATGTGCCTTTTATGCTGCTGGTCCCTAGGACGTCACATAAATCGAAAGCAAGATGATCATCGCTTTTATCTGTATATTGACAACAGGTATTTTAACTTGAGTTGTTTATGATTCTCACAGGTGAGAAACGAAGTCTAATGTTTACCAAAATATCACGTTTACGTGTATATGGAGAGGAGTAAATTTTATTTGAAATAGGAGCAGCAGCATCACTGTGTTCGGTTTGTTTTTTTTTCTTCTTTCATTTGATGTACATAAGAGGAAGCCATGAAACCTATTAAAAGGGAGATAAAGTGGCGGTAGGACATATAGAAAAATAATTTTCATCATTCGTAATCAAAAGGGATGGGCATTTTTGGGAAAAACCTTACAAAAAAGGAAAAGATGAAATGAACTAGAAATCGTGAGAATTCAGACCACTAGAACACCTTCACACACAGAAAAAACATCGATTGGTACTTCGTTATTTAAGATGGTGTATCTTCATAAAAGCCAATTTTTATTCAATGAATTTCCGATTGAATTATACCAATTTGGCATACCAATGAGTTTTGGGAATTCCATCAACGATGGCACCTTCAAAAAGATTACAAAATATGTCAAATTTGTTTTCTCTGAAAAATAAAATAAACAGCTTCTTGAAATATTGATGAATTCCAGAAACAATTCATCAGTATTTCAAGTAAATTTAAATTAAATAATTGGAGAGGATGTCGGTTTTCCCAACAGCCTAAAAGACCATGAACATTTGTAGTTTGACAAGTCAAGAAATACCTCCTTTTTTATCGATTTTAAAACATATTAAAAGTACAGGTCTAAGTTGTCACCCCTGCAGGCAGTCAGAGATTTATACTGATTTCCATTCACCTACAAATTATACGTGAAACATAAAAATAAAAAGAAAAACAAATGGTCTAAATTGCTCCGAATTTCCATTCAAAATACCAATACCAAGCAACATTAATTTCTTTATTTCTTCTGAATGCCTTTTGAATGAAACAAAACACCGAAACAAAATCGACAGTAAAATTTAAATATTCATTCAAACTTTAATATTCAACGTTACTGCATTTAAAAGAACGTAAACTCGTTCATTAGTTAGTTGGTTGTTGCTGTTGTAAAACCTGCAAGCAACCATGTTGCGATTGACATAAATGACCTTTCAAAGAAAACCCATAAATTAATTGAGACTCCGGCTTCCATTCTCTTTAAACAAACATCGAATCAAATGTCAAAATATTTAACATGAATATTCATGAGAAGATGTATCTGGAGTAGGTATCTTAAAGATTCATTTAAAATCAATAAGCTTTAAGTTGTTCGTATCTTGAAATATTTGTTATTCAATTAAATTGACTTTAACGTGAATTTTAACTTCATTAGATTTCATGGTAATTTTTAGTTTTGGTTTGACAGAATTTACCAAAGGTTTCTGAAGACAGATGTTTTCTATCAACATTAATTAGAACCATTTAACCATTTTTAGACCTAAATGACTGATTGACATTTTCGAAATTTATTTATTAGCTTTTCCAAAAATTAAGTCCACCATCTGGTCAAAAATATATTAATGGAATGAAATTGTCTTCTCTCCAAATTTAGACATCGATCGATTGAAAGCAATAACGACCACCCATAAGGATTACACATTCAGTCCACCTACTCTCAAGATGTCATTCCAATCTTGGAACTACTTAACGAAATTCTTAAGAAATATTTTTTTTTCTATTTTTCTCTTTAAAGTGTAGCCGATGCTCAACCTGTTTATCTATCTTATCCAATTTATATCCTCAACAAGCCATAGATACTTACAATCTAACAAACAAGATACAATATATTTGGATTGCATTTGAAAATTTTGCTGTCGAAGGTTCTTTTTTCTCTTCACTACTGCACCCACATAGCCTTTTTTGTGTTCCCATTTTATTATTTCCTTTAGAGTGTAGGTGTAACCTCTCACTTTGATTAGCATAAGAATACCAAAAATTACAATAACGACTTTTGCCTGGCTTGTGGCACTTTAGTATCGAAGTTTTGGACTTGAAAAAATGAAGATCCAATCGAAGTCAATAAAATTACTTAGAAGAAAATGAAAAAATAACAAAAAGGAAGGTAGATTAATCGAATTTAAAAATAAACAACAGAAACCTAGAGTGAAAGAAGAGAATTGTTCGTGAACACTCTGGGTCATCTGATTGTATTGATTTTATTAAAATTAAATATTGCTTCCAAATGCATGAAATAGTCTGTAAGAGAGAAAAATACTTAACTGCAACATTTTTGGTATTACATGTTAGCATTCCACACACTGTAATTTGATACAAATCACAAAAAAATTACAATATTTGAATTCAAGTTAGTTCTTGAGACTGTTCTCTTTAAAACTTTACCTCAAAAGTCATTACAAAAGCTTTCAAATTGTTCATTACATGTTGTGGATCGTATTTAATTTCAGTTTTCCCTTTTTTCATTAAAACCTAGGTATTCAAAATCTTGTACTAATCACTTGATTTCAACTGTTCTGTATTGCCAACATTGTATTGAATGTCACTGGACATTCCGACACAACCTGCCTGTGTATCAACGGATTATGTGTCCAACAGATAAATAACCAATAAGTTTGTACGATTTTTTTCTATTGCAAAGATATCCAGCCATTCAATTGAACATAAATAACAATCAATTTCAATAAGGAAGCAAGAGACTTCGATTAGGTACTCGCTGATGCTGGGCGCCAAGATTGCTTTTTTGTTGCTTGTTGGGAATAAAATTGGCACATGGTTAGACACGAGAAGTTCTGAATATAAAAGTTCTATTGTGTCTAGTTTTATTTTCTATCGATCATATAAATCAGTGGTGATTACAATCTAATACAAATAGTTGCCAACATATTTTTTGAATAGATTTACAAAAAATTAACAACAGAGGTCTAAGAGTTCACTCCTGAGGTACTCCATTTATCTCTGGTTCCAGATGATTTAAATCAAAAATTTTAAAGAGGCTTGACTGAGCTACAAATGAGAGAAAAAAGATTAAAACAACAGCTCCAAGTAGCTCTTTGAAACCATCGAGTGATACAGCGAAAGAAAGGCTTCCTCTTGAAAATTCTGATTATTTTTTAACTAAAAGTTTCCACATAGCTACGTTGCAAATTAAATTTTTATCGTCGCGTCGTTTAAAATTTCCCAAGCCTTATGCATCACCCCACAATGTTTGGCCTTGTAGTGTTGTGTTGTTATTGGTGTTTTCTTTCTTCACAAATTGTTCATTTTGTAAGAAAAACACAAGCAAGAAACCGCATCAGGATAAAATTTAATATTTTTCATAAGGTTTCTCGGAATTATGCGCCATATATTGTTTAACTCAAACAGTTTTTGGTTCATGATGGCGCCTAAGAGGGAAACACCAAGTATGCAAGAAGTGACTTTTTCTTAAATTGAAATTATTTTGAAGTCAAGTCAAGACTTTTATGGCACTATGGACAGTGCTGGATTTGGAAGGGAAGTTTGTTTGGTTCCTTTTCGATGGAAACTCTTTTCAAGAGGTATAAATTGAATCAAATAATGTTTTACAAGGAGGTTCACCATCACCCAGTACCAGCACCACACATGTGGATCGCTTTCGTCGTTTTCGGTCGTCCTTGCGGTGTGGTGTAGCTATCGCTAAAGTTCACAAAAACCAGAAATAAGAAATAACAACTTTTGTAATTATATTTCAGTTTATTTTAAGTTTCAGTATTTGTTCGCTCTTCGGTCACAATTAAAACAATTAAAATGCGTTTGGTGGAGTTACTTTTCAAATGTACATTGTTACTAGATCCACCCATCCTTCAAGTATTCATTTATTCTCAGGAATTCAAGAACTTTTGTGACAAGCAAAAGAGCGGAAGAGTTAAATTTAATGTCTTTGATGCAACATCCTGTTTGTGGTGTTTGCTTCTTTTCTTTTCCCGTTTTTCGATGCATTCCTGTGGTTATGTTTGTTTGTGGAAAGAATTGAAAGGGTATGTGAAGCTTAACGAAAGGAAGCCAAAGGGATTCCTATTTTTTAAAACTACTCAAGTGTGTCTTGAAATTCAAAAATCACAAAAACATATTTGACGTCCAGTGAAGAGATCACCAATTCCGAAGTGAGGATAGCGAAGCGTATAGATGCAAATGGGTTGATTGTAGGGAGTAATAAAGCACAATCATTCATGGGGAAAGTGAAGCTAATGAGGCGTTTGAAAGTTTTATAACTATGCGTCTTTGAAAGTTCTCTATTGTGTTTGTGTGCCTGTGCGGTGCGGATGATGAAGAACGATATGGTTGATCTAGTCTGATGCCTTTTCTGTTTAACAGAATTGTGAGAAACAGTAGTTGCCATAAAAATTGAAGATGAAAGCATTTTTAAAATCCAAAATGTTCACATTTTTTTTATCTTTTTCCAGTATTTAAATACTTGTGGAACGTTGTGGAACGTAATTCTTCTCTAATTCAAGTAATTTCGAACGCAAAGTTATGTCGCTTTATAACATGATATTCCAATTAAAACTTCTTATTGGAAAGCCGTTAAGAAGAGACCTAGTTTATCGTCCTAGAAATCCATTTCCTTTCCAAGCAGATTGTGTGTGTGATGAAACGAGAAAAGAGAATCCTCACACACAGTTACTTAATCCTTTCTTAGAAAATCCTGCCTTCAAATTATGACAAGGGAATTTACGAGTTTAATACAAATCCAAATTTATTTTGCCATATGCTTAAAAATGTATAAAAATAGACACATCTGTATTTTACAGAAAGAAAAAAAATTCCAACATCATCATCTGTGAAAATCTGCATCTGTACAAGTATCTCTCACAGAAATGCTAAAAGTGTGGGAATTGAGAATCCGCTTCTGTCGAAACTCGAAAGTTGAAGGCGATATGCCGTCTGCTATTTTCCATCTTCTATTCTCCCTCCCTCTCAAACTTAACAAGAATACAGATACAAAATCAAATCACCTGTAACAGGTAACTTAAACAGAAGAATAAAGTTGAATATCTGCATTTTCTATTCTCGATGGCAGGATGGATGATGGATTTGACTTTTTTCTTAATAATTTCAAGAAAAATAAAAACCAATTTAGATTACTCCAAAAGATAATAATAATTCATTCTCCGGAAGTAGAGGAAATCTGGCGTGAAGCTGGTTCGAACTCATTCAGCAACAAGTTGAATTTGTTTCGTAAACAACTTCAAGAACACACAAGGCTAACAAACCTTTCGCAATACTGATGATTTGGAGGTGTGAATTCGATTTTGTTGGTCATTATTCATTTTTTTAATGTTTATGCTCGAATTCCGAAAGCAAAAGTGGAGTCAATTCAAAATTTTACTGTCAAAACCTGCAGGAATCTCATAGATACAAGTTGGAGGGGAAGAAAATTCAGACCATATGCCGTTTCCATCGAAATTATGGGAAAGGTGCAGTTTAATAAATTTTCCCACAAACAGGATATTCTTGTGAAGCAGTGAGGGGATGATGATGGTGCATTTCAAAACAGTCAGATCGAAAAAAAAATTGAAAATAGAAGAAATACGATCATCGTAGAATGTTATGAAGAATTACCTTCCGTATGACGTGTTTGTTCATTTGTTTTTCGATGCAAAGTAGCAAGGACTTGGATAGGGACTTAGGCGAGAGGAATATATTTACATTGAAATTCAATCGAAATTCAAATAATAAACTCGATTCTTATGCAAAGTTTGGCTGGGAATAAGTTTGTTGGGGGTTTGAGTTTATTTCATTTCTCGTAAAGTGGAGGAGGGGGAGTAGAAATTGAAATGAAAATAATGATCGGAATTAATGGAGTTCATACCACTTAGATTGTTTCTAATGAAATGAAGAAGTTTGATGTTTGTAATCTTCTTGAGTAGAAATGTTCAAAATAATGGTCTTGAGTCAATTTTAGAATTTATGAACTTCTATCGTGAGGATAAGAGAGCTGACTGGGTAGGGTATCAGTTGAACTTGCTACAATGCCTTAACAGCTCTTCTTCTGAGCGTTTTGTCATTCAAGACTGATTCTTGTCTTTAAAACTGTTTGAAAGTAAGAGTGCCAATTCCTTCTTTAACCTACAAAAAATTCATAACGTCTTCCCACATCCTTTCCTCATTTTTTGTTGGAGAACAAAATTTGCTTACAACCAGCTTATTTCATAGTCGAATACCCGATTTAATCTCGTCTCCCCCCCCCCCATTATCCATTATTTTCGCAAGCTTCTTGAATCAGATTTCCTTCCAAGACCATAACCATGCACCTGTTCACACGCTCACTTCTCAACTTGTTCTTTTCTCACCCTCCTGACCAAAAAAGTAACCAAATATATCTGCTTACAGACTTTCATCCAATTTAACGATTCCCATTACGTAGGTAAAACAAAAGCAAAAAGAAGAACCTTAAACCAAACACAAAAAATATCCTTAAAAACAACTATGTACTTTTGAATTACATTCACTCAATTACCCATTTTCAAGTTACACAGAGAGTAGACGAAGTGTTGCACTTCCTCTCCGTCTTCATTCATTTTCGTTCTGTCAACTTCTCAATGTCAAACTTTGTCGACTCAACTTATAAATTCCCTGCACTACAATCTTTTCTTGCTCTTTCTCTCAAAAAAAGAAGAGTAACTTGTTTGCAAATTAATCAAAGCCATGTCCGAAAGTGACTCACAAAAAAAAAAAAAAAAAAATCAGGAACTAAAACGGATGAAGATACTTTAGACGCAGTTAAGTTTGACTAGAGAGTCGATTCATTTCCCACACAGAAAAATTCAAGATATGACGAAATATTCGATGAGAAAATGTTGATTCAAGTTTAAGAAGTCTCAGGGACAACTCTAAGGATTCACAATCTAACAATTTCGTTGGCATAAATCATTTTGAAGGTTCTTAAACTTTTTGGGAAATTTCGCAGATAATTGAATTTAATTTAAATAAAGAAAAGCGCTAGTGGGGGGAAAATGTCCTTTGATCGCTGTTCGGGCGTTCCTACTCGAGACACTGGTAATGCTACTGTAAATGATTTATCGTGAGATTATTTGAGAGTTGTTCTTTTTTCAGTCTTCATTTTGTAGACTGTGTTAGGCATAATCTCTTGTTGGCATATTTCCAAGAAAGTGTATTTTTGGTTCATTGTTACTTTGTGTGTCTGGTCGGCTTGAGTGCGCTCGCATTGGTGTTTCTCAAAGGCTTTAAGGCTTAGATGCTTGCAGGAATATAAATTTCATGCAAGAGATAAGACCAAATTCGTCTTCCATCTTCTCGATTATCCTTTCCCAAATAGTTTATCCTTTTGACAAATAGTCAAATGAGACTTTAGCACATAGATAAAACCACTTATAAGCACCTGCTCCTGATTGTTAAAGGGAATAAGAAACTTGAGATAATTTTCCGCCATTTTCCGCAGAACACAGAACACTCCGTAGTTTACTCCATAGATATAAATGTCAGCAAGAAAAGAAACGTTTATGTATCTTGCATGCAGCATCCTTACAGGCCGACTCGACTAGAGATAATTTCTCTCAGAATACTCATCCTGACATGAAAAGTCTAATGGAGTCGCGTTGTTTGTTGTTGTTTCATTAGACTTTTCATGTCAAGATGAGTATTCTGAGAGAAATTATCTCTATTGGAGTCGGCCTGTTAAGGATCCTTGGAGAATCGTTTTTCATCATTTTTTGCTTGTTCCCCTGGATCCATCTGCAATCTGTTGCACTTGTTTTGTTCTTCTTCTTCTTTCTGATGGGAAAAAAATCTGTTCTTTTTTTGTTCATCTCTCATGAAAGGAAACACATGGTTATGGTTTCTCTCTCCCTGCTTCGCGTGAATCTTTCCTTATAAATAACACTGCCCCAGCCCCAGAGAACGAGAAGAGTATCACAGCAGCAGGAACAGCATCAGGACAAGTGACGAAAAGTAGAAATTCGCCTGAAGACATCCTTCGTGCATTTGAATTTTGAATATGTTCCATTCGAATACCCTCATATTTTTCTCATCATCGTTATTCCTTTATTGATGACATCTTCCTGGTGGAAACTCCTCTTCATTCTCTCTTGAGAGTGTGCACTCACTGGAGTCTATCGTCATAACCGGATATGTTAAAAATAAAATAAAAGAATCTGGTTTAACGTTTTGAATTCCTAGAATAAGTTGAGATATTTCCAATCGCCGCCGTAGTTGATGAAGTGCTTCGTGATTGAATGATGGAATGATGCTCGCGTGCAAATGATTAAACATCAAAGGTAAGAAGGTAATTACTTGTAAGTATCAATGGTTAACTGGTCTTGCGCTGAGTCTTCGTCAATGGTCGTCTAGTCGATGATGATGATGCATTTTTTCACAGGAGGCAACTTGTACATCCGGAAGGAGGTTCTATATACTATAAACAAAATTATGGGCGACGCACGGTAGTAAGCCGGGAGTAACTTCCGTTTGACATTTTACTGAGTCTTATTGAATGGAATGCAGTTAAGTCTTGGAGACTAACCGGACTTCTTATGAAAACATCTACAATTGCCATGGCCAGTTTCTTTTTGTGAGGATTTTTAGCATGTGGATCATTGTGGAAGATATTTTATGCTGGGGTTGTTAGGGGACTTTCCATCGATCCAACGAGAAAAAAAAAACAAATGAATTAAAATAACAAAATAGCCTCATATCGAAAATGATCCCCTTCAACCAATTCAGCACTTAATTTTATCTAAAGCTCTTTAAAGTCCAAGTCGCTATTAAATGTCCCATTAACCCTCTCTTAGAATCAGTCCACTACCCAAAACTCCACATTCCATCAGTATAAACCAGAACTTGAAGACAAAATGCTACCAAATGCGCAACATCATTTATGAACGCGCTTGTCAAAACCACTTAACGCACTTGAAAATAAATTTAATAATAATCCAAAAAGTACCTCACTCTCAAGATTAAATGGCTTGCGGCTAATAGAATAATTACATCACCCCCAAAAATTGCTCGCTGAAAAATGAAAATAAACTCAATTTGAACTCTTGAACTCCAACGCACCCGCCAGTGTTCCTTTATCTAAATTCATTTTAATGGCCCCATGGCGTATCTGTTACCGAATAACAATACCCAGAGAGATCCAGAACCCGTAGAGCAGTACGTATTCATCCGTTGGGTATTTTTGGTTGACACACACCCTCATCCAATGCATGGATGAGGATAGATGGTTATGAAATTATATGATTATCATGTAAAACCCCCTCTTGGATTTGGTTGAATGCATGGAATTCAAATCACGCATGCATTTCAAAAAACACAATTAACATGGCAGTGGCGTAGATTGAGGGAGAACAAAAAAAAACTCTACCACGTGCGGAAAATCATCAAAGTCATCATCAACATATAGGTATTGTGTACTATCGCTTCGGTCAGCACTGCTGCGAATGGACTATATGGATGTGGTGGAGAGCTCTCATGGGTGTTTTGGTTTGTTCTGAATATCGGCTTTGGTTAAATTGACAATGGTCAGGCGTGACCCCCTAGTACCTAGACTGTAAGAGTGTAAGCCCTCACAACATGAGTGTATTGCAAAAATCTATAAAAGCCAACCGCAATGTCATTTGTGGTAGACAATTATTAGGATTGTCCACCCGTTTGTCCTACTATAGCTTAAAAATAAAACAACTGTGAAGGATAGTTACGCGTAGCGCTCTCGTAACTTTCGGTAGCCGATGCGATGGTTACATTTATTATCTTTTTCTATTTTTAAGGGTCATTCAGGGTCGGATTTACTGTCAAGGTGTATTGATGGTTTCTAGTAAAACAGAAGGGACATGGTGGTATGGATTTCATGAACAAGGATATGGCTTTATTTGTCTGTAACTGCTCTAAAAAGAGACTTTTTCATGATGCACTATTTTGTCCATAAAAAAGGGTATTTGAAAACGAATTCTTTAAACTGACATTTTAAAAGTTCATTTTATTTTCCCAACTAAAATATGCAAACTTTCTCATTTAGCAGGCATATGGCGGAGTGGAGACTTTTCTATTTTGAACAAAAATATTTTAAAAAAAGGATAAGTCATGTGACCCGAATAATGGTTATATTGTCGGTTCAATATTTGTCTTATGATTGGTTTTGGATAGTGAAGACTTATATAAAAAAGGACTTTTTATGTAGAATCATTTGGAAACCTGAAACAATACGTGGTCCTCAAGACTTACTAGAGAGAAATGCCGCCCTTTGAATGTGAGTACCATCAAGAAGACAGTCCGTCCCTGAACTATTATAACAACCAAAGAGTATTTCAGCTCCCAACCTCCATGTTGATTTGTAGTTTTGCTGATGCCAACAACTTGCAACTGTATATGGAACATTAATTGCATTTTCGCCTGGAACCAGAGCATCAACAATTAGAGTTAGGAAGCGAGTCTAAATGTTAAAAAAGGGTGAATGAGGTGAATGAGGTGAATGCGGACAACAAATACCAATAACAAAACAAACTCCGGTCAAAAATTGTTTGTTCCGGCATACGGAAGTCGGAATTAGTGACATGTGACTTTGGGGATTTGGTGCGATACTTTTTTTCAGCTCACAATTTTTTGCTTAGGGTGTCTCGGCTTAATGCATCACTGGACCAGGCACGGAACAATTGTTGAATATGAATATTGTTATTTTCTTTTATGTTGTTTGAACAACGATAGCAACTTAGAGGTGCTTCCACCAATGGCTTTTTCCGTCAATTTTCTTTGTTTGGCTGGAGAAAAATTGACGGAAAAAAAGCCATTGGTGGAAGCACCTCTAAGTTGCTATCGTTGTTCAAACAACATAAATGGAATTGACGGACGCAGCCTAACTGCAGTGTTAAATAACACAAAAACAAAACTATATTGTTATTTTCTTTTTGATGTGGATATCCGGTTCCGGAGGAAAGTTAATTATTTTTGTGTGAAGGAAGTTTTTGGTTTGAAACTTAAAGACACATTTAAAGTTCTTAAACTTCAGGTAACCGAACTAGGTTAGGTTAGGTTAGGTTAGGTTGAAGTGGCTGCGGATACAGAATCCACACACTTAGGCCAAAAGAAAAGGCCCGTTATGATACCACATGAATCTAGAAAATTACTTCTTACTAGTCGAACCATTTTGAGCTGATAAACCATGAAGATGAAGTTTGCGTCTTAGTGAAAGCAGGGCAAGTGCAGAGAAGGTGAGAGATTGTTTCCTCTGCTTCCTCGTCCATACAGCTCTTGCAGAAGTCATTTGAGGCTACACCAAGTCGTATTGCGTGTCTGCCTATAAGACTGTGTCCCGTTAGACACCGATAAGGGAACTAATATGAAATCTGCTTTGAGACAACAATTCTTTAAGCCGCTTTAGGTCCAGTAAAGGCCAAATGATTTTTGTGACTGCGCACGTTGGTAAACTGTACCACCTAGAGTTTGTTATCGTTAAGGCTGTTTCTTTTAGCAGAAGTTTACATGTAGCTATCGGTAGGTATACATATCTTTTACCTTTCAGGTGAAATAGGTATGACGGTTCCATTTTAAGCGAGTTCATCGGCTCTACAATTTCCTGTGATGTCTCTGTGGCGAATCGAACTAACTAACCCGCAAAAGGCTTTAACACAGCCAGACTATGCGCGCAATGTGATAAGTGACCACTAGAAATGACAACTCACATAAAACAAAAAGACACCACACACCGAAAGTATAAGAAGGGAGTTTCGGTTCGCTGCACTCCTTGAACCAATTAGCATATAAGACACGCAAAAAAGATATATTCTCACCTCGAACTTGAAATGACAACAGAGAAATCTAAGCAAAAATATTCAGAAGAAGATATCGAAGCGTTTTGAATTCATAACACGTCCTTTTCACATTCACTCTTGTATCTGTCTGTCTGCCAGCCAAACCTGTCACAAAACAGAAGTACAGGTGAGTGATGTCGCCTGTATGAACAGACAGTACCTGTTTGCATAATCTTGAAGGATTTCGCTACAATAGCTTGCAACACCCTACCTACTCTTCTCTGTCCTCTGAACTCGGAAGCGTTGTCCTTTGTGTGGTAGCAATCAGTGCCGTAGCCAGCCCAGATTCTATGGAGGCGCGAACATAATATGAGGAGGCGCAAAAAAAAAAAAAGTTACCATGTTATTTCTGTCCGCTTTAGAGCTTTTCATAGAGAGTATTTCTTAAAAAGATAAAAGAATAATTCACTACTATGTTAAGAAATTTCATTATTTGTATTTTATTGAAAATAAATCGTTAAAATAATTGAATTCTTCTTTTTTTCTGAGCGAATTTTCGAATTATGTCATCCTTTACAAGAGAATCAATCCTTTTTTGGAAGCGCTGTGTGGAGGCTTAGGGGCGCTGGGCGCCCCTTCGCACCCCCATGGCTACGGCTATGTAGCAAATATTTGGTTTGCTGTGTATGCAAATTTTTGAATGCGAGAAAAATATGCAAGATGACCATCGTTGGAGTGTATTCTCTAGTGTTTTTGTTTAGTTTTGAGGTTTGCAAATAAATTATCCATTTTAAGTGGCTTGAAGTAAATAGGAGGGTTTGGGTCAATAACGAGTTCTTAGGCTGGTAATTTAAATACCATTATGAGGATAACATTGAGAAAAGTTCGATCTAGGAAAACCATTATAGGAGAAAACACAGCAAACCGAAATTGCATTCAAAAGACACCCGAAGACTTCAAAGGTTTAATAAGCTTTAGTCGGTCGGCTAAGGACAAGGAGGGATTTGATATAGTTTGATATAGTTACTTCATTTCAAAGTTATGGAACGTATTGCCCAATGAATAAACCGTCCATCTAGCTAGTTACAAAAAATATGTTAACTGGCATTTCCTATGCTAAAGGCGGATTTTCCATGGTAACACTCACTTTACATGCATCATAATTACAACGTCTCCGGTACCTTTAATGTGATGTAGATAATCGACTTTAAGAGCAAACGGATAATTCCTATTCGTGTGATAATTACATAAAATTATACAAACGGAGAACCCAAAACAGATCGCAGCCATAAAAAAGCAATATGGCATGCAATGAAAAACAGATTCAGATTCATTAACCCAAGCGCAGGAAAAGAGGAAGCACACAAAAAATACATACACTGTATATTCGCTCCCGTTTTTTTCTATACGTCAGTTTTTTTAATACCGAATCGCTGAACGGGACACAATTTAAATTAGCGCGTATAATACCGAGTCGTGAGAAAAATTCACCATCGCAGTCCGAAGAAGACAATAAAAGCCAACAGTCGAAATAATCATAATAATTATAACGACTACAGATGCACACAAAAGATATAATTCTCTCAGGATGACGATCAACTATGAATATGGTTGGCGTTAAAGTAGTTAAGTCTTTGAATGAGTTTAATGAATTTTTTAAAGTGAGTTTTCCTCACTTGTTTTATTTCGAAGGAGAGAGTGTTGTTGGGAAGAAGACTTTTGCGGGTTGATATATTTTCACTTTCAATTCTAGAGACATTTGGAATCTATGTGGAACGTAATTCTATGTGAATACTGGTTTTGGAGTTTTAAAGTGCGATGGTGGTTGCAACAAATTTGATACATTTTTATGACCTTCAGGTTTTGGATTGAATTTTCATAAACATTGGCCCAAAACATTTTCAAAGTTTTAAACAAATTTTAGTGTGTTTCCCCTTGAAACCTTAATTTTCTTGAATCAGTTTTTTCGACAGCTTTATTGCCAATCTCAAAGGATGCACTTGTTTACTGGAATGAATACTGTCATTCCAAACAACAAGTTGCCAACAAATTTACATGCATGCAAAAGACTTGTACCTGCATCTGAAAAATCATGTGAAAAGAAGTTTCTTAAAGTTTCCTGCAAAAGAACTTTCTCGTTCCATGAGTGCCAAGACCAAGAACACTTGTTAACAAAATGTGATTATGTTGTGCGATGAAGGATCAACACAAGTCTTTCGTTAGACAGTGCCTACATTCCAGATTCCCATGAAAGGGAACAATGTGTTGTTCCTAAATGAGTTATGTGTTTCTGTCTCCTAAATGCAAACTGTCAACAACTTTCTTAAGAGTTGATTCTACTTTGTTCTTCCAGGTCTTTGTTGGACAACTTGAAAAAAGAGCATAAACAAAATGTTAAAAAGGAGAAGAATCTCAAGTATTTGCCAAATTATCACTGCCAGAAAAAAGGATGATAAAGTGTATTGATGTATCCATATTGACAAAATGTTAGGTATGCCTGGTTTCCAGGCACTTTGCTCTGGTTGTTGGACTTTACACTAATTCTTTGTCCTATACTTTGACTCTTAAGAAAAAAAAGAAAATATTTCGGCCCCCTATCAACTATTGAATGGGATGAGATTGGAGCTGTTTACATTATTCGTCGCTTAGCGTATCTATAACAAACTTTAATTGACTGTCGCCACTGCTTTTCAAACAACTTAAGTACCTCCAGATGCTCTTCACACTTCACAATAAATTTCCTCTCAAACTATTAGCTTTGAAAATCTCACGAGATGACAATCATCAGCGCCCAAATATCCCTCTTGGCTTAATATATGAGTCCACATAACTCTCCTAAGTAAAACTTCTGATCTCCCAATCAAATCAAAGCTTAAACACCAAAAATCACTTAAAAACATTCACACATTTCCATCTCTTCGTCTTCACTCCTATTTAGAAAATTCCAATAAGACAGCCGTAAATTCATATTCTATTGAAAACGTGTGAAAACAAAAAATATGAATAAATTCCAAATCCCACTCTGACTAGCTACCCCCATCACCATCACTCCTCGCAACAAATCACGTTCAACTAATAAAAAAGAACTCAAATTTAGCTATTCCACATCCGTATTCCACTATTCCGATTCCCTACTCAAATCTATTTCTCCGGAGCCCGGACAGACGGACTGTGAACCAATAATGATTAAGTCAGGCGATGGACTGTGGTGTGTTGTCATTTTGACTGTTTGACGGTTATGGCGGACTTGTTGGCAACAATGTATCCCCAGTGCAGCCCAGTGGCGTAGATAGCTTTTCGCTATGGGAGGGGATGGATCTACTTCGCTCATTTTTACTTCCGACATCTATACTAATATAAAAAGTTTGTTTGTTTTGTTTGAACGCGCTTATTTCAGAAACTACTGGTTCGAATTATAATTGAGTTGGATAGTCCATTCTCCAAAATTCGAGGAATCTTAGGCTTCATAACAAATTAGTCTACGGCCAATAGGAGCGAAGAATCAGTGGATAATGTGGAAAAAACGGAAAGATCTCAGAAACTGCTAAATCAAATTGAAAAACTTTTTTTTTTTGTGGAGAATAGTCCATTTATCGAGGAAGGCTTTAAGCTATACAAAGTTACGCTGCGAATAATAAGAGCAAAGCTTCAGTGAAAAGTCTTACTAAAGCGGGGAAAATAATACATATTTAAAGGCTTCGAGTTAAGAAGAATTTAGACTTAGGGAGAGTCGACTAATATACAATTTTAAAATAACTTTGCAACCAAATTCACGCGCATCATGCACAAGTCAAGACGCACCTCTGGCCGAAGCACGAAGGAGAGACGGACGAAGTCACGGGCAACTACTACAGGGTGCGGCACGAAAACTTGCTGATTTGTTTTTGGCGCCAAGCGGGGGGGAGTGGTCGGATGTGGGTGGAGAGTGTCTCATTTTTTAGGGAACTTCCTGAAATTTCATCTGCACCGCAGTCAGTCGACATCATGCATTGGACGAAAGAGCAACGCGCATTTGACTGCGAGGCTTACTTTTCCAACAGTCGTTCCATAATTTCCACTCAACGTGCAACAAAATCGCGTTTACGAAGCTCCTGCACCAAAGCCAATTTGTAAGGATGGAAATGAAGATCCTGGTGGAGAATTCGTCTCACAGTGCGATCAGATATTCCCAAAGGAACTGCATGTTTGCTCGCCGAACGCCGGGGAGATCGCAAGACAGAAACTCTCACCCTCTCAATGTTTTCCTCTGTTTGATTCTCCGGTGTGCTGGATGGGATTTCGTCACGTTTCCGCTCTCCCTGAATGTTTTCACCCACGAAACAATCGACTGCCGGCCAGGAACGCGACCAGCGGAATGGATGTTGAAGCGAGTACGGAAAGCACGTTGAGTGGAAATCAGACTGTTGGAAAAGTAAGCCTCGCAGGCAAATGTGCGTTGCTCTTTCGTCCAATGCATGATGTCGACTGACTGCGGCGTAGATGAAACTTCAGGAAGTCCTCTAAAAAATGAGACACTCTCCACCCACATCCGACCACTCCCCCCCGCTTGGCGCCAAAGACAAATCAGCAAGTTTTCGTGCCGCACCCTGTAGTATAGAATATATGAAAAGTTTTGGAAAAGTTTGTCTGTCTTTCTGTAAAAGTGTAAACGCACCCAGCCTTAACCACTGGTCCGATTGACTTAAAACTTGAAAATTGAGGTCTCAGCGAATTCGCGTTGGTCTTCTTTTTATTTTATTATTATTTTTTTTGTAAGATCAAAATTTAGGGAAGCCACGAAACAATTTTTTTTTTGCCAAAAACCAAAAGTATCAATTTTTCCAATTTTTTTTTTTTAACTTCGTCCAAAACGCTAATGGGTAATATCGCATTTTGCTTTCTGGTTTAAATGAATTAGTGTGAGTTATCGTTACCGTTAGGATTCGAGTTAACTTCACCGCAGTTATGCAAACATTTGTGTTCGTGTGGATGAGTGTGTTGCGTGTTTGGGGCGGTTTCTTACACCAAATTAACAATGTGACATACGGTGAGAAGAAATCTAAATAACTTTAAATTTTTGTGTCGGTGTGGGCTTTTGATGTGGAAAGCTGGATTTAAGCTCTTTTTCTTGCACGTTTACCTATTATCAATTGGTGAGAGACGTTAAAATATACTTTTTAAAAATCGATATAAAAAAGAAATTCAAAAAATTAGGTGATTTGCAGAAGTAATAATTTCTTTCAGATGAAGTAGACTTTGTGTTTTCCCCGTAGACTGTAGGTATAGAATGTACAATGCGTTTCTTTAACTTATTTGGCATGACTGGTTATGTTGAACAATTATGAATCCCAATGGGGGGGATATATCCCCCTGACTCCCCCCCCCTATCTACGCCACTGGTGCAGCCAAAGAAGATAGAAAGCAAAAATGAAGGTGTGCAGTTCATGGATTTTGTATAAGAACTTCCGGTCGTTTGAACAAACAATTCATATGTGCCATTAGCTCAGGAATACTAACCGCGTAATGGATTTCCTTTCCTTGGTGATGTTGGCAAGGCAGTCACGGCTGTCGTATAGAGAAGGCCTTAGTTGACAAACAAAAACTAAACGTCTGACAGTTGACTTTAGATTCTGTCAGAGGTGGATATAATTTTCAAACTATTATTAGGATAGACGTTTGACGTTTGCAAGGGGTTAGTTTTGGAGTGGTAAAATGTTCGGTTCGTTCCCAAAATCCATTTTAACCAGCTTTTATTCTTCAATCCCCATATCAGAACTCTTCCTAGACCCTTATGTGCCAAGCATCCCCAACACCAACACCCCAAATCATAAATCTTAAACCCAATTTTCTCGTACCTTAATATGCTTTCGCCAGTTTTTTTTTATAAGCCTTTTTGCTGAAACACACTCTTGAGTTTGGGGTTCTTCGTTTGAATTGGGGATTAAAGTGTTTGTAAGTTTTATTTTTGGGGATTATGCTATTTTCTTGATTAAAATTGCTGAGTTCTTTTGAATAACACACCTTCTTCTTGTATTTATTTATTTTATTTATTTATTTATTTATTTATTTATTTATTTATTTATTCAGAATGCCTTATGAGATGAATCTCGTAACAGGCTGTATAGTTTTTACAATAATGTTTATGTAATTATGTAATTAAAAAAGTGTTAAATATAAGTACAATAAGTATTTGACAATGGGAACAACAAATTTAAACATTGTATTTTGACAGTAGCATGGCTTTAACGTGAAGTTTAAATTTTAAAATATTACATTTCTTGATCTCATCAGAATGTTTGTTATAATACTGAATAGACTTGTATAAAATTGAGCTGCTTCCATATTTTTTTGAGTATATTCGGTCTAGGTGTATGTTACTTCGACTCCGTACGTTGTATTGGTGTAAGTTACTTCTTGTAGTCAGCTACTTTCTTGTATGAACCTCCGTAAGCACTATCTTGTCTTCTAATTCATCTCAATCCCTAAACGCATTGTCATTTTCAATTTTTTTTGCACAACTCTAACATCGGTATCACTGCGTTTTCCATCAAGACCAAATGCCATGGAAACGTCAATCTTATGAATTGTTTACGAGCTTCATATAGCTAGCAGTACCTACCTCGTTGGGTTGCTTGCTGGGTACCTAGACCAAATAATGGCAATTCATGTTCATAACAGACTGCAGACAGAACGGCACGAGTTTATCTATTCTCGACACCTGCACCTGTTGTTTATGCATAAGCAAAATAATTGATAAATTCATTTTCTCTTTCTTTCTATTTTCAGATGTTGAAACACGTACAAATCTCGCCTCTAAGACATCGTTCAGACTCGGTATCGTTGCGTTCATCGACATCGTGCTCGTCCTCGATATGCGGAAGTCCAGAGCCACCATCGGAAATCCAAATAACTCCATCTCGGGCGTCGAGGTATTCAAGTTTAAATGAACAGTTGCCACAGGTGAGTTCTTTTCTTTTTTGTCTCTCATGAAGTCTATTATTAAAATTCGTATAATTGCCGTTATGGCAAGCTGTAACAGTGTTGTTGCTGTTTAAAGGTATAATGGTGGGAGGTGGATAATTATCTGGTTGTTGCTGCTTGTTTGTTTACGATGTTCGTTGGCATGCCATTGCTTTAACTCAAAAGGGGATGTAATATTTAGAATAAAATTTGCTGCTCTAGATCTTTGTCTTTGCCTCAGGTTAAAATATTTAATTTATCAGTTAAATGGGATTATTGTCTTGGTCATCGATCTCTATAGTCTTTTGTGGTTTGTTTTGCCTTTGCACTGAACCAAAAACAGCAGTCATATTGATTATTTTTTACATTCAACTGACAATTTTGTTGTCAATTTACAACCAATGACCGTAGTAGTAAATATGACAATTTAAAATTTTCAATTTCATGATTCGAAACCGGGATTGTCACATTGATAATTTGCGTTGGCAAATCGAAAACCATGGTTGTCATATTGAAATCTATGATAGTCGTAGTAAACACTGCAGTAGTCATTTGGAAAACCCAAATTATCAAATTGAAAACCGAGGAAGGCTTATTGAAAAACATTACTTTTAAATTGAAGACCACGGTAGTCAACTTGACAACCGTAGTAGTCACGGTAGTTAATATGAAAACTACGGTTGTCAGATTGAAAACAGTGGTTGGTAGATTGAAAATCATTACTGTCAATTTGAAGATCATGATTTTCAAATTGACAACCGCAGCAGTCATATTGAAAAACACAGTAAATCAATTTAAAACCACGGTATTTAATATGAAAACTACTGTTGTCATATTGAAAACTGTGGTTGCTAGTTTGAAAATTTAAAAATTTGTTTGGTTTGCAATATTACAATCATAATGATACACTTTAAAATTTCCATTTTCAATAAGATTACCGCTTTCGTATCCAGGACACCCCTTTTTCTGAAATATGAGTTGCAAGAATTGTTTAAAATATAAGGCAGATCTAGTTTTTTGGAATATGTTTAATTATTATTCATTATTACAGTTAAGTCAACGTACAAATACAATATACATACATATAATTCTTATGAAAATACTTACATTATAATTCTTAATAAAATATGGTTTTGGATTTGAACTTGGTTTTTGCAAATGTTTTGGTTTTTTAGTAGAAATTGATGTTGGAGTTGGTGCTGGTGATGGTGCTGGTGTCGGTTATGGTTTTGGTGCTGGTGTTCGTCTTGAACTTGGTTTTTGTGATTGCGTTGGTAATGTGATTGATACTGAAATTGGTGTTATTATTGATGGTTTTATTGTCGTTGGTACTGGTGTTGGTGTTGGTGCTTTTGTTGGTGTTGGTTTTGGTGCTGGAGTTGGTGTTGCTTGGTGTTTGTGTTGATGTTGAGGTTGGTACTGGTGTTGATAACTTCATCTACATATAATAATTTTAGAAGAAACAATTAGAATTACTTCTGTTAAGAATCAATAAGTAGTTTACCTTTCTCAAAATCTGCTTCTTTTGTGTTTTTGAGTGTCCAATACGTACTTATCTGTAGTTGGCCGTAGCTTAGTTGGTAAGTGCGTTGGCTGCTAAGCAGAACATTGTCGTGGGTTCGAGTCCTACTCGTGTCCAATGTTTTTATTTCATCTTTCACGGAAAGAACTGACAAAACTTTCAAGAGTATCAATCAGTCACGAAAAAAAATGCTTCTCAAACTTACCCGTTCGGAATCGTCGTTAAATTGTAGGTCTCCTTAATCCTTCACACACACCCAGAGAATTGTTGATAAGAGTAAGCCACTTAGGTGGCTCTACAAGAGCTGTCCCGCCACTCGCTATTTATTTATTTAATAGGAACAGGTTTTTATTAATTACCTTACCTATAACAATATTCTGCTTGGGATTAATTTGTTTAAGAGTATTTAATTCTTGAGTATTTAACTCTTACCTTACCTGTAACAATATTCTGCATGGGATTAAATTGTTTAAGAAGACTATTTAACTCTTGATTATTGAACTCTTGATTTACTTGTATATTTTCCACTTGTTTACACTTCACTCACGAACGTCTGATAGACTTGATGCACAACTACTAAATGAGGATTATATTAGGTACTTGTTGAATTCAAGATAAACTCGATTTTCTTATTGAAAACAATAATTGCCAATTTGATGACCATAGTTTTCAATATGACAACCTTATGTGGTCGATCATCGTACTGACAGCAGCAGTTGTAAATATGATTTTTAAAAATGGTTAAGGCATCACATTGACTACTTCGGTTTCAACTTGACAATTATGGTTTTCTATACAATTATTTTGATAACGGCATAAGCAATTTATCGTTTGTTTTTGTTTGTTCTTGCTCAATTCAAGATTAAATCGATTTTCGTACTAAAAACAATAATTGTCAATTTGATGACCATATTTTACAATATGACAACCTGATGTGGTCAATCATCTGATTGACAAACGCAATTGTAAATATGATTAATTTAATTAAAGATTTGAATTTTTCAAAACTCGACTTGGAAGGCTTTGCAAATAATAAAAAAAACTTCTAGTTTTTGATTTTTTGCAAGGCTTAGGTTAAAGTGTCTGTCATGGATATTAAGAGACACACTTAGGCCGATCAAAGGCCCATTGTGATAAGGCTTTCAAAGTCAAGTTTTGAAAAATTGAATAAAAAAACAAAAACTCGTCATTTATGCATTAAAATTATGATCATTATCATAATCATAAACAACAATAGTTCGAAAAATCCTATTAATTAATGTTAGTTCCAATTTTCTAAAAACATCCTTGTAATTTTTTTTTTCGGAACACTGATGTTTTTAGTATAAACAAATTATTTTTGTATTACTCCAAAACGGTTCCTATCATAGAACCGTTTTTCAACGTCCCATAGGAAGTTATTGTAATGGGGCTGATTTTGTGAATATCCAGTTATTGCATATCTCTATGTTTCGAGGTCACTAGAATCCGAATCAACCCTTTTTATCATGATGTCTGTATGTACGCATGTTCATATGTGCGTATGTGTTCGATTATCTCGCGAACCACTCAGCCTTATTAAAGCTGATTAGATTTGAGCAATATCGGTTTAACGGTTTTTTGATGGCGGTCAAAAAACTAGGACACTGACATCATGATAAAAGGATTGATTTGGATTCTAGTGACTTCACAAAATCGGTCCCATTACAATAACTTCCTCTGGGAAGGATGTGGTCATTTTTTTTTTTTTTGTAAATATGGACTTATTTCCTCCAAGTAAGATGCGGCTTTATTTTCATAAATTATTCCAATTTCGTCTTGAAAATAAAGCCCCATTTTAGATCACGTCATATTTCGATAACGAAAAAAAAACTCCATCATCATATCGACAACATGGGTTTCAATACGAAAACTTTGTCAACGAAAAGTCTTCGCTAAGGAACTTATTTATTTTTTGTTTACTTCTATTTATTTTGATTTATATTCTAACAATCGAAATTATCAATATAGCAACTCTAATTTTTTATTTGATGCCGGTAAAATTCAGTCATCACATTAACAACTGCAACTGTCAATTTGATGATTTTATTTTCAATGCACTTGTTGCATTAAGGTAGTATTCATATTGATAATCATTGTTGTACAAATGATGATTGTAGTTCTTACTTAACTGACGGACAACCTAAGGTTTTCATGTTGACAACCATAATCTTCTAATTGATCATCTCAGGTATTAAAACGACAACTTTGATTTTCAAACTAGCAACAAGATATTGAAAATTTCAAATTGTCCCATTTACTATCAAGTTGTTAGATTTTGAGACGACTTTTGAAAATTTACATCACATTGAAACTTTTTTTGATCAATATGACAATTTTCGGTTAACAACCAGTAATTGTCAATATGACAACGGTTATTTTTTTCAGTGTGTAAAAGGGTTAGGTGGTTTTGGAATTTTGAATTTTGAATTTTATTAAAGACTTAATTCAAGCCATACAAGAATATAAATAAATCTTAAAAACTAAAATACAATACAACAATATTATAAATAGCGGACAGTAAAATAAAAAATGTAATATAAGGTCAGGAGAGTATTTGGGGGATTAATTTATTAATAGGTTCTTCAGGGTGATTTTGGACAAATTAAGGTCAAAGTGAGGTGAGTTATTGGCTTTAGTCATCATTCTAGTCAATGGTTCGTTACGACCATAGTCAGTTCTGTGGAAATGGGTTCGAAATACGGAGATAGACCTGAGTCTACGGGGATTTATGAAGAGAGAAATCCTAGAGAGCAAGTCTGGGCAGTCAAAAAAGCCAGTTAAAAGCTGGTGTATAAAAATAATGTCAGCGTTGTCCCTTCGCAAGTATAAAGGTTGCATGCCCAGTAATTTAAGACGATCCTCATAAGGAGGGAGGTCAAGAGGATCAACCCAACCTAAACCATGTAATGCAAATAAAATGAAACGGCGCTGAACGGCTTCAATACGCTTAATGTGTACTCGGTAATGAGGACACCAGACCTGGGAGGAGTATTCGAGAAGAGGTCGAACAAAGGTCATATACAAAGATTTTGTAACGTATGGATCATTAAATTCTTTAGACCATCGCTTGATAAAACCCAAAGTGGAATTAGCCTTGTTGATGATTGAATCGATATGCGAAGTAAAATTGAGTTGAGTATCACAGAGCAGTCCTAGATCATTAATAGAATAAACTACAGTTATTGGTTGGGTGTCTGAGAAAAGTTCTCTCAATTCCCCAACCGGAACAAGGAGAATTCCCCCTGGGACAGCATGGTTTTGGTGAGTTTCTTGTTCTCCTCCATCACAGCTTATTTGTTGGAATACAAATTTCACAAAAGCAAACAAATTCAAAAAACAATATATAATAAATTAAGTCTATGAAATCTTTTATAAAGAAAAAATTTCTTAAATAGACAAATAAAACATTCGCGTCAAAATTCAATAGAATAAACAAATAAATAATAAACCATCTGTGATCTGTCATCTAGACGTAACGTAAAGCAAAAGTCAATTTTAACATAAGAAACGTAACGTAAGAAAAATTAATAATGGGTGACACAAATAATAAACTTGACCAAATAATCAATGCACTTGGAAATTTTAGAATTGAATTTACAAACGAATTAAAAAGAGAAACACAGAACCTTAACTCGAAATTGGACAAAATAACGGAAAACCAAACAAATATCGAGAAGAAACAGATTTATTTAGAACAAAAAACAAAATTTATGGAAGAAACACTGAAACGCAAAAACATTGTGATTTACAACATGAAAGAAATAGAAACTGACAACAAATCGCTTCAAAACTATGTTCTCGAATTTTTCAACAGCATTTTAGGAGTGAAAACAGAGATTTTTGAATTGGATTTTGTAAGAAGACTTGGAAAAAAAAGCTGATAAAACAAGACCAATCTTAGTAGGGCTTATAAGTCAAATAAAAAAAGACGATATTATGAAGAATAAGTTCAAACTAAGACATTATAAAGACGAAATTATTTACATAAAGGACGATTTGATGAAAGAAGATCTAAATTTAAATTCGACTATAAAGCCTAGTACGCTGATCGCGCTAAATTTTAGCTCACGAATTTCTCTCCAAACATCAGCTAAATTCCCGGCTAAATTTTGACACAAGATTATTTTGGAGACTATGGAGAATGATTTTTAGGACACAAACAGTTTGTTCGGGTACTACTCTGAAAGTCTGAAACTTACAAATCCTATCATTTTAATTTTTTTTTATATGGAGTTTTACAGATTTTGAGCTCAATCATGTCAATAGAATCAGGCAGTAAACAAACAAGGCTACAGGATTTGTGTCAAAAATTAAATTATTTACAAACATTAGGTTTTGCTCCTTGGAAGATACCATTGGTAAGTCCGGTGGATTGTATTGATTATGCGGCATGGTTCGATTTTGGGGAGGCAAATAACTCATGGTGATTTAGGCGTTTCACACCACACCTTCTAGAAGCATAAATCCTGTGAAAGTTATGGCCATAGTCGATAATCCAAAGGCCAAAAGAATTATGAATGGAAGAAACAGAACTAGGAAGCCTATAATTACACTTAAAGCAGCCAAGGGATATCGGGCTGCGAGTTGGACTGTCTTGTCAATTAGTTCGTAGTCACCCCAATCGTAGAGGAGTCTGTTTCCAGCGGTCTTGCACTGGCCCCATAGTCTGTTGGCACTATCGATTAGCATCTATGCTAGTTCTTCTCTGGTGTATTCCTGTTCACTGTTCATTTCGGCCCAGAATTTTCTTAAAATTCAATAACTTTTTACAATTATTTGAAACATAAAAGAAGCAATTGTTCTTCAAGAATCAAGAAAATGTTTGTTGTTGACCTTTTTGCTATAAAACGATCTTTCATTTTGGCTAGTCAGAGGCAAATGAAACAATAATGTCAAATAATGTCAAAATTTAGCTCTAGAATAATGTACCGGACATTTATTTCACTAGCTAAATTTTGACAAATTTTGATTTTTGATTATGTAGAGTTACGAAATAAAAAAAAATATTTTTAGCTAGAGCTGCGTACCTCTTCGCTAAAAAGCTCAGCTAAATTTTAGCTCCGCTAAATTTTGGAGAGAATTTCGTATGGAAGCTAAAATTTAGCTCGATCTGCGTACTAGGCTTAAGAGAGAAAGAAAAGACACCTCCAGAAACAACTTTAAACCAAACAGCAAATGAACCCCAAGAAAATAAAACAAAACCAAAGAAAAGAACATATGAAAATGAACCTTCTTGTTCTAATGCATCAATGCAGGGACATAAAAAACTAAAGCCGGATAAAGAACAATCAAACATATTGACCTTTTTTAAAAAGAATGTACAAGATGAACAATCAAATATTCCAATTGAGCCAACTGAACAATAGCAAACAAAACCTGATAAAACGACAACGCAACCATTTGATGACAAAAACAACCATTTTATAATTGAAAAAACCTCCTCAAGCCGGTTAGCCACCGTGAGGAATGTAGGCTCAAACCCCCCAATGCTTAAACAATAAGAATTTAACCATCAAACATCAACGATTGAAACAACTAATAAAAAGAATCTTTTAAACATATGTACACTTAACACAAGAACTTTGTCAACAGAAGAACGTCAACAGGAACTAAAATTAGCTCTATCGGACATAAAATGGGATTTAATTGGTTTATCCGAAACAAGACTATTTGGTCAACAAATTCTCGAACTGGACAACGAAATCTTCTGCTATATAGGAGAGACTAAGGGCATGTATGGAGTTGGTATAATTATAAAAAAACACCTCAAAAAAGACATCGAAAACATACGATTTTTTAACGAGAGAATCTGCTCGATTACTCTTAAACTCCAAAAGACAAAAATTACAATCATACAAATTTATGCTCCTACAGAAAAAGCCTCGGACGAAGAGATTGACAACTTCTACAATAAACTTGACTACGCCTACCAAGAGACAAAATCCGAAATAATGTTTGTCATAGGTGACTTCAATGCCAAACTTGGAAAAAGAAAAGATGATGAAAACAAAACAATGGGAAATTTCGGATATGGACAAAGGAATGGAAGAGGAGAACGGCTCTTATCTTGGCTCCACGAGACGAACATGGTTTTTGGAAATTCATTTTTTAAGAAAAAAGAAAAGAATAAATGGACATGGAGAATCACCAGATGGTAGAACGAAAAATGAAATTGATTTAATACTGACCAACAAATTATCCACATTAACGGATGTCTCGGTTTTAAACAACTTTAAATTTGACAGCGATCACAGAATAGTTAGAGCGAAAATACAAATTGACCACCAAACACTCAGACCAAACCAACAAAAAATAACTATGTATACCCAAAACCATAGAAACCGAACTATTGCAAAGATATAATGAAATGCTCTCCAGACACATACTCCAGCACATTGATTGTAACAACATACCCGACAACATTCAAATAATATATGGTACGCTCGAAAACATTATAAGATCTACTGCCAAAAACACAATAATGAAGCCAACAAACCAAAAGTCTGACAAAGTATCTGATGAAACAAAACAACTCATATGTTTAAGGCAAAACTTAAAAAATGAAACAAACCAAACAGAATTTGATAAAATACGACTCCGAAACCTTTGTAACACAAGTAAAACAAAATCAAGAGAAGACATCAAAAACTTTAACGAAGCAAATATAAAAAACATACTTGAAAACACAAAATCAATAAAAAAGACAAAAATATTCTTGAGCAAAGAGAAGGAGTGGATTATCTCGGTGAAAAACAAGGCAAAAACAAAGACTTTACGAGTAGATATAAATGAAACAGCAACCACATTTTTTGAAGAACTTTTTGACTCAAGTTGTACAGAATCAGACGATCAAATCAATATCCAAACATCAACTGAATCCTTAAGTTTTACCCATACTGACATCGAAACAACTATTGACAGCATGAAAAATGAAAAAAGTTCAGGAAATGATGGAATCGAAGCGGAGGTGCTTAAATACGGAAAATCTGCTCTTACCCCAATATTGACGAAGCTATTCAACGAAATCATTAAGACATAACAAATACCAAAGCAATATCGAGAGAGCACCATAATTCTTCTGCACAAAAAAGGAAATAAAAGTGACATTAACAACTATCGACCTATTAGCCTGATATCGACAATTTATAAGCTTTTCTCAAAGGCACTTTATAAATTAATGAAAAAATCGTTAAACGATAATCAACCTCGGGAACAAGCTGGCTTCAGAGAAGGATATTCGACTTCAGATCATCTGCAAACTATAAACCAACTAATCGAAAAACATAACGAATTCAAACAGCCTCTATATCTGCTTTTCATTGACTTTACCAAAGCGTTTGACACAGTGGAACACAATTTGCATCTGGACTGCACTAAAAAACCAAAATATACACCCTGACTTTATAAGGACTATGAGAAGCATCTACTGTAACAACAAAGCCAAGGTGAAGACTGATAAGACTTCACTTCACTTCGACATCAAGAGGGGTGTTCGTCAAGGAGACCAACTATCACCACCATTGTTTTCGGCAGTACTTGAAGACATTTTCAGACAGCTCAAATGGGAAAAATATGGACTTGATATATGGGGTGAAAAACTCAACAACTTAAGATTTGCAGACGATGTGGTTCTTTTGTCCCATTCACCAGACGAAATCCAATCTATGACCAACGATCTCTCGATCATATACTCAAAATATGGACTATCACTCAATCTTACAAAAACCAAATTAATGACAAATCATATAAAAAAGGATGTTTTACTTTTGGACAAAAAAATTGATTACGTTGACGATCTGATATATCTTGGCCAACTTAAGTCGTTTATAAATCAGGAAGAGAAGGAAATCAAACGGAGAATAGAAAATAGCTGGAAGCAATTCTGGAATGTAAAACAAATATTGGACTCAAACCTTAGCAATGACATGAAAAAATACATTCTTGACTCAACGATCCTACCAACAATGACATATGGATTAGAAACACTCGGGCTGACAACAAACTCCCATGAAATGCTAAGAATCTGTCAGACAAAAATTGAGCGAAAACTACTTAATATCAGACAAGTCCAAAGAATAAGAAACGAACATATCAGAAAAACTACAAATATTATTGACGTTATTCAAAGAACAAAACGATTAAAATGGAACTGGGCTGGACACATATCAAGAATGGAAGACCGAAAGTGGACGAAGTTGGTAACAAAATGGATGCCTTCCAACACAAAACGACCAAGAGGACGACCAAAGCGAAGATGGACCGATGATCTTAGACAATTCAATCAACATTGGTACAGCGACGCGAAAAATAGAGATGTATGGGCAGCATTGGGGGAGGCTTATGCTGGAACCTAAAAATCTTTTATTAATTAATAATTAACATTTTTATCTATATATGTATAAACTATGATCTTAACTATAATTGTTGAATTTAAAAAATTGTTAAAAATTGTAAAGTATTTATCTTGACAGAAATGCTACTATTCATGAATGTTAACAATTAATTTAAATTAACTGTTATGTTGTATTTAAAACTATTGGCAAATAAGGCTTTTAATAATAATAATAATAATAATTGGTTGGGTGTCAAGAAAATAAGATCTTTGGGGTAATGGAGGCCGCTTTCTGGAGAAAGTTATAGCTTGGCATTTGTTAATATTAAGCTCCAACAGATTTGCTTTACACCAGACGAAGAATTTGTTAAGATCGTTCTGAAGTAACTGTGCGTCCTCAAGGGAAGTTATCTTTTTATAGATTTTCATGTCATTAGCGTAAATTAATAGTTTTGAATCTGAGAATATTTGATCGACGTCATTTATTGCCAAGGCAAAGAGAATTGGAACGGGTGGCTACCTTGAGGAACACCAGAAGAAGCAATAATTGGGTTTGAGACATGATTTCTGAAACAGACACTGTATTGTCTATTGGAGAGGTAGGATTTTATCCAGGACTTGAAAATATTTGGAAACTTAAGCTTGTCAAGTTTAAAAAGAATAAGGTTATGTGATATCTTGTCGAAAGCCTTACTGAAGTCTGTAGCGATAGAGTCAACTTCATAACCTTCTTTCAAAGCACAAAGAGAAAAAGAAGTAAAGTCAACTAGGTTAGTAGTTGTAGATCTACCCTTAAGAAATCCATGCTGACTAGGAGAAAAGATTTGTCTGGAATGGAAGAACATGAATTCATAAATTATGCTTTCAAATAATTTTGGAATGCAAGAAAGTTTTGCAATTGGTCTATAATTGATAATGTTGTTTTTTGGGCCTTTTTTGTGGATTGGAATAATAAAAGATTCCTTCCATAACGTAGGGAAGATACCAGAAGATATTGATAGTTGGAAGAGAGTAGTAAGAGGAGCGGCAAGACTATCAGCACATTTTTTCAAAATTATAGGTGGGATACCATCAGGGCCAGCAGAATAATCATCTTTGAGAGTTTTGATCCTGTCTGTTACCGAACTGGTGTCAATGTTAATTGATGTTAAAGAAGTTTCAGCGCAGCCGTTCATGTAATGGAAAAAACTATGGTCTATGACGAAGTTATCACTAGAGAAGGCACTACTAAAATATTTGGCAAAAAGGTTAGAAACAGTAGAAGAATCGGCAGAAGTTATATTGTCAAACGTCAAGATTGAGGGGTAACCATCACATTTTTTTTACTATTTATGAATTGATAAAATAATTTTGGATTATGTATAAGGTCAGATTACATCTTTAAGATATAGTCGGAATTAATGTATCACATAAAAAAGAAAAACTATAGTAAGCGGAAATATAATTGGAGGAGTCGGAATTTGATCTGGATTTAAGGAATGTTTGCCAAAGTTTATTACGTCGGTTACGAAGTGACTTTAGTTCTTTGGTGTACCACGGGGGATATTGAGAAGTAAAGTTACGTATGGGAATAATCGGAACTGACTGTGCGATTATATCAAAAATCACTCTATAAAATTTAGTTAAGGTCAAGTCAACGTGGACGTTTTGGTCAGATAAGAAATCGAAGTTAGTTCTATTAATTAAGTCATTGAGTTTAGGAAAATTTGCTTTACGGAAGTTGAATTTGTGTTCGTTCAGAACTTCGGGATTAGTATTAATACTAACGTAAGCAAAGATTATACAAATTGGGGGGTGGTACGCATCAAGTTTCGTTAAAAGGGCTTGGCTAACAGAAACACTTGTGTTATCAGGGTCAGAACTGAAAACCAGATCTAGCTGCCTACCTAAGTTGTTTTTGATATTGCTCATCTGGAAAAGTCCGGAGGCTTGAAGGCGGTCGGTGAATAAGATTTCCTTTTCGGAAGTAGCGTTATTGGGGACAGAAGAAATTTCATCAGCAGAGACACACCACGACAGACGAGGAAGGTTGAAGTCCCCTAGAACAATAATATCATCCTCTGGATTACTCAGGTTATCTAAATAGTCAATTGCATCAGCAAAGTTAGAATACACTACGACAGGTTGGGTTGGGGGAATATAGCAACAGAAAACAAACATACATCGTTTAGTCAGATTTATTTTTATACATATAAGTTCGAGGTTTGAAGTGTTAGGTATAGATATGGCTGAAGAATCAAACTTGGAATCAATGGCCAAAAGAACGCCACGACCAATAGAAGCTGATTGGTGTTTCATTCACACAAACTGGATGTGAATTGGGAACATCTGTGTTGTATCTTTGCCAACAATCAAGCCTTTGGCTGGTAGCTGAATTGGACGAAGATTGAAATCAATTATTGCTTTGATGAAATTTATCAAGATGGTCTATTTTCGGAATTCATTTGCGTGGAACTGAGTCAAATTAGGACATGAATAGAACTTCTGATAGACAAAATTTTAACCTTGTGGGTTTTAAGGGATTAAGGACGTTAAAGTCTTATAATTTTGATGGTTGTTCAACCTTGAGCAATTTTTTATGGATTTTAGAAGAATTTGTCTACCGCCATCGACATAATGGTCATTCACATTGCTATACATTTTTTAGTGTAAGACTTTGGTACTTCAAAGTTAAAAGTAGAGATCCCAATATAAAGCCTTGTGGTACTCATTGAAAACGTTTCCAGCAATTATAACTAATAAAAGATGACAATGCTGTTGTTTTTTGATGACATAAAATCAACGTATCGAAAAATGAAACTACTCTTCCTGCATTTTTGAGGTTTTCTTACTCCAGCCTCGTATAATTTATCAATTTACAATATAACTTTAAAAATAGGGAGCCAATTGTTCAAGATCCCAAGATATTACAATGAAGCACGGCCCTTTCTCTCAAAAAAAAACTCTATTATTATAAATTTTAAAAATACTCTCAGCATCCTTATCTCCTCTACGAAATCCAAAACGCAGGGCGTGTCAAGTGTTTCCTCATTGAAAACTGAAACGAGAAGAAAACAAAGGGTAGGGTCTCCTGTTACCCCTTTCCATATGTACTAGTCGTCTATATTCCTTTGCACTTCAAAGCTACCACACTCTTCCCATTGAAAAGATCCTGCCCTTAAGATTAAATAATTTCAATCATAAATGGTAATGCTAATGCGTAATAAAAATCGAAAATAAACACGTGCGGTTAAAAATTATAAAAGAAATCGGAAGAGTTTATCCATCTCATAAAAGAAAAACCAAAAACTAATAGACAATCAAATGGGCACGAATTTAAAGTAACTTTGCGCCACAAAAAAAGAAATCTCCTGAAAAAAGGATCAAATATAAAAAATGCCAAATAGGAAACGAGCTAGTTTATAGAAGTTAATCTTCCCACTCGGATAAATCAGAATTTCTGGGAAATCTTTCTGATTCCTTTTTTAATATCCCTTTCCCATAAACCTTTCACAAGCTCTCTCCCTGCACAGATAGACCCTTCTTTGTCACATCCCCACTGTTTTATCAAATCAACACTCTCTTTTTGTTCTCTTCAACCGAGTTTTAAATTAATTAATTTTCAATATTTTGTCGATAGAAAATTTAACTTTTAACAAGAAGTGAAGAAATAAAGACAGAAAATTTTCCACACATTTTACTGCAAAAAAAAAATCAATATTTCCCTGCGGCTGACATTCAATTAAGGAAAAATTGAAAAGTGATTTTCAAATGAATTTTTGCTGTTCCTGGTAGGTACTTTACGATCGCACTTTTGATATGTGTAACGAACAATATTATGTTCCTCATATTTTTATTGTCAAGAGTGTTTTATCAATAGAAGTGAAAAAGTATATGATTTTTACGGGACGAAAAGGATTTTGCCAAATGATTTCATGTAAGAATTGAATACGATCTAGAAAAAAGGTTAGCACCTGTTAGGTGTGGAACGTGTTCATATTTAAATTTTAAAAGAACAACATTTTTTTTTCATTTCGAGAATTTAATACAAACTGAAACTAAAATTACATTCTACATAAGTTCCAAAATGTAGTCATTTTTACAAAGATAGATTGTAATGATGGTGTAAAATGTAGCGGCACAAATGTAGCAAAGTTCCGATGTTTTCAATTTAAACTCATACTCTATCAATCATGACACAGCAGCACAGTAAATCGACGAAAACGTTTAATAGAAAATTGAGTCTTACCTCAAATTTACTCCAAATTACATTTGGTTGGGTTTTACGACTGTCTTCCTATACATCATCTTCATCAACATAGACACCAACCACAAAACTATTCTTTGCATGCCATGTTCATAGGTATGGTGTGCCTATGTGGGGAGCATTATTATGCTCTCAACATTCCGTTCAATTATTCCTGGCACGTTTATGCACACATCAGCAGCACTGGCATGAAGCTCGAATTGACATTAAGTAAACATTTAACGTATCCTTTCCTTGTCCTTGTAAAACTGAAATAGCTCATGTAGCTCTTATGTATGTGCGGGAAACAGGCATTACTATTCGTAACGGTATATAATGTAGAAGACTCTAAATGACATTATCTATCATATTGACTATTAGTTCCTGCTCCACGCACACACTGCCATAATGACAATAGATGCGAAGGTAAGGCCGTGTGTGAATTGCGTTAAAATGTGTATTAAAACTTGACGTTTGGTTAAAACTTGACACTAGCGTGGTGAATAAAATGGGTTAAAATTTATCCTGCTGTGGAGCAGGTTAAATGGGTTAAAATTTTGACGTGTCTTTTTTTTCAAATAAATGATAGAGAAGTTTGCTCCTGTTTTGTTGATTTGTTCTATTTTTCTCCTTTTTATTTAGTTCTATGTGATAATGAATTAATAATTGCATTGATATTTCGAGAGATTGCAATGAAATACTTTTTTTTCATCATATTTTAAAGCCAAAAAACGAAATAATTTTTCTTTCTTTTGAGAATGATAACAGAAATGTCAGCTGGGAGAACATGTTTTGCAGTGTTACCACACGGAAAAAAATAATCATCCAAAAAGGGAAATTTTTGTTTGAAGATTTTCTTACTAATGCTTCAAAATATCATATTACCACTGTTAAATCTAGAAAAATTAATAAAACAAAGTTTGTTTGTTATTTTAAGTGACTTTTCATGAAATTCGTTGCTTAAAGTTTGCTTTTGAACACAAATTTATTTTACCTAGAAGAACAAAAACATCTTTCGTTGAGGGGAATTTCGTAAATCATGAGGGAAATTTCTTAGTACTACGCAGAAATGTGGGTTAAAAAAATCCCTTTTAATGCAATTCACATAGCAAATTACTAAATTTGTTCCCTTTTTTCACTAAACGTCAAATTTTAACCAAACGTCAAGTTTTAATACACATTTTAACGCAATTCACACACGGCCTAACTTTAACTTAGTCAGCAAAATTTCATCCCTAAATACGTTAATTGAAATTACCTTATGAAAAGGCAACAGACGGTTTAAGCATATTGAAAGGATGATAAAATACTAGCACTGTCCTTGTTGAACACGTATGTGTAGAATAGTTATTTGCTTTTGAAACCATAATTACGCACTATTTCTGATTTAATGGGCTTTAAGGCAGTTAGGTTGTCTTAAAATCGTTCAGAGGAAAAAATGGAAAAGCAAACGTATATATATCCCACTTCTGAATTGTTAGAGACAGTTTTTGGACCTGTTTTAAAGCCATCTTAATCGTGAATAGCTTGGTTTGATTTTAATACACAGCAAGGGTAGGCTTATGGTCAACTGTACAAGTTAGGCGTATCCAACTTCTGAATTTTAAGATTGACTATTATTGGAAAACGTTTTTAGCCATCTTCAAATCACTGTTCCGGTCAGAGTAGGCCTGTGAACCTCTGCACTGTTCCTATAAATGCCCAAAATAAAGTGTGAAATTGCTGACAAATAGAAATAATTTCCCCATATAATTGGTGCTCATTCAATTTTCTGCTCACCAGACCACAGTATTAAAACTGACGAAACGCACTTCCTACAATTTTTAGTCATCTGCGTTCTATTCAAAACTTCTTATTTCTCGATTGTCATTCAGAAAGAAAAAATATTCACTCCTATTATTCAAGCGTGAATATCAGCCATCCTCGTGCCTATTCTATTCTCAAAAAAAATTCAAATGAAGGTTCCAAAGTTCGTCAAGGGTATAATGGATTTCTTGTCATATGTCTAATGTGTATGCCCACGCACACTAGCCACATAAAATGATTTAGATATTAAGTTCCTTGGTTTTTTTGGGACTTGGCACACTTCCTCTTCCTAAATAAGTTGCCCGTTACACATGAGCGAATTCCTAGAAAAATAACTTCAAACAATAGTGGAAGCTATTTGAGGTTTTAGTTCAGGAAAACAATGCGGCAATACTCCTTTTTACTCCTTTTCTTCTTAAGCAAATAAGTACAACTCGTCGCCCGAGAATTGGTTTGTTCCATACGCCATAGGCACTTTTTCGAGAAAAACGCATTTAAAGGTTCGCATGCTTAGTACTCCGAAACTGTGCGATAGGATTTTTTTTTTTAAATTGAAGTTAGTCTTATTAAAACTTCACCTACCAATTTTCAAAGTGTTTTGCCTTACCGTTAACAAGATACCTTTATCAGCACAAAAGTCTACTTTTTTGGCTTGTGTCCCACCTCATACATTTTGAAAATGATTTGTTTTTCCATACACGTGGGACACACAAAAATGGATAATGGCACAAACCAATTCTCATCAATGCATAATGTGAAAGGCAAGAATGCATGTAGCTGGATGCTAAAATTTTAAAAGAAAATCGATTACCTATATCTTTTTTTTAAACATTTTTCTTTAAAAAAAAAAAAAATTAAAGCAGTTCTACTGCGCTATCACAAAGTTTAGGCGTATAAATCGTACTTTTAACAAGCCGAATGCATTTTCAACTACCATTCTTGTAGCTGAATGCAGGTTGTTAAATGCTAGATGTTGGTCCGTAAGTTGGCCGTAGTCCTTGTAAGGTGGAACTATTTTGAAGCAAGGTAGGCTGAATCACCCAACAGAAATGTATTGTTGGACAACAATTGGGCAAAGTAAGAGTGAGCTCTTCTATACAAAGCCGATCTTCGCAAAACACGACTATCGTGTAAAGATCCTGGCTCGCCAACACAAATGTCAATGAATTTTTTTTTCAGCATCGACGCCCCCTTGCAAAACAATGGTAAAGTTTTGCTTACGATTGTACTAGCACTCTTTGTTTAATTTTGGTGCAGCAATCGTAATATGCGTGCAATCAATGGCACCGATTACACCTCGCAGTTTCTTTTTTGCTTCGAACTGACGGCAGTTTTCAGAGATACGTTCTCCTTGTGGCCACTTTATATACACATCTGCTTTGGAAACAAGCCAGCTGCTTACTCGACCCACAACACCCCAGGCTGAAGATTTTGATACACCGAATAGATTCCCCAATTGCCTTAAAGTGATAGTGTTGCTTATGTACCATACATAGATTAGTACCTCTATTTTTTGCGCCAATACTAGGTTTTCCAGCATAAAAAGAAGTTTATGGATTTGAGATGAATTCCGACTGTGAATATTCAACTAAAAAAAAACGCAGTTAAATAAAAATAGTAGGTACAGCAATTCTTAAGGAAGTAATGTACTTGTTAATTGATTTATAGTCAAACGGTTCAGCCGCAGATGCGACTTGAAATCTTCTTCACCGTATGCATCTATAGTTTCAATGAAGTTTTCACTTTGATTGACCATCTTGCAAAACAAGGGCAGAGTCATTTGAACTTAACCTTCTTCGAAAAAAGTGTTCAAAATTGAATTCATTGCCATCTTCATCGCTTGAAGAGTCAAGTAGTTGCCAAGCCAAGCCTAAGGACTAAATGATTTCATACAATAATCTCAGGATATCTACACAATTGTAATGGATATGGCACAAACCAATACTAAAATTTTGTTTGCGATGATTGTCCCATAAACATAGCATTTCTTTAACACAAGTGCACGTAGGACGAACCAATTCTCAACATTCTTAGGATTTTTTCTATCCCTTGTCACCGTAATATGCACGTGGAACAAAACAATTCTGACAAAAAACTTGACAAATTTTATATGGAAAAAATGTCCCAAACGCCAAAAAATGGTTTATGGCACAAAACAATTCTAGAAAATGTTGATTTTGGTGGATATGGAACAAAATTGATGTTGGATATCTCGGGATTGAAAAGACGTAGCACAAATCTGATCACAGATTTAGAAAGAGCATACAAAATTCCCATAGAATCCATTCCTAACTCGAAAACGACAAAGGTGGCGTATGGAACAAAACAATTCTCGGGCGACGAACTGCTGTCAAGTTCAAAGGCGGCTTAAGCACATGTCATTCATATTCACATTCGAACACACCTTACGAATCCTTACGAAGTAAAAATAAAGAACTCCAACGAGTAGGTACCGTGAGTCACAAAAGTAAGTGAGCATTCATAGTTTTTCTATGTTCATTCAAAAATAAACGAAAACCGTTATGAATGTGGAAACAAGTGCCATTCAAAATTGTGATTGGAAATTAAAGATCACGTGATGAAGCAAAAAAAACCGTTAATCATTTGCTTAAATTACAGATTTGCTCACATTTTTAAATTAGTTGCATTTTTGATGTCACATAAGTAAGTAGGTAAGCGTCACCAATAAATATTTCTTTAATACGCAGTGTTGTGATAAGCTTTGGATTATGTCCGTGTTTTAGAAAAACATTTTGTAAAAAAGATGGCTCCAAGGGGCAAACAGCTTAGTTTGGATTTGAAAAAAGTTATCATAAGGCACTATTTGGACAATAAATCAGAGCGCGAAATTGCTAAAATCGTTGACAAAAGTCCATCTACTATACACAAAATAATAACGAAACACAATGACTATGGAAACTTGGAAAATCGACCCCGATCTGGACGCCCACGCAAGTTCACTGAGCGGGAATGTCGGATTATTTTTGGGAAAGTGAAGAAAAATCCCAAAATTAGTGCACCGAAGATAACGACTGAAGTCACCATTGAAACGGGTAAGTCATGCAACCCACAAACAATCAGAAGAGTTCTTCAAAAGTTCGGTTATCATGGACGGAATGTGAGAAAGAAGCCTTATGTGAGTAAAGCTAACCGACAAAAGAGGATTCTTTTTGCGAAAAGCCATGAAAATATGACAGACGATTTTTGGAATACCGTTATTTTCTCTGACGAGAGTAAATTTAACATCCACGGTTCAGATGGTCGCGAAAAAGTGTGGAGAAAAAAAAACACAGAGTTTGATCCATCGAACATGTCGGCAACGGTTAAACATGGTGGTGGTAGCGTAATGGTGTGGGGGTGTATGACAGCCTCTGGTGTGGGCAATTTAGTATTTAAAGATTCTTTGATGAATAGGTTTGATTACCTAAACATTTTAAAGAATATTCTTCACGAAAGTGCCAGCAAGTTGGGTATGGGTAGGTCATTTGTCTTCCAGCAAGACAATGACCCTAAACATACCTCACATGTTGTCAAAGAGTGGTTGCTGTATAACGTCCGCACACAGCTTAAATCTCCACCACAGTCATCGGATTTAAACGCAATCAAACACTTATGGGAACATCTCGATCGAAAAGTAAGAAAACATCATATAAGGACTAAAGACGATTTAAAAAAAGTTCTTACAGAAGAATGGTATAAAATTCCCCAAAGTATTACACAAAACTTGGTTAAGTCAATGCCTTCACGAATGAAGGCAGTTATTAAGGCCAAAGGGTACCCTACAAAGTACTAATTATGATTTAAACAGATAATTAATTGAAGTGCTTACTTATTTATGTGATATAAATTTCCTATAATTTCATTCATTTAAGATGAATTTTAATTAAGTTTTCATTATGATTATATTAAAAATGTTATTTTTGATTCAAAATTATATTCTTAAACAAAATACATGCACAATTCTTTTATTTTTTTGATCCTACAAACATTTTTCCGGAAATAAGGTTTGAATAAGGAGGTAAAGTAAGTAACTTATGTGATTCACTGTACCTTTTATGGATTGACCTGAACCATTCTAATCTGAACTGAACTTGTCCTTGCCTTTGACATTTTCAAGAATAAAAACTGAACTTTTCTTTATATTTTCTTCTACGTGCGGTTGTTATAAACGGCAAGATGTTAGATGTCATGTTTTGGTCTTTGTGTATGTGTGAGAGAGAGTGTGTCGGATGAGGACTTATAGTTTCTTCTTTTGCAAATTTTCAAAATTGATTTCATCAAAAAAGTTTTCAGAAATTTCTAAGCCGAGAGGGATATCCAGAGAGGGAGGTTGTTGTGTTGCCTTGAAAAGTTAAGTTTTTAAGTCACGTAACAAGAAGGACGCAATGGAACTATTGAACTACGTTTATTGTTCTCGTATAGTTGCTTAAAAGTTATTGATTGAAGAACCTTTGATAAAAAAAAACAATTTTCGATAGAAAAAAATAGGAATAAAGCGACAAAAATAATTGCCTTTAGGAAAAGTTGAAGCTTGTTGCCGGGATTTTTATGAAATTATGCGTCAGTGCTCAGTGTAGTTGGATATTGAGTTCATTGTTTGTTTTTCTTAGAAAATTGAAAGCCAAGGTTTTTGATGTCAATAAATGGATGGTAATATGAGGAAAGGGTTTGACAGGGATGTTATAGAAAATTGAGGACCAAATTCAAGTAAATATAATAAGGTATGATTATTATTCATAGAATTAACTCAGGAAAACTTTTCGCTGAAAACCAAACTCAAGTGCAAGCCCTAGTTGCCTAGAAGTTCGAAATCTAATCTTCCAGGGATGTTACTGATTTTCGAACAAAAACCAAAATAAATAGAGTAACGCATATCTCAGGAACTAAGTTTCATAAAAGGTTGCAATTTTTAACATTTTCAAGAAGACATTAAGGCCTTTATTTTCATGTATTTTTTCAATTCCCCCCCAGATACCGCACGCGCTGGGGCCATTTTCACCGAGCACGATTACAGTTACCTAACTGGCTAGGACAGAAATTTAAGAAGGGCAACTAATTGAAAGTGCCCGATAATTAAGCCAACAACTCCGTATCCAGACTTTGAAAAATAAAATCGAATATTTTCCCAGAAGAGGCTTATTTGCTTCTAAGAAAACCCAACTTTTTCAGATTGACATGAAATCCATCCCCAAAACAGGTAGCTTTCAGTCTGATGAACTACGTAGGGTACTTATTTTAAATCTTTTGAGATTTCAATAGGTCAATTCGTAAATAGCCTCCTACTTATCATTTGAAATTAAGATAATTTCTTTGGGATTTTTTCCAATAACCGCAAAGGATTTCATTTCGCCCACAACTAAGTAAATGTTAAAAATAAAATTACAGAATAAAATATACATTCAGTCAAGTGTATAAATGGGAAATTGGATACAGTGTTTACTTTTTTTCAGACACCCACGTACCTCTGCTTATCTTCTTTCAAACAGAAAAAGTAAAAATTCAAAGTGAAAAAGGGTTCCTTGGATTGATTACAGCTTCCTTTTCGTTCTTTTAAGAGGTCCTCATTCCTAAGCACTTGCCATTGGAACACTTTCAAGTGTAGATCCTAATTCACTCGAAATCCTGTAGGTCCTGTTTTGTTTCTTAATCTCAAAGTTTGTTCAGACAGCATGTCTGCTAACTTTGATGAAAAAAGCGAAGGAGGAGTGATACGAGTCAATAAACATTTTCAAACGTCAAAGTTATCACTTACGGTGATGAAACAGTCCCACTTTATTAGCTAATATTCAAATAAAACCCAACTTCGTTGCCGGAATAAAGCCTTTCGGTTTTAATGGATGAGGATGAAAGACCTAATCAAAATCTCCCTCATCACCTACCACGGCTGGTGGAGTTTTCTTTTTATACCTCCTCCGGAAGCCATAACTTTTCCACGCCTTGATCTTTTTACAGGTTGTCATTATAATGGCTTTTCCTACCAATGATATGCCTACACAAAGAGAAGCTGTGAAATGAAATGCCATCGCGTTTTATCTCGTCAATTATTTTGTTAGTTTTGCTTTTTGTTGGAATAAAATTTTACGTGGCGGCCTACTTCCTGAATTGAAAAGTACGTATATCTGTTTCTATTCTTTATGTTTTTACCCTTTGAAGGTTGATTGGTCGGAAGAAGAGAGGCGCGATGATAGCGTGACATAACATCATCAAGGCTTCTGTCATCATTCTATCGCATCTGTTATACTTCTGAAATTCCAAACAAACGTTACGTGAGATTCAGCCATCGAATTTCCATAAAAATGTAATTTTGATACCTTAATAGTCCATCGCAACCGAACATCTGTAGAAAAAACCGAACACAAATCGAGGTTGAAGCGTGATCCTTTAATATAGACCCATTTAAGGGCTTACAGGTTTCCATCGTTATCTGTTCGAAAGTAGTGTAATAGAAAATGCAATTTACATTTTTGATTGCAATCATTCGAGGCGTTCAAACAGTGTGGAATGTATGTGGAACCTTATCTGAGTTTTATTATGCTCCAGATTCGGTGTTCTTTTGTTTTGCATTCCCAAACTGAACTGATATCAACTTTTTGTCTATTTCGCAGGAAACGATAAATTGGATACATCCTTCTTTCGTATAACTCCTATCCAGCGAAATATATGCGTGATTGAATGCATTTAGAGCAATTTTCCGGGTCTCGATTACAGCAAGTGGGTGGTTGTTGTCTTAAAGCGAAATTTAGAGACAGGAAAATGGTGTTTTTATGAAGTGGGATGCACATTCGAATTGAATTGTGAAAATCCACGTTGGTTTGAATGCAGATTTGTTATGAAATATTGAGAACAACACATAGGAAGTTCTTAATAAAGAGCGAAAAAGTTGTTGACGGCTAATACCGATCATTATAGAATCTAAGATAGGACGCTTGGTCACAAATTGCATATCGATTTAATTATTAATAAAAAGATGTTCAAATCATTGCCAATTGCAAATTATGAAATTCGCTCCTGTTTTTGAGTTATAAAACTTCGAAAACTGGTATAAATACTCGAAACAAGAGTCTACTACTAATGACATGAACATCAAGAGGGATATAGGTACCTTCAACTTATTCAAAGCGTAAAATTTAAAAATTATAAGAAAATAACTATTTACTCATGATTAAAATTTTCAAATGAACTAAAAAATCCACAAGGAACTTCATATTTGAAAATTTGTATTCCGCTCGGTTAGTAGCACTCTGAGAACTAATTTTCACGTTCTATTTCTGCAAAAAAGAAAAACAAGGGCAAAGGGTAAATTATTTCATACATAGGGTAGAACCTTGGCCGAATATAATTTAATTTATAAACTGGGTGAGGTTTCCTTCCCCCCTGAGAGAGAAAGAGAGAGAGAGAAAATTAAGTTCGTGCATTTTGTGTACATAAGTGAGTAAGTTTCAAAATTATATTTTAATCTCAATTCAAAAAACATTGGTTTTGGGTTCAACAAAAAGTAAACAATTCACCACAAATCCCTATTGTTGTCCGACTGAACGTGAACCCGAAAAATATGCAATAAATATGGAGAGGAGGTTCATATTCCATAACTTCAAAGATAAATAGATTATGTAATCGAAATGCAACTTTAGTTCATGAAAATTGTTTTCATTTCCTAGATTTTCTAGTAACGCAAATGAATAACAAATTATCGAAGTTTGCAGCGTTTTAGGGGAATTAAAATGTAAACCACGTAGTGAACTCATTTTTTATAAAAATTAGTTTGGAGTTTAGTTTGGGAAAATGTTTCTTAATTTAATTTTTGTTTTGCTGAATACGAGGAGTGAAGAGATAATTACTAAACATTACATAATTTTTTGAGGTAAAACATTTTTGTTTTTTTTTTCTATCCCTCCCTAAGTTATGCAACAATTTTTGTTTCAATAAAAATCAAAGGTTTTCGTTTTAGAATTTTGAATTCATTGAGGAATTGGATAATTATGGCTTCAATTGCAAGATGAACTTCATGAAAAACCTTATGAAAGTAAGCAACATAAAAGTTATTTATAAATATACAAGAAGAGCACACCTCAGGCACATATATAATACATATCTAGGAACACTCATTTTATTTGCATTTTCTAAGGCATCAAAGGGCACGGTAGTGCCCAGCCAAGTTCTAGCACTACTCCCTTTTTACAGGATCGAACTCAAGTACATTTTCAACCACCCATAACTTTTGAACCCATAGAGTTAGAAGCTTCAAATTTAAATAACGTATTAACTTCATGGGCACAAAGGCCCTGTAAAAAAATAATTTTGTAGAACCACTACTTCCTGAGATATTGAACAATAAAAATTTCAAAAACCGTAATTGACTCACTGACTCACTGACTCACTGACTCACTGATCATCAAAATTATGAAGCACTTCTAACAATAGCAGAATCTTGAAATTTGGTACAATGGTAGGTTTTCGGGTGTATACAAAGGAAAAAATCGAAAATTTAAATTTTCTAATTCAGGGGGCGTGGTATACGCCCACTTTCTAAAACTGGTCGTAGGATGTTGAAATTCGGAATTCTAATAGGGTTTTGGTTAAACATAAGGAAAAATATAAGTAAAATATTTTAGTTTCAAACAGGGGCGTGGTTTCCGCCCACTTTCTTAAAACGGTTGTAGGATGTTGAAATTCGGAATTCTTGTAAGGTTTTGGTTGAATGACATAAAAAAATGAGAAAATAATCTATTTCAATTTAGGGGCGTGGTATCCGCCCACTTTGTCAAAATGGTCGAAAACGTTTAAATTCGAAATTCTGATAGGGTTTCGCTTGAATATAAGAGAAAATATAAGTATAAAATTTTAGTTTCATTAATAGGCGTGGTTGCCGCCCACTTTCTTAAAATGGTCATAGGATGTTGAAATTTAGAACACTGGTTTGTTTAACTTTATAATACTCCATAAGTACCTATCTTTCCTAAGTGGTTTTACAATAGACCCTTGGGGTCTAAATGAGTTAAGAACATCTAGACAGCCACTCTAACCCAACTTACCTATTATTTGCTTATAAATTGGCAGAACAATTATATGTATTGTTGAATTTTTCAAATTGCTAGCTTATTTAGTGTATTTCGAGGTAAATGTTTCCATAAAAAAAACCTTAAAAAAGGTGTGAAATCAGAACAAAAACATAAAATGTAAAAAAAGAGCCAAGTTCTCTTATGTGCGAACAACACTGTGCAAAAAGTCAGCCACCAAAAGTAATGAGATCTAAAAGAACGCCAAGTTCTTACATGTAAAAGTGTTATATTGAATATTTTAAATCATAGAAGATAATACAACAATATTAAAAGAAAATAGAAAATATGTAGTTTGGCTGAAAATTTACAACTTCACTTGGCAAGTTTTCGTTTGATGCGTGATTACAAACATTTTAAAACTTGCCAACTGAACTTGTAAATTCACTTTCAATTATCACTTTGCAAACACAGTACCTTTACTTTATCTCAGTTCACAATCAACTAATTCGCCTCGCCACCAAACGGCTATTTATATCAAAAATGATGGGTTCTAGAAACTACTATTGGTTCCTATTGGTTCTTGGGGAAGCTGAAAGTTCGAGAGAAAATACTGGGATTTTTGTAGGGGCTAACGTTCTTAATGCTAAACAAAAAGTTTCTCTTAATCTTAATTAATTATTGCCCCTCACGAGTGTTTACTACTACAATTAAACGATATTAAGTAAAGAGAGTATGTACATTAAATAAACAAGAGATACAGAGTAAGTAAAGAGAGTAATGAAAAGTGTGTACATTAAATATAGAAAGAGATACAGAGTAAGTAAAGAGAGTAAGAAAAGTGTGTACATTAAATATAGAAAGAGATACAGAGAGTAAGAGATAATAAAGTATACACATTAGTATTAGACATTACAATAGAAGGAGATACAGAGCGTATGAGATAAATAAAGTGTATACACATTACATTGCCCCCTCCTTAGGATTGATCGTCCCGAACAAATCCATCATCTTCATCACCACTGTAGCGATGTAGTCGGTCGCGATGTACGACTTTAAGTTTACCTCTGACTCCTTTTTGTATCCGGTACACGACGTCGTTGATTTTGCTAATCACTGTATGGACCTTCCCAGTCCCGTTGAAGTTTCGGTGACAACCCTTTTTGTCGATGGGGATTGTAAAGCCACACTCGATCTCCTGCTTGGAACTCTGTTGTTGTCGCTCGTATATCGTAGCGTGTCTTCATTCGGTCACTGAACATCTTTATTTTTGACCTGGTATCGTCGTGGATCTGAAGGAGTCTTTCTCTGAGGTCATCCAAGTAGTCATCCTCGGCTTGCGGTTCCGACGTGGGACATCCAAATTTAATTTCACTCGGCAATCTGATGTTCCTTCCCATCAAAATCTCAGACGGTGTATGGCCAGTTGAGCTATGTCTTGCACTTCGATACGCCATCAAAAACAGTGGAATGTGTCGGTCCCAATCTCGCTGGTTGTCGTCCACAACTTTGCAAAGATGTTCCTTAAGGGTTCGGTTGAACCGTTCGACCATGCCATCAGATTGTGGGTGGAGTGGTGTTGTTCTTGTCTTCTTGATGTGAAGAAGCCCACAAACTTCCTGGAATATGTTTGATTCAAAATTCCTTCCCTGGTCGGAATGCAGTTCTAATGGAACACCGAATCTGCTCACCCAGTTGAACACAATTTGGTCTGCGACTGTTTTGGCTTCTTGATTCGGTATGGCGTATGCTTCAGGCCACTTGCTGAAGTAATCCATGACGACCAGAATATAACGATTTCCATTATTTGTTTCCGGAAATGGACCCGCCACGTCTATTGCAATCCTTTCAAAGGGTGATCCGACATTATACTGCTGCATTTGGCTGTGATTCTTTTTGTTCGGGCCTTTGGTGGCAGCACAGGTATCACATTTTCGGCACCACTTCTCGACATCCTCCCTTGCATGTAGCCAATAGAATCGTTGTCGAACCTTTTCTAGCGTCTTGTTTACTCCTAGATGGCCTCCCGAAACTCCATCATGCATCTCTCGCAGAACGTCCATAATCTTCGATCTCGGTAAGACTAGCTGCATTACATAGGACTTTCCATCTGCTGATTCCCACTTACGTCGAAGGACACCTTCTTGGACATGCAACGAGTCCCACTGTGCCCAATAGGCCTTCAGAGCCGGACTTCTGTCGGAGATATCAGCCCATTCTTGTTTTTCCTAGTGTTCCTTGCATGCGAGGATGGGTTCAATATCTGGGTCCTCTTGTTGAGCCTTCCTCATCTCGTCGTTGCTCCAGCCAAAAATGGGATCGGTTCTGGTTCGTTGGACAGTAACCACTTCTTTTTCTTCTTGGCGTCTGCAATGCTTACAGTCTTGCTTACATGGTCTCCGAGACAGTGCATCAGCATTTGAGTGAAGCTTCCCCTTCCGATGTTGAATTTCATAATCGTACGTCTGCAGCCTCTCAATCCATCTCGCCACTTGACCCTCTGGATTCTTGAAAATCAAAAGCCAGTTTAGTGCTCCATGGTCGGTTCGGAGAAGAAACTTCTGTCCATAGAGATACTTATGGAAGTGCTTTGTTGCCAAGATCAGTGCAAGAAGTTCTCTTCTGGTCACACAATAGTTTCTTTCTGACTTTGAGAGTACCTTGCTGTAATAGGCAATTACCTTTTCTTCACCATTACGTACTTGTGATAGTACGGCACCAATCCCGACATTGCTGGCATCAGCGTCAATGATGAACGGTTTTCCGGGAGTCGGATAGGTCAGCACTGGTGCATTACACAAGCGTTGCTTGAGCTCTTGAAAGCTGCGCTCGCACTCACCTGACCATTTAAACTGCTTTCCCTTTTCCGTTAGCTGATGTAGACTCTTGGCGATCTCAGCAAAGTTTTTGACAAAGCGCCTATAGTAGGTGGCTAGACCCAGAAAGCTTCGGAGTTGGTGTTTGTCCTGTGGTGTTGGCCAATTCTTCACGGTGTCAACCTTATCAGGATCCGTCTTAACTCCTTGGGATGAGATGATATGTCCCAGGTATTTCACTTCGGTTTTGAAGAGTGAACACTTTTCTGGATTGAGCTTGAGGTGGGCTCGAAGTCTTTGAAACACGGCTCTCAGATTTGTGCAATGTTCGTCAAATGTTTTCCCGTATACGATTTTTTTTTTTTTTTTTTTTATTTTTTTTTTTTTTTTATTTTTTTTTTTATTTTTTTTTTTTATAATCAACGCGCACTCAAGGGATTTTTGCATTACCCTTTATATGCCAACAGCACAGTGCGAGTATTAGGAAAAGGATAGAGGATGTAAAAGGAGATGCCGGTGAACATTGGTTTTGAATTTTTGAACATCACAATGACTGGGGAAGACAGAGTGTGGAAGAGAGTTCCACATTCGCGTAGTACGGCTAAAAAACGATTCTCTGTACTTCACAGTACGTCCGAAGTTGGGCTCAAGGGTGAACTGATGGGCATTCCTGGAGGCGCGGGTATTACGGTTGAATGTCTTAAGGGGAGGAATGCAACTGGCTATTTCACTAGTGCATTTACCGTTGAAGTATCGGTAAAACAGGGTGAGACATGAGACATTACGACGATGTTCTAGAGATGTAAATGACTCAACGATGGTATTGTCACCAATCATTTTGAATGCTCTTTTTTGGATACTGTCCAGAAGACTTAAGTACGTCACTGGAGCACCAGCCCAGACGTGAGAATTGTACTCAAGCTTAGGACGTATGTAGGTTTTGTAGATAGTAGCCAGATCAGAAGGGGAAAAAAAATTCTTGCATCGCCTTAAGAAACCTAAACATTATGCGGCATTTTTGGCGACATCGCATATGTGCTCGTTCCACAAAAGGTGGTCAGTGATGCACATACCGAGAATCTCGAGATGTTCGGTCTCATTGATGCAAGTGCCACTCATGGATAGTGGCAAGGGGGGTATGTCACGCTTCGACGATACAAGACAGCATTGAGTTTTCGAAGCATTAAACTCTACGCGATTTTGTATTCCCCATTGTACAATGCTGTTTAAGTCAGAGTTTAATGAGCTTATCATATTTTGCCGTTGCAGTTCCACATCCGAAGAGGAAGGATGTGAGTCTGGAAACGAATATGAAAAGCTAAGGGTACTATCGTCAGCGAAACAATTTATTGGATTAGATGTAACAGACAAGAGATCATTAATGAAAATGAGGAAGAGGGTCGGAGACAAAACGGAGCCCTGGGGCACACCAGCATTTATATTGTGGGTTTCAGACTTGAAACCGTCCAACACAACTTGTATTGAACGGTTCGAAAGAAAGTTTCTAATCCAACGAAGAAGGGATTCATCGAAACCGAAAGCACGCATTTTCGATAAAAGAGCAAGATGCCAGACTTTATCAAATGCCTTTGAAATATCAAGTGCAACAATCTTACTTTCTCCAAAACGATGTAAAGATTTGTTCCACTGTTCGGTGAGATAAACCATCAGATCACCAGTGGACCTGTTGCTGCGAAAGCCGTACTGCCGGTCATTAAGAAGCTTTCGGTCTTCGAGATATTTCTTGAGCTGATAGTTTATCAGCGTTTCCATGACCTTAGAAAGAAGGGACGTAGGTGCAATCGGGCGATAATTGGAGGGAGAAGAAGATTCGCCTTTTTTTGGGATTGGCTGGACAAATGCTGTTTTCCAACTGCTCGGAACGAGCCCAGAAGAATAGGATAGATGGAAAAGCTTACGCAAGGGTTTTGCCAGCGTGGAAGAACACCTCTTCAGAATAATAGCGGGGATACCATCCGGACCAGCGGATTTATGTATGTTGAGATCCTTTAGGACTCTCGCCACAGCACGAGTGCGGAAGAAGATTTGTCCCATGGAATCATTGACGCACTCAATAACCGGGGGAGTCATGACACTCTCTGGCAGCGAAGAGTTGGAGGCGAACTGCCTAGCAAAAAGGTTAGCTTTCGCGAGAGAACTAACAACTGGAGTGTCATTGTCAACGAGCGTAGGGACCGAGGAAGAAGAAGAATTCTTCATATTTTTTACAAATGACCAAAAATTTTTACTGCCTTTGGGACAATGCAGAATTTTTTGCCTTAATTTTTGGTCATGCAAAAACTTCGTCCGTCGAATATGGGCATTGCAGGCCTTCCTGGCTTGTTTAAACTTATTCCGGTTTTCCTCAGTTGGGTTGGCTCTAAAATACCGGAACTTTACTTCTTTATCCCTGATAACCTCTTTACAGCTTGAATCAAACCATGACTTTTCTTTGGGTTTGACGCTTTTAACCCTGTTCGGAATAAAAGTTTTCATTCCCAGAATAATCATATTAGTAATCATATCTGCGCTGGAGTCTACGTCACTATCGAGGAAGCATAGTGACCAGTTAAAGATCCGGAAAAAGTTATTGAGACCGTCCCAGTTGGCTTTCTCGTATTGCCATACGGTTCTCTTCGGAGCTCTTTCTCTAACTGGATTAGGTTGACACGAGAAATTTGCAGATATAATACTATGGTCTGATCTGCCTAGAGGCGTTAATACACTGATAGTGTATTTATCAGGGTCGGACGTAAGGAACAAGTCAAGAGTATTTTCCGCTTGGCCATCAATGTCCGATATTCGAGTGGGCTCAGTGACAAGCTGAGTAAGGTGGTTAAACTCAGCGAAGATCTCGGCACACATTCCTTCGGGTGTTGTCGGGCCCGAATGGAGAAGCCACGAAGAATTGTGTACATTGAAATCGCCCGTAATAACGATTTCAGTGTGAGGATGAAGGGATACAATTCTTTGAATGGAGTCAGACAGAGCATCAAATTCAAGAGAAGTTGAAGCTCTGTCCAGGTTTGGGCTTCGATAGAGGAAACAATAGTGAATGATGTGCTTATTGACGGAGAATTTAAACCATATAAAATTAAAAAAAGAGTTGGAGCAATGACGATGACGTCATCCAAATAGACCAGGCAAGACTTGCATGTGAGTCCTTGCAGGACACATTCCATAAGGCGCTCAAAAGTCGCTGGAGCATTGCACAGTCCAAAAGGCATCACTTTGAACTGCCACAGTCCGTTTCCTGTCGAGAACGCTGTCTTCTCTTTATCTTCAGGATGGATTTCTACTTGCCAGTATCCACTTTTCAGGTCCAACGTTGAGAACCATTGTGCTCCTTCCATAGCGTCCAGAGTATCACTGATCCTAGGCAGAGGGTAGCTATCCTTCTTGGTCACATCATTCAACCTTCGATAGTCTACGCAAAAGCGGGTTGATCCGTCTTTCTTCTTTACCAGGACCACTGGAGATGCCCAAGGGCTTTTAGAGTTTTCGATCAGACCCTCTTCTTTCATGGTGGTTATCAGTTCTTCAACCTCACCTTGTTTGGCTAGTGGAAGGCGTCTTGCAGGTTGACGGATCGGCTTTGCATCCCCGGTGTTGATTCGATGTTGAACCAGTTGTGTTCTGCCATATTTCCCTTGCGATGACGAAAAGATGTCTGCAAATTCTTCGAGGAGACCTTCTGCAGTTCTTCGTTGTTGGTGGCCAAGATTAGAGGACTTGAGAATGTTCGTCTTTATGGAGTTCAGCTCTTTGGACTTCAATGTTTGCCTTGTCCCTTCTTCGCTGATCCTTGTTATAGCTGATACAGATTCGCATTGTCCGACAATCTCACCTTTTCTAAGCTTAACTTCGTACGGCTTGATGTTCAGTATTCGTACGGGAACCATGTTCTTTACAGGTCTAACAAGAGTCTTCCCAATGGTTACGTTTTGGGAGGACTTTACAGATGCTGGTTCGACCATGAGATATCGATGGCTTCCAGGCTTACCCTTCAATTTCGTCCACACGAATACTTCTGAAGAAGCAGGCAAAGCCAGATCTTCTTTGATGACGGTTTTCACAGATAGCGAGGTCTCATATGAGTGAATCCCATAGATCATCGGAATCTCGATGTTTCGATATTTCAGGACTTGGTTCCCGATGTCCAATATCAATCCGTGATCTTTCATGAAATCGACGCCGACAATGCACTCGTCGCATATATCTGCTACCAGGAACAGGTGAGAGAATTCCAGCTCTGCCATCCGGATCTTAAGACGTACCTCACCATAGACTTTTGCGGCTTCTCCAGTTGCAGTCCTTAGACGATAGCTATTGGTGTTGTGGAGCCATGTCTTATTAACGAGGTCCTGCCGTACAATGGACGCCGTGGCACCGGTGTCGATGGTAGCCACACATTTGTTGCCGTTTATACTTGCTTCCACGGTCAGGCTCTTGTTGTCACGTTTCGTTTGAGAAACCTGGATGGTGTTTCTGTAGCTATCGGTACTAGAAGCCAGCTTCTGTCCCTCGAAGTTGGTGGGATGGGAAACAACTTGGGAAGCAACATTGTTGTAGGTGTAACTTTGACCAGTTGACATATTTCTGTGTTCACAGTGTTGGCATGCGGTTCCTCTTCGCGGTAATCTGCACTGTCGTTGAAGATGCCCGGTCTTGTTGCAGTTCCAGCATCGTGCTCGTTCATCTCGCTGACTCCTTTCCAGAGTAGCCTTCTGACAAGAGCATTCTTGGACTTCCAATTCTCTCACGCGATGCACGTTTTGGGAAGCTTGTTCTGCGGCTTCCATTGTTAGAGCGAAAGCCAATGCTTCTGGTAGTGTTTGCTTTCCGGCAGTGCGAATAGCCCTTTGGAGATTTATATCGCCCACAGCTCTCACAAAGGCTTCAACAGCAAGTTGATTTATAATCTCGTTGCCAGCTGTTGGGTATGCCAGGTGAACTAATCGCTCGATATCTGCCTGAAGCTGCTGCAGAGTTTCACCTCTTTTCTGTGCCCTGTTGTTTAGTTGTACTCGGAAGACTTCTGTCATGTGGCTATCCCCAAACCGCTGTTCGATTGCGTTTACCAGAACTTTGAAGTCACCGTTCTTCTCTGCTGGGATGGTTTGTAGCAGTTCAGCAGCTGCTCCTCTCAAGGCAAGCGTAAGAGCAATGTATTTTTCGTCATCGTCCCAGCCGTTTGTTAACGCTGCTGCTTTAAACTGTTTCTTGTAGATTGACCACGGTATCTGACCATCAAAGCTTGGAGGATTCACTTCTCTCTTCCTTGAGCACTCACCAGAAGGTTCTCGAGCTTTCATCTTTCGCACTTTTTCTAGTTCATTTGTGATGGTTTCGATTTGTTCGTCCATTTTCTCGAAACGTGCATTTTGTTTTTCGACGCGCTCGTCGAGGGTAGTGATTCTTTCTTCGAAGTCCGTAAACCTGCCCTCTAAAAGGTTTCTCCGTTCGTCAAACCGCTCTAGAATATTCTGCTGTTCTTGCTTTTGGTCATTTCTTTGAGTTTCTAGTTGGTCCAGAACATTCTTGTTTTGAGTTTCTAGTTGCTCCCGAACATTCTTTTGATTCTCTTCAAATTTGGCTAGAAGAAGTGTCATCATGGTAGATAAGTCGGCAGTTGCATTTACCTCTTTCGATTTTGCTTCCACTTCGAAAGCAAACGTATCTGGGTCTTCATTTTGTTCTTCCAGATATTCCTGTAGCCGTTTTACGAGTTCGATTTTACATCCTGCCCCACTTAAGCCACGTTTGCTTAATTCGGCCTTTAGCTCAGAGACAGTTAAGTCTTTCAAAACTTTACTCATTTTTTTTTATTTTTTTTTATTTTTAACTTCACTATTTCAAACAAAATAGTTTAATCACTGTTCACTGTTTTATTCTCAATAAGTTTTAATCCCACTTCTGACACCAATGTAATATTCGGCTTGGTCCGACAATTAAAACTTATTCACTTTTAAATAAAACACAAATTCACTTTATTCCAATTACTCACAAACTTATTTATTCAACACTTTCAATTATCACTTTGCAAACACAGTACCTTTACTTTATCTCAGTTCACAATCAACTAATTCGCCTCGCCACCAAACGGCTATTTATATCAAAAATGATGGGTTCTACAAACTACTATTGGTTCCTATTGGTTCTTGGGGAAGCTGAAAGTTCGAGAGAAAATACTGGGATTTTTGTAGGGGCTAACGTTCTTAATGCTAAACAAAAAGTTTCTCTTAATCTTAATTAATTATTGCCCCTCACGAGTGTTTACTACTACAATTAAACGATATTAAGTAAAGAGAGTATGTACATTAAATAAACAAGAGATACAGAGTAAGTAAAGAGAGCAATGAAAAGTGTGTACATTAAATATAGAAAGAGATACAGAGTAAGTAAAGAGAGTAAGAAAAGTGTGTACATTAAATATAGAAAGAGATACAGAGAGTAAGAGATAATAAAGTATACACATTAGTATTAGACATTACAATAGAAGGAGATACAGAGCGTATGAGATAAATAAAATGTGTATACACATTACAATATTTAGCGTCTCAGCGAGTTAAAGAAAAATAAAGCAACTCCTGTAAGTATGCAATGAAATTCTGACAAAATTCGTATTTTATATAGTTTGATTCCTGATTTACGATTTTCGTGTTGTAAATTGTACAACGATTTATTTCGATCATCTTTCAACACAAAAAATTCCATTTCAATCGGCAAGACTTTGGGGATTTCTATTATCATAATTTGACACATCCCTCCCTCCTTCGCCCAACCCAAAAGAGAAGAAAAATAAGCCACTCGTATCTACGCCAGTACCTTATATGCCTCGAAGCATATTTCTTATGTAAATTGATGCTTAGGGTTTAGGATTTGCACCTCGGGGACAATATCAACTCAATGCTTTTCTGGATCCCAGCAAATGAACATATTTCCCCCACCCTAAAAAAACCTATAAAGGTGCGAACAAATGTGAATTATTAAGGAATTGGCAGAATATTTCGTCGTGAATGAATGATTCAAAATTGAGTTTTTATATACGAGACATCAGGTCTGTGAAAATGAAATAATGCCTTAAATATCTTTGCATACTTTTAGGATGATATGGATATTTGTTGAATGCTTAATTTCTTGGTACGTGAGAGTTGACACCTTAATGTACTTATGTTATTGTGAGGGGTAGACTGAATCCTGAGAAACCTAAAATGAAATTATTTGGGGTGTTGGGCAACATTATGGCCATTTTTCTTTGAATTTTGTTACAAGCAAGACACCACAACGATAGATGAAACTTCCTTTTTACATCAAAACATCAAAGCTCTTGCAAAAGTCGAAAAGCTTATGATTTCTTTGCTTCTTTTTTGCTTTCAGACAACAATTAAAGTATTTAGCAGCTGTTTAAAAATTGACATCGAATACAAAACCCTTGGCATTCAATGGGACACAACCAGCAAGGAAGTCATCGGCCAGCTTTTAAGACGGTAAGCACGAAAACCCTTCAAATCCTACAAACATTAACAATCACAAAATTCTTTTCCTTTGTACCTATGCTCAAATTTGCGTAAAATCATAATGAACCTCTTTCAGTTTCTGTTAACATCAAAAATCAAGTAAACAATACTCCAAACATATTTTCCTGCATAAATTAAAATTAATTTCAAGAAAATGAGTTCATTTACTTTTTCGGGTCAGATCACGTCATTATGTCGGTCGTCGTCGTAGTCTATAGCTAGAATAACATTTTTGTGAACAAAAATGAAGAGAAGAACAAACATTTCGGCCAAGAGCACTTTCTTGTTTTCAATCTTTACTGTCAGGGCTAAGTATTATTCTTATTTACGACTGACTTGTAATGACGATTATTTCTGACTACAAAACGGTCACACAGAGAAAAGCATTAAAGACAGATAAAAAGACAATAAACAAGAAAATCCTAAAAAATATATTACTAAGTGGAACGAACTTTCGTCTGACGATATTAATTTTTCATATCTGCTGGCAATGGAACTTTGGGTTTCTCATATAGAATACCAAAGTCAAAGTCACGGTAAATCAGAATCTGAGATCTACGAACTCTTGGCTGTATAACAACATCGTCGGGTTTCAATGTTTTTTTATCGCATTTTGCCTAGATTCAGATAGACGATAGATGATAATAGACGAATATTAGTAAATATGACTGTAACATTGTTGTTTGTTGAACAACAAAATAATATCTGTTTCGTTTTATGCGAATTTTCATCATATCAGAGCTTTATTGTCCAACGATTACGATTATCCTTTGAGCAACACTCAGCAGGTGTGCAAGTGCTCTTTGGGCGCACCGTTTGCGGCTCCGAAGGAACGCAGGGGAGTTACAAATTCCATTGAAATAAAAATGCCAAAGACTTGTTATGAAAACAACGTAAAAGAGGCTCTTCGACGTTGATTTTGCAGAACCAATAAACAATGAAGTCAACAAGTTCTCTAAGATCAGAAATAACCTCTAAATTTCTCTTTATTTCAGACTCAAAATGCGACACAGTGACCCTCGCTTATTTTACCTCTCAATGGAGGTGAGTGTACGTCGTGCTGGAGTCAAGACAATCCTCGTCCTCGACGACGACACTCGCCCTGCTATTCTCCAAGCCTGTCATCCCAAAGGTGAATCGAGGTAAGTTCATCCCATCACTCCCACTTAAATCAATTGCCATTCAAAATAACATCTCAACTGTTAAACAGATTCTGTCTACAATTACGACACACAGCAGCACTTTAACCGACATCTCAATACAAGTAACTGGTTATATCCGATGGAACGTCCTCCGATGAATTGCTGGCGATGAATTACGAGCAGTTTTCCATCTATATGAGGTTTGTTTGCCCATTCGCTTTCCCCTCATCAAATCATGCTCATTAAATGTTGTCTATATTTCAAAGGGCAGGGCGGCCAAGAATATCAAAGAAAACTGCATCCAGACGATTTGCCATTGCGAGCCCAAGCCGAGCGAATGAAAAGTGGAAAAATCTTTAATTTCCTGGTGCGACACAATCCCAACTATCCTCGACGACGACAATTGCTGGCTTCTCTAAATGAATACAACGCATCCAGTGGATACAAAGAACAACAACGATAAAAACGATAATGACCAACAACCGCAATTGCTAGATATGTTAACTGATTCTATTTCGGATGTCTCAAACAACAACGACAATAAAGCCACCACAAATGTATCCTCTTCCAAGGACATCAATACGCAATCGATAACAAGATCTGCCAGTAAATCTTCCCTGTCATCTGAAGTTGACATCAACATCGTCCTCATCGTTGTCGACTTCTTCGTGGACATCCTCCTCATCAAATGCCTTTCAAATCGATTGCAAGAAATGTCGCAACTCCTTCAAGTCGTGCGAGTTTTGCCACAAGAATTCAGCTCTCATCCAAGCTCAACGTCAATTACAGATGCAAACATATAATCCTGTGTATAACATCCGTGAAATTCGAACCGTTGGACATTGCTTCTCGTAGTTGGGCAACGACAAAAAGCTTCTCGATATCCATTTGAATGGTCGCTTTAAGACCCGTCTACCACTGCCACCGCCGACGACGTTGCCAGCAAAGCCACAAACAACTGTTCTACAGCATCGGCCAAAGAGCATGATATTGAGACGTTCATCTCGTATCAAAAGTGATTTGAATGGCAATAATTTGAAGTCATCGACAGGGGGATCGTCGTCGGTGTCTACGGTGTCATCGTCGTAGTCTGCTTCGTCCTCGTCCTCGTCCTTGTCAGAGGAGATGGTTAATAATGACCCACAGAAGGGATTGGGACATTTTGTTTATATTTAAGAGAAGAAATCGAGGAGGAGCGAAATAACTAACTAACGACAGTCACATTTAATTCTAAATTTAGATTAACACTAGTCACAGATCTTAGAATTTATCGATACCTTAATGCACTGCACTTTCAACATACTTTCAACATAAAAGCTTTTAAAATGTTCACAAAAGCTCTTCAGTAATTTTTTATAAGGCCAAACATTTTAAAGCTTTTCTTCATAAAAGCTGTAAAAAGCTTCACAAAAGCTTTAAAGTAAATTTTGTAAGGTCTAACATTTTTCTTAAATCCTTAAATAGATTTTTTCTTAACTTGTATGCTATCAATTGAGCTTCTGAAAGCGTTTTTTCCTGAGCTTTACATAAGATAACATCTGCCTTCACTTATTTTCACTTTTTTGACAGCATAAACAGTTTTTGGCAACCCTTTATGTGTCTTCTGAATGAAAGCTTTTTTATCGAAAGCTTCTATTTATTTTTGATCTTGTTTCTTAAGCTTATTCTTATCTTTTTGTATATAATTTTGTAAAAAACAAACATCATGTTTTTTTCAGAGCACATTATTATAATTTAAGTTATATTAAAATTTATGTTTTTTTGTAAATTTTAATTATGATTTTAAGACCAATGGATTTTTAAACCCCCCACAAAATATCAAAGAATCAAAAATTTACGCACTCACAATTAAAAAATTGTTAATTTTAAGTTTGAAAATATTTTGTATTAATTCGAATTTTGTTAAAAATTTATTAATGAAAGTTGGCAGTACCCTGAATGTCCTTAACTCTGATTTCTTAAATTAAAATTTATTAATATTAAAAATTTAATTATTTTTAAACACGAGATGAATTTAAAATCGAAATAAAATTTAATTCAGAAAAATAAATTATTTGCATGTGTTTGCAGTAAATATATAAAATATTGTTTGTCTCTCTTCTTTGGATTTTTTTTTATCTCTATAATGTTCAAGCTGCTCCTACATGGTCTTAACAAGACTTCACGCATTAAGTCGATTTTTTCTGATTTTTTTCCCATCCATTTCCGCCTTCTTATTCATGTTTCTGTTGCAAAACCAACAAACCAATAAACCACACACCTAGTTCTTGAAGTTGTTTGTATGAATTCACAGAACAACTCGAACACGATACGTGTCTTTGTCGTATGTCTGTGCATCCTTGCTGCACGAAATTGATGTTCCGGAAGTGCATAAGCATTTGAAAATTCCACAGCTTCAATTGAAATCGAAAAATTCCTATTTCCTGGTTATTTCGATAAGAAAATTCTCTTCCAAAGTTACTTGTCGTCTATTGATTTCCGATTCAAAGTAAACGATTGAAGAAAGTTTTGTTATATTTTTTTTCCAAGGACATGAAACAGGACAGTTGCAATGCAATAGAATCTGTGTATGGAATTTGTGCATATCCGTTTCTGTCTCCCTGTGTGCCAAAAGTCATGACTTTTGGTTAGCGTTTGTGGGCTTACTTGTTTGTCCTTTTCAGTTTGTTGAGTTCGCTTGATCCTGAATTCTAACCTCCTGAGATAAGATAGTTTTTCCCCTTTTTGTTATTTTCTAAAAAAAAATCTCGTGTGATACATTTTTTGCTCAGCTACTTTATTCAATGATTTATTTATGAGCTTCTGATTTTTTTCGACTCAAATGCATTGTGTCGAGTCGACTGGAACATTCTTTGCTGGTCAGGTTAAACCTCTGCATAAAACATAGTGGCAAGTTGTTGTATGGTGTATGACTGAAGGGTTTTTCTAGGAACTTGCACATTTTTTGCATCCTTTTCTGATAGAAGAACAAATTTTGTGGAAGGAAGGTCATAACTCATAACAGATTTATGAGGACTGCATGGCTTTGGCGAGGTTGAACTGATGTGTTACATTGCAGAGGAGCTTAGCTAGTGACATCGTTGATGTTGTGCATTAAAGTTTGGCATCATGACCCAAAAAGTTCTAAACTTTTTATACCTGAGCTACCTACTCTTTTTATATCCTTAAAACATTTAAGTTGGGGAATATTTTTAACCTTCGTGTTTGATCCACATCTGGAAAAGCGTTCAGAGGGCATGTAACGACATCTAGGAAGGTTGCGCAAGTGACTACGAGTTTCCTTATGAAAGCTCTGCAATAATTCTATCAATCCTCATTTAAAGAAAGAACTTTGAGTGTGCCCAAGACGCAATTTACCCTGGCTTGGCTTTGGATAGCTGGAAAAAAAGTTCTCTGATGCCAAAATCCACTACGGATTGCGATGGCTATCTTCAGTAAGCATTTGCATCAAAAGGAACTTCACAAAACTGTTTCCATAATTGGTTTCCATATTTTTTAAAGGCGTAAAAGACAGAATAGGAAATTGTTTACATTTTGTGATCCACACAGGCCTATTTCTAACAGCCATTCTCTCAACAAAATATTGCGCAGTTTACATTCATCTCATATGGTCACAAAAATTTGCAGATGTAACCATGTAAACAGGAATTGTTATGGATAGGTATAGGTTTTTTCTTCCATTTCCTTAAATTTCTCAACGTGAAATATTCTCACATTTCTTTGCGAAGGACCCTATTGCCAACATTCCTTAACCCCATTTCTCCAAAAAGGAGAAAAAAAAATATGAACACAAATTTCCATAAAGAATCAAATAGCTTAACCCCAAATAGCATTAAATTGCGTAACCAATCCATTAAGGTCTATTTACATTCATACAACCAAAACTGAATTCAGCAGAAAAAAAGAAGGAAATTCCTTTCACTGCCTCCCAGAAACCTGAATAAAAGAGTGAAAAGAACAAAACACGGCCGCTGTTATGGTGACGGAGAGTGTTTAGTTCGAAAAGAAATGCGAGGTGAATTTTTTATTAGAAATACCTTTTCAAAGGAATAAAAAATATTGGCTTTGCCAGCAAACGACCACAAATTGATGTCTAAGTCGCGCGAGTCAGAAAAAATACCCTTCAGGAGATGTAAAAACGATTTAGAGATGATTTGTCCTACAAAACATCAAAGCAAAGAAACAAAACAAAAGTGGCAGTGCGTGCTGAATGATTTAAGATCAATGGCTTCACACATGGGTTTTGACGTCTGATGGAAATGATAATATTTCAAAAAGTCAGGATTGACAATTTTGGATTTGAATTGCTGACGATTTACACTTAGTTAAAAACAATGCTGCAATTTAAGTTGGAACGCTTCAGTGGAGTGTTAAATAAACCTTCGCTTTTTGAATGCTGTCAAATTGACAGTTGAATTATGGTCGATATAAAATAAAAGCTAAGTGGGATGTTATTCATTTTTAAGGACATTGTGGCCTCAGCGTTATATCAACAGTCAATTTTTTTTAGAAATGTCAGCATTACAGTGTCAACTGCCAATTTTAATTTGATTTTTATGTAAATGTCAATTTGTAGGATTACCCTCAATACTTTTGTTCCACATTGTGTCTATTTTTTCGCGTGTAAGACGGTTTCCTCAACCTTTAAATTCGAAGGAAACGCACAGACGAAAGATGAAGCTAAGAATAGATGCCAGACATTTATTTACTTTCTGATAATGTCGAATAAACAAGTTCAATTAAAATCAATCTTTTGATTTCTTCGACCAAAGGTAGTGGATCTACCTCCATTGGAATTCAATACTGAAAAAGAAAATGTCAATACTTATCATATTCCACATACTTCTTTATGAATAAAGGAATTTAATATCCTTGTTTTGTTGAATAGACTTGATTCGATGTTTTCGGCAGTGTCACATATCAAAATGGACAGCATTGCTGAATTTTTAATGGAATGGAATGACAATTTCCTAATCAAATTCTAGAAAAAGAAGAAAAGTTGATATTCATATGAATCCTTACTTTTTTGTTCTACCGAAGCAGCAAGGTCCTTTTGTAATATATCGATATTGATTGTCCGTGATTAAGTTCAAAGTTGAAAACCCCTTTCTTGACAGAATAATTTCCCAATTGGATTGAATAATTAATACTTCAAGTGCATTGAGGAGATATCAATTTAAATTTTGATGGAACTGAATGGAGGGCGGGAAGTAGACAATTTTTCGCATGAAATGTGGAAGTCAATTTTGTTGAATTATTAATAATGTAAACGCAGTTCGATTGCTCTGTTGTTAGCTATTTGACTTCCAGGTAGATGTCAAGGGAGCATTATTATTGATTTTCTTGGAAAAAAGGAAACAAACGCTGAAGGTCAGTAATTGCAATTGAATCTCCATTCGATCTGAATTGACCTTCATGAAAAATTGATGTTCACTTAATTGTTGATTATTCTTGTGAAAAGAGCCAGAGCTCTTTTTCATCGGTTACCTCGAGGCTTTTGGCTGGGGACACTCATCATCCTAGGCCAAAAGGGGTTTATTATAAAGTTTTATTAGGCCCAAATCCACAACGGATTCTTATGGCCATACATTTTCAGTAAGTATTTGCATCAACAAGAACTGCATTTAGTGTGGTGTGCCTAAAGGCTCTGTTCTTAGACCACTACTTTTATCATCATTAGTTTTTCTGCGAAAATCGCTTGATGTATAAGGCATCGTATTGCTTACGATCCTGTTCATTTTTAGCTGGTTGGGTAATTATGTAAAAGTTCCCCTAGCCAAGTAGCCACTTTGCCTGGGCTATAACCATCATTAACAACCTGTTAGTGACAATCCTTCTCCCAATTAATTTATTTAACAGACCCAAGAAACCTTGAAAACAAACTTGATGAAAGTATCCTTTTAACAAAACGAGCCCCTAATAAGGAAAATACAGAGTGCCTCCCCCTTTTTAAACCATTTGCCATTCTTTACATTGCTCGTAACAGAAGCAATAACAATTTAGCAACATAATTTGCCAGCCGCAATTGCCCCATTCAGTGACGCGATTTATGAATTTTATGGATTCAATAATTTTTTTTTTTTTTTATAATAGGCACGCACTCAAGGGGTTTTTATTCCCTTTTTATGCCAAAGCACAGTGCGGGCGTTAGGAAAATTAGGATAGATGGAGAGGGTTTAGGATGAGGTGTCGGTTAACATTGGTCTTGAATTCTTGTACATTGCAACGACTGGGGAACACAGAGTGTGGAAGGGAATTCCACATTCGCGTAGTACGGCTGAAGAATGATTCCCTGAACATGACTGTACGTCCGAAGTTGGGCTCGATGGTGAACTGATGGGCATTCCTAGAGGCGCGGGTATTACGGTTAAATATCTTAAGGGGAGGAATGCAGCTGGCTATTTCACTAGAGCATAAACCGTTGAAGTAACGGTAAAAGAGGGTGATGCATGAGACATAACGTCGATGTTCAAGTGACGTAAATGTCTCAACGATGGTATGGTCACCAATCATTTTAAATGCTCTTCTCTGGATACTGTCCAAAAGACTAAAGCACGTTACTGGAGCACCAGCCCAAACGTGGGAGTTGTACTCAAGCTTTGGACGTATGTAAGTTTTGTAGATGGTAGCCAGATCAGAAGGGGAAACAAATTTCTTGCATCTTCTTAAAAAACCTAAACATCTTGCGGCATTTTTGGCGACATCGCGTATGTGTTCGTTCCACAAGAGGTGGTCGGTGATGCACATACCGAGAATCTCGAGATGTTCGGTTTCGCTGATACAAGTGCCACAGTGGCAAGGGGGGTATATCTCGCTTCAACGATACAAGACAGCATTGAGTTTTCGAAGCATTAAACTCTACGCGGTTTCTTATTCCCCATTGTACAATGCTGTTTAAGTCAGAGTTTAATGAGCTTATCATATTAAGCCGTTGCAGTTCCACATCCGAAGAGGAGGGATGTGAGTCTGGAAACGAATATGAAAAGCTAAGGGTACTATCGTCAGCGAAACAATGAATTGGATTAGAAGTTTCAGACAAGAGATCATTTATAAAAATGAGAAAGAGGGTCGGAGACAAAACGGAGCCCTGGGGCACACCAGCATTTATATTGTGGGTTTCAGACTTGAACCCGTCCAATACAACTTGTAGAGAACGGTTCGAAAGAAAGTTTCTAATCCAACGAAGGAGGGACTCATCAATACCGAATGCACGCATTTTCGATAAGAGAGCCTGGTGCCAAACTTTATCAAATGCCAAATTGCAATAAGATCGACCATAGAATCGATATTGGGTTTGGTTCGTTGTCGACCGTTCAATCTTCCATAAAACTTCCACTCATTCATAATAATCCTCTGCTATCCTTTTAAACGTTTTCTTTCTGTGCGCTTTGTTGTCTCGAAAAAGCCTTTTGACGGCATTGTGACTGTATCTAGTGAGAGTAAGGCATGGAAGGAATTTTCGTTATTGCACTGCAACTAGCTTGCTGCTTACCAAAAGAGAGAGAACTATAGCGAAGAAGAATATGCATTTAAATTGTGGTGGGTTATTAGCCCGGAACAGCTTGTAGCAGTATAGAATTTTTGCTCGTATATTGTGGCAGTTTCTATTGTTAGAGGATAGAGGCGGTGAATGCTGCACAAGTGTAGTGTCTAGTTGCAATATTATTAAGAAATTCTGTTCTATTTTTCGTCGATTCTTTGCAGTTTGAATTTTGTTGTTAGAGGTAATGGGTTCCACTGTATAAAAAAAGGAGTCGAAAGTGAAAATAGGACTGGATTTCTTGGGCTTGAAAAGAGGAGTTGTATTTGGTTAAAGAACAAAAATCTTTTTAATTATGTGAGAAATTCAGCTTCTTTGAAAAGACTTGAGGGAAACTGGAATTGAGAATGACAAATCTGACTTACATAGCATAACAAGGTCTGAGCCTAAACCATTTTGTAAAATAAACCAAATTAGGCACTTGAGGTCTGGTACCACCAGGGTCTCGTGCATCCAGTCAGTAATGTCAACAGATCCTAGTTTCAAAGGCAAAAGTTACGTTCAGATCTTCTACGACCCTCTGTAGCTTCAAAAGTATAAGGCTATCTGAAAGTTGGCCAGCAGGTGCGTACGTTCATATCCCAAGCTGTGATAATTGGACAAATTCACCCACAGGATTTTGTACAGGGTGAATTCAAACGAAAAAAACATCATGGTACCCCTTTGACGCTCTGTAGCTACTGAAGTAAACGGCTCTGCCCTCTGGTTGGACAGCAAATTTGACGACTCCTACTTCCTCCTCAAAATTCTTCTCTTCTTGGTCTTATGAGAAGAAAAAACACAAACCTTGAAGCCGTTGAAAGAACAACCTTCTGCCTGGCCAACACATTTGTATGGTAAACTAATGCAATAAATTTATGAATTTAATGTGTTTCCACACATCCTTTTGAAGTAGGGCATAGTATTAAAAATGAATGATTTCTTTTTTCTCTTTTTTAAGGAAATATCGGCCAGTAGCTCTTGTTAGCATGAAGTTGTTCCAAAATTTATAGTTACGAGAACTTTCTAGAAGGGTTCATTGATGATAAATTACTTCAATATTTTCAATAAATTAAATAAAAATCCTTCAGACCTCAAAGTTGTTCCTACTTCTAGCAGTTTACTCAATGAAAGCATTATAGTTCGCGATGTTGGTTGGTTCTTCATGTTGATTTGGTCTCTCGAAAACAAACGAACTGCAAGCTTATCAAAATAAAAAGTTTAACCCCTTTTTCTTCTATTCAACATCGAGAACAAAAGTCTGTTCAATCCTTCAAGGCTTAACAAATAAACAAAATAAAAAAAAAGAAATAAAAACAAAACAAGCATAAGCTACTCTTTAAATTCTTTCCCGGAACAATACACACTTATCAACTCATCTTTCCACCCACTTTTCCAACTAAAAGGCGAACGAAACCAATTCAAATGGAGGGAAAAAAACATTCTGTGTGCATTATGACTCATGAGTATCCTATGATGTCCTCTTATGAAGTAAGGTAGAACGCAAAAACAGGTTACAAAATACAACCATATTATCAGCATCATCGTCATAGAATTACGAAAAACTTTATCGTTACAGTTTTTCAAGGAATTTCAGCAAACAAACAGTTCAGCGCAAACGAATATAAGCTTCAGGGCATTGATTGAAGTCTGCACGACAAGGTAAGGATACAAAACAGAACAGACACAAACAAAAAATATTAAAATAAAAGTTAAACTGATACATGCTTGTGTAAGCTCATGTGTTTGGTGGCTTTGGTATCCTTTTAATTATTATGACCTGATGCTTTGCTTTCTTTTGTCCTCCCACCCACCATCACCGTTGTGGAGATAAGTCACCCAGCGATGAGCTGCTTAAAGTTGAAAAAAAAACTTTGGCCGACTTTGACTTTCATGATGGCATTGCTTCGATCTTGAGAAGAAAGACATCAAGTAGATTCAAGAATGTAAAATTATCCCATTGACTTGTTTGAGTCCATTTACATCCCACCAAACCCGTGTAATGAGAGTGTTCGATCGTTATTGACTGAAGATATGGATTTTTGCTATTTTATAATTCATTGTCTCTTGTCGGAATAAATGGGGATTAAAAGGTTTAAGAGTATCGAGCCATGTAAGAAGACTTATTGAGTTTCAACCATGAATACCTTTAATCTTATTATCAGTTAGAGAGTTTGTAACAGAGGGTATGGAAATCGGTAAAGGAAAGTTTGTTTTGAGAAAAATATTGGAAGAGATTGTGGAAGTTGCATCGAGGTTGATAAGGAGATTTGGGGATAGTTGGAAACATATGTTATTTTTTTTTTTATAATAAATGCGCACTCAAGGGCTTTTTTCATTACCCTTTATATGCCAAGAGCACAGTGCGATCATTAGTGAAAGGCTAGGGGATGTAAAAGGAGGTGCCGGTGAACATTGGTTTTGAATTCTTGAACATTACAATGACTGGGGAAGACAGATTGTGGAAGAGAGTTCCACATTCGCGTAGTACGGCTAAAGAATGATTCTCTGTACTTCACAGTACGTCCGAAGTTGGGCTCAAGGGTGAACTGATGGGTATTCCTGGAGGCGCGGTTGAATGTCTTAAGGGGGGGAATGCTACTGGCTACTTCACTAGAGCATATACCTTTGAAGTATCGGTAAAACAGGGTGAGACATGAGACATTACGACGATGTTCTAGAGATGTAAATGACTCAACGATGGTATTGTCAACAATCATTTTGAAAGCTCTTTTTTGGATACCGTCCAGAAGACTTAAGTACGTCACTGGAGCACCAGCCCAGACGTGAGAATTGTACTCAAGCTTAGGACGTATGTAGGTTTTGTAGATAGTAGCCAGATCAGAAGGGGAAACAAATTTCTTGCATCGCCTTAAGAAACCTAAACATTTTGCGGCATTTTTGGCGACATCGCATATGTGCTCGTTCCACAAAAGGTGGTCAGTGATGCACATACCGAGAATCTCGAGATGTTCGGTCTCACGATGCAAGTGCCACTCATGGATAGTGGCAAGGGGGGTATGTCACGCTTCGACGATACAAGACAGCATTGAGTTTTCGAAGCATTAAACTCTACGCGATTTTGTATTCCCCATTGTACAATGCTGTTTAAGTCAGAGTTTAATGAGCTTATCATATTTTGCCGTTGCAGTTCCACATCCAAAGAGGAAGGATGTGAGTCTGGAAACGAATATGAAAAGCTAAGGGTACTATCGTCAGCGAAACATTTAATTGGATTAGAAGTAACAGACATGAGATCATTAATGAAAATGAGAAAGAGGGTCGGAGACAAAACGGAGCCCTGGGGCACACCAGCATTTATATTGTGGGTTTCAGACTTGAAACCGTCCAATACAACTTGTATTGAACGGTTCAAAAGAAAGTTTCTAATCCATCGAAGAAGGGGTTCATCGATACCGAAAGCACGCATTTTCGATAAAAGAGCAAGATGCCAGACTTTATAAAATGCCTTAGAAATATCAAGTGCAACAATCTTTCTTTCTCCAAAACGATGTAAAGATTTGTTCCACTGTTCGGTGAGATAAACCATCAGATCACCAGTGGACCTGTTGCTGCGGAAGCCGTACTGCCGGTCATTAAGAAGCTTTCGGTCTTCGAGATATTTCTTGAGCTGATAGTTTATCAGCGTTTCCATGACCTTAGAAAGAAGGGACGTAAGTGCAATCGGTCGATAATTGGACTGAGGTACATGATGGAAGATTGCCACCATGCCGTCATGTCAGTGTAAAGCAGATACATGGGAGCGTATGACTTCATCGACAGGATCATGACAGCGAAAAAAGGAAAGCATGGCAACCAACCAAAGCTCGGCAGACAAACGTTTTATTCTTCAGCAGAAATTAAACAATAAACACATTGTGTCGGTTGAACTAATTTCTATCCATAATTCTCCACTAAACACTGTGTGGGCGGAAATGCTGAAACATCATGTTCTCCAACCCTTCACACTTTTATAAGAAGACATTTCCTACGAAATCAAATGAAAAAAAATGAAACTCCCTTAATTAATCTTTCAGAGGTCCTCTAACGAACCACTCTGATGTCATTATTTCCTCCATAAAACCCGAAAAGTTCCAAGTTACATAACAACATAAAAAATATCTTAAATTTCCAGCTAGCTTAGCTCGGCTCTATTGGGCCTAGGGCAATATTTATTAAAATTATTTTCGAACTCATTAAAACTTTTGTTAACAAGAAGTTGCTTTTTTTCCACATTTTTCGTGTCAAATAAATTTTGTAGGCATTATTTAATTTTTTGCGAAAAAAAAATAGGCAACGAAAATCATGAAATGACATTTTAAATTATCCCTAAAAAGCTTTACTTTACTTTATTTTATTATGACTTATATAGCATAACAAGGCCTGAGCTTAAACCATTTTGTAAAATAAACCAAAGGAGGCACTTGAGGTCTGGTACCACCAGGGTCTCAGGCATCCAGTTAGTTATGGCAACAGATCCTAGTTTCAAAGGCAAAAGTAACGTTAAGATCCTCTACGACCCTCTGTAGCTTCAAAAGTATAAGGCCCTCTGAAATTTGGACAGCGTACGTTCGTGGTAATTGGACAAATCCACCCACAGGATTTTGCACAGGGTGAATTCAAACGAAAAACCATCATGATACCACTTTGACACTCTGTGCCTACTAAAGTATAAGGCCTAGCCCTTTGAAATTTGGACAGCAAACTGTAACAACTCCTACTTCCTCCTCAAAATTATCTTTTTCTTGTTCTTAAGAGAAGAAAAAACAGAAATTTTTAGGTAAGGCCGTTGAAAGAAGAACCTTCTGCTAAAATGGTACCTGGCCAACACATCCACTAAAAGTAGAGCATAGTATTACAAATTTATGATTTTGTAACGGATGTGTGTTATTCCTAGTTCACTAATTGTGCGATCTTATGCAACTCCCTGAATATCCCTAAACCACAGGATCCTTAAAGATACCCATGAACGTGCAACTAGGGTGTCCAGTCGGCTGGGTGCTGTAGGCACGCTAGCGAATGCCAATTTAACTAGCTCGTCGGATGGGTGGGATCTTGCAACCGCCACTGGACCGCCGTGTACCTTTTAACGTGCCTATATAAAATTAAATCTAAAAGAAAAACTAAAAGTAGCTAACAAATATCACGAATTTTATTCAATCAAATCTTCAGTATGGAACTTTAGATGGATTCAGTTCCTCACAGTGGCCCTCCCACAGTAAACTGCTTAAAGTTAACTCTCTTTTGGCTACCGTCCACATAAATTCTATTTACGATAACCCCTATAATAAAGTCAAAATGTTTTAATTCTGGCTTAACTTTTTACCGTCTAAACTACCCTTATTCATTTCCCTTTCCCAAGCTCACTTCATAAAATTATTCACTTGACATTCTAGATGTCATTAAAACGAAATATTTTAGAATTATTTTTCATAATAAGCTTTTATTCAATAGTTAAAAACTAGACTATAATTCATAAATTCTTTCAAAATAATCTTTATCATTTTTAAATTCAATTTAAGATTTAATCAAATAACAAGAAATTCGATTTAAAAAAAAAGATCAATCAAAGGTTCAATGACCTTGCGCATTCTCTTTACTCGCAAGTAGATTTTTCATAAAAAAAAACGGAACATAAACTCTTTTTCTTTGAGTATGGTCTCTGGTTCAATGACCTTTCAAAAAAAGTTCTCTTTTGAGCGTTTTTAAGTTTTTTTTCAAAATTACTTAAAATCCCTTCAGCTTAAACAATCTAACACTATTCAGTTCATTTACCAATTCCGAGATGCTGAACTTAAAACTATTGTTAATGAAAAAAAAATATATATATTTAATTAAAACTTAAAAAAAAAACTCATCGACATCACTCCTCATTCTTTGAGTCTGTCCCATTAAGAGATTTAAAAGAAAAACTATGCCTGTTAAATCTTTGTTAACTGACCTACGTCAACTCCAAAACTTTAAGAGCAATTATGTGTCTCAATTACTGCACCAATATTGTTACATATGATAAATATCACTAATAGCAAATATATAACATTAAAATTTGGACTCACCGATCATTCTCTCCTCAGCGAAGTTGTGCGCACGACTTGGTTGGGGTAGGATGAATTCAATTATAGAGTTATTGTTCTTAAACTCTTATACTAAAAACGCTATATTAAATAAAATAGAGAAAGAGATTTATACTATGCAAATATTGGTGATCCTCAGAATGAGTTGGAACTTCAATACTTATCTTTTGTGGATCTTGACTCTTGAGTGATTACGATATGGCTTGAGAGTATCGAATTTCATATAGAAAAAAAAACTAGAGCTTGGCTTAAAACTAGGTTAGTGGGATGCTGGACTTCGATGATGACGGATGCTGATGATGATGACGGACGATGGCGTTGTTTGACAGGTAAGTATAGGCTTAGCGGGTAAGTATCTCGGGTAGGTTGATATTATGCAAAGCGACTTCACAATATATATAATTTCTTTTTCTACTTTTTTTAAGGAAACATCGGCCAGTAGCTCTTGGTTTGGTAGCATGAAGTTCTTCCAAAAATTCATTGCTACAAGAACTTTCTAGAAGGTTTCATCTATATATATAAAAGAACAGCTTAATTTTTGTGCTCGTTCGCTAACCGGACACACTGGTTGACCGATTTTCCTAATTTTTTCTCTAAATGCAAGAGGTATTAGGGTAGAAGGTTTAGAAAAAATAAAATGTATATTTTTCAAATGCAATCAAATGACAAACGGTGCTGATGTTAAAAAAAAAATTTTCACTACAAAAAAAAAAAAAAACAAATCTGATCGATTTCAATTTTCGAAAATTGTCATATCGAAATTTTTTTAGAAAATTTTATATTTGCTATATGTATGTATGTATGTATGTATGTATGTATGTACGTATAGGTACATATGTACACACATATATATACATATGTATATTAACAAAGAAGTGATAATGAACTTTCCCCCTTCATCTGAGCCACAACCGGGATCAGCAAGTTCTTCCATATATCCCGGGGAAATCTGTCCTTAATTGCAAGAAGACTTGCTATTCTTTCTATTCTACACAAAAATATTGGTGATGTTATGCAATTGATGGCCGCAGCAGAATTATATAATCGAGAATGTCGGTATCACATAGAAGATAAAATTTGGATAACTCGAATTCCAGGTCTTAATCAATATGAAAAGAACGGTACAAAAGAACGAGGAACCTTTTGGTACTTCGATGCACAGACTTGGAGACGAATGTCCAAGGTTTTCCAAATCGATGCTAAGAAATTAGATAAATGTCCTAATATAAGTGCGTTTATGAACTCAAATGGACAATCTGTACCTATAATAAACTAAATCGAAATCAAATCAAATCGAAATCCAGTTTCGCACCCTAAGGCTGTGAGCGTCGTGGTGTAGGTACATTCATACACATGTATACTATCCCAGCGCAAATTTGGTTTGCAACGCTGTGTTCTACCATGAATTGTACCTCAAAAGACTTCCCGACCCGTTCCTCTTCGGTCATACAACTTGGTGCCCACTAGAGTCTACCACGCTAAATTTTTTTTAAATTTCATATACATACGTAGCTCAAGGTTATATCGTCTCCAGAATTGTCTTTCCTCACAAACAGGGAGAACTAAGGATTCGGAATTCCATTGGATAAGCACCCAGGTCTCAGATCCGTAGGTGAGTACTGGTAAGACTATCGTCTTAAAGCAGCAGTTTAGAAGTAATGCAATGGTAACCTTTTAGGATATAAATAGCCTTGAAAGACTTAAGTAGGTTCTGTGGGCTTTGAGCAGCCGGCCGCCTGCGTATTTCTTCTTCCATATTCTTATCGGCTGCTACTACATATCCAAGCTAATTGAACGATAGCACCACTTCGAATTCGTGCACCTCCACCTTAATAGTTGTTCTTCTACTATTGCTAACGTTTTCAGCAGACGGGGCCACCATGTACTTAGTTCAGTGGGTTCCTTCCAATGTCGTCTGCGTATGACAGTAATTGGGTGGATTTGGTGACGATAGTCCCACGGATAGATGTGCCGGAACCACGGATTGCTTTCTCCAACGATAGGTTGTCAATATTTTTTTTGTTCAGAACATTTTTTTTTTTTATTCGAAGGATTTGAGAAAGGACGGTTGGACGAAGCTTAAGTTATTGATTCAATACATATTGCGAAACACCAATGAAAATTAAAATAAATATGTGCACGACTGGGTCGTACGAACTTGCTCCTGTATTACAAATTATCTTCTTCTTCTTATAAAAATGTATGTACATATGTATGTATATATCCAATGGAATCCGAAATGGCCCTTCAGATATTTGTGAAATTTTCATGGTTAATACTGTTGTATTCAGTGGTGGTTTCTGTGAAAAAAAAATGTAAGAACTTCATGGAAGATTGGGAAAACTGAAAAAAACTGGAAAATTCAAACAAAGGGCAGATATTTGATTTTTTGCTTGGAATTTTTTGTTTCAAAATGTTTCGGAAGACTCACTGGTTTTCAATAGGAAAATCGCATGTAATTGTAGGTGCAAAGAAAAATGGGAAATTTCGGATTGGAACTCGGAAAACTCTGCGAGAGCACGAATTTAGCATAGATAGAGCATAGAATTTAAGGTTGCAAAGCTAGGAAAAATTCAGACATGTAAATAGTTCTCTAATCAAGAAAAGCTGTGGTTCTCCCATGGCCATGGACAGCTATATGCGATGCGTTTTCACGGGTGTTCAATGCCCAGAATCTTTTCATTGTTTCACTTTACATCCCGTACAACACCATATTAAAATAATAAGTTAACTATAACTTAACGCGGGCAAAGCTGCGGGTACCAGCTAGTTGATGATAAATGACTTCAATATTTTAAATTAATTAAATAAAAATCCTTCAGACCTCAAAGTTGTTCTTACTTCTGGCAGTTTGCTTAATTAAAGCATTAAAGTTGGATGGTTCGCGATGTTGGTTGGTTCTTCATGTTTGTTTGGTCTCTAGAAAACAAACAAACTGCAAAGTTTAACCCATTTATCTCTTATTCAACATCGAGAACAAAAGTCTGTTAAATCCTTCAAGGCTTATCAAATAAACAAATTAAAAAAAACCAAAACAAGCATAAGCTACTCTTTACATTCTTTCCCGGAACAATACCTACACACTTCTCAACCAATCCTTCCACCCGCTTTTCCAACCAAAGGACAAACGAGACCAATTCAAATGGAGGGAAAGAACATTATGTGTGCTTTACAACTCATGAGTATCCTATGATGTCCTCTTATAAAGTAAGGTGGAACGCAAAAACAGGTGACAAAATACAAGCAGCGACGATATTAACATCATCATTGTCATCCCTTTCATCATCATCGTCATCGTCATCGTCAAAGAGTTACGAAAATCTTTATCGTTACAGTTTTTCAAGGAATTTTACAGTTCAGCAAAAACGAATATAAGCTTCAGGACATTAACTGAAGTCTGCACGACAAGGAAATGATACAAAGCAGAACACACACAAAAAATATTAAAATAAAAGTTAAACTGATACTTTTTGTATAAGCTCATGTGATTGGTGGCTTTGTTATCCTGTTAATTATTATGATCTGATGCCTTAGGCATGCTCTGCTTTCTTTTGTCCTCCCACCCACCATCTTCGTTGTGGAGGTAAGACACCCAGCGATAAGCTGCTTAAAGTTGAAAAAAAAAACTTTGCCCGACTATGACTTTCATGATGGCATTTTCTCGATCTGGAGAAGAACATTCAAGAATGCGGTAAATTTATCCCATTGACTTATAGCATACAATTTGAGTCCATTTATATCCTACCAAACCTTTGTAATGAGAGTGTTCGATCGTAATTGACTGAAGATACGGATTTTTTGTTTTTTTATAAGTAATTGTCTCTTGTCGGAATAAATCGGGATTAAATGGTTTTAGGGTGTCGAACCATGTAAGAAGACTTATTGAGTTTCAACTTTAATACATTAGAGGTATTATCATTATCAGTTAGAGAGTTTGAAACAGAGAGTAGAGAAATCGGTTAAGGAAAATTTGTTCTGAGGAAAATTTTGAAAACGATTGTGGAAGTTTCATCTAGGTTGATAAGAAGATTTGGGAATAGTTGAAAACATGTAACCCAGTTTTGATTTCGTTCCAAAGTTCAGTCTGAGATTCGTGAAGGAAGATTGTCCCCAATTTCTGACGCCATGTCAGTTTGAGGCAAATACGTAGGAGAAATTTGACTTCCTCGACATCAGCGCTGAATAAAAACGTGTATGGGAAGCAACTGAAGTTCGTCAAACAAACGTTTTATTATTCAGCAGAAATTCGTCAGGAATACAAAGAACCAGCTTCAAACCTTAAAACAAAAACACTTATTTCTATGCATAATACTCCACTTAACACTGTGTGTGCAAAATTTGGAAACACTGTATTCTCCACCCCTTCACACTTTTAAAAGGAGACATTTCCTACGAAATCAAATTTAAAAAAAATGAAACTCCCTTAATTAATCTTTCAGAGGTCCTGTAACGAATCACCCTGATGTCATTATTTCCTCCAAACCCCCAAAAGTGCCAAGTTAAATTACACAAAAAAACAAACATCTTAATTTTCAAGCTTAGCTAGCTCTGTTCTATTGAGCCTCATTAAAAGTTTTGTAAACAAGAAATTGCTTTTTTTCATATTTCTTGTGTCAAATTAATTTGGTAGGCATTATTTAATTTTTATCAAAAAAAAAAAAAAAATAGACAAATGTGAAAGTAAAAATGATGAATTTGTCAGACGCACTCATAGACAGATCAAGGAACTTTAATAGGGTTCATGGTTCTTTGAAGAATAAGCTTTGTACCTAACTTTTGATAAGAGGCATGAAAGAAGCGGAGAAATTAAGAATTTTTAATGTATAAATCATCGTAATGAGGGTAAATTATGAGGAGACTTGTGGTTTGGGACAAATTGACAGATTGATGTAATTTTTTGTGTTAAAGGCATAATGGAGTAATTATGGAGTTGCTAAACGGGCAGCGTTCAGACAAAATTAAAGCTTCATTCTCTCAGGAATCAGTTTCATGCTAAGACCAACGAGTATTGAGAACATAAATAAGTCAAATGCCAATGAAATACCATCCTAGTTGATCAAAATTCGGAGGAGCATCACTTACATAACGAATCCATGAAGCTACGTTATAAAATAAAGAACTTATCCTTTTGAAGGAACGTTGTTCATTTTTCAACCTAGCTTTGTTCAACCTCGAACAATAATGTTAAAACTCACTGGAGCATGGTTATCTATCCATTCCTCTCTGTATGTGATGGAAGCCTGGAATGGTTTGTGAAAATCAAGTTCGAATATTTTATAGTCTGTTGTATTACTATGACCCATTACTTTATGAAGGATCTGAGCATGTCCTATGGAAATGTTTTTCCAGTCTCTAGTCTGAATAAGTCTCAAGGCCATTTCAGCCACAGATTTTTGAACAAAGAGGTCTAGGGGTATTAAATTGAAAACAACTTCCTGTCCCGCAGTTGGAGTGAATCTCAGTGTCCCTGTAATGCCTTTGCACGCAAGTCTTTGAACTTTTGTCAAAGTTTTGAGTTCCGTGCTCTTTCCTTAAGCTTTCCACCAAACTAGATTACCATAGGTTAGTATTGGTCTAATTATTATAATATGTGGTAATTGTTAGCCTCAAAGGTCTAAGAGTTCATTTGGACGCCAAACCCTCGCCTTTTCGCTAGTAGTCTTCCGGCACTTTTTCATGTTCCTATACTTTATCAATATAAATTAGTTGAAGTAAGTTTCTCCACGTTTGATCAGTTAAGCTGGTTTTTTGCGTTTTATCCCTTGAAACCCACATGAGCAATTGTAAAACAGAGACCGCCAACAAACAGAATCGATCGACCTGACTTATTAAAACTTTTGGATCGATTTTCCTTAAGATTTCAAAACTCTCCATGCCACTTAATATTCGCTAAAAGCTTACCCCTTCGTCCTCAATTCAAGTTTTCAGGCTTAGGCTTATAATAAATTAAATAACCCATTATGTTTTGAGCTTTTTAAATTCTTTATTTTATAAAACAATTTCTATATTATTGGTACTTAATATTTACTGTTAATTAATGCAATAAAATGCAGTATCTTACATTTTTTTTGGCAAAATTTTATTGTTTAATGCCTAATATAGGAATAGTTATTCTGCAAAGCTTGAAAATATCTTTGTTTAATTTTTAACGTCTTAAACAAATTTTGAATATTTAAATTTATTTTTTGTTTTATTATTTTAAGGGAAAAATTCTTTACAAATTAATAACATCTCTTTCATCCGTTCTGTAGTAAAAACGTACACATTTCCTTGAGTGTTAACGAAAAGTAAATTTTAAGAGGAACAAAGACAAGATAACAACACAAATATATTTTCCTTTTCCTGGAAAAATTCTTTCTTGAAGGAAAACAAAGTATTAACAGTTCAGATGCTTAAGGACATCTCTGATCTCTCTGTCGTCCTTTCGAGAGGTGCATTTTGGTCTTTTTTTATCGCATCCTCATTGAAATTTACAGCACTCCCAGTTGGTGAGGTGATATTATAAGAAGGACAATTTGTTTTTTTGAGATGTCTCATTTCGCCTCGGCATGTCCTCTCAGGAGTGAGAAATAAAACACAGAAACAATAATAAATTCTCAACGAGTTGTTATTATTTCTTGTATTTTACTCTCGTCTTCAGAAGTCAGACAAAATATTTTCATGAACTTCTTGGTACTTGAAATTTATTTGACTAAACCAAGATACTCCTGAATTTGGGATATAAATCAACCTTAAACATTAAATAACGTTGGAAAACGGTCATCTCCTCTTTTTTTAGTTTGAAGGTAATTGTACGATAATTTGTATCCAAGATCAGATTTTTGCATGACGTCCTTGATGGGGTTCACTTAAAAATGCTCACAAGAATATTATCCTTCAAACAAAACAGGACATCATTGTTCCATTTAGCAACTATTTGTGATTTCTTTTTCTGTAATCGTCGCGTCGCCATTATAGTTGGTCGGTTCCAACGTTTGTCGAGTCCGTGAGCAATGACTGAGTCTGCAAAAGGGATAAGGTTATTCATAATAATTTAAAAAATCGTTGTATTCAAATTAAGAAAATGATTTTAAGCTACATTTACAAATCTTCAAGCCTTAATTCGAGATGCTCGTAAAGATGAAGGAGATTGCTTTTCAAAGAACCGAACAGCGGTACAGCTGAATGTGTTTTAGAATAGAAATTAGATATTTTCCAATGTCTTATTAATGACATACCAACACAAGAAATTAATTAAAATGAATGAAAAAGGTCGGCCTTATTTTGTGACAGACATAAAACTTAATGTTGTTCAAACAACATAAATGAACATTTACATTATTAATAATTTTGGATTCAGCCACTTCTACTTTGTTGAGTGGAAAAGTTTTTTGCTGATTTCCAGACCCGCAGGGAGAGTAATTCGATGAAGGTCAATGAGGCAAACAAAAGTCTGCGTTAATGAATAACCGACCCTCAGGTTGTAGGAAATGGAAACCATTTTTTGTTTTTTTTTTTAAAGGGCGGGGAGGTGGAGGTGATTAAGAACAAATTTTGTTTTGGATTGAAGAGATATTAAACAGGATCAGTAGACATAAAGGAAGCTTTATATTAAACCTTGAATGAGATCTGACCGCAGGAAGATGGGTGATGTACCTACCAATAGCTTGAATTCTAGGAACTGGTCACTTTCGAAGCTGAGGTTTTTAGACAAGTAAAACCAACTTGCGTCTTCGTGCAGGACCTTCTTGATCGACCGTCTTTCTACCTATCAGAACGGGAATGACAGTTTCAATCACTCTTTACATCTTTCCCTTTATCTCTAAGTCTCATTGTCCCTGGCCATTTATGACTTTTAGTTCAGTCCCCTGTCTCTTTTTCCTGGATGGTTTAAGAACCTATTCTCTATACGAACTTTGTCAACCTGTTTGTTTCCTCACTCCCTTAATTTTATATATTTTGATATATCAGCCACTCAAAACACCCTTCACAAGAGCTTTTCTCATCTAATTCAAGTTCCATAAACCCTGCTATCCTACCTGACAAAAACAGAACATAAAACAAACTCTAAACGTTGTGTCTTAAATAAGCCCAGGTATTTGATTAGCCAAACCCTACAAGGACTAAGGATATCCAAACAATACTTTCGACACGTGTTTACCTCCTGCAAAATACACACTTCCGAGATTTCTCAACCAGCCAGCAAGACTTAAGTCTGGATCTTAATTTAACATCTCAGACAGAGCAAGGGCGTCTTAATAACCCAAATAAAATGGACATTATTTTCCAACCTCTATCTCCATCCTATCAACTTCATACACACAAAAAAATGTGGATTATTGCCAACACACAAGAAAATCGATGTTAAAACTCCATCTCAGTTTCAAGGGCAAGGCCGCACGGTGTTCTTCGTTATTCTGGGCTCTATTGAAGGTCCTGGATGATGTCGTCTCATGCAGTAACTTAATTAATTCTCTTGCTTCAATATGAATTGATTAGAATTACCCATAATAATGGCCAAAAGAGTCATTTATGTAGAATAATTTGAACAGTAGAGGGAGCAGCTGAATCTGAAGCTTAATTGTTTATTATTTTGGAGGGTGGACAGGAGAGGAAATCATTCCTAAGACGGCTGTTTTGGAAGGGCTCTTATTTGACGATACTTTAATTTGTTTGTAAATTTGTAAATTTATTTGTGAGCTTATAAGCAAACGAAGGTTCTGTGATGCGATAATTATTATTGCCAAGGACGAAAATCGTGTTTAATGTTTTCTTTTGCTTGGGAAGTTCGGGTTATGGGAGGTTGGGCTTTTAAGTGGTGATTAACAGCTGGTTTATGTCTTGAAAAGCTCGGGAGTACGTTTTCACTGGGTTGAATGTCTTCATTAAGGAGATTTATGTCTGAATACCCAAAGAGGTGTGAAAAATGACAAAGTATTATTGGATTAAGAATTTTGGGAACTTTTGTTCAAGGTTGATGGATATAACTGAATTTTTCTCTTTGCACAGGTTGTGCGTGTTTAATGGTCTTAGAACTTAGACTCTCTTTTGAGGGATTTTTACTACAAGGTCAAAGGCAGTCAATCGTTCTACGCAATTAGATCCCTTGTTGCCTACTGAAATTACAGCGAATCCAAAGACCTATTCTCTTCTAGACCTTTTGCTGGCGATACCAGACTGAACAAAGTTACAGCAAACTCTTCTAGTGCCCCTTAATAAGATCCCATTAAGCCACGAAATTCTCTAGTCTATTTCCACCTCATCCTACGGCTGCTCCCAACAATAAAAGTAAACGCTGCATTTAAAAAAACAAACAATGAAGAAAAAAATTACATGAAAAATGAATAAAAATCGAATCTATACATTTTCAAACGTTCAAATTTAATAAAAATCCATGCACTTACACTCACCTGGTGTGCGGCTATTCTATGATTATGATGCACCGATGTCGATGACGACTTGCCATTGCCTTTCTTCAGTGAACACACCAGCAGCTCTTTCATGTCTTTGCGGAAATTGCGACTCAGGAATGCATAAAGCAGGGGATTCACTCCCGAATTAATTCGTGATGAGAAATGTTAGTGGTGCCAGTAGGGCGTTGAAATTTGAATCGCCTCGATAGGAACGTGACCTTTAATGAATGACATGGAAAGAGAGAGAGAGTCAAGGAAAACGGTCATAATAAAAGTGTATGTGAATATCTGTTTTGGGAAAAGCGAACTGAAAAAACAAGGCTCTTTGTAAGCAATATAAACTGAGATACTTAGAACCCTGATGAAATTCTGTTTTTTTAGCTTTTATAAACCATTATTTACAGTTATCAAACACCAAACAAAGATATTTAGAGAATTTCTTGATAGCTGTTGTTTTAAGCCATATTTACGAAACTTCAATTTTTACCTAGCTTTTTGCCCTTTTTGATATCAATTTTTTCCTTTGGTGTGGAAGCATCTTGCGGCACTTTTGCCGACATCGCATATGTGCTCATTCCACAAGAGGTGGTCAGTGATGCACATACCGAGAATCTCGAGTTGTTCGGTCTCGTTGATGCAAGTGCCACTCATGGACAGTGGCAAAGGGGGTATATCTCGCTTCAACGATACAAGACAACATTGAGTTTTCGAAGCAGTGAACTCTACGTGGTTTTTAATTTCCCCATTGTACAATGCTGTTTAAGTCAGAGATTAATGAGCTTATCATATTTTGCCGTTCCAGTTCCACTTCCGAAGAGGAGGGATGTGAGTCTGGAAAAGAATAAGAGAAGCTAAGGGTTGTATCGTCAGCGAAACAATTTATTGGATTAGAAGTTACAGACAAGATATCATTAATGAAAATGAGGCAGAGGGTCGGAGACAAAACGGAGCCCTGGACAAATGCTGTTTTCCACCTGCTCACAACGAGCCCAGAAGAATAGGATAGATGGAAAAGTTTACGTAAAAGGTGAAAGAGCACCCCTTCAGAATAATAGTGGGGATACCATCCGGACCAGCGGATTTGTGTATGTTGAGATCTTTTAGAACTCTCACCACAGCACGAGTGCAGAAGAAGATTTGTCCCATGGAATCATTGACTCGGAGGTGTCATGACACTCTCTGGCAGCGAAGAGTTGGAAGCGAACTGCATAACAAAAAGGTTAGCTTTCGTGAGAGAGCTTACAACACTGGAGTGTCATTGTCAACAAGCGTAGAGACCGAGGAAGAAGAAGAATTCTTCATATTTTTTTACAAAAGACCAAAAATTCTTACTGCCTTTGGGACATTGCAGTATTTTTTGCCTTAATTTGTGATCATGTAAAAATTTGGTGCGACGAATATGGGCATTGCAGGCATTCCTGGTTTTACACTTGTTCCGGTTTTACGGTTTTCCTCATTTTACAGCTTGAATCAAACCTTGACTTTTCCTTGGGTTTGATGCTTTTAACCCTATTTGGGATAAAAGTTTTTATTCCCAAAATAATCATTTTAGTAATCATATCTGCGCTCGAGTCTACGTCACTAACGAGGAAGCATAGTGACCAGTTAAATATCCGGAAAAATGTATTGAGTCCGTCCCAATTGGCTTTCTCTTTCTCTAACAGGATTAGTTTGACACGAGAAATTTGCAGATATAATACTATGGTCTGACCTGCCTAGAGGAGTTATTACATTGATAGTGTATTTATCAGGGTCAGACGTAAGGAACAAGTCAAGAGTATTTTCCACTTGGCCATTAATGTCCAATATTCGAGTGGGCTCAGTGGCAAGCTGAGTAAGGTGGTTAAACTCAGCAAAGATTTCAGCACACATTCCTTGGGGTGTTATCGGGCCCAAATGGAGAGGTCACGAAGAATTGTGTAACGATTTCAGTGTGAGGATACAAGGATTCGTCAAATGGATTTCTTCTTATCTTGATAATAGATCTTACCAAGTAAAATTCAGAAACTCTTACTCAAAACCTTTCATTGCCAAATCGGGTGTACCACAAGGTAGTCACTTAGGACCCCTGTTATTTATTTTAGCTATTTACGATGCTCCGTTGAATGTTCGAAATAGTAAAATTCTTATCTTTGCAGATGATATGAAGATCTTCAAAAACATTTCATCTAATGAAGGTCGCGTTCAACTGCAAGATGATATAAATAAGTTTGTTGTATGGTATGAAAAGAATTATTTGAATCTTAACCCAAGAAAATGTTAGACAATGACAATTTCCAAGAAGCGTTATCCTACATCTTATGATAATGTTATATCCCAACACATATTATCCCGTGTCTTTAAAGTTAGGGACTTAGGAGTTCTTTTCACATCTAATTTAGATTTTTCAGAGCAAATTAACAACATCGTCAATAAAGCTAATTCAATGTTAGGGTTTATTAAGCGTTGGTCCAAGGAATTCCTTGACCCTAACGTTACCTATGCCTTGTACAATAGTTTGGTTGGACCCCATCTCGAATATGCATCACAAGTTTGGTCTCCTCATTATGCGATACATAATGAGAGACTAGAATCAGTTCAACGCAATTTTACACGTTTCGCCTTTAAAGGGCTTCAATGGATTGACCCTTATAATATCCCTTTTTACGATGAGTGACTTGCATTTTTCCAGATGAAAAAAATTGTGTCAACACATATTATCCCGTGTCTTTAAAGTTAGGGACTTAGGAGTTCTTTTCACATCTAATTTAGATTTTTCAGAGCAAATTAACAACATCGTCAATAAAGCTAATTCAATGTTAGGGTTTATTAAGCGTTGGTCCAAGGAATTCCTTGACCCTAACGTTACCTATGCCTTGTACAATAGTTTGGTTGGACCCCATCTCGAATATGCATCACAAGTTTGGTCTCCTCATTATGCGATACATAATGAGAGACTAGAATCAGTTCAACGCAATTTTACACGTTTCGCCTTTAAAGGGCTTCAATGGATTGACCCTTATAATATCCCTTTTTACGATGAGTGACTTGCATTTTTCCAGATGAAAAAAATTGTGTCAAAAGAGAACAAATAATGATATAGTTTTCCTTCATCAAATTATTACTGGTGTCACTGATGCTCCAGATATTTTGAGTTCTATCCTCTTTAATTACAGAGGTGGAGATTACATTTTGCGTTCTCATAATTTGATTAAAGTCCCCCAACATAGAACTAACTACGGAATGCATGAGCCACTGACAAGAATGAGTAAGCTATTGAATGCGTATGAAGACTTATTTGACTTTAATATTAATAAAAACAAGCTAAAACTAATTCTTAAAACCAGTGTTCCACGTTCTTAAATGTTTTTATGTATTTTGTGTATTGTTTTTCTGATTGTAATTTTATTTTTGTTATGTTTGTTATCGTGTACGTGTTTGTTTGTTTTAGACTAGTCTACTAACAACTAAGATTTAGCTTTCTATAAGCTCTCTTCGGCATTATCTGATATGTTTTTTTCTTGCAATTTTTAAGGATTATGTAAAGAGTTTGTACAAAGGATTTTAGGGGCGCCACGAGACAAGGTTTTTCTGAATGAAAGATTTATTGTTGCAACACGAGATGGAATTTTTTCTCGTCTAAAAAAAAGGATTTTATTAAATTGTTGAACTCCCTTTGAAGTAAGAAGATTTAAGAAGCCATTGACTAACAACGAGATGGCTACGTGATACCATTCTTTGAAATAGGTATTTGAATTTTATTAGAAAATGGAGATTTATCCAACCTTACGTTATTGAGAGAAATGTCTGATATCGGATTTATAGGTCCCTCTGAATTGTTCTGTCAGAAGGTTTGCGTTGGAGGGGCAGTGCAGATATACATCTTGTCATTCTTTTGCTTATATGCTATGAGTTTAAAGCAGTTTCATATTTCTGTCCTTTGAAAGATATACAAAAGAATAGCAAGGCTTTTATGGCGTTCTCAGTTTCGCATTCATCAATTTTTGTCAATTTTCTTTATCAAGACAAAAATAGATATTAGGCATATTAAGTTTCTTCCGCACCACTTTTGAAACAAATTGACTTATTAATTAGGAGTTGGCAACAATTTAAGAACAGGATGAGTAACGCATAAAATCAAGGCTATTGAATAACGAATTTGTTATTCCATACACATGATTTCCAAGAAAAAATATCGAAATATTGACTCTCCAAAAATTCCTTTCACACAAATTGATCAATTCTACTCCACACACGTCGGGAACGAGTACATTTGAATATTTATTTCGCAAATAGACCTTCAAAAATTCTTTTAAAAAAATTTATTTGTCATGGTTTGAAGCGAACAACCTCAAGCACAAACTCACAAAATATGATTCCCAACCCCAGTCTTGTTTCAAACATTTTATTGAATTAACTGTAGGTTTCTTTTTTGAAAAAAAAGAACCACATGCTATAACATAAGCCTCTTATGTTTGCTTTGTGTTTTGAATTTACTCCACCACCACCCAAACAAATCAACGTATTGTAATGTGTATACACTTTATTTATCTCATACGCTCTGTATCTCCTTCTATTGTAATGTCTAATACTAATGTGTATACTTTATTATCTCTTACTCTCTGTATCTCTTTCTATATTTAATGTACACACTTTTCTTACTCTCTTTACTTACTCTGTATCTCTTTCTATATTTAATGTACACACTTTTCATTACTCTCTTTACTTACTCTGTATCTCTTGTTTATTTAATGTACATACTCTCTTTACTTAATATCGTTTAATTGTAGTAGTAAACACTCGTGAGGGGCAATAATTAATTAAGATTAAGAGAAACTTTTTGTTTAGCGTTAAGAACGTTAGCCCCATTGAATAAGAAGTACAGGAAGCGGTGTAAGCTACACGTACAGTGTACGTGAGTGAAGCAACAAAAATTTAAATAGGGGTAAAATAGGGGGCATTAATCTGTCAAAATAGGGGGCACTAATCTGTCAAACTTTGACTTTGTTGTCATTTGCCGAGCTGTAAGGAAGTGCTTTTGATATTATCATTGTTAAATTTATTAAACAAATCTTTAAAACAAAATTAAATAGTGCAGTTTTTGCTAATTTAAATAGAATATTTACCACTCTTTATAATAAAACCATAAGCGATAATGAAGTGCTGTGTGAAATTGTGTGGAAACAATTCTAAGACGGAGCCAGAAACAATTTCTTATCACAAGTAAAATATACCTTATTTTGATTATAAATGTATGTGAAGTGAAGTTATTTAGTTAATTTAAATATCGTAGAACTTTTAAAATGTATTTGTCATAGTATTTAGCAACCCAAATAACAAATTTCTCAAAAATAAAAATACTTTGTCCATTGAATTTCTTTGTTTTGGATTTTTGGTTTGATGTGTCAAAATCGAGTTCAGGGGTGTATTATTTCTGTTGGTGATGGTAAGGCGCTGCAATTTGTTGAGTTCCCGTGGTGTGCACGGTTGTTTTGAATAGTTCTTCCATCGTGTTTCGGAACATTTTTATTTGTTGATTGTATTACAATCAACTGGAAAATGTTTGTATATTTTCCCCTTGTCAATATTTGAGTCCGTCTATTGTGAATAATAACTTCTGGATTTTGAATGCTCTAAAATACATAGCTTGACAATTAATTAATTAATGATATTAAACGCTTGTTCAAGTTGTTCATAGAATTTGCTTTTAAAAACGATCAAAATAGGCGTAATAAACGTGATGAATTACGGATGAAAAATGAAGAAAGTGTGACGCAAAATTAAAAAATTATAATAAAAATCGTGCATGTACATCTTGAAGTTCAAAAAAAGAATTCAAATTGAGAAATAAAATTGATGCACAATCGATATAATCTTGATTCAATTCTATTTCGCTTGGCGCCCCTGAGATTAACCATTCAACTGCGGACCAGCCCTGTTGTAATGCGTTTGTGTTTGTGAAACTCACACTACTTAGAAAAATGCTTCACTTTTTTTTCATAAGACCCCTTCCTGTACTTCTTATTCAATGGTTAGCCCCTACAAAAATCCCAGTATTTTCTCTCGAACTTTCAGCTTCCCCAAGAGCCAATAGGAGCCAATAGTAGTTTCTAGAACCCATCATTTTTGATATAAATAGCCGTTTGGTGGCGAGGCGAATTAATTAATTGTGTACTGCGATAAAGAAAAGTACTCTGTGTTTGCAAAGTTATAATTGAAAGTGTTGAATAAATAAGTTTGTGAGTGATTGGAATAAAGTGAATTTGTGTTTTATTTAAAAAGTGAATAAGTTTTAATTGTCGGACCAAGCCGAATATTACATTGGTGTCAGAAGTGGGATTAAAACTTATTGAGAATAAAACAGTGAACAGTGATTAAACTATTTTGTTTGAAATAGTGAAGTTAAAAATTAAAAAAAAAAAAAAAATGAGTAAAGTTTTGAAAGACTTAACTGTCTCTGAGCTAAAGGCCGAATTAAGCAAACGTGGCTTAAGTGGGGCAGGATGTAAAATCGAACTCGTAAAACGGCTACAGGAATATCTGGAAGAACAAAATGAAGACCCAGATACGTTTGCTTTCGAAGTGGAAGCAAAATCGAAAGAGGTAAATGCAACTGCCGACTTATCTACCATGATGACACTTCTTCTAGCCAAATTTGAAGAAAATCAAAAGAATGTGCTAGAGCGGTTTGACGCACAGAAGAAAGAGCAAGATAACGTTCGGGAGCAACTAGAAACTCAAAACAAGAATGTTCTGGAGCAACTAGAAACTCAAAGAAACGAGCAGAAGACCGAACAAGAGAATGTTCTCAAACAACTAGAAGGAAATGTCCTCAAGCAACTAGAGGCTCAAAGAAATGACCAAAAGCAAGAACAGCAGAATATTCTAGAGCGGTTTGACGAACAGAGAAACCTTTTAGAGGGCAGGTTTACGGACTTCGAAGAGAGAATCACTACTCTCGACGAGCGCGTCGAAAAACAAAATGCACGTTTCGAGAAAATGGACGAACAAATCGAAATCATCACAAATGAACTAGAAAAAGTGCGAAAGATGAAAGCTCGAGAACCTTCTGGTGAGTGCTCAAGAAAGAGAGAAGTGAATCCTCCAAGCTTTGATGGTCAGATTCCGTGGTCAATCTACAAGAAACAGTTTGAAGCAGCAGCGTTAACAAACGGCTGGGACGATGACGAAAAATACATTGCTCTTACGCTTGCCTTGAGAGGAGCAGCTGCTGAACTGCTACAAACCATCCCAGCAGAGAAGAACGGTGACTTCAAAGTTCTGGTAAACGCAATCGAACAGCGGTTTGGGGATAGCCACATGACAGAAGTCTTCCGAGTACAACTAAACAACAGGGCACAGAAAAGAGGTGAAACTCTGCAGCAGCTTCAGGCAGATATCGAGCGATTAGTCCGCCTGGCATACCCAACAGCTGGCAACGAGATAATAAATCAACTTGCTGTTGAAGCCTTTGTGAGAGCTGTGGGCGATATAAATCTCCAAAGGGCTATTCGCACTGCCGGAAAACAAACACTACCAGAAGCATTGGCTTTCGCTCTAACAATGGAAGCCGCAGAACAAGCATCCCAAAACGTGCATCGCGTGAGAGAATTGGAAGTCCAAGAATGCTCTTGTCAGAAGGCTACTCTGGAAAGGAGTCAGCGAGACGGACCAGCACGATGCTGGAACTGCAACAAGACTGGGCATCTTCAACGACAGTGCAGATTAACGCGAAGACGAACCTCATGCCAACACTGTGGAAACAGAACTTACTCAACAAGTCAAAGTAACTCCAACAACGTTGCTTCCGAAGCTGTTTCCCACCCGGGAAACGAATAAGAACCAACTTCAAGGGGCAGAAGCTGGTTTCTGGTATCAATGGCCCCAGAAACGACATCCAGGTTTCTCAAACGAAACGTGACAACAAGAGCCTGACCGTGGAAGCAAGTATAAACGGCAACAAATGTGTGGCTACCATCGACACCGGTGCCACGGCGTCCATTGTACGGCAGGACCTCGTTAAGAAGACATGGCTCCACAACACCAATAGCTATCGTCTAAGGACTGCAACTGGAGAAGCCGCAAAAGTCTATGGTGAGGTACGTCTTAAGATCCGGATGGCAGAGTTGGAATTCTCTCACCTGTTTCTGGTAGCAGATATATGCGACGAGTGCATTGTCGGCGTCGATTTCATGAAAGATCACGGAGTGATATTGGACATCGGGAACCAAGTCCTGAAATATCGAAACATCGAGATTCCGATGATCTATGGGATCCACTCGCATGAGACCTCGTTATCTGTGAAAACCGTCATCAAAGAAGATCTCATTTTGCCTGCTTCTTCAGAAGTATTCGTGTGGACGAAATTGAAGGGTAAGCCTGGCAGCCATCGATATCTCATGGTCGAACCAGCATCTGTAAAGTCCTCCCAAAACGTCACCATTGGGAAGACTCTTGTTAGACCTGTAAAAAACATGGTTCCCGTACGAATACTGAACATCAAGCCGTACGAAGTTAAGCTTAGAAAAGGTGAGATTGTCGGACAATGCGAATCTGTATCAGCTATAACAAGGATCAGCGAAGAAGAGACAAGGCAAACATTGAAGTCCAAAGAGCTGAACTCCATAAAGACGAACATTCTCAAGTCCTCTAATCTTGGCCACCAACAACGAAGAACTGCAGAAGGTCTCCTCGAAGAATTTGCAGACATCTTTTCGTCATCGCAAGGGAAATATGGCAGAACACAACTGGTTCAACATCGAATCAACACCGGGGATGCAAAGCCGATCCGTCAACCTGCAAGACGCCTTCCACTAGCCAAACAAGGTGAGGTTGAAGAACTGATAACCACCATGAAAGAAGAGGGTCTGATCGAAAACTCTAAAAGCCCTTGGGCGTCTCCAGTGGTCCTGGTAAAGAAGAAAGACGGATCAACCCGCTTTTGCGTAGACTATCGAAGGTTGAATGATGTGACCAAGAAGGATAGCTACCCTCTGCCTAGGATCAGTGATACTCTGGACGCTATGGAAGGAGCACAATGGTTCTCAACGTTGGACCTGAAAAGTGGATACTGGCAAGTAGAAATCCATCCTGAAGATAAAGAGAAGACAGCGTTCTCGACAGGAAACGGACTGTGGCAGTTCAAAGTGATGCCTTTTGGACTGTGCAATGCTCCAGCGACTTTTGAGCGCCTTATGGAATGTGTCCTGCAAGGACTCACATGGAAGTCTTGCCTGGTCTATTTGGATGACGTCATCGTATACGGGAAAACATTTGATGAACATTGCACAAATCTGAGAGCCGTGTTTCAAAGACTTCGAGAAGCCCACCTCAAGCTCAATCCAGAAAAGTGTTCACTCTTCAAAACCGAAGTGAAATACCTGGGACATATCATCTCATCCCAAGGAGTTAAGACGGATCCTGATAAGGTTGACACCGTGAAGAATTGGCCAACACCACAGGACAAACACCAACTCCGAAGCTTTCTGGGTCTAGCCACCTACTATAGGCGCTTTGTCCAAAACTTTGCTGAGATCGCCAAGAGTCTACATCAGCTAACGGAAAAGGGAAAGCAGTTTAAATGGTCAGGTGAGTGCGAGCGCAGCTTTCAAGAGCTCAAGCAACGCTTGTGTAATGCACCAGTGCTGACCTATCCGACTCCCGGAAAACCGTTCATCATTGACGCTGATGCCAGCAATGTCGGGATTGGTGCCGTACTATCACAAGTACATAATGGTGAAGAAAAGGTAATTGCCTATTACAGCAAGGTACTCTCAAAGTCAGAAAGAAACTATTGTGTGACCAGAAGAGAACTTCTTGCACTGATCTTGGCAACAAAGCACTTCCATAAGTATCGCTATGGACAGAAGTTTCTTCTCCGAACCGACCATGGAGCACTAAACTGGCTTTTGAATTTCAAGAATCCAGAGGGTCAAGTGGCGAGATGGATTGAGAGGCTGCAGACGTACGATTATGAAATTCAACATCGGAAGGGGAAGCTTCACTCAAATGCTGATGCACTGTCTCGGAGACCATGTAAGCAAGACTGTAAGCATTGCAGACGCCAAGAAGAAAAAGAAGTGGTTACTGTCCAACGAACCAGAACCGATCCCATTTATGGCTGGAGCAACGACGAGATGAGGAAGGCTCAACAAGAGGACCCAGATATTGAACCCATCCTCGCATGCAAGGAACACCAGGAAAAACCAGAATGGGCTGATATCTCCGACAGAAGTCCGGCTCTGAAGGCCTATTGGGCACAGTGGGACTCGTTGCATGTCCAAGAAGGTGTCCTTCGACGTAAGTGGGAATCAGCAGATGGAAAGTCCTATGTAATGCAGCTAGTCTTACCGAGATCGAAGATTATGGACGTTCTGCGAGAGATGCATGATGGAGTTTCGGGAGGCCATCTAGGAGTAAACAAGACGCTAGAAAAGGTTCGACAACGATTCTATTGGCTACATGCAAGGGAGGATGTCGAGAAGTGGTGCCGAAAATGTGATACCTGTGCTGCCACCAAAGGCCCGAACAAAAAAAAATCACAGCCAAATGCAGCAGTATAATGTCGGATCACCCTTTGAAAGGACTGCAATAGACGTGGCGGGTCCATTTCCGGAAACAAATAATGGAAATCGTTATATTCTGGTCGTCATGGATTACTTCAGCAAGTGGCCTGAAGCATACGCCATACCGAATCAAGAAGCCAAAACAGTCGCAGACCAAATTGTGTTCAACTGGGTGAGCAGATTCGGTGTTCCATTAGAACTGCATTCCGACCAGGGAAGGAATTTTGAATCAAACATATTCCAGGAAGTTTGTGGGCTTCTTCACATCAAGAAGACAAGAACAACACCACTCCACCCACAATCTGATGGCATGGTCGAACGGTTCAACCGAACCCTTAAGGAACATCTTTGCAAAGTTGTGGACGACAACCAGCGAGATTGGGACCGACACATTCCACTGTTTTTGATGGCGTATCGAAGTGCAAGACATAGCTCAACTGGCCATACACCGTCTGAGATTTTGATGGGAAGGAACATCAGATTGCCGAGTGAAATTAAATTTGGATGTCCCACGTCGGAACCGCAAGCCGAGGATGACTACTTGGATGACCTCAGAGAAAGACTCCTTCAGATCCACGACGATACTAGGTCAAAAATAAAGATGTTCAGTGACCGAATGAAGACACGCTACGATATACGAGCGACAACAACAGAGTTCCAAGCAGGAGATCGAGTGTGGCTTTACAATCCCCATCGACAAAAAGGGTTGTCACCGAAACTTCAACGGGACTGGGAAGGTCCATATACAGTGATTAGCAAAATCAACGGCGTCGTGTACCGGATACAAAAAGGAGTCAGAGGTAAACTTAAAGTCGTACATCGCGACCGACTACATCGCTACAGTGGTGATGAAGATGATGGATTTGTTCGGGACGATCAATCCTAAGGAGGGGGCAATGTAATGTGTATACACTTTATTTATCTCATACGCTCTGTATCTCCTTCTATTGTAATGTCTAATACTAATGTGTATACTTTATTATCTCTTACTCTCTGTATCTCTTTCTATATTTAATGTACACACTTTTCTTACTCTCTTTACTTACTCTGTATCTCTTTCTATATTTAATGTACACACTTTTCATTACTCTCTTTACTTACTCTGTATCTCTTGTTTATTTAATGTACATACTCTCTTTACTTAATATCGTTTAATTGTAGTAGTAAACACTCGTGAGGGGCAATAATTAATTAAGATTAAGAGAAACTTTTTGTTTAGCGTTAAGAACGTTAGCCCCTACAAAAATCCCAGTATTTTCTCTCGAACTTTCAGCTTCCCCAAGAGCCAATAGGAGCCAATAGTAGTTTCTAGAACCCATCATTTTTGATATAAATAGCCGTTTGGTGGCGAGGCGAATTAATTAATTGTGTACTGCGATAAAGAAAAGTACTCTGTGTTTGCAAAGTTATAATTGAAAGTGTTGAATAAATAAGTTTGTGAGTGATTGGAATAAAGTGAATTTGTGTTTTATTTAAAAAGTGAATAAGTTTTAATTGTCGGACCAAGCCGAATATTACAGTATGTAAATGAATCATAACAGTGCTTCAAGGACACATATTTCCTTCAAAAAGCACATTGGACAAAAAGACGAAATTTCATATAAAAATAAACCAGCATCTTTTTTCTTGAAAAATTAAAAAAAAAATGTGTTCACTACCATTTCGTCTCAACCTATCGTAGAAGTTCTTCAGAATTATTTCCTTATAACAAAAATATTTTGCCGGTTTGTAAATTTTGTTCATAAATGGAAAAAAGACTCACCAGTATTGCCACATTTTACGTGCGTGGTATGGTAAATTGCACAACGCAAATGTTAGCACGAATATGATAAGCATTCGAACAACACCGCGTCTGGCACGCAACACATTGTTTGACGAATGTGACATGTGCGATACACGTTGGCCATTTTGACGTTGGTTATGATGGATACTGGTTTTATTGCGACATGTTGACACAATCGGACGGTCGGAATCCATTGATATCTGCAAAAAAGAATTATACAATGTGAAAATGACCAGGTCTACTTCGATTAACCCTAGAACTTGTTTAACTGTTAAAGCGATAAAGTGAAAAACAAGCTGAACTTATATAAAAACTGGTTGCAAAACTGTCGATTAGTATATGAACGAAATTTAATGACTTTTAAGGGCTGATACACTACGGCGTATGTGGAACCTTATTTTCATTCTCTCCATAACTCAATCAAGTTTTGCTTTGTTTAAAAACTCATTTAAAAGCTTCATCACTTTCTCTCCACAAAAGAACATACTTAACTCTCACCCTATGTGTCCATTTACTTGCCAGTTGCCATACTCCAGTTGTTCTTGGTGCAAATTAACGAACATTTTCGATGAGAACTGCCACACAAATTCATTCACTCTCGCACTCACTTTGTAACAACAATTAAGATTCATTTAAAACTTAAGCTGAAGTGGCATTGCTTTTATTTTACAAAAGCAACAACAGCAACACTCAATTTGATGGACAAGCAACAACATTTTTCAAAAGAAAATAGTGACTCCCTGGGCCCTTTCTGTCTGTGCCATTCAAAACCACGAGGAAGGAGAAAATCATTTTAATTTTTTTATTTTTATGTGAGAGCTGATAAGCTTTTATGAAGTTTTCAAATGAGTTTCCTTTTGTAATTAAGTGAACAATTGCTTCATGAATTTTAGCATTGACTTACTATATATGGACTGCTAGTCATCTGAATTGTCCATACAAAATTCGAATAAAAATGGTTCCACTTGAAATTAGCTACACTAGCATTGCGTGGGACCAGTGGCAAAAAAAGTAAGTAAAAATTCTAGCGACATCTGTTTTCTTTTAGTTGAGATAAGCTTTGATGGCATTTGATCGCATAGAAAGTACTGACATCTAGCTTAATTTGTTAAAGATAAACGATGCCATCTTTATTTTTGCATATGTAATTGCACAAATTTTGACAGTTCGTGAAAAGCAAGCAGGCAGTAGCAGTAAGTTTTATGTAAATAAATTTTTTAAATAATTTCTTTCTTTTTTTTCAGGAAATTCTTTTACTTTTATAGAACTCCAAACTGAAGTACTCCTCTTCGACAACAATCAATGCCCGCATTCCGAAATCTAGTGACTACGTAGTCAACGCGTTCTGATTGGCTAATTAGCTGTTTTCAACCAATCAGAATGAGTTCACTACGTAGTCACTAGGTTTCGGAATGTGGGCAATGGTACAAAGAAGAAATGCCTTATACTGGCGTGAAAATCCGAGTTGTCTGACTTCCTTCGTGGTGCTAGGCTTTTGTTGTTTGGGCATGTATTTAAATTCGAGTACAATTTCGCTCTTTAATTCAATTCAATGACTGGAAGAGCACCTTTTACCATTCTCTGAGTTTTGGTAAGAAAAAATTAAAAACCTAAAAACTGTAATTTCATTGAATTTCTTTCACAGATTGATTTGGCCTTGGGGAAAAGAGCTCTTTCCATTTGGCCCGGCGGCGTACAGAACGGAGTTATCAATGGCCTGAGATAGCAAGAATCCTTATCCTTATTGGATCCGAATCCAATTTTCATCGAAGTCTTTAATGCACGCCTGCTGCCGCAAATTTCTGGCCAAAGTAACTTTTTCATTGGTGAGTGTGTTATCTTTCGGTAAATGATTCATTTTTAACTTGATTCTTTACAGAAAGCAAAACGAGGAACTCTCAGTGCTGCTACATAATTCGGCACGGTATCCCAACATATAACGCTCTTCGGTTGCTGTGCATTTTATAAAGATTTTGGATAAGGAAGATGGCAGTTGCGAGGAAATCCAAAACACCGAAATTGTTGTCGAACGAACTGCTTTTCGGGACAAGATCATGTGTTGCTTATCGGAGCTGGTATTACTCTGTATGAGTGTTTGAAGGCTGCAGCACAGTTGGAAAAGAGCGGAGTCCAAGCCCGTGTCTTGGATCCATTCACAATCAAGCCAATCGATGCTGCTTTGATTTTAGAAAACGGACGCGCCTGCGGAGGCCGTATTGTAGTTGTCGAAGACCATTACAGGGAGAGTGGTCTTGGTGAAGCCGTGAGCGGAGTTGTTGCTGAACATCGTGACTTTGTCGTTAAACATTTGTACGTTCCTGCTGTTCCAAGATCAGGACCGTCAGATGTTCTTATTGATATGTTTGGCATCTCAGCCAATAAGATTGTCACTGCCGTTGGTGAAGTGCTGAAGTTGTAAGGAGGATGATACGATATTTCCAGTTGTTGAAAGTTTTATTTCAATTTCCATTTTTTTTTTTGATACTTAGTTGTTCGTATAAAGCTATATTGTTCCCAGTTTTTTCTAAAATAAATAACCCATTCCATCGAAAATCGAATAAATTGTTTTTGGAAATAGACGTCATGCCTTATCAGTGTGGTTTTGAGTGAGGTAAATCAACCATCGACCAAATTTTCACACTCCGTCCGACAGATTTTAGAGAAAACCCAAGAATACCAAACCGATACACACCATCTTTTTATCGATTTTTAAGTCGCCTATGATAGCGTTAATAGAAACCAGCTATATAGAGCCATGTCGCGTCTCGGCATCCCTGCCAAATTCGTTCGCTTGTGCAGAATAACCATGAAAAATTCTCGCTGCTCCGTCAAAGTCGGACAAAACATCACCGAAGCTTTTGATGTCGAGAAAGCTCGACGACAGGGCGATGTGCTATCTTGGAACCTCTTTAACCTCGTACTTGAAGCTATTGTACGTAACTCAGACGTAACAGCTGTGGCACAATTTTTCAAAAGTTCGTTCAACTCCTGGCTTACGCGGGAGACATCGGCAGAACGAAGCGAGCTGTCAGTAGTGCATTTGCTGGGACTGAGACGGAGGCGGCTAAGATGGGTTTGGCTGTGAATGAGACGAAAACAAAGTATATGCTGTAATCCAGCAGAGAGACACAACACTGTCGACTCGGCCAGAACATCAGAATGGGCAGTTACAATTTTGAAGTAGTCAGAGACTTTGTATATCTTATCTGGGTTCCACTATAACCTCGCACAATGACATCAGTGCAGAGATAAAGCGAAGAATCACTCTTGCCTGCTGTATGGGGTGGGGGCATGTACATTGACAAGAACGGATATGAACCTTCTGGATTGCTTTGAGAGAAAGATTCTTCGAGTTATGTTCGGTCCAGTGTGCATCGACGGAGAGTGGAAAAGGAGATACAATCACGAGCTACACGGGCTTTACAGCGACATCGACCTGGTCAGAAAGCTAAAAAATTCAGCGGTTAACATGGCTGGGTCATGTGAAGCATATGAACACCGGCGCACCAGCCCGTCAAGTTTTCGTATCCAACCCCGATGGACAACGTGGAAGAGGAAGACCTCGTCTTAGGTGGCGCACTAAATTGGAGAACAACATCAACCAACTTAATGTGCGCAACTGGAGGCAGCTAGCGAGAGACCGAGCTGGCTGGAGAGGCTTGTTGGCTGAGGCCGAAAGAATGAAGAAAGACGTCATGCCTCGTGACCAGAAACTACAAAAAGCTAACAATGCTTTCCATGTTTAATATTATAAATTATTAATTTTTAATCGTAGTACCAATCTAAAAACAACAAAGCAAACGACATAACTAACAAAAAGAACAATGACAAAACCCGGAGACCAGCATTCCGTTGAATTGCTTGTTGTATTTGCTCGTTGGCGTCCTTGACATTTTCTGCAGCTCCAATTACCGCATTTGCTATCCTCTCGATATTGTGTTTTTGCAAAGAAACCTGGAAATAACAGAAAACTATTTGATTCAAGGTCAGAGACAATGGAATACAACAAACCTTCTCTGTGAAGATATCCTGCAATTGTGCGATGTCAACTACATTTTTTTCAATTAATTCTACTTCTTCCGAGAGTCCTTGCAGTTCATGGAAGAGTTGAACATTCTCCTTTTCGAACATTTGAATATCCTCGAGACTTAGCTCTTTTGCTTGCTCATCAACTAACTGCTGAGATTTCTGGATGTCGTCATCGAGTGCTACTTTTGCTTCGGTTGTTTCCAATTTTCGCTTTATCCTATCGAATTCCCTAGCTCTGGTTGGCTCGCCATCAAAGTCATCAGCATCACCATCTTCGTAATCAGAATCGGACCGATCTTTACCATTTGAAGACGAGTAGTGCCGTGATTCGTGATCACTACCGTTAGGAATATATTCTTCATCGGAAGCCGACGACAATTTCTTGATAGTCTCACCCCCTGGTCGAACCGGAATATTCTTTTTATCTGAGGCCAATTTGAGTAAACGATAGCTATAGAGCTCATGTTGAACTCTGTACTTCTTTTGTTCCAAGAATATATCGTAGACATTCTTCAAATACTCGGTTAACAAATCCAGAACAACCTCGATGTGTTGTTGGTGTTGTCGTTTTCGTTTGATCTTTTTCCAATCGCTGCGCAACTGAGCCAAGTGTACAGTATAGAAATTCATAAATTTCTCTGACTCACGATCGATTAAATCTCTCTGTCCATCGGTCATTTGAGCAGAAGATTTAAGATGCATCCCGATTTTCATGTAAGCAGAACGATTTTACAGCAGGACATTCCTTAATGTGGTGATTTTGTTGCAAGCGTCCTTGGCTTGTTTGGCGAATTCATCTCGTGGACGACTTTGCTGGAGAATGCGATTTTTGTCTGGAACGGGGTGTGTGTCTTCTCTGAGGGCTTTGATACAAGCCTTGAATATATGGGTTTTATCCATTCCTCTTTAAGACAACGTTTAAATGATTCAAATATCCAGCTGAATCTCTTGGTAAAAGGTGGAAAGTGGCGTCCTACCAGGTGAAGATTTGGAGTTCATTTGATGGAACATTACCGTACATGTCATGTACTCGGAAATTGAATGATACCGCCCTGTGGAACAGAATACTCAGAGCAGTGGGCAGGTCTGAAAAGAAGAAATAGGTTAACTGAGAAAGTTGTTCATTTGCGGCGTTTGTTTACCTTTTCTCTTTCGACTTGTTTGGCAGGAAGGGACTTCTCTTCTACAATCATTGATTCAACGTTGGCAATTTTCATTTGGATCTAATATTTTTTATTGCTTTTATTTGAATTATTTAAAGAAATTATAAGTGTACGGAAACAAATGAAAATTTTTTCGAGAGATATGACACAAGCTGGCAATTGTGAGGCATAATAATAAAGTGTCAAAAATGTTACACGATTTTTCCGCTCGTACCACGCAGCGTCCTTAAAAGTGGAATCATCGTGAAGTTGGCCACTGGCAGTCCATGTATAGTAAGTCAATGAATTTTAGTTTTTGCTAATAGAAGTAGTAGTAGTAGTAGTAGTCTTTATTGAGATTTTTTTCACAGCACAGTTACATTCTTAAATTCTAGGAGGTAAATATCCATATATATAAATTATAATTGTTATTTATTAAAACAATTTTTTAAAAAACGAATCTCGAGCAGAGCTCTTGATTTCGTCTGGTTTATTTGAGAGTAATTTTAGAACTGATTTTATTCTTATGCTGTACTATCGCAGATAGCCAGTTTCTTTTAATTATCAAGTGAGTATCGGATTACGTTTTATGCTGACTTTTCGCAAATAGCCAGTGTCTTTTAAGATTATCAAGTTGAGTATTGGATTCATTTCCTTTGTTTTTATTATTGATACTGACAGGAAATGAATCAAGTATTGGACGTTTACTTTGTTTTTATTATTGATACTGACAGGAAATGGATCATGAAATAATGAAGAATCAAAAAATCTTGGTTTCATTTTCTTTGGTTATAACACCTCCCTCCTTAGAGAATTCTAACGGTTGAAAAGTGACCGTTGGAAGGCTTACGTTTGTAATAATTTTTTTATTCTTCACTTTCATTTTTAAATACATGATTGCAAAGATTAAAATTGATATTATAATAACGATAGTTATTACATTATATGTTACATGTTTCTTATGTAATTTTGATTCTAATATTTCAATATTATTTATTGGTTTGAAATTTAATTCTTTAAAGTAACTATCTGAAAAGTTATAATTTATCAATGGTATTATTTTATAGTTATTTTGATATAATTTTCTATTGTAAGACACATTATTTAGCTTTATTTTACAATTTTCAAATTCCAAAATATAGTTTCCTTGTAAAGTATAATCTAAGTTATTACAATCTTGTTCTAACTTTTCTTTCTTTATGTTTTTTAATATGAAATATTTTTCTTTGTTGATTATAACATTTTCATTTTTGTAATCTTTGACCTTACAGTTTAGATTTGAATTATTTTTAAATATGTTTTCGATACAATTGTCTTCAATTTTCGTTAGATTTTTTATCTCCTTGCTTATGTAATACATATTTTTATTAAGTTCAATAAATTCATTGCAATGTATTGTAATTATTTTATCTTTTACCGGGAAGGTATGTATAATTATTTTGTTGTATAAATGTTCATTAAATCTTGGTATACTTAGAATAATTAATAAATTTTCGTTACAGGTAGCCAATGTCAGTTTTATCTCTTTTAGTTTTTCTATGTTTATATTGAAGTCAAAAATTTCTTTTACTGTTAGTATGTCTTGTGTTAACCCTCCAGTGGGCGCGTGGTTAAAAGAGACACGAGTGGTCGCGTGGTCTACGACTGTAGACCATTTTGTTTTGCCAAAAAATATATATACTATAGCGTTTTAAGAATTCAAATCGCGGTCAAATCATAGAGGAACATATTTTGTTTCATATTCATCACTCAAAGATAAAAAGTTATTGATACACTGAAAAAAAAATCGGAATAAAAAAACAATCCCAATTTTACGATTTTTCGTAATCATTTTTTATAAAAAATAAATTAATACTTTAAAAAAGTTAATAACAAAAAAAAGATATTTTTTTCAATAAATGATTAACCAAATAAAGTAATGAATAAGAAAAAAGGAAAATTGTACACAAAACAAAAGAAATATAAGACTTGAAAAATTCAGTTTTTCGTGTTCACGTTTTTGTCTTTTTTCATAAAAAATCAAACAAAACAGTACAGCAAACATAAAAAAACTATTCAAAAAACATAGAACACAAATTCATTAATAAGTTAAAAAAAAAAATTAAAATGTGCACTACAAATCACAATAAACGCATATACATTTCAAGTGGTACCTACAAGCAAATTAAACACTTTTTTCGCACCTCACCCTAGAGGTCAGCTCACGGACCCAAAAATAGGTCCCTGAGATAGTAGAAGCAATTTTCTTCACTAATCAATTAATTTTTTAATAAAAGTAGTCAAAAATGTACAATCCCTTACCTATAATAATACAATTGAAGACAACTTTTTTTTGTTACACGAGTGGTCGCGTGGTCTACGATGGTAGACCAAGAGACTTTGAATAGCTTTTAAGCTTTCGTATGCCCCCTCCGAAGAAAAATAGCATATTAATTAGGTAGAGCAACTAATTATCTACAGCTATTGTGAACGATGGCGGAAAAAAATTGTTTTTCGGCGAACGGCGGCGTTTTAAAAAAGACTGGTCTACGACCGTAGACCACGCGCCCACTGGAGGGTTAATATACCTGTCCTACTGGTCATTATGATATTGTCAATTTTTTCTACTATTTGTTGTATTTCTGCTAAATTTTTATTGAATTCTAGTTCCATGCGTAAACTATTTATTTCTGATTTTATTTTCTTGTACTTAGTTAAAGTTATTGAACTTTGCTTAATTATGTTTTGTAGTTGAAAGAATTGTTCATTGAATTGTTTATTAATGTTTACTTGTTTGTTATTGTTTGCTAAAAGTTCTTTGTTACTATCTTCTAAATTTTGTAACCTTTCTTCTATGGCTTGCCTATCATCGTCGTCCATAGTTCCGTATATGTAATTCATTCCTTTACCTACAATATTAATTAATCCTCGTTTATGAATAATATGATGTGGGATAATTGTTTGGAGTTTTATTTCTAGCGTATTTAATTTTTGTTTCTGTGAGTCATTAGGATTTGTCAAAAGTTGGTATTGATCTTTTAACTGGTTTATTAATAATTGACATTCTGTGAGGTTAATTACATGTAATAGAATTTCATAATCATTTATAAGTTTTATTTGTCCTTCTTGTATAATTAAAAATTCTCTATCAATCTTTGTTATTTTTAAATCATTAGTTTTCACTGCAGTTATTAATAAGTGAATCACTATCGTGATTACTATTGTATTGGTTGTTTTCATTTTGTGTTTCCGTAAATTTCTTTTTCTTTCTGAATTGGTCTTTGTGAAGGAGTTGTTGTCTTAGGTGGGGTTTAATTAGTAATTTTTTATCAATTGTTTTAATTAGTTTAACTTTCTTGTGTTTGGTTTTTAGTTTATTAAATCGTTCTGGGTTGTTTATTTTTGTAAATTTTGGGTTGATTTCTGCGTCTGATCGGTTTTTATTTATTTTGTCTAGAGTTTTGTTCTTATTTGCTTCTATTCTATCATATATTTTTTTATTATCTATTTTGCCTAGGTGTACCTCTAAAGGTTTCTCTTTTGTGGTGAGATGTATTGTTTTGTTGTATGTATCTACCGCTTTTGTTACTAAGTCGATCAGTTTTTCACTTTTCTCAAGTAATCTAATATGTTCGTTTAAGGTGCTGTGTAGGCGTTCTATATCCGAATTTCCGGTGTGTCTATAAGGGGTAGTAAAATGTGTTAGTATATTCTTTTCTTTAAGATAATTTTCTATGGAATAAGTTTTGAAAGTGGGGTCATTGTCCAAAGTTAATTTCTTGGGTTCAGACATGTATGAGAATAGTTTTTCCATAGCGTTTAAAATGTCTTTTTGGTTTTTTGTTTTGAGTTTTTCTACTGAAGCATACTTGCTGAATTTGTCGATACAACTTAAATATTTGTTATTATTGGGTAAGATCCATATGTCCATATGGTAGTGAGTGTGTGGTTCTAATGGTGTTTCCGTTTTTTCATAGGGTAGTTTTATAGGGTTTCTTTCTATTTTTAAATTACAGACATCGCAATTATTTATGATTTTTGTTATTTGCATTTTAAGGTTTGGGTAATAATACTTTCTTTTTAGATCTAAGTATAATTTTTCTATTCCTACGTGATTTAATTGCTTATGGTTTTTGTGTATAATTCCTTCAAGTTCAGTTATATCGTAAATGTCTTCTAGGAATATATGAGTTCTGATTAAGATTTGGTTGTTGTGATGTGTTTTCCAATAAGCCTGGAATTCTAAAAATAACTCATCATTTTTACAATATAAAGCATTTTTATGGTTTATATCAGTTTCTAATATGATTTTTTCGAAATCTGATTCCGTGAAGTTTTGCCTAATTATTTTTATTCTTCTTTTGTTAAAAGGGAAAGTTATGCTTTCATTATTTTGTTCTCCTATTTCTATAATAATTTGTCGAATAAATATATTTAAACTTTGTTCGGTGATTGGAATTAAGTTTGAACTGTCCGACTCATTTGAGTGTTGTGTGGAAACGAGTTCTATATTGTTCAATACATTTTTTTGATTTGTTTTGTTGGTTACAAGTGAATTTGTTTCATTTATTCTTATTCTTGATAGCGCGTCGGCTACCTTGTTTTCTTTTCCTGCGATGTGTTCGATTTGAAAATCATACTCCTCCAATTTTATTTTCCATCTTTGGAGTTTCGAGTTAGGTTCTTTGAGATTGTGCAACCAAGCTAATGGTCGATGATCAGTTTGTATTTTGAAGTGTCTACCGTATAGGTAATGGCGAAATTGTTTGGTTGCCCAAACGATTGCTAATAGTTCTTTTTCTATAACTGAATAATTGCATTCATGTTTATTTAGAGTTCTGGATGCGAAACATAGTGGTCCGTGTGATTGGCTTAAGACTGCTCCAATTGCGAAATTGGATGCATCTGTGGTTAGTATAAATTCTTTGTTAAAATCTGGGTGTCTGTTTAATAAATCGTCTGACACTGCCAGTTTTAATTTTTCAAATGATTCTTTGTATTCTGTGTTACCTATATTTATTTGTTTATCTTTTCCCAGACAGAGAGTTAGTGGTTTTATGAGCTTGGAATAATCATGGATGAATTTTCTAAGGTATCCGGTTAGTCCTAAGAAAGATTGAATTTCTTTAATAGTTTTTGGTATGGGAAAGTTTTTTATCGCATTTATTTTATTGGGATTGGGTTTTACTCCATCTGTGGTAATTATATGACCTAAGAATTCGCTTTCGTGTTTCATAAAATCGCATTTATTTAGGGATATTTTTAGATTAACAGATTGTAATCTGGTGAAGATTTTATTTAGTGAGTCTATATGTTCTTCCAATGAGGTTGAGAATACTATTATGTCGTCGAGGTAAACATAACAGATTTTTCCTACATATTCTTTCAATACTTCATTCATCATTCGTTGGAATGTAGCAGGGGCGTTTTTTAGACCGAATGGCATTCTTAACCATTCATAGTGTCCTGATAGCGTTGAGAATGCTGTTTTCTCTCTATCGTTAGGGTCTAATTCAATTTGGTGGAATCCTTTTGTTAAATCGAGCGTAGAAAAGTAGTTAGCTTTTCCTAACTTGTCTAATATGTCGTCGATTAGTGGAATAGGAAATTTGTCTTCTTTTGTTGCTTTATTTAATTTTCGGTAGTCGATGACTATCCTCCATTCTTTGTTTCCTAGCTTGTCTTCCTTTTTTGGAACAATCCAGATTGGGGCATTATAAGGTGAAGTACTTGGTTTGATAATTTTTTGGTCTAGCAAGTCTTTTATTTGTCTATCTACTTCCTGTTTATGTATTTCAGGGTAGCGATATATTCTAGTGAAGATGGGTTCTTCATTTATGGTGGGGATACTATGTTTTACATGGCTTGTGAAACTTAGATCATCACCTTTTTGGTAGAAGACTCTTTTGTGTTTACTTAAAAGTTTCATTAATTTGTTGTGTTCCTCGGCGTTTAGATGGTCGATTCTTTGTTGTTCCAAATTTTCGAACAGTGTAGAATCTGGTATCATATTTTCCAAGTGATTGATTTCTTTGTTGTAGTCTTGTTCATCTTCCGCAGAAAAGAACAGTGGAATACTATGTTCATTTAATTTTAAGATTTTGTTTTTAAAGTCAATACTGGCGTTGTTTGGAAATAATATGTTGTTTCCGATTAATCCATCAAAGTTGACATTAAAGTTATGGATTTGAAAAATGCAATCTACGCGAGATTTGAGTGCAAATTTTTCTTTTGGTATTACTAACTCTTTGTCTATGAAAATGGAAGTACCTACTGTTTTGATTTCTAATGGGTGTTCTCTGGTTTTTATGTAGCATACTGGAGCTTTTTCTTCGTTTATTAGACTATTAGTGGCTCCTGTGTCAATTAATAGTCTTAACGTTTGATTGTTTTTTTCTAACTTAATAAAGGGGAGTTTGTTGTCTCGTTGGGTGGACAGAGTTCCGAGGCTACATTCGGAAAAACCGAGTTATTGGGTTCACTTTCGTTAAAGTTAGTTTGGATCTTTTTTAACTGACTAGAAGTTGGGTCAACTTCCATAGGTTTATGTTGCCTACTAGGAGGTTTGTAGTTTGGGTCATAATTATTGCCTTTATAATTAGGATTAGGGTTGTTAGTGTTTTGGTGTGAATTATTTTGATTTGGATATTTTTTATAATTAGTTTGGGGTTTTTGTGGAGTTGGAATTTTTGGTGCTTCTAGCAGTTTTTTGGGGGTTTCTTCGGTTTTTTCATTTACAAAACCAGCTTGAGTTAACTCATTTAAGGCTGCTTGTAAGTTTGGTGGTTTTAAGGCAAACAAAACTGTTCTCATATGAACAGGTAAACGTTCTTTGAAAATATTCAAAGCTGTGTCAGTATTGTGAGGGATTTCAGATTGTTTCCCTTCTTGAACGGTTTTTTGGTTTAGTTCACACAGTATCTTTTGGATGTCATTGTAAAAGTTCATTACGTTACCTTTGTATGGAGTTTGTCGTAACTCGTCATACAATTGGAAGGAACTTTTAAAACCTCCAAAATTTGAAATGAGTAGTGCTTTAATATCTAGCCATGTAGTTAGATGGGCGTGAATCTCTATGCATCTTTTGGCTTTTCCAATTAATTTGGATTTTAGGATATTTATACACATTTTTTGACTTTGGACGTCATATTTTTCTAATGTCGGTATAATACCGTCTATGTTAGCTATAAATGTATATAGGTCTTCTCGCCTACCGTCAAACGTACTTAATTTTTCAATATATTTTAATGGATCAAGAGTTAGTGTAAGAGCCATTTTGTTATTTGTTATTTCTAATTTAAAGTTTGGCAAACTGTTAACAATATTTTCACTTTTATTATCTTTATTTGTTAAATTTGGTTCTAAAATATTTTGAATTATTTTGGGATCTTTAAATTCTAAGTTAATATTTTCACTTACAAAATCTTTATTCGTAAGATCTGATTTTGCAATATTTCTATTTATTTTAAGATCTTTAAATTCTAAGTAAGACTTACAGTGTTCAGGTATGGGAGTATTTCTTATTTTGTTTAAATGGGGGTTGTTCTTCCTTGTTTTCTTGAGTTTTTTGATGAAATTGTTGTCCATATACTTGGGCCTTTTCTTCTTTGTTTTCTGGAGTTTTTTGATGAGGCTCATCAGTTGTTTTTACAGCATTTTTATTTTTTTTTTTTTTTTTTGAAAGTCAGTTTTCCTCTATGGAATTTGTAGTATCGTCGCAGTGACGTGAACTACTAACTGACTTAAATTTTCACGTTTAATGTTAGTTTTTATTTCGCGATGCTCTTTTGCGTAGAGTTTTACAAGCGAATATAATTTCACTAATTAAACGAAAAAACGAGCATTTGTTTTGAAAATCAGATAACTGATTTTTATTCACTGATTAATGTTAAATGCTATTTCGCGATGCTCTTTTGCGTAGAGTCTTATAAGCGAATATAATTTCACTAATTAATCGGAATGATGGCTCTTAACGTTCACTGATTAATGTTAGTTATTATTTCGAGATGCTCTTTTGCGTAGAGTCTTATAAACGAATATAATTTCACTGATTAATCGGAATGATGGTTCTTAACGGATACAAAAAATATATTTGTATCCTACCGACTGCGCCAATTATAATTGTTATTTATTAAAACAATTTTTTAAAAAACGAATCTCGAGCAGAGCTCTTGATTTCGTCTGGTTTATTTGAGAGTAATTTTAGAACTGATTTTATTCTTATGCTGTACTATCGCAGATAGCCAGTTTCTTTTAATTATCAAGTGAGTATCGGATTACGTTTTATGCTGACTTTTCGCAAATAGCCAGTGTCTTTTAAGATTATCAAGTTGAGTATTGGATTCATTTCCTTTGTTTTATTATTGATACTGACAGGAAATGAATCAAGTATTGGACGTTTACTTTGTTTTTATTATTGATACTGACAGGAAATGGATCATGAAATAATGAAGAATCAAAAAATCTTGGTTTCATTTTCTTTGGTTATAACATATATATTTACAAATTTCAATTTGCCGACTTTGAATTGGTGTGGCTAAACAAACTTATTAATTAATAGAAGCAGAAAATAGAAATTGACAGAAAAGCGGAAAATACAAAAAATGGGAAAGAAAAGAGAGGACGTTTAAAATCAGCAAATTAATGATTTAAGGAAAAAGAATATTTTTTGGTTAATAGCCCACCTTAAAAAGGCCTTTCTTTGCATTTTGGTGTATCGTGTGTTCAAGTGTTCATAGCAATGAAGAAAAGAAAGAAAAAGAAGAAGAAAAGAAGTTAAGGGGGTCTCACGAAAATGCAAACTCATAACTCAAGTAAAAGTGTACTCATGTAAAGGTGCGTTATTTTGCTCTCCTAATGGCAAGCATTTCTTCCATTATGACATTATGAGAGCAAATGTTTTCCTGCTTGCTTCTTTTTATTTCATTTTCTATTTTGCTTTCGTATGCAGATCAAAGAAAGATCACCAGGGCACCAAGGCGACAACGATGTATGATGTTTTAGGTATACAATGTATTTTGATCGGAGCGCTGATCGTTTACCAAACCAATTGCATTATGTTTGCATGTTTTGTTGTTGCTAGGTAAAAAATATTGAGAGAACAAATACAAAAAAGGGAAAAGAGAAATGAAAAGCGCCACTTTTGTTAGCGGAAAACTGCTGAACTGCTTGTTCTATGTGTGTGTGACAACTTGAATTTTCTAAGTAAAATGTACGAAATAGAGAGATCTTAAAATATTTACACTCCGCTTCAACTGAATAAGCACACAATTTTTCTGAAGTTTGTTGCCCATTTTTTCCTAACTTTGAACGTTAATGCATCATTTGATGATGCTTACCGATAGCTTATGGTTTTGAGAAAACAAATCAAAAAGAATAATTTAAAAAGGACCACTATTTTTTCCCTGGCTCTCATGCAAAGCTTTCCAGATTGAAAAACTCAGTTTTTTTTTTTGCGTCAACTGAATAAGCACAACTTTTAAAAATGCAAATAAAATCAAACGGAAAGAAATTAACAAGATTTTCTTTAAATATTTTTTTTATTGGTTATTTCTAGTATTGGGTACTACCACCTTTATTCTTGATTCCTTCATAAATTCGGGCTGGCATGGAATCGTATAAACTCTTTAAGTAGTCCAGCGAAATTTCTCTCCATGGTAATTTAATGGCTGCAATAAGTGATTCTCTCTCCTCAAACTGACGGCCTGACTCATAAACTTTACGTACCAACCATCCCCATTCATTTTCTATGCGGTTCAGGTCAGGTAAATAGGGCGACCATTGAAGCAATTTAACATTCTGGTCCTGTTTCCCACTTTTGACAGTGCGCTACGTTTGGATAGGGTCGTTGTCCTATTGGAAAATCCATTTATAGGGTCCACAAATATCAAAAAATGAAGCAAACTTTCTTTCCAATATTCTTTTGCAGGTAATTGCACTCCTTTTTGACGTTTAAAACTCAAGCTCAATAGTCCCATAGTAGCTTACTGCTCCCCATATCATAACTCCACCTTCTCGACTATGATGCCGCGCTAAAAGTCGTTCTTCTTTTCTCAAATCGTGAAAGCAATAATAAAAACCATCAGAGCCATCAAAATTGAATCTCTTCTCATCCGAAAAAACCGCGTTTTTGCCATACATTTTTCCAACTCACATCGAGTCTAGAAAATCTTAAACGAATATCTTTTCGTTGCTCGTTTAGTGGTGGTTTCTTTTGGAGTTGCAATCGTTTTAAATGATCTGCGCTGTTTGGTACTCTGTGGACTGTTGAAACACCTGCAGTTACACAAACTTTTTGTTTAATTTTTACCGCGGAGGCACATGAACTGGAAGCACATCTCAAAATTGCTCGTCGATCAACTTCGAATGTTGCCGTTTTTTTATCACCTTTCATGTTTTTCTCGTACAAACTTTTGTTTCTGAGGTACGAATAGACAACACTAAGACTCCGATCAATGTTGGTAGCTATAGCACGCACGGTCAGTCTTTATTCTTTTAACGAATCGTCCGACACTATTAAAGCTTCTGATCTAACCATCTTTTCTTAAATTTTAAATAAACGGCTAAATGTCACTAAGAACACTTCAACTTTTGATTTGGTATACCAATTAACTTTAAACTCTAAGAACCAATGAAGATAATGAGAGTGAAAGATCGTGTGCTTATTCAGTTGACGCAAAAAAAAAACTGAGTTTTTCAATCTGGAAAGCTTTGCATGAGAGCCAGGGAAAAAATAGTGGTCCTTTTTAAATTATTCTTTTTGATTTGTTTTCTCAACATCATAAGCTATCGGTTAGCATCATCAAATGATGCATAAACGTTCAAACTTAGGAAAAAATGGACAACAAACTTCAGAAAATTGTGTGCTTATTCAGTTGAAGAGGAGTGTATTGTATATATTGAAAACTGTAACCAAATGAACCTTTATTTTTATAAAAACTAATAAAAAAGATATCGGAAAAAAATACAAGGCAAAAAAATTGGCTGTATTTACTCTAGTTTGTGCACAGTTTTGTGACAAAAGTTGTCATTTTGTATTGCATTTTTAAAAATGTTAGAAAAAGAAAATGAAAAAACAACCTTCGTGGCGACCTATAAGAACTCAGAAAGCTTTATGGAAAAATAAATTCGACCACAAAAAAAACGGTTCTTTCCCATTTCCTGGCGCCCCAAACAAAAAGAAAGTTAAAAATATCCTCCTTTTTTGGGTTTTACGCCTCAAAATCAATAAAATATATACGTTAGAAACAAAAAAAAAAATGTTTGTTTGTTTAGTTGTTTTTGAGCTTTGAATAACCGTTTACTTTGTTAAATTTGCTCAAATATCTTGGAAGATATACGTGGTTCCGTGGACACACTTTTTTGAAAATTTGCCATTTGTTCATAGTTTTCGTTATAAAATAGAACAAAAACGGTAAACAATTTCGAAAAAAGAAGCTCGTGGCGACCTGCAGCATCATTTTTTCTTGAAAGTTAAGAAATTAAAAAAAAAATTATATTTACGGATTTCCTGGAGGGGGAACCAAGGCTATGTCAACATTTTTGGCTTTTTCGAGATATTATTAAGTTTTCACGTTGAAGTTAAATAAAAAAGACAAAAATTGTTAAAGATATTAGTTACTTAACATTTTTCAAACCAAAATAATTTTATTTCATTAAAATATTCAAACAATTGTGGGCGCTATGAAGTTTCGCGCAAAATGCATTTAATTTTTTTGCCTTGAGACCTAGTCTTAAGATAGTGGCAGAAGGAAATTATACAAAGATAGTATTCAAAGTTTATATAAAAACATTAAAATATATAGTCGCACAAGCAATCAAATCAAGTTAACACTCGGTAAAAAAAAATTAAAAGTACAAAATCATTTTTTACATTTTTGCAATTTCTGCGGTCAAAATTTGTCTATATGATTTCAAATAACCATCGCTCGGAATTTTGCCAGGTATCCTATAGCAAATAATATCGGAAAAATAAAGGTCTAAGCACCTTCTATCAATCCCTGAAAACCTAACATATTTGCGAGATCTGTATCCATGTTCTGTAACTTGGTCGAAAAGTTTCCCATTCGATTCAAGGTGGAACACAATATTCCAACGTTTCTCTATTTTGGAAAATAAACTGTGTCTATAACTTGATGCGAAAACAGCCTGTGTGAAAATTACAATTTCCAGTTTTCCAGTCACAGTGACAGTTAAAGGGCGATTTTGTTCACTCAAATTTGAATTCAATTTTGTGACTTTCATTTTCAACTTTTGAAAAATAGATACAATCTTTGTTTTTCTCTCTCAGCTTCTTTTATTTTTGAAAATTGAATAAATGTAAAGTTGATTAACTCAAGAGTTTACAATTAAAAGTCGAAAACTAACCTTTGACTGAATAAAAAGAAATTCAAAAGTCCCAAAGTTGACTTCAACTTTGAGTGAACTAAACCGCCCTAAAAAAATCAAAATTGATGATTATAAAATTATTCTCAAAACACACAGACAACAAAAATTTATGCAAACAAGACGGAAAAGTAAAAAAAAATGCAATTATAATTCTTAAAAAGTTTATTTCCTCCTCAAAAAATAAATAAAGAATTTATAGCTCGAGTAAAAACAATAAACGAGCTTGAATTCAGCTTCAAAATATTATCTCACTTGCTTGAGAGTGGTCGAGTTGTTTTGACTGATAAGTCGAATAATTATTTCGACTTCAGAGTTATAGACACAGTTTTACTCACATTTTTCCAGGATTTCCAATAATTTCATTTCATTATATTCCTGATCGAGTGAAAACAAGTTACAGAAACAGTTGAATGCGAAAAAGAGATTTTCGACCCATTCCGTCGTAGTTTTGTTCTGATTCGCACTGTTTATGCGAAAACTTATTCGATGTGAGAGTTACAGAACATGGACCCTGGTGTCTGAGTTATGGTCCCACAACCAAAATAGCAAAATTAAAGCACGTATACGCCACAGTGAACGCAACTACCTCAATAACCCGAATTATGTAAAAGACGATTGATTATATCAATGTATGCAATGTATTTCGTTTGATTGCTTAAAATCGAATGAATTAATATTTTGAAAAATCATATCAATACTAGAATTTTACATTTTTGACAAAGTTCTAGTTTTTGATATTTTTTAATAATCCAGTTTTTAGTCAGTAATATATTCAAAGTAATTCAAAATGTTATTTCTTACAAATAATTGTTTTTTTTTACATTCTCAAGAAAAATATCAAGCCCCTATTGTATTCTCGAATTACTTTCAGAGAAAATTAATAAAACTAAACGAAAGCCATTAATAATTTCACTCTGCGGGTTTCTTTTTCTCCAATTTAATTTGAAATTATTTTCTTTTCACTTTAAAAAGCGTAGCAGTATTGTTGTGGTGCACAAAAATGCTTCCTTCTGTCACAAATGCAATTAAAATCCATTATTTTTCGTAAGCAATTTTACTGTCCTGCGTCAGATTTCTGTACTTGGGCTCTGAAGCTGTGCAACTGCCAGAGGATCACTCCAAACATAAATCTCGCAGAGATTTAGACTTGTTTTGTTTATATTGGTTTGAATTTAATGCTGATTGGCTTTTTCTATATTCATTTGGGGGCACCAGACAAAAAGCTACATGCAGTGTCAAATGTTGATTTATAATCTGAAACTCTTGTGAATTTCAAATTGCAATTCAAATTTAGAAGACAAGACAAAACATGACCAAAGGACATGATAATTTATTGGATTTTTTATTTAAATTTATATTTGAAATCTACTGTCTCTCTTTGTCGTTTTTAAATTGTTTAATTGAATGTGCAAGGAAAATGACTCCTTTTTTCCAAATGTGGACTTTAAAACAACAACTGTATGGAATAGAACAGAAAGGAAACGAGATTTGATGTAGTTGAATCAAGGAGATGAATTAAAAGTAACATCCACATCCTTCTTCACTCTGAAAAAAAAACTATTACTTCTGATTCTAATTCGATTTAAAAATAAGTTCTGTTTGTGACGTTCCTTTTGCTTTTGCTGACTGTCTTGATCAGGTTTAGTCTTCTGCTCAGGTAAGAAATAAATGGAAGTCCCCAGTTTCCATTCCACAAAATGTCAGTTCTTAAGATTTTTAAGCTTTAGGGGACAAAATGTAATTGAAATGGAAAACGAAAAATATTCACGAAATTCGTTCAGGAAAGATATAATTTTCAATTAATTTTTATTTTTGCATTTTTTAAGGTAAATAAAAGCAAATTGACGAAAAATTGAGCGATATTAAGGTTGCTGATAAAATCGCTTACAATACCCATCCGTTTATGTTTTTGTTGTCCTTTAAGGTTTAACATGTAAATGTAGAAGTCAACTGGCAGAGGTGAGTTGTGATGGTATAATATTTTTTTGGTTCCATACTACGACGACTTAAATTTAAGGAGGATAAAAAAGGGAGCTGTCCCAGTGGCAAATTTCATCCTCAATGAAAAATTTTGGTGAAAAGAGCAAGGAATTCAGTCCACACTTTTAAGAGGAAAAATAAGGAAATGATTTCATAGGAACAAAGTAATGCCCTTTTTCCTCTGTACATTTTCTCTATTAGATTAACGATTTCGTTTCTTCGCATACCAAAACGTTGTGATTTCAGTAAGGAAAAGTCCTGCACAGCTTCACGAGTTCGTAATTGGCATTGAGCGCTGTGTGTTGTTTTCATAAAAGAAGAATAAACGAAAAAAAAAACACAAATATTTTCTAGCTACTAGCGCAGCTGATAATTTTTTTTTGTTTTCTTTTAAGGGTGGAAATGACTTGCAAGGAAGTATATAAACATTATGTACTTTTATTGCTCGAGGACGACGCGAAGACCGATGACGACGTTACGATTTTGTTATTTTCCACTGTCTTTTTTTGTCTGCGATCGTTAAAAAAATGTTTTGTTCTTTGTTAAATCAGTGCAATCAAAATCTTAGTTAAAGACAGTTGATGTGAAAAATGTGTTGGTAATTTTTCAAAGTGAATTAATAATAATAAACACCACAGAAGAAAACATGAGTGTAATCGAAAATATTTACCAGGTACCTACTCAAATATAAATATTGAATACTTGAATTGTTTTTATATATTATTATTTAAAACAATATTGTGTTCTTTTCAGAAATAATTCAATAAAAAAAATTTAATAAATTTATTTTGATATTTACATTTGGTGTTTCGGCAATTTGGCAGTTTTCACCATCTTATATTTGAATATATAAAGATTTCAAGCTGCATTTTTATAATATTTTCCATTCATGAAAAAGGTAGTGGAAAATTCAACTTCCTAAAAAGAAATGAGTTCACCAATGAGCTATCATTTAACATTTCATTGGAGTTAGAGAACAAATGAAAACACAGAATACTTTTATTCAATGATTTCACTGGTGCATATTCACCAAAAAATTCACTTGGTGAACTCCAATGACAGCCCCGTGTAAATTTCACCAAATGATTTACCTTCAAATTCATGAGTGAAGCTTCTATTCCTTGGTGAATCGCATGGTGATTCCTTGGTGAAAATTCGGAAATTTGCCACTGGGGTGTGAGCTTGTTTGTTGGTGGAAGGACTTTTATCCTGACAGTAAGACGATTAAGTAAAATATTTTAGGACGATAAATAAGGTAAACACTAATGTTGTTTATTAATAATTTTATAGGACACTATGTAGTCCTTATACTAATAAGACCACATTTTTAAATGATGTGGTTTGAGGGAGAGACTGGGACTTAATTTTGTCTTTGCTGTCGCCATCAATGACGTAGAGAAGGTGAACCACCATAGACAACGACGTGCCTTTGCTTAATAGGCTCTGAGCCTGAAACCTCTCCAAACCTTTGGCAAGAACTAAATTTGGAATTGTGCACTCTGAGCCACCAATAATAGATCTGAAATGAGCTTTTTCACTATAGACCCCTTGCAAATCTTTGAACTCTTTAGATCTAATGACTCCATCTCTTTCACTTTACATGTACATATCACAAGCCCTCTTCATGTCAGTACGGCTTAGATAATCTTTCTATTGCCACATTTGGAGTACCCCAGGGTTGCCATCTTAGATCACTACTCTTTGCTGTCGCTATCAATGATATAGAGAAGGTGTACCACCATAGACTACGAAGTGTGTTTGCTTTAAAGGCTCTGAGCCTGATTTTCATTGAAAAATCATCTTCAGCGATGAGAGGTATTTCTGGATGAATGCGTGCGTGAATTGACAAAATTGTCAAATTTGTTAAGCTATTAACCCACGTGAATCCCGAAAAAGTCTTTTTCTGGTGTGAATTTAGCGGCAAAGTCCACAAGTCACAAGTCCTATCAGAAATTTTCTTGGGTCAGTCTTATGCAATGGCAGGATGGGGGGATGAGTGTTTGAGGTCAAACAGTAAGAGATTTTTTGTTGGCGTCCTTATCCATTTGAACAATCTTTACAACTTTTAAAGAGTTTATTCGGAAAACAAGAAACTCATCCAATATCAGAAACCTTGGTATCAAGTTTCCACTTTTATGACCAAAACATCAAGGCAATTTAACTTCCTCCTGTTCCAAATGCTGGCATGTCGATAAAAAAGTATTTCATTTTTTGGTGCTCCCGGAAAGTACAATTTAGTTTTTTTAACTGACTTTTTTATTTGTCATTTTAATACCGCCACATATGCAATTTGCATCATTTTTTCAAAAAAAAAAGTACAATATACCCCAAAAAACAGCGGTCTTTTTTTTCTTTTGACTTTTGAACCAAAGGAAATAAAAATGATAAAACAACACACCCACACAGACATAACTACACTCTACCAACCCATCAAACACACTAAAAAAAAAAACACAAAGAAGTTTTATTCTTTTAAAGTCTCTCCCTTACCTGAATATCCTTTATGTTGACACCCTTTTTATCATATTTACTGCTCTGCTTGCGGCATGGCCGTAGCCAGGGGGGGGGGGCAAAGTAGGGCAATGCCCTACCTTAAATTAAAAATGCCCTACCTTCAGAAATTGAGAACAGCCCTACCTTCAAAAATGCTCTATACTTACAAAAATGTCCTACTTACAAAACAGCTGTTGCATTCAAAAATTATACAGCTTTATATAACCTGTTTAAAAATGCCCTACCTTTAAAAATTCACTTCTTATGAAAATGTCCTACCTTCCAACATTTTTCCAGTTTGCCTTATAAATGCCCTACCTTCAAAAATATCATGTGTATTTAGGAATTAGGTTCTATAAAAGTGAACTTTAAATTTCAGATAATCTTCGTGTCCTGCTTATCCTTTTTAAGAAATGGTCATGTAAATTTCATTGGAAGTCTTAAAAATACTATATATAAAGTTAATAGAGAGTATTTAGTTGCTTCTCTTCAAACCTTTCGATTTACTTATGATTTCAGCGCATATACTTTTAGATTGATCCTCTATAGTATTTAAAAAAAATCTAAACGGATAATGTATGTACCTACATTTTTAAAAATGTAACAAATTGAACGAATTATAAATGAATCATATTATGTTCATCTTATACGATCCAATTTTTCGTCTTATCAACTTAACTTTACATAAACACACTATTCTTTTAGTTTTGCATCAATTCAGGGATTTTAGTTCGTTCATATCGAAAATTTTGCATATTTTCATATTTGCAATTAACTATTCAGGTCTAACAATTCCAATAATTGAAGAAACTACTGTGGTCAAAAATTATTTTAGTAAACTCGAAGATAAATCCGAAAACCAAATGCAGATGTTGTACAGGCACCAAAAGGCGTTTAAGGATACTTACGAACTGTTTGCGTCTGTAGCAACTTTAGGATGTAGCAGAGCAGTATGTGAATCCAAATTTTCAATTCTAACTGCCATCAATGATCAATAGGCCTTAAAGGATGTAAACGGGACATGAGATAATGGCTAACCTCGTATTTCTAGCGTTTGAAAAAAAAGAACTTAATCAATTGATCTCATAGAAGTCCTTCGAGTGTTTAATAAAATGAACACTCGGAAAATTCAATTATGTATTTTAAGAAATTCTAATAATATTTTATCACTTTTCGTATGAACTTGTTTTAATTTTGGATACGTATTAGAGCAGGCGCTATGGGGAGTTGAGTGTGCAAAATATGAGGACCGCATTCTTTGAATGGTTTTGAACTCAGAAAAGCTTGCAGATTTTGATTCCAGATGTTGCGGAAAGAATTGTTGGTCCAGTTTTTTTTTTTTTTTTAGATATCAAGTAGATAGACAGAAAAGATTATTTCAATGTTTTATTTAGTTGCTATATCTGATGCTTTCTTATAATTTTAAACACTAATAGATAGCTATAGTTAATTGAAAATATACAAAATCGATAAAAATAAAAACAAGAATTGTTTAAAATTGTTATAATGAAAAAAAAAATTTTGTATTAATATTTTCTATGAAAACAGAAAGCTTTTAAAGCATTTAATTCACATATATAGACGAACTGTATAAAGCTATGTCTAGTTTTGGCATCCCTGCTAAGGTCGTTTTCTTGTCCATAATGACTATGGAGAACTCACACTGTTCCATAAAATTTGGCAAAGAGCTCTCGGAATCATTCGATGTCAAAAAAGGATTCAGCCAAAACGATGAACTATCATGCGATTTCTTAAACATCGTGATTGAGAGTGAGAGAAGCAAAGTTCTACTACTTCGAGAAAGGACATCAAACACCGACGTCGCGACGGCTCAGACAGAACGTCACAATATACGCTTACAACTTCGAGGCAGTAGAGGAGTTTGTCTACCTAGGCTCCGCTATTAACCGAGCAAGAACACTAGCGCCGAGATCAGACGAAAATAAATCTTGCTAATCGCTGCTTCTTTGGCCTAGGAAAGTAATTGAGTAGAAAAACCCTCTCTCGTTCATCATGAGGTAAAACTATATAACACCCGCAGTATCCCAGTCCTGCTGTATGGTGCAGAAGCATGGATCTTGACAAAATCGGATGAATGTGCCCAAGGCTGTGTGCCCGTGTGCATTGATGTGGAGAAGAAGATTCAACAGCGAACTTTACGGGTTGTAAACGACACGGACCGAGCCAGAAGGGTCAAGGTCCAGAGACTCAGATGGCTCGATCATATAGAGCGCGGATGGACACCAATGCTCTGGCCCGGAAAGCCGTTGACACTATTCCAGAGGGGCGTAGAAGTAGAGCAAGACTGTGACTCAGGTGGCGCACCCAATTGGAAGAAGACCTCAATCAACTTCGAGTGCAAAACTGTTGGTTGAGGCCTAAGTCCACAATGGACTGTAGCGCCACCTTTTTTTCTTTTTTCATTACAATGATTTTAAATAATTTTTTTGTTAACAATTCTTGTTCTTATTTTTAACGAAATAAAACATTGAAAAAATCGGTTCTGTCTATCTACTTGATATCAAAAAAAAAAAAAACGTTTATGTTTTTCATTGTACCATTGTGAACCTAACGGACATGAGATCAAATAGAAAATTTACCAATGCCCTACCTGATATGACTGTTGCCCTACGTTGAATTCAACTCTGGCTACGGGCCTGGCTTGCGGGCTAACAATGTCGTTGAGTTGTTCGTTGATGGGCACACACTAGTATTGGTATTGTCCTCCTGTGCAAAATGACGATTTAAGCCTCGAGAGCTACGCCAAAAAGCAATTGCAATTTTGCTATACAATACCTGCAAAAAGAGAAAGGAAAACAGGATATAGTGAAAGAGAGAGAGAGAGTGAGAAAGTGGAGATAGATTGTTTTGTTCGAATTGTTAAGGATCACAAAAAGAAGTTTTCCGGGGAGAGCTTTTGTGATGTGGTTGTTGTGGATGGATAGGATGTCAAATTGGAAATGAAATGAAGAGGATAAAATTGGTGGTTTGGGGGATTCAATTGGATTCAAGGTATTGTTTTAATAGAATCACATGGCTCAATTGTGTCGTTCATCGGTTATAAGTTATAACCCAGTTTGTCACACGACAAAAAGGACGAGGGAAGATAATTATTGTTCGTTGTTTTCTTTTTTTTGGAACTGTGGAGCTGCTGGAAAAATTGTCAAAAGTGATTTGAAACAGGACGGAGCTTTGTGATAAATTAAATAAAGGATTTTCTTTTTGATGATAAAGTATACGTACGGACGGATATAACCTGGCGTAGGAAGGCTATTTTCAGCAAAAACAATAAAATGAGAAAATAAAATAGAAAACAAATTGATGGACAAATCGCCTTCTTTAGGAAAAGATGTAAAAGAAGAAAGGACTCATAAAATATTACACAAAACTTAGTCCTTGCTTTCTCGGGGGAAAAGTTTTAAGGAGCTATTTCATAATGGACTGCCTCCTGATAAAGAGTTTATTTATGTATTTATTTATTGACAAAACGATTAACGAGGACTTAATGAGGACTTTATTAAATAAGGATTTTGAGAAATTATGACAAGAGTTTAAAGAAAATACTCGTGTTCCCGAGGGAGAGGAGTACATGCTATTACTTTTCTTTTAGGGGCAGCTGCAGCTGATTCATTTGTTTAATATAGATCTAACTTCTTTAATTAATTGTTAAGCTTTGGGACTCCTCTCAAAATTGAAGGATAGAGCTTAACGAGATATTTGAGTGTGACAGCAATTTGAAATTGACAGAAAATCTCCTCTTGCTATTACTAGAGTCTGAGCATGCTTACTGCAAAGGAAAATGGGTAGAAACAGCATTGCATACTCTGGTAAGATCAATCGAATACTCCCGAGAGGAAAAGGAATACACTATGGTTGCTTTCCTGGACATTAAGGGCGCTTATAACAACGTTGATACATCTGCTATCTCTTCTGCTATGACGGCGCTTGACGTCGAAGCTCACTCGGCGATTTGATTAATCTAATGCTAAACAGCAGGATCATCAATTTTAAGATGTGCGATTTTCCTACATTCTACGAGAAGGTCTGTCAGCAGAGGCACTCTGCAAGGTGGTGTTCTGTCCCCTCTCCTGTGGAACATAGTAGTAACTAATAATATCCCTCAAGAAGGAAGGCCACGAGTGATTGCTTATGCCGATGATGTTGCTATCGGCGTCACATAAAAACATCCTTATCCCCTGAGAGACCTCCTCCAAATCGCATTTAATATGCTCACTAGATGGGTCGATTACTGTGGACTTAGCATTAATCATCAAAAAACAGAGCTCGTTCTTTTTACACGGCAATACAGAATTTCAGAAATTGTACCTCCTTCAATAAAAGATGTACCACTTACTTTTACAGTACTTCGCACATAAGGGAAAAACACATTACATAAACCTACGTGGCACAGATTTTAATTTGCGGCCTCAGATAAGCTGTGGCTTGAACCCGCAGCATTTGGCTTAATCTAAGCCTCTCATTCAAGTGACTTCTGCAGAAGCTATATGGAAAAAATAAGAGGAAACAATCTTTCACGTCCTCTGCACATGACCAGCTCTTTACCTAAGAAGCAAACTTCATCTGGGAGAATTTTTCTACGATAATGCCAGTGAACTAGCTATCAAGGATCTTCTTCCCTTTATAAAAAGCTCAAAATGGTTCGACTAGTGATTCCCTAGATTCATGTGGTATCACAATGGGCCTTTTTTTCTGGCATAAGTTTGTGGATCCTGCATCCTGCAGCAACTTTAACCTAATCTTACCTTACCTAAGACTAGATCAAAGATCAAAGAAGATTTTGTTGAATTTTGCTACTACATCAAAGATCTGTGCATTAAGGGCAGTGAAGCTCTTCCACTTATCATTTTTTAATTCAATACAAATATATCTCCACAAAACAACAATAACCCAAAACTAAAGGAAAGAACATGCCGGAAGCAAAATCGTTCCGAAACATTTGCTTTTCTCAACTTTTTGGCTTCTAAAAATACACAAAGTATTAAAAAATTCTCCACCATTGCTCCGGCATTCTTGTGAACTTTAAATCATAAAATTATTCGAAGCACGCTACCGAAAAAACTTATATTTCTCCCCGGCACGAAGTAAATTTAAAAAAACAAACGCCAAAAAAGAGAGAAAATTCAAAAATCAATGCAGCAAATCCTTTTCAACCAGCAGTAGCTAGTGAAAATCAATTTCTTTCCCCATCCGTACAATATTCATGTCATGAACGATTTATCAATATTGCACGTAATTTTTATGGATCCCGATTTTTTCTTCCCTTTCAATGGCGGTAGCGGGGCAGTGCACCACCACCATTATGAGCCGTGTTGTCGTCTTTGTCGGTCGTTTACAAAGGACACAAAGCATGAAATCACTGCATAATATATTAGCAGATTGTATAGTTTTAGGGGTTTATGGGTCAATTGAATAATTTGCATTTTGAATCGTTCCCCTGTAGGTATGTGTCGTCGGGTTTTCGGAAGGGTAATTTGTAATAAAACCAACAACATCCGAATTTTGAAATTTATATACATAAATTATTATTCTAACTCACCGTCATCACCACCAATGGCGTAACATATAATAAACCGAAATTTATCATATCCAACAATTTGGAATTAAACATTTTCCTATCGAGCACGCATATATCCTCTTCGACTCCATCGCTGCTGAGCACATTACGTATGGTTTTGCTGAATACAAATTTCGGTGTTGAATAAACGGCCGATGTTATCCAGACCGTGAATATGACCATCTGGAAATGTGATAAAATAAAATACGACATGAGAATAAGTTTTCAGCAAGGGACAATGAAGATTTAAATAGTGTTCATAAAATGAAAGGATTAAAAGATTAAAAAGGATTGAAAGGGATGTTGCGAGTCTGGACTTGGCTAAAGGCACCTTCAGGTGTCGGAAAAGGAGCTGCGGTACGCTTGTCCTTGCTCGGCTAAGCTCGAAGGATTGGGGAGTGGTTCTTGCTTTTCTCCGAACACCACCTACTCAGCAAACAAAATAATCTCGTACCGATAGTATTAGGATAAGGGATGGGAAAGGATGGGAGGAATAAGGAGATAAAAGAATTAAGGAATCGCACAGACTTAGATACCTATGCCACTGCATCTGTGACAGGCTGAAGTCAATGTGGGGCCTGATAAAAGGAAAAGAACCAGAATTACCTAAACTAACCTTAACGCTAAGCCCTTATTATTAGATATTTATATCAATGAAGATATAATATGCATTAAACTAAACCTATACTAAATCTATAAACAAATTCTGAAAATTCTTTTACTTGATCTTAATATTTGACCTCCAACACCGATCTCCAGTGTCTCACCAACACAGTGGTTCGTTGAGCCTCTAAAAGCACTGCCAGATGTTATTGGCAAAGCCTGGCCTATCCCACCCTTGTATCATTGATACAACCTGTTGTCATCTACGCGGCCATAATCTTAAAGATGACCCCTAACGCAATCAACCCCAACTACAATATATGTCTGTTTCCTTAAATGTTTAGTCTACCTATTTGTATGTCAATTCATGTCCGAGAGTATGTAATTGTAAAGTCTGTTGTGTTCATGCTTGTCATTTGTCGAGCCTTAAACAAAAATTTAAGTTCATGGTCAAAAGTTGAAATAAAAGGTATGTATGTATCGTCGAGTTTGAATGTAAGCATGTATGGTAGAATCCGTAATTAAACGTAAGTACGCGTAAGCCTTGGTTATAATGTATATGTTTGTGTAGTCAGTACTTGCGTATTGTATAAGTAGGTGTCTATGTATGTCATCGTCCAAGATGTTCTGTATGTTCGTTTATGTCAACCATGTTGCAAACCCTCCCTGTGTTCATCGCTGGCCCAGCCGAGCCTGCCTCACACACCCTTATTAGCGATTTAGCACATCATTCTTGTAATCAAAAAAGATGAATTCATTCGTCTTTCAATTCAAATTGCATTATCATTATTCAACTAAATTTGTTTTAATACAAAATAATTCAAATCAAATTGTATAAATTCAATCAAAATTTAATAAGAAAATAAAAAAAATGAAAGTTAATAAATCTTATAATTCAACTAATAATGCCTTGTTTCTTTATGCAAAAATTCAAACTTAATGGCATTAAAAAAAAATGTAACAAAGTGTAAAAAGGAAATTCAAAAAAAAAAAAAAGGATTGTAAAAAAATAAATTCAACGTGGTTCAAACTTTGGGACCAGAGTGTATTGGATCCCTTTTTGATCAAATGTATATATATATATATATGATAAAAAAATTAAAATTCACTCACATTTATCATGTCCCTCGGAGTCCTGCCGGCAGCACGTTCGAAGAATGCGGTGACTTGTCCAATAAACACTTGTTAAATATATATATGTTATGTATATATGTATATTTGATTCAAACTCCTAACTCACGTTTTCATTTACTTTGTTTTAGTTTACAATGATTTACAAAATTCATCAAATGAAATTACTTCTTATTTTATGTGCAAGATCTTTGAACAATCGTAAAAGAAAATCTAATTAAAGATTCAAATAAAAAAATGACGTTAACGTTAAAGTTTGTCCTCAAAGGACCTTGATGTTGCAGATGGCTGAATGGGCACCCGGTGGCACTTTTCTCAGAGTTCGCCCACTTCACGTGCCTTGCTGCCAGCTCCACCACACCACCAGTGAATCTTATAGATTCTTCCTTGGTAAGCGCCAATTCAAGGTTTAAATTTGGCAGAGGCTTAGATCGATTCGTATATATATATTTATCTATTTCAAAACGTGTATCGTCCACTGGCGTATATGTATATATATTTGAATCGCCTTTTTGGGACCAAAAATCGATCTTTACCTATTTTTATAATCCAAATTATTCACTTAATTCTTTTCTTGTAATGGAACCTTTATTAGCTACATACCTCTGCCCTTTGGTGAACCGCTTTTAGACACTTTGGCCTATTTCAAGGTCTTCTTGTCTTAACCTACGATTTATTGAAAAAAAGGACTTAATTTTCTTCACAACCCTTATTGTACCTAATTCTCACCTTTGTATCTTCTCTATCAATTGTTCACTTTAATAGAACCACTTTTGAAATTATTCGATCTCAATTTTAATATTGTCTTGGTTCAACGCACATAAAAAAAATGATTCCGCAAAGAACACGGTTTATGATCTTTTCGATTTTGTCGCAATATGACTCATCGATGTACCACTATACTATGTGTCTATTAGGAATGCACTTTTGGTTTTAATTCCAAAATGCACTTTTTAGGTGGTCATTGCTCTTTTGCACTAGTTTGCCATTCCTCTTTAAAGTTTTCGTTGCAGTTTGCAGTCTGCTTTCAAATTTAATTTCCTCTATTACTAATACCTATATGTCTAATATTTATTAGTTCAGTCTATGTGTGTGTGTGCAGACTTAAGCTAACTCCGAATGTTGCACGGCGAATTCGATCTGAATTTATTTAAGGTCGTCAATTAACCTATTTAATCTGTGAAATTTAGTAAAAATATAACTATATTATAATATAAATACCTAATTCTATAATAATTGCACAAATCCAAACTTTTAGTACTAAAATTTTTACTATTTTAAACTCAACTGACACCTAAACTTAATCGTTTCCGGGGCGAATCTGGTCCGACATCATACTTCTTCACTGATTTCGTTTTTTCCTACTTTCTTCGCCACGATGTCTGCAACCTGTCATTGCATTTGACATAACTCAACTAAAAGTAAATATTCTACCTTCATTTTTGCATCGTGGCTATTTTTTTTTTCTTAAAATCTTTCCTTTAGTTTTGTATTTATAATCTATAAGAATAATAATAATTATGAATAATTCTTAAAAACATGGAAACTAAACTACTGGGTGGAATAGTAAAGGGTTGCTTCAAACCCATCCTTATGTCTCAAATCACCCAATGCAATCGACATTGCATCTTTCAAGAATGGTAAGTCTTAAATCTTTTCTTTTATCTTTAAAATTTCTAATTATCAGACTATATTTCTTGATTTTTTCCAGATGGACTTCACTTAATCATGCTTTTTCCCATAACATCATTTACTATCTAAAGATAAGTGATTTTTGTCACTGGAGAATGTCGGTGAAACTAACTTCTTTGAAGGGTGGTTCCTTGGCAGACTCTAGTGGCAAATTTTCCCCTCCGAAAATCAATTTTTAACCTTTCTTTTTTTCTTTTCTTTTCAGGTGAGTCGGTGCAGCTAACTAGGATTCTTCGTTATCATATGAACTATAAATACTCCAAAAGTCCTTCCTTCTCCCAACTGTGTTGTAGAGCACAATTTCCCGCATCTCCTAAAGAATAATCCCCCTTTCGTTCCCCTCGTACGTGTTTGTCTTCGTGTGGATAACGTAAGTCGTTGGCTAAATCTTTTTTTTTGTTTATGGGTTTCCGTGTCAGTCGAAGTGTGAGTGAGTTTAAGCATGAATATGAAAAGCTTGAGTATCTTTTAGATACTCTCACAGTTGTTGGTTTGGTTGTGTGAATCCTTATTTGTGACGTCATATATGTCTATGGTTCGTTTTGTTATCTGAATGTCAGTTGGAAGAGATCGCCTACACAACAAGCTCGACGACGGTTTCTGAGTGGTCGTGAGGAAACCGGCCTCGTAAAAAGGAAGTCGATCGATCGCCTGTCTTTTTTTTTTTTTTTCTGTGACGTTAAGTCATGGTAGAAGGAATTTATCCGCCGTTCTCAACGTGTGGTTCGTCCCACTCCCTGAGTTATCCTACTGAAAGTTAGTCGGGCATTTTTGTTCTATAAAAACTGTATAAATAAATAAATAAATAAATAAATAACTCTCTATCGGACCAACATGCAAATAAATAAATAACTAGGTGCTAAGTAATTAATCTATATCACAGGAATGCTAATGTCTAAAAATAAATAAATAAATTATATCACAGATGGAGTATATCACTTTCTATACTAATTGAACAACAGCAGCGTGAGTGCGTCCTTAAGTGTGGATATCTTTTGCATGGTAAACGCCCACTCTTTCGCCTTTCATATTCCCCAATTCGTAGAGTGAATTTCCTACTGTTTTAAGGACAATCGATTTTAAAAATTTCGGTCCTAATTTTGCGTTGTATTTGTCAAGAAGATTACTTTGTTTAAAGTTTCGTCTGTATACCAGTTGTCCTACTCTGTACGAGACATCTTTACTCCTGGTGTTATACACTTTCTTTGATTTTTGATGGGCAAGGTTAAGGTTTTCAAAAATCTTTTTTCTAAGAAGAGCCTGCTTGTCACATTTGTCTAGAATATCGGTGTTCGATTCTTTTAACATATCGAGTCTCCTGAGGAGTTCGTATATTTTCCCATTTTGGATCATTTGGGATCCGAATACTGCATAGTAAGGTTCATACTTAATTGCTTCGTGTAAAACGCTTCGTATTGAAAACGCTGTACTGCTTACATGAACGTCCCAATTCCGCTGATCACTATCTATATAAGATCGAATCTTTGCTAACACAGACCTGTTTACACGCTCCGAAGCATTTGCTTGAGGTGAGTAAAAGGCTGTACGTATGTGTTTCACACCATATTTTTCTAGAAAGCTGGAAAACAATTCTGAAACGAATTGTTTTCCGTTGTCCGAATGAATGTACTCAGGTACTCCAAACATATGGAATACGCCCTCTTCAAGATATTTTACTACCTCAGCTGCTGTTGCTCTTCTTATAGGTTTCAAGAAAACATATTTACTAAAGTGGTCTAAAGCTATAAAAATGTGCGTATGTCCGTTTTTGGTTCGTGGGTATGGTCCTAAAAAGTCTATGTAAAGTCGTTGAAATGGTCGTTCAGTTATTATCTGTTGTCCCATGGGTGGTCTTGAAATCGAGTTCATTGGTTTATTACATTTACAAATATCACAGTTTTGAACGTATTCCTTTACATCAATGGTCATGTTTGGCCAGAAATACCTTTGACGAAGTTTTGCCAAAGTTTTATGTATTCCTCCATGACCGGACGCAGTTGAATCGTGGGCTGTCTCCAACAGACCCCTAGACAACTCCTTCGGCACCCAAAGTTTCCAGGCCCTGTCTTCTTGAATAGGATCCCCTGTTCGTCTATCTGTTCTTTTGTATACAAATCCGTCCGATATGCATATGTCTGGAAGTTTGTCTTTGTTTTCTCCTATTGTCTTCTTCAATTCAACATATTCTTCGGAAGAAAAATGTGGTGAATTGAAGTCAACTTCTGGCGTTTCGGTATCGATCTCATCCATATGAATTCGTGAGAGAGTGTCCGGGACTACATTGAGGATGCCTTTTCTATGCTCAATATAAAAATCAAACCCTTGGAGTTTAAAACTCCAACGAGCTAACCTACCACTCAAGTCTTTTTGGCTCATTAACCATTTCAGACTTGCGTGGTCAGTGATTATCGTAAAAGGTAGACCCTCAATGTAGGCTCGGAACTTCTTTACTGACAGAACGGCCGCATAGCATTCAAGTTCCGTCACGCTATAATTCCGTTGTGCAGAATTAAGCTTCTGGGACATGAATGCTATCGGTCGTTCGTTCTTCTCGTCGTCCATCTGAAAGAGTACGCTCCCTACACCCGTAGTTGATGCGTCGCATTGTATATAAAAATGTCGAGTAAAGTCAGGATTCGTCAATATTGGAGCTGTTACCAGCATAGTCTTGAGTTCTTCGAAAGCCGTTAAGGCTTCTGTGGACATCACGAAATCTTTACCTTTCTTGAGGCAGTCTGTCATCGGGGCTGATATAGACGCAAAATTTGGAATAAAACGCCTATACCATCCTGTCATTCCTAGGAACCGACGAAGCTGTTTAGGGGTCTTTGGTACAGGAAAATCTTTTACCGCTGAAACTTTATCTGGATCAGTCCTCAGACACCCATCACCGACAAAATAGCCCAAGTATTTGATCTCCTTAAAACAGAATTTGCTTTTCTCGACGTTAATCGTCAGCCCCGCTTCACGCAAACATCTCGCTACCTCTTTGAGAACGCTCATGTGGGTTTCAAAGTCTGGAGAACAAATCAAGAGATCATCGAGATAGACAAAGACACTTTCTCTCAAACGAGCTGGAATGACTTTGTCCATCAGCTTACACATTCTCTGGGCGGCATTGCACAGCCCAAACGGCATGACCGTGAACTGATACAATGGCCTCCCAGGGACTGTGAAAGCTGTCTTCTCTCTAGATTTGATCTCCAGAGGAATCTGCCAAAAGGCGTCCTTCAAATCGATACTCGATATGAAATGTGTGTCGTGGAGCCGACTCAAAATTCCTTCTATGTGTGGAAGTGGATATGCGAATTTCTTTGTCGCCGCATTTATTTTTCTTGAATCCAAGCAAAGTCTGTTTTTGCCTGGCTTACGTACCAAAACAACGGGAGAGCTGTATGCGCTGTTACTTTCCTCAATTACTCCCAATTCGAGCATCCTGTCAAGTTCAGCATACATAAGCTTCTGCACAACAGGTGAGATTGGGTAGTGTCTTTGTTTGATGGGGACGGTGTCATCTTCCATCTCAATGACGTGTTCTTCAACCGAGGTCTTCCCCAATCCCAACACTGCGCAAGAAGGGAATGTCTGCTTGACCCGCTCCAACTCTCCAGCTTGTTCTGGTGTAAGCTTTCGCAAGGGATCAATCTCCTGCCCTTCTGCCGGTGATAGATTGTCAAGAGCACTGATTATATTTGGAGCAACCTTGAAGGTCCTCCAGAAATCAACTCCTAAATAGAGTTGTTGTTGTAGACTTGGGACGATGTATAGTTCCATTTCTTTAGTGTTGTCACCCCACGAGATGTCAGTCTTAATTCTCCCTCTTATTTGTTGATTTTTCCCGTCAGCTGTTTTAATATTCAGTGTCATTTTTATCTCTGGTATGTTATGATTTTTTAAGAAATCTATTGCATTTTTCCCTAAACAGCTAACTGAAGCTCCACTATCTAATAGCCCTACCATCTTTTCTCCATCTACTACTACGTCTGCGTAGGGTCTATTGTCGTCAGATAATGAACGTATTGAAGCTTCTATCTGGTTTTTCTTACTTCTAAATATTGCACATTTTTCCCTTAACCTAGCTATTTTTCTAAAGTTCCTGCTGCTTTGGATGACCTCACTGGCGATTTCTTCATTGAAGATCCTCCTCCTGGCCTCGTCATATTCTAAAATTCGTTGGTGAAGACTTTTATATTGCACTGGTTTTCTTGGGTCTGTATTATCTTTTTTTATGTTTTGTTCTCTAACTAAAATTTTTATTGTTCCAGGCTCTGTGAGTCCGGGATGGTCATCTTCGCCGGTGGAGTGGACCCGGGAACACTGCCGACTTTCAAGTTTCCCTGGCATGACGCGCATTTGAAGGAAAGGTTTCCTTGTCCGCAACTGAAACAAGTTAGCGCGTGAAAAGTTGATGGACATGTCGCTGTGGTCAAGTTTTTGTCCTTTGTAAGTTCAGTCTTCTTGTCTCTTTCACTATTTTTGTAAGTAGGATTTCGTCTATCTATTTTCATGTTTGTTGATATTTTGTCAGTGCGGTTGTATTGCATTGCCGATATATGTGGGTCAAGTTCATCTTCCGAATCCGTCAGTTGCAGTCTCTTAAATAAAGCCTCTTGGTTGTCAATTTCGTTCACATATTTCTTCGTCCTAGCATCTCTTAGCGAAAGCTGTTTTTCCGCGCGTCGACATTCTTCTCTTAGATCTCGGATATCCTTAATTCGACAGCCGAAGATCAATATCGCTATCTTGTCTTTCAGATTTTGTCTTACCATTGAGACTAAGTCCTGTTCACTTGGTCGATGCTTCATCTGTAGTGTTAAACCTCTTATTTCTTCATAGAATTCGTCAAACGACTCATTTGGTTGCTGACGCCTGTCTAAAATTTCCCTAAGAATCTCATGGTCTTTCTTTGTATTTCTAAATTGTCTAACTAGTTCCGATTTCAGATCGTAAAGATTTAAAAAATCATCATTCCGATTTTCTTCCATAAACTGCCAGTACCACTTCTCAGCAGTTCCTGACACTAAATGGTGAAAATTCGCAAACACTTGTTCGTTAGTCACACCATTTTTCTTTTGAAGCGTCTCAATGCGAAAGATGAAACTTTCCACGGTCATATTCCTTGAAGTTCCGTCAAATTTCACTCCCCATTTGTGAAGGTCAACGCGTTTACCCCATTCCCCACTAGTACTTGGTCTATTGTCATTGTTGTTTGTTTGATTTATTATCGAAGGTCTATGGTCATTGTTGTTTGTTTGATTTATGGTCGGAGGGATAATGCGAATTGGACTTACTTCTGGGTCAGTTAACATAATTTCCTCTCTTCTCCTTCGTTGTTCGTCTAATGCAAGTGTAGACTTCTCTACCGTTTGCAAGCGTTCACCCATGATATTCATTTTCTCGGTAAAAGTTGTCACTATAGAATGCATGTGAGCCATGTTTTTAGTCTGCTCAGCTAAAAGTAACATTGTCCTTGAATGGGTTTCGTTAATTGACCGAGATATCGCACTATCAATCACTTTCCTCAACTCTTCACCTCCCATAGCTATCTCATATTCGACTTTGTCTGCATTATTCTGTCGTCTTTCTAATTCTTTTTGTAGTCGGATACTTTCGCGGCGAAGTGCTTCAGTTTCCTTATTAACTGACTCCCTAGTCTCTCTTTCCTTACTCCCTGATGGAAACACTTGTTCTTCTATACCCTCACCTGAGTTCCTAGAACTCTCACCTGAATTCCTAGACCTTTCACCTGAACTCCTAATACCCTCTAGACTTTGTTCTAGCAGTTCATCAAAGGGGTTTCGCATCTGGCTTTGATTTAATTCAGATTCTGATGGTGGTGTACTTGAGGCAGTGCCGTTGGCAAGGGCAAATCGGGTAACTCTTCGTCGAATCGTGCCCCCCTTCTGTTAGATACAGTGGTTTTTTTCAACGCACCTCTCGTTGGCCTCATTTCAGTGGTTATTATTTCAAAAAAAAAATATATAATTCAAAATTCAAAGTTTAAAAAAAGGAAATCCCAATAGCAAAGTCAATATTCAGATTTTATGTTTTCAATATAGCTAATGGAATGAAAAATTGAATTCAAAATTGTATGTTTGTGACTAATAATAATTCAGAAAAAAAAATATTCAATAAGATTAATTCAAAAAAGTATGAGCAATAAAATAGATATTAAGAAAACTAATGAAAAAAATGTTCAAAAGTTTAAATTAAAAAAAAAATTGATTTTAAAATAGATTACTTCAATAGCAAAATGAATTCAAAATAAGTAAAAAGATAAGAAAACTCAGTATGAGAACTTAAGTAAATAAAACTTGCGTAAAAAGTAATTCAAATCAAAAAAGGAAATTCAGAAATGTTAATGAAAATATTAAAACAAAATATAAAAATGAAAATGTGTTGATATAAAAATTGATAAAAGAAGTAAATAATGGAAAAAAATTAAAGAAATAAAGTGTAAAAAAAAATAATAAAAAAATAAGAAAAAATTGTAAAAAAAACTGTTGGATTCCTTAAGATTTCGTGTACTATTAAAATTTTTGATTTTGCTCAAAAGGATATGATCTTTTAAGAAATTTGTAAAATAAGCTTTATAAACAAGGTGTGTGAGGTTTTCGGACTGAGTATCCGAACGCTGAACAAAAGATATGGGTTGTCTACATAGTCTTGTCTATTCTCGTCTTGTGTTTTGTTAAGTTACGTTTTGTATTGTGTCAAGTCTTCACATAGTCTACGTCGTCGTATATGATTGCAGTTGGTGCTTTTTGTGACTCAACGAGTGCTTCAGGTTAGCCCTAGAACTCCCGCCACATCGAACTTTCTGATTTTCAACCTAAAAGGTGGTTGGCTAGGAAATAGAACTAACCTTCTACACGAGTAGAATTTAAAACTTCCCACTTACGCCACACTGTGAGTTTGACTGTGTCTTACTGCACGGTAAACTGCAAGTGTTCCGCTCTAAGATCCTACCCCGCGCTTTGTCCAATGGGGAATCTCGTTTTACCTCACTTAAACTACTGGTACCGGACCTGATAGTTAGGACAGCTAAACTTAATTCTCCATTTGACAAAAGGCTTTTACGGTCTCTAAGTTTGTGCTTGAAGGATTAAGAAAAAAATGAAAAAAAAAATGTGAAAACTAATCTAAGCAGATTATTGAGAGTCAAAGGGGACGACTTTAAAACAACAAAATCGTCTCCTTGGAGTCGCAATGGATCTGGAAGCCGTTCGTTTCGTTGGGCGCCATTGTTGCGAGTCTGGACTTGGCTAAAGGCACCTTCAGGTGTCGGAAAAGGAGCTGCGGTACGCTTGTCCTTGCTCGGCTAAGCTCGAAGGATTGGGGAGTGGTTCTTGCTTTTCTCCGAACACCACCTACTCAGCAAACAAAATAATCTCGTACCGATAGTATTAGGATAAGGGATGGGAAAGGATGGGAGGAATAAGGAGATAAAAGAATTAAGGAATCGCACAGACTTAGATACCTATGCCACTGCATCTGTGACAGGCTGAAGTCAATGTGGGGCCTGATAAAAGGAAAAGAACCAGAATTACCTAAACTAACCTTAACGCTAAGCCCTTATTATTAGATATTTATATCAATGAAGATATAATATGCATTAAACTAAACCTATACTAAATCTATAAACAAATTCTGAAAATTCTTTTACTTGATCTTAATATTTGACCTCCAACACCGATCTCCAGTGTCTCACCAACACAGTGGTTCGTTGAGCCTCTAAAAGCACTGCCAGATGTTATTGGCAAAGCCTGGCCTATCCCACCCTTGTATCATTGATACAACCTGTTGTCATCTACGCGGCCATAATCTTAAAGATGACCCCTAACGCAATCAACCCCAACTACAATATATGTCTGTTTCCTTAAATGTTTAGTCTACCTATTTGTATGTCAATTCATGTCCGAGAGTATGTAATTGTAAAGTCTGTTGTGTTCATGCTTGTCATTTGTCGAGCCTTAAACAAAAATTTAAGTTCATGGTCAAAAGTTGAAATAAAAGGTATGTATGTATCGTCGAGTTTGAATGTAAGCATGTATGGTAGAATCCGTAATTAAACGTAAGTACGCGTAAGCCTTGGTTATAATGTATATGTTTGTGTAGTCAGTACTTGCGTATTGTATAAGTAGGTGTCTATGTATGTCATCGTCCAAGATGTTCTGTATGTTCGTTTATGTCAACCATGTTGCAAACCCTCCCTGTGTTCATCGCTGGCCCAGCCGAGCCTGCCTCACACACCCTTATTAGCGATTTAGCACATCATTCTTGTAATCAAAAAAGATGAATTCATTCGTCTTTCAATTCAAATTGCATTATCATTATTCAACTAAATTTGTTTTAATACAAAATAATTCAAATCAAATTGTATAAATTCAATCAAAATTTAATAAGAAAATAAAAAAAATGAAAGTTAATAAATCTTATAATTCAACTAATAATGCCTTGTTTCTTTATGCAAAAATTCAAACTTAATGGCATTAAAAAAAAATGTAACAAAGTGTAAAAAGGAAATTCAAAAAAAAAAAAAGGATTGTAAAAAAATAAATTCAACGTGGTTCAAACTTTGGGACCAGAGTGTATTGGATCCCTTTTTGATCAAATGTATATATATATATATATGATAAAAAAATTAAAATTCACTCACATTTATCATGTCCCTCGGAGTCCTGCCGGCAGCACGTTCGAAGAATGCGGTGACTTGTCCAATAAACACTTGTTAAATATATATATGTTATGTATATATGTATATTTGATTCAAACTCCTAACTCACGTTTTCATTTACTTTGTTTTAGTTTACAATGATTTACAAAATTCATCAAATGAAATTACTTCTTATTTTATGTGCAAGATCTTTGAACAATCGTAAAAGAAAATCTAATTAAAGATTCAAATAAAAAAATGACGTTAACGTTAAAGTTTGTCCTCAAAGGACCTTGATGTTGCAGATGGCTGAATGGGCACCCGGTGGCACTTTTCTCAGAGTTCGCCCACTTCACGTGCCTTGCTGCCAGCTCCACCACACCACCAGTGAATCTTATAGATTCTTCCTTGGTAAGCGCCAATTCAAGGTTTAAATTTGGCAGAGGCTTAGATCGATTCGTATATATATATTTATCTATTTCAAAACGTGTATCGTCCACTGGCGTATATGTATATATATTTGAATCGCCTTTTTGGGACCAAAAATCGATCTTTACCTATTTTTATAATCCAAATTATTCACTTAATTCTTTTCTTGTAATGGAACCTTTATTAGCTACATACCTCTGCCCTTTGGTGAACCGCTTTTAGACACTTTGGCCTATTTCAAGGTCTTCTTGTCTTAACCTACGATTTATTGAAAAAAAGGACTTAATTTTCTTCACAACCCTTATTGTACCTAATTCTCACCTTTGTATCTTCTCTATCAATTGTTCACTTTAATAGAACCACTTTTGAAATTATTCGATCTCAATTTTAATATTGTCTTGGTTCAACGCACATAAAAAAAATGATTCCGCAAAGAACACGGTTTATGATCTTTTCGATTTTGTCGCAATATGACTCATCGATGTACCACTATACTATGTGTCTATTAGGAATGCACTTTTGGTTTTAATTCCAAAATGCACTTTTTAGGTGGTCATTGCTCTTTTGCACTAGTTTGCCATTCCTCTTTAAAGTTTTCGTTGCAGTTTGCAGTCTGCTTTCAAATTTAATTTCCTCTATTACTAATACCTATATGTCTAATATTTATTAGTTCAGTCTATGTGTGTGTGTGCAGACTTAAGCTAACTCCGAATGTTGCACGGCGAATTCGATCTGAATTTATTTAAGGTCGTCAATTAACCTATTTAATCTGTGAAATTTAGTAAAAATATAACTATATTATAATATAAATACCTAATTCTATAATAATTGCACAAATCCAAACTTTTAGTACTAAAATTTTTACTATTTTAAACTCAACTGACACCTAAACTTAATCGTTTCCGGGGCGAATCTGGTCCGACATCATACTTCTTCACTGATTTCGTTTTTTCCTACTTTCTTCGCCACGATGTCTGCAACCTGTCATTGCATTTGACATAACTCAACTAAAAGTAAATATTCTACCTTCATTTTTGCATCGTGGCTATTTTTTTTTTCTTAAAATCTTTCCTTTAGTTTTGTATTTATAATCTATAAGAATAATAATAATTATGAATAATTCTTAAAAACATGGAAACTAAACTACTGGGTGGAATAGTAAAGGGTTGCTTCAAACCCATCCTTATGTCTCAAATCACCCAATGCAATCGACATTGCATCTTTCAAGAATGGTAAGTCTTAAATCTTTTCTTTTATCTTTAAAATTTCTAATTATCAGACTATATTTCTTGATTTTTTCCAGATGGACTTCACTTAATCATGCTTTTTCCCATAACATCATTTACTATCTAAAGATAAGTGATTTTTGTCACTGGAGAATGTCGGTGAAACTAACTTCTTTGAAGGGTGGTTCCTTGGCAGACTCTAGTGGCAAATTTTCCCCTCCGAAAATCAATTTTTAACCTTTCTTTTTTTCTTTTCTTTTCAGGTGAGTCGGTGCAGCTAACTAGGATTCTTCGTTATCATATGAACTATAAATACTCCAAAAGTCCTTCCTTCTCCCAACTGTGTTGTAGAGCACAATTTCCCGCATCTCCTAAAGAATAATCCCCCTTTCGTTCCCCTCGTACGTGTTTGTCTTCGTGTGGATAACGTAAGTCGTTGGCTAAATCTTTTTTTTTGTTTATGGGTTTCCGTGTCAGTCGAAGTGTGAGTGAGTTTAAGCATGAATATGAAAAGCTTGAGTATCTTTTAGATACTCTCACAGTTGTTGGTTTGGTTGTGTGAATCCTTATTTGTGACGTCATATATGTCTATGGTTCGTTTTGTTATCTGAATGTCAGTTGGAAGAGATCGCCTACACAACAGGGAATTTGTACAATAAAAAAGGGAAAAGGTCTGCTGGACGTTAAACTGAGTGTATTTTTGGACAGAGACATTTGTTTTTGATGTGTATGCGAAAAAGAAACAAGACCCGTAAATTAGGAAAAGTATTTATTTACTGACTTCTAAACCAAGGTTGACGATACAATGATCTTGATTTGATTTCATAAACAAGTAACAGCTACAAGGTGTGTTCAATTTGTTGTGAACCCAACATCTCCCCCTTAAGATTGCTATACATATGTATGTTCGTCAAATCCAAATCTTTTCGGAGGAATTCGGTTTCGCCTTGGACGCTGAACCTCATTAGGACCTGGTTGACTTTGTTGAGCTTCTGTGTGTGAGTGTTGCTTCGAAGAACTATTGGAGTTGGCACAATTTTCTTGCAATGCAGACTTTTGATCAGTTTGTGGCGAGATGGTTGAGTTACCTTCTTCTTGAGATGGGTTTTGCTGGGAACCCGCCATGAGACTTTCCTGGAAGTTTAAAAGGAAGTTAGAGTTAGATTTTTGATGTGCCGAATATCTGGGCTTTAGTTGGTTCAAGTGCCGTCTCCAGGTTTTGTTGCCTACTTGCACCGCATACATAACAGTTCCAATGCGAGTAAGTATAATTCCTGGTAGCCATGGACTTTGGTTTCTGTTGTAGTTTCTAGCAAAAATTAATTCATCCGGTTGAAACTGCTTCCGTTTAACTCCGTGTTTTAAGTTGAACTGCTTTTCCATCTTGACATTTCTCTGAACAGCTTCAAAGGATGATGGCTTGAGCAGGTCGAGTTGTATTTTCATCTTACGTCCAAGCATAACTTCAGCTGGTCTGATGTTGTTGGGAAGTTGAGCGTTTGGAGTTGACCTATAGCTTTGAAGAAAAGTTTGAAGTGCAATGCCGGTGATCTCCTCCCCTTCTAACTTCTTCATCGTCCGCTTGAACGTGTCGACGAACTTCTCTGCTTGTCCATTTGACTGCGGATGAAATGGCGCCGTTCGAATGTGCTGTATACCACCACTATCACAAAACTCTTTGAAGCTTCCCGACGAAAACTGCGTTCCATTGTCTGAAACGATTATGTCTGGAAGTCCGAACCTCGCAAAAACTTCTCGGAGAACAGCAATGGTTGCAGATGTTGTTGTCGACTGCATACGAAAAATTTCAGGCCACTTCGAGTAGGAATCCACTATGATGAGGAACATAGAATTCCGGAATGGACGTGCGTAGTCAAGATGAATTCTTGACCAAGGTGTAACTGACACTGGCCATGACGATAATGGAACCTTGATAGGTGCTGGAGCTGATGTTGCACACGAAGAACATTCCTTCACCACTTGCATGATGTCTTTGTCGATGTTAGGCCAATACACATAACTGCGAGCAAGGGCCTTCATGCGAACAATCCCTGGATGCCCAGTATGCAACTGCTTTAGTATTTGCTTCTGCAATGAAATCGGAATAACAATTTTATTTTGTAATAATATACAACCTTTTGCTTCGCTTAAAGCTTCTCGGCGAAAATAAAATAATTTCAAGTTTGCATCCTGTATTTCATTTGGCCATGAAATAAGGAGAAACTGTCGAACTTGCTTCAAAATTGGATCAGTTGCAGTTTGTTTTTGTATATCATCGAATTTGACAGGTAAGTTTTGGATTGAATCGGCCAAAACTCTGTTGACTTCGTCTTCGATTTGAATTGCAGCGATTACGAAGTCCTCTTCTTTATCAACAGCTTGACGATTTATCAATCGGGATAACGCATCGGCGTATCCAAATTTTAATGTATTGATGTATTCAATTTTGAAGTCATACAAGAGCAGTGTTAGAGCCCACCTCTGCAATCGATGAGCGGTGTAAACTGGAACTCCTTTTTTTGATCCGAAGACGGCTAAAAGTGGTTGATGATCCGTCTGCAGGATAAATTTCCTTCCATAAATCCATCTGTGGAACTTCTTCACACAAAATACCAGTGCTAGCGCTTCTTTTTCGGACTGACTGTAATTTTGCTCTGTCTTGGTCAAGGCCCTTGAAACATGCATCACCGGCTTTTTCGAACCATCAGGAAATTTATGTAGCATAACACCACCAATGCCATCTTTTGATGCATCTCCTGCGGCTATAATGTCCTTGGCTGGGTCGAAATGAACTAGGAGTAACTCAGACTGGAGCGCTTCTTTTGCTTTGTTGAAGGCAATGCGGCATTCATCAGACCACAGAAACATCCTTCTTGAGCAAGTTATCCATGGGGGCACGTATTTCACGTACATTGCCGATAAACTGGGAATAAAAATTGAGCATACCCAAAAATGAACGTACCTCAGTAGCATTCTTGGGCTCCGGCATGTCTGCAATTGCTGTTATGCGGCTTGGATCAGGCCTACGCCCGGCTTTGTCAATCACAAACCCAAGAAACCTCACCTGGGATTGAAAAAATCAACATTTATCGTAGTTGAGCTTGAATCCCCACTCCTGGATACGTTGCAGGACAAGCTCAAGGATGTGCCTATGCTGCTCAATAGACTCTGCAGCTATAATGATGTCGTCAATAAATGGCACAACCCCCTTCAACCCGGACAACATCGTACTTGTTATTTGTTGAAATGTACCTGGTCCGGTCTTCACTCCGAAAGGTAATCTTTGATACTGCAACAATCCTTGATGAGTATTGACTGTCAACAGCTTTTGGGAGTCCTCACTCACTTTAACCTGTAAGTATGCATCTGACAGATCAATTGTTGAAAAATATTTACCTCCCTGCAGGGTAATGAAAATTTCTTCCGGCAACGGTAGTGGAAATTGATGTGGCTCCAACGCATCGTTGAGCCCTGTAGAAAAATCTGCACAGATTCTCACACCACCATTTGCCTTCTTCACAACAACAATCGGCGCAGCCCATTGGGAAAAATCGACACGTTTTACAACACCTAATTTTTCAAGACGATCGATTTCATCATCTACCAGTGGAATTGATGCGAAGGGTACCGGTCTCTTTTGACGAAAACATGGAACAGCTTCTGGTCGGAGTTGTAAAACTGCTTCTGCCTTAGTGCATAACCCCATGGAACCATCGAACAAAATTGCATACTTCTCTTTTATAGCACTGACTTCTTGCTGAACGACATCATCTTGTGCAACTTGCGGTTTACTGGTTGTGCATACCACTTGATTGCAAACAGAGTTAATGGGAACGTCAAATAATTTCAACGGATCAATCCAGTCTATTCCCAAAATGTTCAACTGCGGAACACTTGTTATATAAGCAACGCCTTCAAATGTTGTGTCTTTGAATAAGACCTGACACTGCAACTTTCCAGTCAAAATCAGAGTTTTTCCACTAGCATTCCTAGCACAATGCTTTGTTGACTGAACACTCGGACTTCCAATACTTTTCCATGTGTCTTCAGAAAGTATGGTTATGTCCGAGGCTGTGTCGATCTGCAGTTGAACTGGATGGCCATTTATATGCAAACATATAAATTTTCGTCTGCTTGCATGATCCACTTTGGAAACTGAAAAGATACTTTTAGATTCAAAGTTAGTTTTTGTTTGCTTCGAAAATTTATTTTTATTTCGTGTTTTTTTCTTGAAACTCTTATTAGCACTTTCACAGAATCCTTCCTTATGACCTTGACGTCCACAATCAGTGCATTTATGTAATTTGTACCAGCATTTCTCGGCATAATGCATGCCGCCGCAGAACCAGCATGAGCTCTTCGGTGGAGTTTTGACCTTCATCTGTCCTTGGTGTACTGCTTTGACTTGACTGTCCTCGAACCGACCTTCAACAAGTGCAACATCATGCTTCAGGATAATTATTCTTTCGCATTCGTTAGCCAAATCTGAAAGTGTCAACTTCGAACTACTTTCATCTTGCTCCAGCTTCGCCAGCAACCGTGTTCTGATGTCCACCTCGTTCGCACTCGTTAGACCACACACAAACATAAGGCATTTAAACACATCTGATGTAATTGATGAGAGCTTGAATTCTTCACATTTCTTGTTAATAATGCCAGCATATGTTTGATAATCGTCGCATGAGCTTTTTTCTATCTTCAGACAGTTATAACGGAGTGCAAAAAGAGAAGTCTTGCGGGAAAAAATCTCCGTTAACCTTCTTACCGTTTCACTAAAATCCAAGTCACGTGATTTCTTAGGTAAAATCAGATTGGAGTATCGATTGTACGTTGTCTCATCTAATTTCCTTAGCAGCAACCTCACCTTTGATGCATCGTCCAAGTCCTTAGCATCCACGTTGAAGACATCTTCATGACGACCAAACCATTCAGAAAATGTTACTCCGTTCTCGGGGTCGTAAATGAACTTTGTTAAGCTATTTGCCAGGGCTCCATAATCCTCTCTGCAGATGATTTAATTGTTGTGGAAGTTCCAGCTAGGTTGCTGTTGAACGATCCATCCAAAAGGGACTTCATAAGCTCCTGTTGCTTTTCTAAAATCTCCCTTTGGTGTCTTAGAAATAATCCAAATTGTTCGTTATCCATTTCGCAGTGAGTTCGGTTTCTATATATATGTCTATATATATATAAAAAAAAAATACCTCGTCGCCAAATATGATGTGTATGCGAAAAAGAAACAAGACCCGTAAATTAAGAAAAGTATTTATTTACTGACTTCTAAACCAAGGTTGACGATACAATGATCTTGATTTGATTTCATAAACAAGTAACAGCTACAAGGTGTGTTCAATTTGTTGTGAACCCAACAGTTTTTTTTTTTTTTTTGGATCGGAAGGTCAACCGTTCATTGGGTAAAAAAAAGGTAAAAGAATGAGAGGGGACAAGATTTAACTATTTTCAGAAAAAAGGAATTGATTTTTTGATGAAAAAGTTGGTTTAACCGAAAAAGTAGCTCCACCAACATTGAAATCACGTAATCCGTGCTTATCGTTTTTTCTCGTATGTTTAACATTATCAGGCTTCAACACTTATCCTCCTTCACATTATACTTCTTAAAGCTAGACATAGCCAACAATTTCTTACCCTAAAATACAAAAATCGAAGCAATAATCGTGTGCAATTTACGACTGAGTATTCCTATTTTAATGAGTATTTATGTGTCTACCCAGAACCATTAAGGACAAGCTCTCGTGAAACCTTCAAAGCCCCACAAAAGGACCTCATAAGTCATAACTCCACTTCAAAGCCCCAATTAAATTGCTTCGCAGTAACATTATTTTTATTACTATGCAAGCCCAAGTACCCCAAGGCTGCAAAATGTAAAGGATGCCAAATTTATTCATCTTTAAGATTCCAGGTGTACTTTATGCATAATTTTGCTGGAACTAGTCCCGCTGGTCTGCATACACAATTTTTTGTTATAATTCAATGGTTTTGGGATTTTTTTTTTATATCGCAGCAAAGGACCATAACTTAGGATGCTGAGGATTTCACATTCAAGGGAAACTCTCACATGTTCGTAAGCTACTAATAAGTCTTATCCTGGCTTTCAGATGAAATTATATAATTCAAGGATACAGAAGGCCACGAAAAAAAATTCATTTAATTAAACCTTGATGGAGTGTTACCATGACTTTGGGGAAACCAAAAACGAACTGGATGTTGGACATTTAGTTGTGTTCATTTGTCTTCATTAAATGCGAATAACTGTGGTTAAGCTTTTCGCAGGAAATGTCTTCTGTCAAGTACCTATTTTCAAACTATTCAAATAAAATACAAGTAGATTTAATTTGATCAAAAGTCAGTGTTTTATTTTACAGCCCTATTATGAGTATCAATTTGATAGTCGATAGCTTCTATCAAATAGTTGATAGTTTCGTATTATGAGTATCAACTTGTTATTTTTGACCGATTGTGAATATTTATCAAAATTTCCTTCGAGACGAGTTTTTTATTTTAATGTTTGACTTTTCAAATTTGAAATAAAAATATTTCCAAAAAGGACTTGCAAACTTTTTTTCTTAAATAAAACGGAAACCATTTAAGCTATTTCAAAAATTTGTATTGCAGAATTGAAGTACAATAAAAACACTTATGAGTGGAACTCGAAATCCTTATTCTTTTTGACTTTTTCGCCTTTAAAAAGACCAAATCAATTTGATTGTTTGCGTTTCAATCAGGAATTTTTAGTTGACAGAAAAGTTGATGTTTATCAAATTTTTTGATATTCGTAATACCGTGTCTATCAAAATAAATCATTCACAATAGCTATTAAATCTAATAAAATTCAAAAGTCGATAAAAAATGTTGACAGTTGATAGTCATAATACGAATTCATTAAATTGGTTGATATATATCAACTATCAAGTCGATAGTTGCTGGTCATAATAGGGCTGTTAGTCTCATTAGGCGATGAGTGAATGAATGGAGGACATTCATTTCAGCAAGAGTATTATTCAAACACGACTCACAAATTTATGAGGAAACGCTGTGTCGTTCTGATAACAACTTTGACAAGTTATAAACGCATTCAGAAACCATAGAAGCGTTTCAATTAAATTCTCACATCTCACATGGAGCCGTAAAATATTTATAGCCGATAAACGGTTTTGTTGTTCTGCCAATATAAACGATTGACTAATAAAATACTGCAAAACAATGCGAACATTAGTGAATTTATTTTTGGTTGTACTTGAAACAAGTAGCTTTCCAGTGAATTATTTAAAATTGGTGTTTACACTTGCCGTTTAATGTTTCCATGAATTTTATCGCAACAATGTTTAATTTGTTTATGATGGAATTGTAAATTCCCTGCAAAATGTTAGGTGCTATGACATTTGGCCATATGCCATATGGCCATATGACACTTTTGAATTGTGTCATATGGCCATGTCGCTTTGGTAATGTGTCATTTGACCATATTTTCTTGTGTCATTCAGCCATATGGTCAAATGACGCTTTCTAAAAGCGACAAATGGCCATATATTCTAATATGGTCATTTGACAGATTTTCAAAGTGTCATTTGACACAAAATTTGCAAAATGGTTCGAGCAGGAAATATCTTTTAGATGGTACTTTTAGTGTTGTACCAGCTTGCGGCTACAGACAATTGTGAATTGCGCACTTCGCTCATGATAACCACGTTAGTAGAGATATATTAGTTTACATTTTGTTCCAATTTTGATTGAGAAATTTTAAATAATAATCATTGATGATGTTTATAATTTTGAAAACATATGCAAAGTTATTAAGTTAAAATTGTTGTTTGTTGAGATTTGTTAAAACATTATCAGTTTTCGTCAAGGAAACTCTTCCCAAAGAAAGCGTTCTTCTGAATTTTGGTGTTCGGTAAGAGTAGGGCATTCTACATTCTACAAGCACACTGTAGGTACTTGAACCCAGTTTCATCTTATTTCATCTTTTTGTCACCTAAAATAACTGAGCTGTTTCAATTACATTAACAGCTCCATCAGAAAGACATGTTTGTATTGAAGGTATGTTCAGTTTTCTTGCATCATGTGGATGTAGACGTAAGTACTATTTTTGCAATACTAAACCTTAACTCAGTCTCACATGTCTTAAAATATTATTTCAATAAAAGATTTGGAGCTTGAATCAAAAAATGAAGCAGGTACAAAAATCGCAAGCGAGCGAAGCGAGCGAAAAATGTTTTGCCCAAAAGAGAATCAATTTGGGGTGTGAAAATAAAAAAATTCGCGCGAATTTTTTTATTTTCACACCCCAAATTGATTCTCTTTTGGGCAAAAAATTTTCCGCTCGTTTCGCTCCCAATCAAACCAAATCGATTTTGAATGTTCCAGATCGTCATCATCCTCAGACAAAAGTGAAAAAAAATGCTTAAAATGAATTATTGCAATGCAGCACCTGCTTTCCAGACACAAGCGTGCATTACAAGGCTGCGTGGTGGTTTCTTTTCCAAATTAAAGGAAACGGCAGATGATTTGAAAAATTAATTGCTCTGTCTCTTTATTTCTGTTTGATTATATTTTTTTAATTTATTAAAACGTTGCAATAAACTTTTTGAGATCAGTTACTTACCATATTTTCATAAATATTTATTGTATATTCGTTTTTGTTTTTGCAGTTTAAGAACAAGTTTGAAAGTGTCATTTAGCCATTATGGTCAAATGACACATTACCAAAACGAAAAAAACGCCATATATTAAAATATGGCCATATGACACAATTCAAAAGTGTCAAATGGCCATATTTTGAAATATGGCCTTATGGCATATGGCCAAATGACATGGCACCAAAATGTTATTCATGAATTAGTGTAGGTTTTTCGTGGAATAAACTAATCGATTCCTTTTTTATTCATTCTTAAAATTGAGTACAGTATAATAGTACGTATACGCCACAGTGTACCATAGGGTAAATTGTGAATTGGAAATGTTGTCAGTTGGAATTCGTTTTCGGGGTGGGTTTTTACTGTTTAACATTAATTTAGGTGCCGTGAACGAAGGCCATATGAACTAACGCCATAATGGCTTTAATTCTCATTCAAATGTGAAATAACGCCATAATCCGATTATGGCCTAAATACACATTGGAATGAGAACTAAAGTAATATGGCGTTAGTTCATTTTAAGAAGTGGCCCAAGTACTCATTTCAATGTGAATTAAAGCCACTCGCAGCAATCAAAATAATTTTAATATGATATTGGAACATAATGTACGTACACTAGTCAAAACAATTAAAGGAACACTTGAAATAACTCAAAAATGGAGTGGTTTTTTATAAGGCTGTATCTCAGTAGAAAAAAGTTGGATTGAAGTGAAATAAAAAGTTTTTCAAAGGTTATTATTTTTTCTTTTCAAATTATTTTGAGTTAAAAAAGTACCGTTAGTCGTTTTCGCTTGAATGAAAAAAATGTTCACTCAATTTCAAAATCGAAAAAAAATAAACTTTGAGGTTTCATAAAATGAACGGAAATTTTTTTTCAATCCTACCAATCTAAGATTCAATTTTAGAATTTTGTTGGCTATAACTCACTGCTTGGTTCAGATCGCTACAATTTTTTTTATAATCAAAAAATGGGTTTACATGCAAAAACCACAATTTTGACTTTGGACCCTAATAACTCTGCTAAATATTGATTTACAATAAAAATAAAGGCAAATTTGAAAAACTTGTTAAATTTTCTACACAAAAACATTTTGAAAAAATAAAAATATTGCTTTTTTCAATTTTTTCTATCAATTTATAAAAAGGTCCAAAATACGCATTTTTCAACTTTTTCATAAAAACTACCGTTATTTTGTGCTTTTCAGTGATACAACTAATTTGAGGCTTAATTATTAAAGCTCATAAAATTTCCTTGATTTTGGTGAAAATTTCACATCAATACGATTTACCGTTTCTCTGTTTCGATCAATCAAACTTACGAAACACTTTTTTTTCAATTTTAAGGAAAGCTTTGTTTTTTCTTATTTTTCTGTTCTTTTGAATTTGTTCATTTTTTAAAATTTTTTTTATTTTTTTCATTATCATTATGACTTTGTGAAATTCGGACGAATTTCCTTGATTTTGATAAAAATTCGTCCGAATTTCACAAAGTCATAATGATAATGAAAAAAATAAAAAAAATTTAAAAAATGAACAAATTCAAAAGAACAGAAAAATAAGAAAAAACAAAGCTTTCCTTAAAATTGAAAAAATAGTATTTCGTAAGTTTGATTGATCGAAACAGAGAAACGGTATATTGTATTGATGTGACATTTTCATCAAAATCAAGGAAATTTAATGAGCTTTAATAATTAAGCCTCAGATTAGTTGTATCACTGAAAACCACAAAATAACGGTAGTTTTTATGAAAAAGTTGAAAAATGCGGTTTTTGGACCTTTTTTGAAAGTGACAGAAAAGATTGAAAAAAGCAATATTTTTATTTTTTCAAAATGTTTTTGTGTAGAAAATTTAATAAGTTTTTTAAATCTGCCTTTATTTTTTTTTTTGTAAATCAATATTTCGCAGAGTTATTAGGGTCCAAAGTCAAAATTGTGTTTTTGCATGTAAACCCATTTTTTGAGTAGAAAAAAAATCGTAGCAATCTGAACTAAACAGTGAATTAAAGTCAACAAAATTTTCAAATTGAATCTTAGATTGGTAGGATTGAAAAAAAATTCCGCTCATTTTATGAACAATCAAAGTTTATTTTTTTTCGATTTTGAAATTGAGTGAACATTTTTTACGCTCAAGCGAAAACGACTAACGGTACTTTCTTAACTCAAAATAATTTGAAAAGAAAAAATGATGACCTTTGAAAAACTTTTTGTTTCACTTCAATCCGACTTTTTTCTACTGAGATACAGCCTTATAAAAAACCACTCAATTTTTGAGTTTTTTCAAGTGTTCCTTTAATTGTTTTGACTAGTGTAGATAGGTAAATATATATGGTTTAACGAAAAAAGGATGAACGCTCTATTAGTAAAGGGGGCGTAAACACAAACACGGGTTACTATAAATCAAATATAAGATCCAATAGTCCCACATTTGCCTTATTCTTAACTTTTTTCGTCACGCTCATAACTTAGAAATTTTGGAAAAATTTCTTTGTTATTTATACTTTCGCGGTCCCCTCAGTTTTTGGCTCCAGAATCGAAAATAATCCGTTTTCGATGATATTTTTTAAATCTTCGTTTTTTTCGGCGGAGTTATGCACAAATTTACGAGGATGGAAAACAAATGAAATCGTTTAATTGTTGATAATGTTTTGCAAAGTAATCGAATGAAGTTGCTTTCTAAACGAATAAAAAAATCAATACAAAAATAATGATTTTTCATATTTGTATTGAATTTCAGAATGAGTACCTAAGTTTCTCAATATTTTCGTAGATGCTTCATTCGGAAAATTAGTTTTCCAGAATTTGAAAGTAATCAAAAAATCGCGTACTGCAGTACTACTAGAAAGCGAGCGGAGCGAGCCGAAATTTTTTTTGGCAAACAGAGAAACAATTTGTTTCTCTGTTTGCCAAAAACAATTTCGGCTCTTAGAACGCGATTTTTTTTATTACTTCAGAGTTTAGAAAACTAGTTTTCCGAACGAAGCACCTACGATCACCTAATTATTAGGTGTAGCACAATTTTCAAATTTCAGTGAGATTCCTTGAAATTAATATTGTTAACTCATGATTACGTTCAAATGGCTGACCAAGAAAACGGATCAACACATTTTTTTCTTTCAGAAATTTTAAAAGAAAATATCAGCACTCGCTGAGAGTGAGATCTCTTGTTCCATTTTAGAAATATCTGAGGTCCGTGAGATCTCGATGAGATTTTGTTGGGTAATTACTTGCTATGCTAACTTTGCTTCAAAGCTCAAAGCATGTTATGGCATCAGTTCTCATTTGAATGTGAACTTACCCCATATGGCGTAAGTTCTCATTCAAGTGATGGCTTTAGTTCTCATTCGACTGTGAATTAAGGCCATAATCGGATTATGGCGTTAGTTCACATTTGATTGAGAACTAAGGCCATTATGGCGTTAGTTCATATGGCCTTCGTTCACGGCACCTTAATTAAGACTCGTTTAAGGAAGATAAGGATTACTGAGTATTGATATTTTGTTTTCTAAAGTACGAGCATTCGAAGAATTTTGTTATTTTTTTATTTCATTTCTTCAATGAATAAAAAAAAATAATTTTTGGAGTAAATTTCAACATTCGGAGTAAATAGACATTTTCGGAGTAGATCTTAAAATGTTTATTAAGGTTTAAATTTTAAAAAAACGTAGCTTTCAAAAGAAATTGCATTCTCGGAATTGCACTTTTCGGAAAAAAACTCCGAAAAAAAAGTTTGCGGTGAGCAAATTATGTAAAATTGTAAGTTTTGGAATAAGTGCATATTTTTAGAACACATAGGAATTTTCGGAAAAAATCGAGTTCTTTCGGAAAAAAATGGGCAAACCGAAGCCTGTAGAGACCATCATGAGAACATCGTAGTGGAACCACAGTCAGTGCTGAGGATATGGAAAGACCTTTTCTCCAAGCTGTATAGTGGCGATGACGAGCAAAAATCCGCCAGCAATACAGAACCATTCAATTTGGGTGCAGAAGGCCAACAATTCCACCCACCCGACAGGAACGAAGTGATGATAGCGATATCTAAGCTCAAGTCGAACAAAGCCGCTGGAGCAGATGGGCTAGCCACCGAACTGTACAAAGCAGCTGGAGATGATTTGGTTAGGAGCATGCACGAACTCATCTGCAAAATTTGGTCGACGTGTAGGACCAATTGTCAACATTGACAGAGGTAGTTAAGGACTTCGTCTACCTAGGATCCGCTTTAAACTCAGACAACAGCACCAGCGCTGAAATCAAACGAAGAATCACTCTTGCCAATCGTTGCATCTTTGGACATAGAAGGCAATTGAGTAGTAAAGTCCTCTCCCGAGCAAGTCAAGTAACATTCTACAAAACCCTCATCATCCCGGTTCTAAGGTATGGTGCAGAGACATGGACTATGACAACATCGGATGAAAAGGCTTTGGGCTGCTTTGAGAGAACAAATTTTCGAGAAAAAAACTCTGAGTCATTTTTGGCCTGTCTGCCTAAATGGAGAATGGAGACGAAGATTCAATCAAGAACTGTACGAACTGATTAGCGACACTGACCTAGCCAGAAAAGTTAAGGTCCAACGACTTAGATGATTGGATCATGTAGAGCAAATGGAAATATAATACAGAAATAATTCTCCGGCTCAAAGAGTCTTCGAATCCAACCCGGAAGGACATCGCAGAAGAGGAAGACCGCGACTCAGGTGGAACACACAGGTGGTAGAGGACCTGAACCAACTTGGCGTGCGAAACTGGAGACAGCTATAGCTAGGGACTGAGCTGGGTGAAGACGTTTATTGGATGAGGCCCTGGTCCGATCTGGACTGTAGCACCACCATAAGTAAGTAAGTGAGTAACATCCCAACTTTACACATGCTGATGAACCTTAATGCTGTATTTGACACATACTAAGGTAAAACTCAACAAATCCACAAATCCATGTTTTGGTATGCATTACTTATTATTTCAAATTAAAAAATTACCAACAGCGGAAAACAGGAGGCAATACACAAATAATATTGAAAACAAAAACCACATAAGAAGCTTAACAATGATTGTGTACTCAACCTTAATCTAGAAGGTGTTAATATCTGTTTACACGTAATCGGATGTACAATTGCAAATAACAACCAGAATAAATATTGACGCCGTATAACTCCGCGAATGGAAAAATTGATACATTATGCTTAAAAATTCACCAAATACCCAACTGGAAAGAGAAAAAAAATACAAACAAACAAACAAATGTAAAAACGATATCATCGAAATGCTATTGAAATCGAGCAGAGATTAAAAGTCAAATATGTACAAAAAAGTAAAAAAAATGGCAAATAGCTATTTGACTTCGACGAGAATTGAAATTTAATTTTTCGCTTTCTGTAAAAATGTGTAAAACTCAACAAAAAAAATCACAAGGTCATTAATTTATTTCATTTTTTTGTTCGCTACAATGTAGACCGTTACAAGGAGACAAGGGATTATAGACATTCTTTTTTGTTCTCTTTTGTAAATCAAAATGTATTGGCTTGGAAAAAAGCTTTTATCAATGAATGACATGAAATTGTTCCGAATGAATTGAATTTTATTTATTTTTAAAAACAGTTTCATATCGAAGGAAACTATTGACAGAAATTGGAGAAGGAGTAGATGACAAAAGAAAGCGGAAAGCGATACTTAAAAATTCTTTTGAGAGTGTAGCATTGAGTTTGAGGTTAGGGTGAACCTTAAAAGTCAAGTGGTTGTCTTAGAGGAGAAATTACAAAACATTTATTCCAATTGTTTTAAAGGATGACCCCAAGGACAATATATTTTTGCTTGATATTTAATGAAGTCTCAGAAGGTTGAAATTGATTTTAAAGCTTGGAAAGAACTCGGAAACTGCAATCCCACTTCTGAACCTGCAATCCCACTAAAAGGGTATTACATTTTCAGAGAAAAAAAATGCATAATCAATTTTTATATACATATTTATTGTCCTTGTGAACTTGTTGGCAAACATGAGGGTGGTAGGAAAATGTAATAAAAGTAAAAAAATGCGATACTTACCTATTAATGAGGGTAAGTGATACATTTTGCATAACACAGAAAAGTCCATTACAATGATCGGCTTGTGCTAAATTAGGTAGAAAAAAATTTGTTAGCGATCTTAAGCGACGTGATAATGTGATTACAAGGATAACAAGGAGATTTCCTCCAAAAGAAGAGAGGAAAAAATATTAATATGCATGCAAGTCACATCAATTAATATTTAAACCGACTAAACAAATCAGTATGACACCAAAATTTCCTCATCCAAAATTTATCTCTCATAAAATATTAAAAACCATATTTTTTCGTAAATTGAGTGTTCCATAAATTCAAAAGCCACACAACCACCAATATATCACTCATGGTTGAATTTTTTATGTTGATTGTAATCCCCTTCCGGGATGACACAACACAAATATCCACAACTCGTTATTCAGCACAACCAAACCCAAAGAAGAAATCAACGTCAGTTGGAATATGTGACACAAACCAAAACCAATTTTCATAACACCTTTCTTCTGACTTTGTGTCCGTATCCTTTCACATACATGAGCATTGAACATGTCCCCTTTGTCCGTCTCCTTTGACAAATTGAATTTGGCTTTTTTTAACCTCAAAAATTACAAGTAGGGGAAAGCAATCCTCTCATACGATTATGTCCTTGAATTTTTTGACATTGTGTCGGATTTTCTTTTCACCAGAAAGCTGGCCAAACCCCAGAGCCAGATGCCATTAACGATGATGGTGAACGCTCAACTGACTTGCTTGGACTCTTCCCCATGATAGTGAATCCTCTTCTATCTATAATGAGATTTTTATGAGAGAGTTTGCTAGCATGATAGAAAAAACCGAAAAAATCTGTTACTAAACAATGTTTTGATGGCTCGTAAGAATCAGGGTGGGAAAAAAATCATACCTGAAGACATGACAGAGAACCAATTAGCAAAGGGAAAAATCGAAGGCGAAGAGGTTACTGCTTTGGTAGGAGAAACAAAAAGAAATAATAGACTCAGGTTTCTTTGGGATGTTCTTTCATTGTTTGTGAGATGTGTTGCTATGGAACTTGACCTCATTTAATTAGTTTATTATTGGAAAAAGTCTTGGGCGTAAGAATGAATCAATCAAAAATAATTCAATTTGTCCTTCTTCTTCCGTTGGGGAAGAAATTATTAGTGATATTTTTGAAGTGGAACATCATTCAGAGTGAATTACTTAGGTGATGGGGCTAAGGCCCACTCTAGACTCTTGGAGTCTTACCTTACTTTTGTCCCTCTTTGTTTTAGGTTTGCATCGAGATGGCCAGCTAATTAACTAAAAAACACCTGTGCAGAGTTTCCACCAACAAATGTCAGATAGGGATGGATTTACTCATGAGTCATGACGATGACTATCTATTCCCACGTTAATCGAACTTTAAGGTTTTGTTTTCCAGCAATATTGTTTGACACGTCTTGAGCCATTAAATACACCCTAGGCTTAGTTGTGAGGTTTGTTTAAGGTTTTGTTTTTAAAATCAATTTTTAGGAACATTTGCCGAGAGCTTAGAACCTTGTCCATGGCTAATGTCCCAGACAAGACAATAATTCTGTTCGAAGCCAAACTAAACGTTAACCATCAGGAATTAATACATACCATCAGGAATTTTAATACATTACCTTCAAGGCCAGTTTTACAATTTTTCTTTGAGTGATTAATTGAATTTAACTTTGGGAAACTCTGCTGACATTTTAAAGGACTAGACAGTCCCTTGAGTGCTTTTCAATCAAAAAACGAATAGAGTTGAGAGAAGTTAAACAAAATTCTCAGGGTCCACAAAAAGTACCTCATCTTTGATTCCCTACTATCACAATGTCGCTAAATATTCCTAATTTATTGTTGTCTTCCTAAAAAATTCACAGTTACCTTTTACTATATTAACATCTCCTGACTTTCTAGCCTAATTACATAATATCACTTTTAATTGCATGGAAACATCCACCTTTTTGCTCCTTCTAAATAAATAGATCCTTTCTATGTCTATGGAGCCCGAACATGGACATGGACATCTTTTAATTAGTTTAAGCTGATATCGTTGTTATCTAGCATCCTAGCATCTCTCTGAAGTACTAATTTAAATAATTTTCAATTAATCTTCCGTACAAAGTCTAGAAACGATGGACACAGGAATAAAAGGGATGTTACAAAGGTTAAACCCTTTAGGAGAGTTCAAAGAAATGCTTCCTTGTTATCAGATTTTCTATCCTCTATCATTCTTCATTTTTTCAAACAGAAATGAAGAAAGAGAGGTTTTTTTTTGAAACAGGATTCCTAATAGCATGGGTGGTGAACTTCTAGAGTTATTAAGAAATCCTAGATTAAAAGACACATTCTGGGAGTTCTTCTTCTTCGTCGAAAAAAAAATAGAAAATACCAAATGGGAAAAACTAATCAAAAATTTTAACCCACGTGTGTGTTTTTTGTCGGTTTCAAGGGAGCTTGCTTTATCCATTAAAATTCTTTTAACACAATTTTGATAAGGGTTCTAAAGAGAAAAATTCTTGGAGCCCAAAACCTACCAGTCTTATGCCAATAGACATCTCAATTTATTTCCTAGGAGTGCTTTTTCAGCAAACCCAGACATTTTTCAAAGGATACTTCCTCATCATTCATCAAGAGCATACATAGGTACAATTTTCTAAAATTTAACTTATTCAGAAGTTGAAATTATAATTTGTTATATAATTTTTATCAGTAAATTTCTTTAACGAAAAAAAGGATCAACATTCCTTGGGTAAGAATATCCTATACCAGGGTCTTTAAACTTCATAGGGGCCTTTCTCAGCACTCAACATGTTGAAAGAGAGCGAGCAAATTGAATTTATTACAACAATGTGGTTTATATGTGGACTTAAAAGGATGAATGAAGGACCCCGTTGGCTAGGTTTTGGTAATGTGCAGATTTTCATAGGATTAAAAAATGGCAACACATGTATCGTCTCCAAATTAATAGGGATTATAGCAGAGTTATGGTAATTTGGTAAGACTTGAACGGACAGGGATAATTAAGAGGGCGAAACTACTGTCCTCTTTCGTGTGATGATGAGTGGGTTGAATTACTAACATGTAACAGCAAACGGAGGTTGATTTTTAATCTGCTATGAGACCTCTAAAAGAGACTATGGAAGGTAAATGACAGTTTAAGACATTGTGGGGACAGATTCTTTCGAATTAAGGGCGTTTTGGCTGTTGGAGAGGATTCAAATAGCACAAGTTTATGTCACATTTCCTCTTAGAAAAAAAAAAACATGCTACAGTTATTTGGAATCAGGAGTGATGGACTTTTCAATAGCTTTCATATGAAACCTCATTTGCCATCGTAGGTCTTTCTAAATGCCGAATGCTGCTTTCGTCTTGAAACGACTTTAAGTTTTTAAATCTTTTTTATATTTTTTTTTGTCAAGATACAACTCTTTCCTCTTGAGTCAAACTAACACATACTACTTTCCATTTCTTCTTCTTCCACTTTCAGTTGTAGAACCTTTCCAATAAAAAAAAGAAGAAATGTAAATGATAATTTAAAGCTTGCTTATATCCTCTTTCTCATCTTAAGACTTAAACTAGTGTTTCTAGTTCAAGCATCAAGTTCTCATATAGTGAGCGAAGTTTGTGGCATATAATGTGAAAGAAGAAAGACAGAGATAGTACTTCTGCTCGTGACGGTATGATTGTGATTAGCAAAAAAAGGGATCTGTCAGTGACATTCATGCAAAAAATCAATTCAAACCCCCGAATGCATTATTTGAATGCATGATGGTAGGTATGTATATATTTCGATAAAATTAATTTATTCCTTAACTCTTTTTTTCAATCAAAGTATATTCTATAAACATAAAGGTTAATCGATGACGATGGCAATGTTTGCTTGAAACTTGTTGGCCTTCGAAAAAGAAACACAGTTATGAGTTCTGTAGAACTACTAATATCCTGCAAAAAATCCAATTTAAATAGACATGGGACCTGGAGAAAAAAGCTAGGACCAGGAATGACTAGCTCAGTCTCCAATTTTCTACAATTTTTCTGGAGGGTTCTATTTGTTTAAAAATTGAAAACAAATCATAAAACCATGACAGCTTATTTATTGGATTATTGGAATAACTTTCCAGTTCAGCGGTTATTTCACTCTCACCTTCGACGTTTGTGTCCAGTATTATTCAAAACTAGTTTTGGTTGAGGCTTGTTATTGTCAGTCACGTAGTGACTTACACTCTTTCAGATTTTGTTGGAAAGTATGGAACATGGAAATGGAAGTAGGTGAAATTAAGAGTGGTGTGTTTCAGTTTGAGTCAAGTGGAAACCAAAAATCCCTCTACAAATTATCGTTTTAAGCAAATAAAAAAAATGTCTAATCATTTCAAAAGTCATAGTCGCCTTAAGGCGTAAGCAGCAATATGAAATTTGTACACAATCAAAAGATATTTTCAGCTTGAAACTCAGATCGCCAGGAGTATTTGCAAATATCCAACATTTGTATCTCGGAAACCAATGCTGGGAATTGAGTTTGCATTTCAGTGGCGAGCTAATTTGATCATATCCACCAAATGTGTTGAATTGAGTGATATTGATGTTTGACTATATTTTGCAAGTGAAGCAAAGGTCTGAAGGGACGCCTTCTATCAGACACATAAACCCAAACATGCTATAAATGAAAGATCAATGAAAAAATAAGAATTTTCTTAGACGCACATTAACTCTATCCCTAATCACTTCTTCTGTAAAATGTCCTTACCAAGAAATTTGTCAGCTATTATTCTCATGATTATCCTTAATCCCACCTCCATTCTGAACAAACAACCTTGAAGTGTTATAATCTGTTTTTTCTTTCTTACTTATCCCTTTGTCTGTTATCCTCTTTAAAAAACTGAAAGGCTCTGTCTGTCGGAATTTTGGAAGGAAACATTGTGTGCTTAACGCTTGTCAGTTACAAATAACATCCATTGTGATAAATGATTTCAGTTATAAAATTTATACACTCTCTAGATGGCGCTCGTGTTGAAAATCAAAAAAAAAAAAAAAACAGCGTAAAATTTACCATGGCATCGTCTCCTTTCGCACTCACATCCTTTTCGGGAAATAATTCAAGAGGAAGAAAATATACAAAAATAAATCCTTTTTTTCGATTACACAAAAATTGCAAGTGCGCGATGCAGAAACTTTTTGATGCACTGAAATTATCTCTACAGATGCAATGAACGAGTTTTTTTTTTTTTTTTTTTGATTAAAATTAAAAATGTTGCCAAACACTCTGTTGGAGAAGTGTGGGTTGCCTTAGCAAGTCCGTCCTTTTGAGATCAGTAATAGCTATTTGAAGTGCTCGAGAGGAAGAGAGTGATGTCCAGGTGCCGTGAACGAAGGCCATATGAACTAACGCCATAATGGCCTTAGTTCTCAATCAAATGTGAACTAACGCCATAATCCGATTATGGCCTTAATTCACAGTCGAATGAGAACTAAAGCCATCACTTGAATGAGAACTTACGCCATATGGGGTAAGTTAACATTCAAATGAGAACTGATGCCATAACATGCTTTGAGCTTTGAAGCAAAGTTAGCATAGCAAGTAATTACCCAACAAAATCTCATCGAGATCTCACGGACCTCAGATATTTCTAAAATGGAACAAGAGATCTCACTCTCAAAGAGTGCTGATATTTTCTTTTAAAATTTCTGAAAGAAAAAAATGTGTTGATCCGTTTTCTTGGTCAGCCATTTGAACGTAATCATGAGTTAACAATATTAATTTCAAGGAATCTCACTGAAATTTGAAAATTGTGCTACACCTAATAATTAGGTGATCGTAGGTGCTTCGTTCGGAAAACTAGTTTTCTAAACTCTGAAGTAATAAAAAAAATCGCGTTCTAAGAGCCGAAATTGTTTTTGGCAAACAGAGAAACAATTTGGGGTGTGAAAATAAAAAAATTCGCACGAATTTTTTTATTTTCACACCCCAAATTGTTTCTCTGTTTGCCAAAAAAAATTTCGGCTCGCTCCGCTCGCTTTCTAGTAGTACTGCAGTACGTGATTTTTTGATTACTTTCAAATTCTGGAAAACTAATTTTCCGAATGAAGCATCTACGAAAATATTGAGAAACTTAGGTACTCATTCTGAAATTCAATACAAATATGAAAAATCATTATTTTTGTATTGATTTTTTTATTTGTTTAGAAAGCAACTTCATTCGATTACTTTGCAAAACATTATCAACAATTAAACGATTTCATTTGTTTTCCATCCTCGAAAATTTGTGCATAACTCCGCCGAAAAAACGAAGATTTAAAAAATATCATCGAAAACGGATTATTTTCGATTCTGGAGCCAAAAACTGAGGGGACCGCGAAAGTATAAATAACAAAGAAATGTTTCCAAATTTTTTAAGTTATGAGCGTGACGAAAAAAGTTAAGAATAAGGCAAATGTGGGACTATTAGTTCTTATATTTGATTTATAGTAACCCGTGTTTAAAATATTTGTGTTTACGCCCCCTTAACTAATAGAGCGTTCATCCTTTTTTCGTTAAACCATATATTTACCTATCTACATTATGTTCCAATATCATATTAAAATTATTTTGATTGCTGCGAGTGGCTTTAATTCACATTGAAATGAGTACTTGGGCCACTTCTTAAAATGACCTAACGCCATATTACTTTAGTTCTCATTCCAATGTGTATTTAGGCCATAATCGGATTATGGCGTTAATTCACATTTGAATGAGAATAAAAGCCATTATGGCGTTAGTTCATATGGCCTTCGTTCACGGCACCGATGTCCATCTTGTAATTTTGAAACCAACACCATTACGCAGTTAGATACATGATGCTCTTCTCGTCCACAGGCTTGTGTGACTGTGATTTATCGTTATATTTTGGTATTACACTCAAAATTGTTTGCAATGCAGTTGAAGTCGTTTAATTGTTTTACTTGTCAAGACAATTTGCCTATAAATCAGTTATGGAATGCTTAAATCTCACTGCAGAGAATTTACTTTCCTATCTCCTGATCAAAACTTTCAACAACTTTTTGTAGACAAACGAAGGAAGAAAAGAATTCCTTAGAGTGTGATATAGAGATTTACACGTGTGGCAAAGCTCCTTGCAACTAAAACCATGTCACACTTTTCGTGACAAATGTCGCTTTTGGGAGAATCTTTTTTTGGATGTCAATTCTGTTGAAGGTTTACAGATTACACATGTAAATTTGTGGAAAAGTTTGATTTTCTTTCTGTGTTTTGCTCTGAAATCAATTTCCAGGAAAAAGGAGTTTTACATTTAGGTGGTTGTTTTCTTTCCATGGAATGCCACGGGATAGTTCATGTTGTTTTGACATCAAGGCGTCAAAATGTCCAGAAGAGTTTCAAGAATTCTAAAAATATTTGTCTTTACTAATTTGCTGGTAATTTGCTTTTCTTTCATTCTTTATGTGCGATGATTGGATGCAATCGCCACCTACATGTCTTAACATCTGCAACATGAAGTTTTTTGTTAACAAAAACACCGTTTTGGAACTAATATCTTATCAAAAGAATTATAGTCTTCAAACAACTACCTTAGGAAGCTGTAGCTTCTCCTAAGAAACTTCATGAGGACTTACAAATTACAACAACTGGCAGGAACAACTGGCAGGGAGCAGTAGCTCTTCAACGGGCTATGAGCTTTTCACAAGAACTTTAATGAGGTCTTTAAGAGTGTTCCGGAGCAAAACAGCGTTTTTTCAAATGGTATTGTGAAGCGACTGTATGTCGTATCGAAATGATTTATGTGTCATTGTGTATACAAAAATTGTTTCTAAATAACCATTGGAGCACAATTTCAATTTAGTACTTTGTTACTTAGTAGTAAAGGTTCAAAAACGCCAAAATTGCCAAATATCGTACTTTTTCAAAGAAAATTCCATCAAAATAAAAACATTTTTCGCTAACATTTCTTAATGAGCATAAAATTCGACATGTGAACTGTATAAATTGGAGAAAAAATTTACTTTTTTAACAAAAAAGAATTAAAAAATTATGAATAAAATTTGTATTATTGATAAGCAATTTTTTTTATGATGCGATATTTACTTTTTTTTTTTAAATCTCTTCATTTATTTAGCACGTACTTGTTTTCAACACATAGCAAACATTTTGAAAAAACTTTGATCAAACTCATTTTATTTCAAAATTAAGAGATAGCCAAATCTGCCTAAATTTGAAAATTCAAATCAGTAACGGCTGGCGGAAGTCACGATTCTCATAGGAACGTGATTCCCTCTCTCTTAGCAAGATGCATTTAGTTCAAAATTTGTCGTGTGGCGCTTCAATCAGTAAGAAGAAGTAAGAATTTTCAGTTTCAGTCCGGAACACTCTTAACCAAACTCAAAATCTCCAGCCACTCAAATATTTATTAAAATGAAATTCATCATCTCACGTAAAAGTACTATGCCAGATGCTATGAGGGCCAACGACTATTTCATCCGAGTTCTTTGAAATCCCAAAAAAATTATCATTATTCTAATATTATCTCTATTCTTTTGCCAGCAGTGAAGGCTCCATAGTAACCTTGGAAACTTTCATTCTACGCCAGAAGTCCGAATTACCCCAGAGTAATAAGCCTCAAGGGCTTAAACATCAAAACTTCCCAGTTCACTATGACGTATACTTACTTATTTATTCAAATTAAGATTTACTCACCGAAAAAACAGCAACAAAAGACCATCGTATACGAAATTATAAATATCACTCGAACATCTGTCTTCTCGAACACATATTCCCTCTTCGGCTCCTCGTCTATGTACACGCCACTCAAATTATAAGTTTGATTTGTCATAAAAGACCTATTCCCTTCAGGATACAATTGCGTAAAGGATCTTTCATCGCTGCTGCTGCTGCTAGCCGCAAAAGACTACGAAACACCATCAGCCTTGGTTGTTGAATTTCTGAATATCGGTGCAGGTGTTGCTGTTGCTGCTAACAATGTCGTCGCTGTTGTAAGGATTTAAGTTAAATTATTCACAGGACTCGATGACTTGATATCACTGCTGCAGTCATCACACCTACTATTCCGCCTCCTGATCCTACTGGGTCTACTGCTGTAGTTGTTGTTAGGGATTTTGGGAGTGTTAAAGCAGCAGCACTAACTGCCAGCTGTAGGACTCTATCATTCGTTGTCATGATTGTACTTGGAGTTTGTTGGCTCTTAGTTGTTGGCATTTTATTATTATCGCCGTCGTCAATGGTGGTGTTCTTTTAATTGAATTTCGAGGATTTGGAAGACATTCAAGGATGTCGGAGACATTGTGTGACAAGTGACCGAAAATCGTTCTACACTTTTTTTTGCTTATAGTCTTTCGGTAAGTTCACTTCATTTGGCTAAGTCACATCCATTGCCGAGGTTTAGTTTCAAAGGACGATGAATTGTGGACTTTTTCTTGCGATTTTTAGTTAGAGATTGTTCTTGTTTGTATTTCATTTTGCCTTTTCTCTTTTGCTTAAATTTGAGTTAATTTAGTGTAAGGCTAACATTGAATTAACTTTTTTTTTTGGAAACTCAGTGGGATTGTTGTTTCTCCTTGGACAAAGCAAAGATTGTGTGGATTGTTTGAACAGATGATGAATTTTCTCTGAAATGAAAAATTTGTTATTCTGGTTAGAGGCAATTTGATTTTTCATTTCTTTTGATGGTAAAGTATAAAGAAGAAATAAGAAAATTTTACAGGATTCTTATGATAGGATTACGGTGAATGCGCGTTTGGTTTTTGTATGCTTGGAATTTGTCTCACATTTTTGTTTTGTCTGTTTGTGAGTTTTTGGAAAAAAAAGAGAGCAAATGTGACGGTGAATGAGGTATGTATTTGAAGAATTAAGTACACGTTTGCTGTTGGCCTGTAAGACGGTTTGGGCATTTTGAATATTTTTCAAAATGCAAAATTGAGATTCTCAATTTGCAGATACAAAGGAAATTTAATTTGAATTCTTTGCATCGCTGCGGTTGTCTTATATTCTTCTGTGACTCTGGTTGAAATAAAAAATGATTGATATGAATAGACCTCGGAGGTGTTGAGATTCAAAGAGCGTATACAAATTAAATTTGAGTTATGTCGTTTTTTCCTAGAAGAATGCTTGACTTCAAAAAGTATTCGTTTGTTCAGTACAACTGACTTGAGCAATTTCTAAGAATTGTAGTTTTTTTTTTGAAAGCCATTCAGAAAATTAAAACTTTTTTAAAAGCAAAGGAAATACCCCAAAATTCCGCCTGAAGTTATACCTCATTAAATAACTTGGAATGTATTAAATAAGACTATTTTAACATTTACCGTTTAAAAGACTCTTTCTTCGCACATTGTGGTTGTGGCCTACAGATTCTATTTCTGTTTCAATTTCCAAATAAGGGAGACACAAAAAACTCCCAAAGGTTGTATATTCTTAGGATGCATTCGTTTGTTTTCGCTCACTCGCTTATCGACTTCAAACCCACTCACCATCCAACATCTTCTCAAAATATTTACAAATTCATCCGATAAGTAAATAAACTTCTGAAAATACTTTTTTTAACTAAACCGTGGAAAAAAGTAATTAAAATAAATTAAAAATCAGATCCTTTCGTAATTTCATTGCTCTTCATTTCGATATTTCACATAAAAAGCTACCGAGAGTATGCAACAAAAATAATAATTTATTTAAGCATAAGTTTACAAAAGAACGCCTATCGGTATACTTTTTCTTTTTAAATGAAAATCAACAACAGTGGAATAATCGCAACACATGCTTGGCTTGGCATTGTTTAAATTCATTGTTATCTAAAATTCACACAAATTTTTCAGAGGATTTATGGGAATTCGTTAACATTCCTCCCTGCTCCTCCTCTGTCAATCATAAGTCATGGCTTTATTTAAATTAATTTGTCCACCCTTCACTTCACATTTTGTTTTTTGCTTCAAATCCGTGTAATTCCTTGAAATTGGTCCTTCAAGCTTTTTATCAATTTTAATTTCAATTTCAAAGGTGTGAAATTCAAAGAATCACAACTCCCACACGATCTGCATACCTACTCTGGTTACGAACACACCTGTGACGCAGCAGTCAAGCGAATAGCCTTCTAAAAAGGCTTCTTGTTTTCTACTTTAGACTGCTCCTTTATATTGATTACAACCTACAAGAGATCATTTTAGAGATTATCCTTGACATGAATATTTTCGCAAGCTGTAGCAAAACAAAAAACTAGAAAAGATTTATAACGAAAGGGTTACCCCAGCTACACGTCCTTAAATTGCATCATCAACGCTATGTCCTGATTGTGATGAAGATAAATGTTTATCAGCACAATGTCGGTGGGTGGTGTGACACCATTGTGATTCCATTGCTTCATGAAGCTGCAAATGATGTTGTGTCATTGTTCAGCAAATTTTTTTTTTTTAAATCGGATGGGGGTTGTGTTGCGATTGTTGGGGAACTATGAGCTAGGGTGCCTAAAAATAAAAATGTCCTGTAATTTGTGATACATTAAATGAAAAATTTTCACCCCGGAGAATCAAAAAAAAATTCTTTGAAAAACGACATTTTTGTCTTTTCAATAAAACAAAGAACCGATGGGAGACAACAAAGCAAGGACAAATGAAATGGGAAAAATGGAAAAAGTAAATTAAAGTGACATAGTTTAGTCATGACACATTTTTGTTCAAAGTAAACGAAAGTTTTTGACGATTTATAAAATCGATGAAGTGTTGAAAGTGTGAAGAAAAAGAAGTCATCACCAGGTTATGTCCAGAAATGGCTTTCTAGATTTGTCAGACAAGTTTCAAACCTTCCAAAATATCTGTGACGTGCCATTTTTATGTTCAAAAATTGATAAGCAACTTTAATTTTCACTTAAACTTCCAAAATTGTCTTTCTTTATTTCAGTTTTCCGCATCCAATCAAGTAAACCTACTTTATTCCACAAGGACAACCTCACCACTATGCCAAATTGATTACACTTTATCAACGTGAGTAATTTATGCCTTCTATCCAACAATACATTCACTTTGATTCAACCAAAAACTGTCCTTTAAAAACTAAAATTTATCATTTTTATTGCTCGCTAGAGATTGTCACACTTTCCTCATAAAAACCGAAACCCGTAGCCATTTCGTATGATGCGACTCAATGAACAATTGTACTCAAGTTCCACTTGAAATAGCTTCAGAGTTCAGAAATAAAGATAAAAAATTAATAAATTCAAAGTGGCAAAGTGGAACGAATTGTTGGAATAAAATTTAAGTCCCGATGCCCAAATAAAATTCTGATATTAAATAGTCGTACATCAGGAATTCCAATGGAGTCAATGAATTACCTTCGTCAATGTCCCTGCCAGGAGCAGTCAAATTCGAATTCAGTTTGTGTTAATACAAACAGTCTCGAGACTCAAAGAACTCTTTCGATAAAAAAAAAATAATACTTGAGATCCTTGTCAAACTAAAACAAAAGGTGAAAGACGTTTCATTCTTGTCATTGTGAGTGGAACTTAATGGACTTAGGAGTAATTATCTTTTTGTTCCTTGAATGGTTGATGATAATAATGATTTGACATAAAGGTGGACATACATAAATCATTTTTACATATCGAAATGTCACATACTGTCAAATATGTCAAAGCTGTCTGAGACTATTTTGTTTGTTCCATTCCACTCTCGGTCTGTTCAACTTTCACTTCATCAAACAGATCAAGTGTCGCAAAAGCTATTACATGCGACAAATTTAAAGTTTCTTGAAACTTTTTGACGTTTGATCAAGACTGAGGTAAAGAAAACAACATTCGAGCAGTTAATTAAACCAAAGCTGCCATGAAATTCCATCAAAGAAAAATTTCTCAAGTTGATAAGACTTTATTTCGTCTCAGAATTACAAGTCCCAACTTAAGAAAAACAAAACTTGTAAATCACAAATAAATAACTTAATTAACCACACTCCTCGCCAATTTAAATGGTCTTTAGGGCAAACTTTATGTTTTGTCTGTAACAGCGGCATCTGTTAGCAACCAGCAATAACACGAAAGCAAACAATCTTTTGAGAAAAGAAACCGAAGTGTAAGTACCATGAAACAGCTTTACGGTATGAAAGAAATCCCATTTAACTTTTAACTTTTCATTTTTTCTCGGCTGCCGCGTAGGACAACGACGAGCCAGGTTCCCAATGGAATTGAAAAAAAAAAAATGGTCAGTGCAAGATGAAAAAAAAGCAAACAGTAAGACGAAGAAATTTATTATAGTTTTCCACTAAGCTGTGCTCATCTTTTCCCGCCTTCCCGGCCGTCAGACCGGAGAGGTCCATGGATAAGATTAAACAACATAAAACTTTGGACATTAGAAATAGATCTTGCCTTCCTTGGAGCTATCCATCAATTTAATATCTCCATTCGGACTGACTGGCCGACTTCTCTGGAGTACGTTGGTGTGCATTTTAGTTTCTTTTAAACAAAAAAGTCATTCTCATGCTCTTTTTCACAAGCACATACACTTACGGACACCGAAATCCAATTTTATATATATTTTTTTTTGTGGTCTTCCTTTTTATTATCTGAAATGTGCAGGATGTGCTTTTCGTTTTTCGACTTCCGGCTTCTTCTAGTACTTTAGAAGAATCTAAGAGTGAGTGTAGGCCTCAAGGGGATTGTTTTGTGCTGAAGATCTATGCCAAAGGATTTTTAAAGTTATATTTAGTTCAGTTTTTGTCTGTGCTTGAATATAGTAATTGAGGATGGATGTCGTTTTGGGAATTCTTAGGGATTAAATACAGATTGTAATCAAAATGAATTTGCGTTGGCAACGCTGATGACGGAAGGAGGCTTTATTTATTTAAAAAAATGAATGTTCATTACTTCAGCTTCCTCACACTTCAATTTCAATTCTTCAATTAACGTCCTCCTACAATTGAAGTGGCAGCACTCAACATACATTGAAGCGACAAAGCATGCAACAAAAAAAGTCTCATGACACTTTTACTAAAATATTTGCATTACTGTCACTCATAAGCGTCAGTTTCAAAAATTCTTTTTTTATGTAAATTTATTATTTTCCGCAAAAAATCTATTAAAAAAATGTTTTTAAATGTGCAAAGTATATATTTTCGTAATAAAATATTAGTTATCTCCGGTACAAGTGATCGTATTCCTTGATAGAAAAATTAAATTCAGTTTCTCTATGTGTTTCGGTAATGGCGTCGGTATTGCAGTGTTCAGATTGCTTTTAAAGGAAACCCGGCATTTTGGCCCTAGGCCAATAACGACATGATACCTATTATCAGTGTTGTCAGTGCTCTCGTCGGGGAAGGTTCCCCCTGTGTTGTGTGTCGTCTGTTCGTCTTTCACCAAGTCATGTTTTATTTTCGTCGTGTTCGTCGTGTTCGTCGTATCCGTTGCGAAAAAAACATAGACCAATATAAATTATTATAAAGCAAATCAAATAATAAAAACAGAAATAAACAAAAAACCCTATAAAAAAAAAAAATAGCCCATTATACACAAGGAAAAAAAAAAGAAAAACTTAAAAAAAAACAACAGTTCCACCCATTTACATAAATACCTACAAAAAGTGTCAATCCCGTAACATAATAAAAAAAAATAAAAAAAGAAAGAAGCAAAAACTAAAAAAAAAGTACAAAGCACAGCACCTCCAAAACAACAACAAACTGCCAAACACAGCACAGTGAGTACCAATCCCTCTCCCTAGCACAAACAGTTGCATGGCATATCATGTGCATTACAATGCAATGAGTGTTCATACAAAGTATGTATATGATATGACTGCAACAGCAGACGAATAGAGGATTATTGTTTGAATTCCGGGGTCGGATCGACTCACGCAACTGTTAAGGCATAACACTAACAGGGGCGCCAAGTCGAAAAGAAGTCTGGGATTCAATTCAGTAGTTCTCTTAGAGCTCGTTTGTTTTGGTTTTTTAATTTTTGAATACTGCAATGGCTGAGGATTTCAGGGTCGACTACAGTAATATTCGTGGGTTGAGAGCGAATTTTCTGTCGACGTACCTCCATACTGTTTTAAACAGGCCAGCTGTTTTGGCACTAAGTGAAACCCAAGTAGGAGAGGCTACTGACCCTACTGAATTTCACATTCATGGGTACAACTTAGTGCCACTATTCCTTCCCCATCATGGCCTCGCCGTTTATATTAGATGTGACGTTGCTTACCAATTTCAACCACAGTATAGCTCTTATTTGAATCCCTTCTTTAACTTTATGTGGTTCAAATTTTCTGTAAATAAGCACATCATTCATTACTGTTTCCTTTATAGAAGCCCCAATTTGGACAGGGTTTCAACTTCTAACGAATTTGACTCACTGTCCGACTCCATCCAAAGAATTGTTTCCTTGTATCCTAGCACTGAAATCGTTATTACGGGCGATTTCAATGTACACAATTCTTCCTGGCTTCTCCATTCGAGCAAGACAACACCCGAAGGAGTGTGTGCTGAGATTTTTGCTGAGTTTAACCATCTTGCTCAGCTGGTCAATGAGCCCACTCGAATACCGGACATTGACGGCCAAGCAGAAAACACTCTTGACTTGTTCCTTACCTCTGACCCTGATAAATATACAATAAGTGTATTATCGCCTCTAGGCCGATCCGACCATTGTGTCATATCCGCAAATTTCTCGTGTCAAAAAATACCAGTTAAAGAAAGAGCTCCTAAGAGAACCGTTTGGCAGTACGAGAAAGCTGACTGGGACGGTCTCAATAATTTTTTCAGGATCTTTAACTGGTCACTATGCTTCCTCGATAGTGACGTAGATTCCAGTGCGGATATGCTCACAAGTTTAATTCTTCTGGGAATGAGAACTTTTATCCCGAATAGGGTTAAAAGCATCAGACCCAAAGAGAACGCATGGTTTGATATGAGCTGTAAAGAAGTTATCAGGGTTAAAGAGGTAAGTTTCCGTTGTTACAAAGCCAACCCTACAGAGGAAAACCGGAATAAGTTTAAACAAGCCAGGAAGGCCTGCAATGTCCATATTCGACGGACCAAATTTTTACATGACCAAAAATTAAGGCAAAAAATACTGCAATGTCCCAAAGGCAGTAAAAATTTTTGGTCATTTGTAAAAAATATGAAGAATTCTTCTTCTTCCTCGGTCCCAACGCTCATTGTTGATGATACTCCAATTGTTAGCTCTCTTGCAAAAGCTAACCTTTTTGCTAGGCAGTTCGCATCCAACTCTTCGCTACCAGAGAGTACCATGACTCCCCCAGCTCTTGAGCGCGTCAATGATTCCATGGGACAAATCTTCTTTCGCACTCGTGCTGTGGCAAGAGTCCTAAAAGATCTCAACATACACAAATCCGCTGGCCCGGATGGTATCCCCGCTATTGTTCTGAAGAGGTGTTCTTCATCGCTGGCAAAACCCTTGCGTAAGCTTTTCCATCTATCCTATTCTTCTGGGCTCGTTCCGAGTAGTTGGAAAACAGCATTTGTCCAGCCTATACCCAAAAAAGGCGAATCCTCCTCTCCCTCCAATTATCGTCCGATTGCACTTACGTCCCTTCTTTCCAAGGTCATGGAAACGCTGATAAATTATCAGCTCAAGAAATATCTTGAAGAACGAAAGCTTCTTAATGACCGGCAGTACGGCTTTCGCAGCAACAGGTCCTCTGGTGATTTGATGGCATATCTCACCGAACAGTGGATCAAATCTTTACATCGTTTTGGTGAAAGTAAGATTGTTGCACTCGATATTTCAAAAGCATTTGATAGAGTTTGGCACCAGGCTCTCTTATCGAAAATGCGTGCATTCGGTATTGATGAGTCCCTCCTTCGTTGGATTAGAAACTTTCTCTCGAACCGTTCTATACAAGTTGTATTGGACGGATTCAAGTCTGAAACCCACAATTTAAATGCTGGTGTGCCCCAGGGCTCCGTTTTGTCTCCGACCCTCTTTCTCATTTTCATAAATGATCTCTTGTCTGTAACTTCTAATCCAATTCATTGTTTCGCTGACGATAGTACCCTTAGCTTTTCATATTCGTTCCCAGACTCACATCCCTCCTCTTCGGATGTGGAACTGCAACGGCTTAATATGATAAGCTCATTAAACTCTGACATAAACAGCATTGTACAATGGGGAATAAGAAACCGCGTAGAGTTTAATGCTTCGAAAACTAAATGCTGTCTTGTATCGTTGAAGCGAGATATACCCCCCTTGTCACTGTCCATGTGTGGCACTTGCATCAGCGAAACCGAACATCTCGAGATTCTCGGTATGTGCTTCACCGACCACCTCTTGTGGAACGAACACATACGCGATGTCGCCAAAAATGCCGCAAGTTGTTTAGGTTTTTTAAGAAGATGCAAGAAATTTTTTTCCCCCTCTGATCTAGCTACCATCTACAAAACTTACATACGTCCAAAGCTTGAGTACAACTCCCACGTTTGGGCTGGTGCTCCAGTAACGTACTTAAGTCTTTTGGACAGTATCCAGAGAAGAGCATTTAAGATGATTGGTGACCGTACCATCGTTGAGACTTTTACGTCACTTGAACATCGACGTAATGTCTCATGCCTCACCCTCTTTTACCGTTACTTTAATGGTTTATGCTCTAGTGAAATAGCCAGTTGCATTCCTCCCCTTAAGATATTCAACCGTAATACCCGCGCCTCCAGGAATGCCCATCAGTTCACCCTCGAGCCCAACTTCGGACGTACGGTCATGTTCAGAGAATCGTTCTTTAGCCGTACTACGCGAATGTGGAACTCTCTTCCACACTCTGTCTTCCCCAGTCATTGCAGTGTTCGAGAATTCAAGACTAATGTTAACCGACACCTCATCCTTAACCCTCTCCGTCTATCCCATTTTTCCTAACGCTCGCACTGTGCTTTGGCATAAAAAGGGAACAAAAACCCCTTGAGTGCGTGCTTATTATAAAAAAAAAAAAAAATTATAATATAATTGGAAAGGTTTTTTTTTGTCTCCTTTAAGTCTTGCTATGGCAATAAGTCCCAATTCACTGTGGGGAAAAAGTTATTGTAAGATTAAGTGAATCACAAGCAATAAGTGTTTTCTTGTTTTCATCATAATAAAAACTCTACAAAAGAAAACTTCTTTTTAATCTTCATCACAATTGGCATTAGTGCGATAACCCAATATTTTTGCCCTTGCAGGACACCGGGCAATAGGGAGTTGTGCCCATATAACGTCTATTGTCTGGTATCTAGGTGTCGGAAAGCATGAATCATTTAATTCTCTAGAATATTATAATTGATGAAGATTAAAAACAAGTTTTGTTTTGTAAAGCGTTTGTATGTATTATGATGAAAACAAGAAAACACTTATTTTGTGTGATTGACTTAATTTAACAATAATTTTTTCCACACAGCGATTTGAAACTTCTTGCCATAACATAAGTTAAAGTAGACAAAAACACGTTTCCATTGATATAATATATTATGTCGTTATTGGATCCTAGGCTAGTTTCCATACATTTTTGCCGGTTTTCCTTTAGTTTTTCGGTTTGAAAAAGGCCTTTCATCGCTCAGATAAGAGTGAAAAAATTTTTTTTTATTGTGTTTGCTACGGTTTTTCGACATAAAATATGTAATTTCTTTTTTGTGAAGTGAAATTTGGTTCAAATGTAGTGGATTTCCCTTTTGGCATGATGGCGTCCATATTAATTTCTTGCAATTTTTGTTCGTAGTGGGAGGAGCCTCGGTTGCTTTGAAAATGTCGTTAAATTCAAATTTGAATTTTCGTATTTGTTTAAAGAAAATTAATTTTTTTTCAAAATTGATAAGGTGTTGGACCTTTAAAACTACTTTCAAGTTTTAAAGAAAAAAAGCATAATGTTTTGTAAAGGTAAGAAATTCTATTAAAAATATTACATTAGATACATTACATTTCACAGTACTTCGCACATAAATGTAACGAACTACAGACACATAGCAGCACTGGTGACTGAGACCATATCGGCTGGGACAGAACAAGACATACAACAGAGAGAGACAGACAGAGAGTGTCTCATAGAAAGAAAGCACACATAACAGAAACCTACGTGGCTCAGAGGAGGAGACTTAGATTTGTATTGTCTCATGTTATCGCACAGGTGGCCTCAGATAAGCTGGCGATTTTTGTAGAAAAAGAATGCTGCTGAAGCTGGGGTTTGAACCCGTAGCATTCGGCTTAGCAATCCACTACTCTATCCTCTGAACCATGGCCACCTGCATTAAAAATATTAACTGACTAAATATTTCATTCATTTCCTGCAAAATAAAAATAATTTACTTTGAACCAAAATTCGTTCATTAAATTTCCCTTTCCTTACTTTTTCTTGGGATCATTTGCTTTGGGTTAGAAAGAACCATATTTTCCCAGAGTCAGTTTGTTTTTCATTTCGATTTTTTGTCCTTAAGTGGATTTTCCTTACACCACACTGGTAATGGTAAGTTATGAATATTCAATGGAAATGGAAATGTTAATGCACATTCTGGAACGTTATAAAGATAAGCTGAGCAGCCAAGTGGAATTGAAAATGGATCAAAGCTAAGTGGGTCAGTTAGGGAAAATTTTTATGTTTATGTTGTTTGCAGCCCCTAGGTTGCTTGAGTCTCTCAACTGCTAGCCCTACACCTCGAACAGCCTTCGCTTTATAGAAATTGTGATAACTGACACAGCTTTCGATTCAATAAACTGAGTTCAAGTCCAAGTCCTAAACAATATGCTCAATAAGTGCCCAAACTCGATACGCACCCAAGTATGGTGTCCCTGAAAATAAATTATCCTTCAGAAACATTTATTTAACCTTTGTTTGATGACAAACGACATTCCATAAATACACACGCCTGTCAGTCTGTCAATTGTATAAATCAACAGACTTTTCATGTCAGAAACCCCCGTCGTAAATTCCTTGAAACACATTATTTATTGTTTTTCTTACGTCATCAACATTCGACTTTCACTCAACAGGTAGACACAAAGGGTTGGGGGATGGTTGGATACAGGGACTTGTCATTCAAAAAACTAATAAAAACTCAAAGAACTTCGTGTTTTTTTGCGCGGGCCAAACCTTCGTGTCGGGCATAAAATCCCTTGTTAACAAGAAAATGGAACTTGTTTTCCATTTCCTCTTTTTTTCCCTGTCGCGTGTTGTGGAAAAACATTTGTATGTCATTTTCAAGAACTCGGTTCGTTTTGCTCGCTACCACCACCGCCGCAGCTGTCGGCAATGTCGTTGTCACGGGCCGTGTTGGTTGTCAGTTGGTAATCCCAAATCCTTTTAAAGCTGGATGTGTTTTTGTGTGTTATACCAAGACTTTGACCTTTTCTTCTGTTTTCTTTTTTAATTAAAAACCCCGTGAACTTTCTCTTCCTTCCGGAATCCCTTCAGAGCCCAAATTTCAGCCTTTTATCCTTCCGTCATCTGGTAAAAAGGATTTGAATTCTATTTCGTCATTTCCGATTATGTGGCAATTACTAATTTGTTTGGTGTATGACTTGAGGCTTGGTCCTGGTAAAAAGGAAACACTGTCAAAAAAGCAACTCGTAATTTTTGCTCATTCAAAAGTCTGTCTTTGGCGCTGTTATGGTCTTTCGTTACATTAAATACTTAAACAAGTCGAGTCCTTGCAAAATTGTTTATACGCAAACGAATGTCCTTAATGTTAATTAGCCTTGAAGTCAGCGCTTCCTTTTTTTTTTTTTGGTGAGCACTCCAATTCCTGAAATTGTGTGCAAGAGATTTGAATCAAGTTTACAGAAGACAACAACGCGAGTCTGGTAGTGTCGTTTGTTTGCTTGTTTTTTTCATTGTTGTTGGCTTATAATTATGAAGAAGAGGAAGAGCGAAAGGATAATGCAATAATTTGGTTGCAGACATTTTATAAATGAATTTTATTATGTCCTTGTTTACTGCAATACTCGGGAGGGGGAAGGAAATATGTAATAATTCTAATTCTGAAATTATGAAAATCTTTGTTGAGTGTGTCTTTGAAAGAAATTGAAAGGGAATATGGTTTTAAATCATTTTGAATGGCTGGTATAAACATATCCTATTCTTTGCGGTTTCAATGCGAAAGGACATCTTATCTTACATAATAAGAATGCCTAAGAATAGATTATTATTTGGTTTCCATAGATGTGAAATAGTATCTTCCAACTTTTCCCGGATGTCGATTCCTTTCGTCTAAGCTGAAGCATGAACTTCTGTGACGCTTTTTTCTCTTTAATTCTGTGCTCTTTCGAGAATGTAATTTAGGATTGAAAACGTTTTTTGTTTAATCAAAAACCTGAACTTCACTTGAGTAACTTAAAAATTCCAAGATAGATGTCTCAATGTCAGCATATTTAAAAGCAAGGTCTCTCAAAGGACCAAAGACTCGCATGTTACCCAAGTGATGAAACTAATTAAGTTATTAGCTTAGCTCGCTTTTTGCAAGATATACTAGATTATATGACATGTTATTGCCTTGGCCACATTGAGCTTGGTTTTGTTTATGCCCCAAAGTATCGTTTCTCATTAGGATTTAATCTTTTTGCCTCAAAAACACATTTCCACAGCCTCGAGGGGCTATCTCATAGCACCACTCCTTATCATCTGGTTAGCAAACCAACGATATTTTAGAGACTTTCTGCATGGATTCTCTGTCATTAATCATTCAAAAGGATATGCGAGTAACTGTGATCTGTGAAGGGAAGAAGGATAACCATTAAATTAAAAGCCAAGAAAGTACCCTGCCAAAAGTGTACAACTATTTTCCATACATGACTAATTCAATAGTCCTGAAAAATGCATCGAGCGTGGTAGTCGTCGACGTCTTTTAACAGATGGAGAAGAAGATTTCAAAGAAGTCATTTGCATTCCAATGTTATTTTTCACACATTCATCGAATTAAATTTGCAATCTATGATGCTCACTTGGTTATGTAGACAACCGTTTGAGAAAAGGTACAGGGGAGAAGATTAAGTTCACATGGAAATTGAAACGAAATAGAAAAAGTGACTTGTGAATATTGATCGGATTAGGAGAGGACAGAGGATAAAAGTCATCGAGAACTGATGTCGCATGCAAGACTATTTGGTGTCAGAATTGAAAGGATAAACTTTTCGACTTTGACTTTGAATCTGTAACGGAAGAAGAAGGACCAGCTGTTGGAGTCAAATTTGGTATAAGCTAAACTAATAGCAAGGTAAAAGTTTTTGGATGTTTGGAGGAGGCAAACAAGTTTTGCAACTTAGGAAAACCACCGACCACCAGTTTGGGAAGAGTAATGATCTATTAGGAAGACATTACTCTTTTGGAAATTTGGAGGAACTAGAAGTAGAAATATTGAATATAAGTGAAACCTGAATGGGCATGTTGCACTTGGTTTTTGATAATCCATTTTTACGAAACTTCCTTGCCCTATTGATATCATTGTTTTCCTTTGGTTCAGGATTCCTCTTCCATTTATGTATATATGAGGTGAAAAATTTAAATGGGAGTGTGTTATTCAAGAAATTCTCTAAAATCAGCCTTCAAACCAGAGTCTCCAAGTCAATCGGACTTCCCGTCATCAGTTGAAGCACTTCACCATCATATCGAACCAATAATGCTATCACGGTAAGCTAGGGTCTACTAACCACTTTTTTGTGATTCGGACTTTTCTGGCTATCAGCTTCAATTCCTTGAAAAGGAATTGGCTTCAAGCCATTGATTTACAAGAAAGACAAAACACCTGCAATACACAAATTCCTTGAAAAAATATTGACTAACCAGAACGCTCCGATTACAACCAATTTCCATGTGAATTAAACTCAAAGTCTAATAGACTCAATTTAAGCAAATAAAAAGGGTATTCTATGGCAAAACCCAAAAGAGTCGAGAATCGACAAACCATCGAAAGGGGCCCTCCAAACTATTTCCATGTAAATCATTTGGCCTACTCCATTTGTCTTACTTCTTACATTTCTGTTGAATTTGGATTGCAATTACGATTTTTCCGAACTGGCAAGACAATAAATTCCACTTCTCAGTACCTATCAACCTAAAAAAGGACCAAAAAAGCGATTCACCGAGGAATGTTGAAAAAAAAGCAATATACCTACATTTTTTTTGTTCGATGTTCAAAGTTAACTGGCAATATGTTACCTTTTTTCTTCCTCAAAATTTATTGGCCCATTCGTACAAGAAAAGTTGCCCCTCCAATCATGGAATTTTTAAGGGCGCTCTGTGCGATTGGTTGATTTTTTTTTTCAATTCCCAAGCAAGCCTCGAGAGAGAGAATAAGTGTTATCCTTGGAAAAAGACTTCCTCGATAGATAAACATGCCAAAAGCTGTGGTGGAGTTTAAAATTATTTTTAAAAAAGGAAATAATAATTTTCAGTTGATTTACGGGGTGATGAAAAAAATGGGAATTTTAAAATATCAGTTTCAAATAAAAGTTGCTTTTTAAGCGTAAAACTTTCAGTGCAGATTTGTTCTTTCTGAAGTGGTTCACAAATGTTGGTGCATGAAGTTGTTCGGTAAAATGTTTGAAGCCTCTGCTTCAGCAATTTCTTCCGTGCTTTCAACAATTGCTTATTCATGTACAGACGTCACCCACAAAAGTATTTATTTAGATTCCCAAAATGTTGCCAAAAATAAATACAAAATATCCATTTTTAATGATATTAATATGAGGCACGAGAGAGTGTTATTTACTCCTTCAAGTTGATGTGTATTTCGTTTTCATTTCAGTCTACACACGTCAAACTTGAAACGTGACCTCGAGAAGACTCGAATCACAGGTAAATTCATGAATTGTCGCGCTTAACCTCGCATTGGAAGTGAACTTATTCGGTGTAAGCAACATTTATTGCTTGAGGGCTATAAATAGTCTATTTGAAGCATTCTGACTGCCACTGGTTTCAAATTCTGAAACCAAGCTAAGCTATTTTTAAACTACGTTGGCAACCATATTTACCCCCAAAAAACCTACATCCACAAAATCACCTCAAAATGTTCGCTATTCACGATTCCACTTGCAAAAAAAAAAAAACAAATAACCAAATTTATGAATGCACATTACAACTATATACAGGTAGATATTTTGTACATCAGCAACAGCATATCAGAGTGTCAAGGTTGTGTATTTGCTGCAGGCAGCAGCAGGAAGCACTTCTAAAAGCAACCTCTGTCTGTCTATAAATTCACTTGTTTCCGGGCGATTATTTGCAACATTCGATCTTCAATAAATTGCAGGCAAATCGTAAAACCTCCCTCCCTGCGGCCTTCAGTTCACAGTGTTCATTCAGTCAGTCCTGTGGGTTTTCAAAAAAAAAAAAATCTAGCTTTAGGTGAAATTATTTAGTTCCCACCTCAATCAGCAAAACAAACGAGAGATGTGTGCACTGAATCACAGAATAGACTATTCGATATACAACCTTTTTTTCAGGAGGTGCTGGTTTTGCTCTTTTATCTGAAAGTACTGAATGGGATTTGTACTCGTTTTTTGAATGAACTCTTTTGACTTTTTCAAAAATAGACTTCAAGATAGAACTAATTGCTTTTGAAGTTTATTGAGACTTGTTTTGGAATTAAATACAGAAATTCACAAACTTGCAAAAGAGCCATATTCATGTTTACAGGGTTCGAGATTTACACCACTTCAATTAATTTTGATTCTTTAATAAACCGTAGAAGCCTATTCAAACTCTTGAAACAGACATATTCATGTTTGTATAGTGGTGTACAAGAAGGTTCTAATAATTTTGACTCCTTGACTTTATTGCTAAGAAATTTTTTTTATAATGAGCACATACTCAAGGGGTTTCTATTCCCTTTTTATGCCAAAGCACAGTGCGAGAGTTAGGGAAAAGCGGCCGTTAATCTCAAACCAAATACATAACCACGTTTTCTGGCAGTTTATATTTGCACCCCAGTGTAAGAGAAGGTGGAAAAAATTTGCTATTGTTATTGGCTTTTTTCGGATAACATTTATTCCGACCACAAAGCTTGAATTTATTTACTTCAATCATTTGATTTAAAATCACACTCGCAGATTAGAATGGATAAGTTTTGAAGTGGAGAATATAAAGTGGAAACTTGAATAGAGAGCAGTTTGTTTAGTTATTCACGAGTTTGGTAAATATAAAAATTGTTTTTGCTGACATTGAGCTGTTGCAATTTGCCAATTTTGAAAAGAAATATTAGATGAGATCTAAAATTGATTCTAAAAACAGTATTCTGCTGACTATTACATCCAATTAAATAAGTAATAGGGTAGGAGAAAAAAGCATACTTTGTTCCAATCGGATTCTGTGGAAAATTTCTTTATGCAAGCTTCAGTTGTTATAAGCAAGGCTATTTTTGAGCAACTGAAAAGCTATTCGCCCTTCAAAAACCATTTAAAATTTGCGTAAGGAAGGCATTAGCTTCCCACAGATTACGTTAACTTGCACAAGGCTGCTGTCATAAGAAAACCTCATCTGCTACTGAAATAGAAACATAATTTTATTATTTAACAGTTATCTTGTTAATTTCTAACATCACAATCATAATTCTGCTACAAAATGTTAATAACATCGAAATGAATTAATACCCCGAAATCACCTATGCCCGTTCGAGTATAAGAATAATCCTCTAATCTTATAATCCAATTAGCCATCGAACTGTAGTCCCTCTGCCAGAAATCTCTACTACTGCATCGTTCATCACCGGTTGTGTAAATATAACACCCCTAGATCTAACAGCACGGCCAAGGGCAACAACATCAGCAATGTACCGTGAAATATGAGAAAAGTTTCCTCGGAAAAGTTTTGCAACAAAAGTAATTCTATCCACCGATTTTCCTTTCTCTGGCTTTGTGTATTCAAATGCTGATGGTTGGTTGTTTCTTGTCATTGTTGTTGTTGTTTCTTTTTTCCTCGAAAACCGTAAGTGACAGTAAACGACGACGATGACACACAGTACCACCAACACGGGTGCACCTGCATCTATTGACAATTTTTGTGTGTTCCTGGCATTACCATACGGAAATTGGAATTCCTTTGGCAACCAATCCAAACAGTCAACAACAACCAACAAAACAGAAAAAAATAAAACTTTATCTTTGTCAATCTGCGGAATGCAAAATGTCTCCATTCTATCCTTTCCCTTTTGGTAGCATTTGAGAAGGTCGGATGTTTTGAAACGTGCGCTTAGTCATTTTGAATTTTTTGTTTTTACAATGTGTCTTGCTTTTGATCGCCAGTCAAAGGGTTTAAAATAGTTTTTTTTACGATGGTAGGTCAGTGTCAAGTGTCGATACTCATTTTAATCGATTAAGAAGCTTCAAGAATGCAAACACGTCATAATATTAAAATGGTTCGCATGCGCCACAGTGTCCCAACTATATTTCCTTTGCATCTGAGGTATTTCCTTTCGAAACTTACTCACTCCATGATGACTTTGAAGTCTATAATATGATTTTCATATCTTGAGAATCCGAATATCATCTTCAAATTCGTGTTTTAAAGTTTAAGTATTGCAATATTGAAACACGGTCTTATGACTTCTATCATATTTAGAATACAGATTTAGGAAATGGCTTGTTGAATGCAAAGCAATGATTGATTTACTCAAATTCGAAATGAAATACATTCTGTTTTGCTTCGTAATAGTATTGATTTCCATTTATGCTGGGAATTTGATCATCACTTAAAATGAAAGGCTTAATAGGGTGACATGGAATATTGAATGAGTTAGGGTTTTTCAAATTATGGTTTCAATTTAATTTTGTTTCAAATTCAATGACACCTAATTAATGTTTAGTTTGAAAGAGGATTGTTTTCTTTAAAATTTTGTAATTTATTCTAATCCTTCGGGGTTGGGCATTCGTTTAATTTGCATTAAAAATTAATAACAATCCATTTATGCAGTCATGCAGAATAAATAAACCCGTTGGGATATTGTCTTTTAATATTTTTCCGATGCCATTAACTACGACCTGTTTAAATCTGTTCTAGACAAATAATTGACATTTTACTAAATTATTTAAAATTTTGCTTTTTTCGACTATGGAGTGTGTTCTTCAAGAGATTCTCTAAAAACGTATTTTTTGCCTTTTGATAACTGTTGTTTTGAGCCATTTTTTCGGAATTTCAATTTTTGTCTAGTTTTGTGCCTTGTTTGATATCATGTTTTACTTTTAATCTTGATGTTTCTTCAAGTAATTTGCAAGCAAAGAAAAACCATTTGTCTGGGTCCCAGAGGGTTCCATGTTCGCACCACTACTTTTTTATTCTTTTAATACTCACATTTAATTTTTTCTTCTTCGAGTTTGACAACAATACAAAATTACAAACTCATCATCATCATCCTTTCGGTTTTTTAATTTCATTTGAGAATGCAAAAAGTTAGCACATCAAAACAATAATTCTAAAAACTTTAAGAAGTACCAAAATGTTCACTTAGCTAAGTGCTGTCTGGTTTCCTTTACAGAGCAAAAAAAAAAAAAAACGAATACTCTCCGTTTGGGAACCATCATACTTATCAAGAGCAAAGGACTGAAACTGGTGCAGTAATAGAAGACTGTAAAATATAGAATGAATATCCTGATTACATTTAAACTTTTAAGCAACAAAATTTGCACACTTAAACGGAACCAACAAGATTGTTCATTAAACTAACTCTTTCCTTGCTCTCAGTCAGAGGAATGGCTCTAGTTTATTCTCAGTGTGATGATCCGTTGAGTTATTATAGTAGTCGTTTTGTCGGTTTTCTTGATGAGCTTTATAGTTTGACATAATAGCTTAAGTAATGACTAAGAATCAATTTTGGGTATTAATTTTATACGACGCGACGACGCACAGTGGGGAAAACGTGGAAATAAGTCATTTCCAAAAAGTTTTTTTTTTTTTTTGTTGGTAGCGCGTTTGAATAGTCAATTATTGGTATGATCAAGTAACAACTTTATTTCGTCAAAAAAATATATATATCTAGAGATTTTTTCACTCAAAGTTGATAATTGAGTGAAATGAATAAAATCGGAGTCATTTTTAAACCATGTTTTCTCAGTCAATTATGAGCCGATTTGAAAGATTTTTTTTTTATTTTATTAAGTTATTATTATAGAAAATTTTAAAAATAAAATTGGATGAAAATAACCATTTTACATATAAAAAAAAAATAAAGTAATCAATTTTATTGCTCGTCCATTTTCTCTGAATGATTTTAAAACTAGCGCCATCTGGCGCTGCTTTATTTTTAGTATGAGCATATAGTGTAGCCTCTAAGCTACAATAATCAGCAAAAACCGTATCCGGATTCGTCCGGATTCGATTTTTAGAGCAATTTGAAGCTAAAAATGTGTGAAAAACGTGTTTTAGTGTTTTTTTCCTCTTTTATCAATAACTTTGAAACCGTTTATTTTACAAATATTAAAATAACAATTTTAGATAACTATTGAATTCTTAAATATGGGAACCAAATTTCATTGCAATCGGCTTAGCAGATTCGAAGAAATCGCTTGTGAAAGACGAATGAACAGGAAACGCAGTTATGTTATAAGGGTTTCGTTTACACTCTGTGTACGGAACCTTATTACATATTCGTAATTGTGCTTATTTACATCATCATTGCAATTTGTTGTATGTTTTCTGTAATCTATACATTTAAACTATATTTTAAATTTTTTTTTTAAATTATAGGCCCAGCCCTTTCGGAGATGAGGAGGGGGTAAAATTGAGTGTTTTTAATATTCCTTTTTTTTGTTGGGTTTTCTTGAATAACTTCAAAACCATTTATCTTGAAAATATATCCTTATTTACATTATAACTGTAGTTTTTTTCAGTTTTTATGTAATCCATACATATGAAACTATTTTCTGAATTTTTTTTTGAAATTCCAGGCTTACCCTTTTCGGTGAGTAGGAGGGGGTAAAGTTTAGTTTTTTGTATTTTCGACCTTTTTTGTTGTGTTTTCTTGGATAATTTCAAAACTATTTGTCTTAAAAATACAAAAAAAATATGTTTGTCATTGCAGGAAATTACTGAATGATTGTACTTAATTTGAAGTCAATAGGGTTACCACCTTTTCAAAAAAATGGTTTTAAAATTAAATGAAATTGGATATTAGTGTATCGAAAAATTTTCTATGTAACATAAATAACTGTGACTTCAAATTATTTTCCGGTAATATTCATGTTATAGACGTTTAACTCAAATTTTGTTCACAATTTTAGGTCCACAAGTTTTCGAGATTAGGGAGGGGCTAATGCCCTATTTTTGATATTTTGGCATAGTTTTTATATATTTTCTTAAGTAACTTCAAAACTTTTTCTCTTAAAAATACATATTTAAAAAATATGATTGTATTTCTACTAAACACGTTCAATTGAACTTGAATAAGTGAAGAAGCTAAGCTAAACACTTGTTAATGTAATGATAAAGAAAGCAATCATTACAAAGTATCTAAGAAAGATTTTTTTAAAAATGGCTCTTTTGAGGGCCCCAAATATTAAATAACAGATACAAATAAGATTTCAATTCCATAAAAAAACATAGAATATGCTTCTTATTTTTTTTTTCAAAAATTTTAACTGGCAGCATTTTACTTTTTTCAAATATTTAAAAACTGACTAAAAAAAGTTATTAATTTCAAAATAAATTTAAAAACTTTTAAACATTAGTTGTTAAGGTTCGTAGTCGTTTTTATACTCCAGTTTATCTTAGACTGGGGTTAATCCTATGTTATTTGAATAGGATAAGCCCGAGTCTTTCTTATTAACGGTCTAGACAGCCTCTATGAATACGGCCCATTGTATTTGCCCTTTTCAATGTTGGATTTAAGAAAAAACAAGTTTTGATTTTGGTTGAAAACCATTTTCTTTTCTTGTGGGCGTGGCAGGGGGTGAAAATTTATGGAGTAGATTTTTCTTACTTTAAGCAATCTTTTCTGAAAATTTCATCAAAATCGGTTCAGCGGTTTGGTTTTTACAGAGTTTTTTCCACTCTCCCATACAAGTGTCCCCACTGTGCGACGTTTCAATTAATTTGTAGTACGGTACGGCAGCAAAGGAACAGATTTTGTTTAGAGAAATTGAAAATTACCTCAGCTAAGGGAGAGGATTAAAAATTAAAGTTCTGAGAGCTCTATTAAGAACATTTTAGAACAACTCGATGAGGGTAAATTGAAAGCTAACCGCTTCTTTTATGTAATTAGCGAGGGAAGTTAGAAGGATTTTAATATTCGATGGAATAAAAAAGGAAATTTTATGTTGACACAACTTTAAGCTTGTTATGGTATAGGGTTTTTTATTGAATCGAATATAAACATCGTGATTTGACAGAAAAAAAAGAACTGTTTAAGGTGTTCAAAGGCAAAGGAAATTAACGATAATATTCATTAACAGTTTTTATGGCATTTAACGTATGTTTAGGAAAAAAACGTGAATGTCGTTAATTTTGTTCGAAAGATATTAACTTTTAAGCACTTAGGCCCATTTGCTCATGCGGAACATAAATTTATGTTCTACTTAAAGTTCTCCTTTTGTATGGGGATTTTAAGTCGAACTTATCAAATTCCGGAACGTCCCATATAAAAATGAAAACTTTATGTAGAACATAAATGTATGTTCCGAATGAGCAACTGGCCCTTAAAGGTTTTGTGACTTTTATTAGTTTCATTTTATCTAACAGGCTATAAAGAGCGATGTTAATGCTTTATCCTGTTTTTGTAGGGTAATTAAAATAGACAGGGAGGAAAAAAATTTTGCGTGAAATTTTTGTTTGATAAAATATTTAGGCCCATTTGTTGAATCGAAACATAAATTTATGTTCTACTTAAAGTTCTCCTTTTGTATGGAGATTTTATGTGGAACTTAAGAATTCCGGAACGTCCCATATAAAAATGAAAACTTTATGTAGAACATAAATTTATGTTCCGAATCAGCAAATGGGCCTTAATTTACGGATTTAAGCATTAGAAATAGGCAGAGAAGATGAAGTTAATGTTTTGCTTCCAAACTTACAAATAAGAACAAAATTTATATACACTATCCTCAAGGATAGCAGTTGACCGTAGCTAAGTGGTTAGGTGTGTTGGCTGCTAAGCAGAACGTGAGTCGTATGTTCGAGTCCTACTCGTGGCCATAAAAGTTGGTATTTCATCTTTTACGGGTACTGCTTTTCTTTTTTTTTTCCAATTCAATTTTTTATTCATTTAAACTTAACTCTACTTACATGCTAGACAAAAATGTGAAACTAGCCTAATTAATTCTACTTATTTATAACTTACTGGCCCTAATCGGGCGCTCTAAGTAATTCATGGTTCTTAAAATTAATCAGCCTTATCACGAATACATTTTCCCTGGAGTTTTTTCCCAATTTGGGAACTTTGCTATCATGAATAATTTTCGAGAATGGGAAAAAAGCTTAATTTCGAAAAATTCGTATCGACAATAATTTTTTCCAGGGAACTTTTTTCTTATTTGGAACAGATTTTTCCCCAAGTTAGTTGTAAGGGAAAAACTTGCTGTGCAGCACCATGAAGTGAATTGGAAGACTATTTCTTTCTTTCTGTGGTGGAGAGGTAGGCAGAAGTCTTGGGGCTAAAGATCAACTCGGAAAAACTTGAGGGATCATCCGTGGAACTTAATCATCAATCCAAGTAAATATTTCTGGAAAACTCTTTAAGCTTAAGGACCAAACCTCGACTGTACCGCTCCAATGTTGAATCCGTGCACTTTACGGGTGCAGCACTTGGGAAGTCACAGACACTGCCACAAGAATGCTTCAAACGTTTGTTAAAAGAAGTCTCGGAAACTTTGTCATGATTTTTTTGTAAAAAACTAAAGTACCTATTTATATTACGAACTTTGCACAACAACCAAGAAAACTATTCACCACACTCCTATGTTTCCACCATAAAATCCGGAAATTAGTTTGTTCGAAATAAACCCATCTGACGTGTCGTATTTTTTTTCGAACATCGGCAAATGACGATCGACAAGCCGATCATTTCCGTCAAGCTAAACCTTCTTTTCAACCTTAACCACCTGCTGAGACGGTCATCCTATAATAAGCTTACTTAATAACTAGAGTAAAATTTAAAAGTCCTACACATAGTTCAAGTTTTTAAGCAATAATTGAAATACTGAAAAGTGTAGATTTTCTAAGCAATATCTCCACGTGATTGTAATAATCGTCATTATCAAAAAAAACGAAACCATACTCAAATATGTAAATATATAAAAAAAATAAAAAACCTTTAAGCCAACCGTGCCAAAATTGGAGTTGAACCACAGCCCAAATAAAAAATCCGTGCTAATCCAACGCGCACGAGTGTGGCTTGATACCCTTTTGATATCACATCGTACAAAAAAGAACCGCTATACGATCACGGAAAGTGGAGCACAGCCTTGAAATCTACTCTTTGCAATTCTAAACTCAAGTCCACGAATCGATAGTAGACGTCAAAGCTCGGTGCAACTAACACCATAGCCTGAGTAACAGGACTGCAAAATCCCTTTGGCAAGACAGATCGAGCTAACTACCCACCAAACCCAGCAGGAGCTAAAGTGCACCTTTAATCAATTATGTGTTGTTGCACATTAATCGATTTTTTTTAAGATCTAATAAAACATTAAGAAAAGGAAAAAAAAAAAAAGAAAGAAAAATTACATAAATTTAAAAAGTCACATGACTACACCTACACACAAATTAGAGCGAAAAAAAAAGTTTAAATTCAAAGTGGTTCCTATATAGGAGTAGAGAAAAAAAAGTTGTTTAACCTTAAACTATAATTATCATTAAGTAATTTCCTAGAGTATGTGACAGTGGAAACAATCATTTTATACCTAAGTATGTACATATATCAGAAAAAAAGAACAACACATAATTAACAAATATTTAACATCAAACATCAAAACCAAGATCGACATCTCAGCTTGTGCGCACAACGTTGGATGGACCATCACAGTCATCAATGTTAAAACCGTGAGTAATCATATTTTGTTTTTTTTTTATAAATTGCATGTACATACATAGTTAATCATATGCATTTCACATACATATATACTTTGGTATGCAAATTTTCCACGATCACTATTTTGTTTTTTATTTGATCACAATAAGTTTTTTTTTTGTTATCAGTTCTTATCATTCATTCAATTTAAGTTTTTTTTGCGATAAGTCAATCTAAAACTTTCTTTTTTTAAGAGAAACACGACGTCATATCTGTCGCAATAATTTTTGCTTTAGATTTGTTTTTGTTTGTTGGTAGTGGAGTGACGCAAGAAAGCTCTCTCTTTTGAATTAGTATTAAACATAAAATTGAGATTAAATCGAGACTCGAGAGTCGATTTTATGTTCAGAATATCACTCTCTTAATTTTAAGCTAATTATCGTTTGCAGACAATCAACTTAACTTCGTTTCATTCTCATTTTGTTCTGAAAGGTAATTTCTTTTTGCAGAAATATGCAATGTCGATGAACCCTATGTTAGGATAGGTTAGTTTTAAGAATCAAAATTATAACGATTTGAAAAGAATAAATATGAAGTATCATTCTCGATCGAATAAATATTAAACATAGTTGTTTTAAATATGAAGTTGGAGTAGGTTAATACTTAAAAGGGGGAAGATGGAAGCGGGTAAGATGAATTGAGGCAAATGGTATAGTAAAGATTTGAGTTTCAAATCTTTGAGGGGCTGCACCGAATAATCATCGGTTGGTGTAGCATGGAGGCAGCTACTAAGCTGCTATTGGATAAGGGATGCCGTAACACATATTGTCACCAGTGTGTTTTAAATGTGGATGATAGTCATGTTGAACAACAATTATTTTCATTTATGTTAGTGTTTGTTATTGGCACGAAATTTTATTTTTTGTATGGTATACTGCAGCAAGATCCCCCCCAATCCGACGAGCATAAGCCGTGCGTCGACAAGCGTGCCACCTGCTGCTTATGAAGGGATTTACCATTCTCACTCCCAACCATTACAAATAATTGGCGCCCAACGACTAGGCCTAATTTTTGGTGCTTAGTATATCTGTTCGTTTCTTAAACTTTTGCCGATAAGTGACTATAATTCAACTGGAATATATCCAATCAGAGCTAAGTTTATTTTGTATAATGTTTTGTTGTATTCGAGAGATTTTTCTTAATCAGTGTATGTGCTTATAGAGGAGTAACATTATCATATTTACTTCCATAGGTTATATTAAACAGTGATAAGAGAATATCCAGTTTACACTTCGTGACTTGCAGTGAAAAGAAATTTTAAGTTTCAGTTTCCGCATTTTACTAAAGAGATAGATTGTTCAACGCCATATCCATTTGATTATACCATTAACCGCTCAAACTCTTCATCTGAAAACTTCCGTCTTCTCCTTGTATGCAAAATAAGAATAAAATCAATCAAATATAGTTTCCTTTCAACTCAACTCAATTTCAAATTCTTTTTGTAGTTTTTAAAATAATAAGAAAGAAAAATAAAATAGTTAATAAAATACCTAAATAAAATCTTTATGAATAAAATAGTAATTAGTAAGAGGAAATGACTCGTGGTGCTATACCGAAAGTTAAACAACAGAAATCGATAACAACACGATCCCAAAGTAAGAATAGACAAGATAATAGCTCATTATATACACCTAAAATGCAAAGAGTTCAACACACTCCAATTAAAAATAAAACTATGGCAGAAGCAAGAGACCTTATTGACGCAACAAGTCAACAAAACTCATTAGTTCAACATGACTTAATAGATCCAATTGCATCAGTAAGAGACTTCAATATCGAATCGGATGAGCCGAATCATGAAAATGACTTAGCAAATCTAATGCGCCCTGAAGATTTTAACATTCTTAATCCTACTGCAGGTGCTTCTAATGTCAGGAAAAATGTCAATAATTTTCAACCTGACGATGCTATTAAAAGTTACGTTGGGAAATGTGTAGAGCGATGTTTAGAAACAATGCAAGTGCAACTTTTTTCTTCATTAGAAGACACAATTAAAGACACCGTCAAACAGACGGTTATAACGACCGTAAAAGAGGCCCTGCAAAATGAGCAGAAAATTCAAAACAATCAAAATTCGAACCAACATTTTCAAAAACCTACAAATTTTCAGCGTAGCAAGAAAGGCTTTAACTTAGCTGAAACCTCACATCCAAGAACTGATGTTAGACATAATATTAATCATCCTTCTTCAAACGTCACACAACCAGAACATGAGAACCGTTATCAGTACCATCCTTCACGGACACAAAACACTCAACAAAACAGATATTTAAACCATTCACACACCTCAAACAATGAACCGTTTTTAAACCCCCTTGGCTATGAATCATATTTGGAGTCAAGTAAAATGTATGATGATTTTCATCGTAGATTCACACTAGACAGATGGGGACTTAGTTTCGAAGGAAATGAAAAATCAATGTCCATTGAAGATTTTATCTTCCGGGTGGAGACATTGAAGGAAAACCATATGATGCCATGGTCAGATGTTGTGAAAAATTTTCACTTGCTCTTAAAGGGAAACGCTCAGAACTGGTTCTGGCAGTATTTACGTACTAGTCCTAGGTTGGGTTGGGAAGAATTGCGAAATGCATTACTTCAACAGTTTCGACGTCATGAATCAGATTTTGAGATTATAAAACAGATCATGGAACGCCGACAGCTCTGGAACGAGTCTTTTGACGAATATTATAATGCCATACTTGATCTCAAGAATCGTTTGCGAGAGCAAATGAGAGAACATGATCTGTTAAAAATTTTCAAGGGTAATATAAACAGCAAACTCATGCATTTCATTTATCCAATGACTATTTATTCATTAGCGCATTTGAGAGAGGAGTGTAAGAAAACAGAAAAAATGTTGGCTATGAAAGACACACCTCGAATGCGACCCAACACCTTTGGTCCTCAAAAGCGAATCGATGAGCTTGATGAAACAGAATGTTTTGATCATCAAGATGAGAGCATCAACGCCCTCGATGGCAAGACTTTTCCTTCACGGAACCGGAAATGTTTTAACTGTAAAATCGAAGGACATTCATTCCTGAATTGTCCATCGCCCGTGAGGAAATTATTTTGCAATAGATGCGGTTTAGATGGTTATACAACCCCACATTGTCCAACATGTAACCCTAATTCGGAAAACCGGAAACCGAGCGAGAAGTCCACCGTGGGCTCTCGCTCCACACAAACCTATTAGAACTCGGAATCGAAAAAAAAAATGTCAGCACCATCACAGATGATTCTGACGACTTCACAACCAAAACAATTTTGACTAAGACCCATGATATTGAAAAGCGTGTTACTAAGGTAATGCCTTTAAAAACCTATGAAGAGAGGCTCAAGAGGTATAATGAGCTTCGTTCAAAACTTCTTTCCTTGGAAGAACTAAAATTTCAACCTTCAACAGAACCAAACAATGCGCTAGGAAGAAAAAAGAAAAGATTTTTGTTTTCAAAACTGATAGAGTTATCAAATATTGCATCTGAAAACGTAACATCTGAAAAAGACCCTCGGCCATATGCCACTGTACGCATAGGTACGGAGGAGGTAAGAGGGTTAACTTGACAGTGGCGCATCCATATCTTGCTTGGGAAAAGGCTGTGAAAATTTTGTCAAACGGAATAATCTTTCTGTTATAAAATCTGAATCTGGTATCAAGACAGCCGATGGTGGTAACCAAAAGATAGTTGGAAGAATAAACGTCATGCTTTGTTTTAATAACATCTCACGAAATATTGACTTATACCTCGTCCCCTCCTTAACTCAACCTTTGTACTTAGGCATTGACTTTATGGTTACCTTTAAAATCACGCTAAATTTTATATCTGATATTTCAATAAATGACTCAAAACATGATTTATCGAAAGAACAAACTCAAGCTCTTGAAGAAATCATAGAAAAATTCCCATCTTTTTCAAAACAAGGACTTGGAAAGACGACGGTGGATGTTCATGTCATAGACACGGGGGATGCACTGCCGGTCAAACAACGGAACTATCCAGTTTCGCCAGTCATCCAATCCTTGATAAATGAAGAAATAGACCGTATGTTGACCCTTGGTGTCATCGAAGAAAGTCAGTCACCATGGTCATCACCAGTTGTCTTAGTAAGAAAGCCAGGGAAAAACCGACTATGTATAGACTATCGCAAAGTTAATTCCTTAACAAAAAAAGATGCGAACCCAATTCATCATATTGATGCAGTTTTAAGTCGTCTCGGTGACACACACTTTATCTCTAGTATTGACCTTAAGGACGCATACTGGCAGATTCCGCTTGACAAGGAATCCCGAGAGAAAACGGCATTCACAGTGCCAGGGAAACCTCTTATGCAATTCACTGTGATGCCGTTTGGGACTTGTAATGCGCCTGCCAGGATGTGTCGAGTGATGGACAAGGTTATACCATCAGCCTTGAGAGAATTCGTGTTTGTCTACATGGACGATTTACTCGTCATTTCAGAAAACTTTGAAGAACATTTACGGAGATTAGAAACGGTGGCTCAGTGTCTGAAAAGTGCCAATTTAACCATTAATGTCGAGAAATCGAAATTTTGCTTTCGGGAACTAAGGTTCTTAGGATATGTCGTTGGTCATGGCCAAATGATGCCTGACCCGGACAAAGTTCAAGGCATCAACGACTTTCCATTGCCTAAGAGTGTGAAGCAGGTTCGCCGATTTCTTGGCATGTGTGGTTGGTATCGCCGATTCATACAAAATTTTGCCAGCATCGCTGCACCAATCACCGACATGCTCAAGAAAAGCAATAAAAAGTTTGAAATGTCGGCTGCAGCCAAACAAGCTTTTGAAGAGCTAAAGTTAGCTTTATGTAAAGCACCAATGTTAAACAACCCTGATTATAACAAAATGTTCGTGGTCCAATGCGACGCTTCAGACCAAGGTGTCGGAGCAGTGTTGTTCCAACTAAACGACAAAGACGAGGAACAACCTATTGCATTCTTTTCACAGAAACTTAATTCATGTCAGGCTAACTACACGGTGACAGAGAAAGAATGTTTAGCGGCCGTATTAGCTGTTAAAAAGTACAGACCTTACATTGAAGGCTCGCACTTCAAGATCATCACAGACCATTCCAGCCTTAAATGGCTTATGCAGCTTAAGGATTTAAGCGGACGTCTGGCTAGGTGGTCCTTGAAGTTGCAGGCCTTCGATTTTGAAATAGAACATCGAAAAGGTTCAGCTAATATTGTGCCAGATGCTTTGTCACGTGCATATCTAGAAAGTCTTGATATTGAGGATGTTGAATGTAATAGTTTTGTCATTGACCTGAAGTCAGAGCACTTTCAAAGTTCAGATTATTTATCTTTAATTGAAAAAGTACTTAAACATCCAGACTTAAGTCCAGACTTAAAAGTATCTGATAATCTCTTGTATAGGAAGTCTTTTCATTCGGATATTGATGTAGAACGTACTGATATACAATGGCGTCTTTGGGTACCGTCAGGCCTTCATGTGCAACTGGTTAGCCAAGCTCACAACCCTCCCAACTGTAGCCATGGTGGCATTGCGAAAACGCTTGAAAGATTGAGGAATTTTTATTTTTGGCCAAAAATGGCAAAAGATGTAAAAGATTACATATCGAAATGTGAAATTTGTAAAGAGAGTAAAAGGACGAACAAAATCATAAGACCACCTATGACCATCCACTTTACTTTCGAAAAGCCCTTTCAAAAAATTTACATCGATTTTATGGGACCGTATGTACGTTCTAAAAAGGGAAATGTACACCTTTTTGTGCTTATAGACCATTTCTCAAAATTTGTCCTTTTGAAGCCTATGGCAAAAGCTAATACACAGTCGGTAACAAACTTTTTGGAACAAACAGCTTATTGCATATTTGGAGTGCCTCAATACATCCATTCGGATAATGGGAAACCATTTGTATCCTCACAATTCAAACAACATCTCGAAAAATATGGAATATCGCATATAAAAACTGCCCTTTACTCTCCGCAATCCAATGCATCTGAACGCGTAAATCAGTCCATCTTGTCTGGCATCCGGTCATACATAAAGCGAGATCATAAAGATTGGGATAAGTTCATTCCAGAAATTCAACAATCGCTTTGCACCTCTGTTCACCAATCAACTTCTAAAACCCCGTATTTTGCATTATTTGGAACTCAGATGGTGACGCATGCAGGGATGTATCCACTTTTACAACGCTTACACCTTTTGAATGATGAACATTTCCTTTCTGTAAGCAAAGCTGACCGTGTTCAGCTTATCCATGAACAGATGAAAGAACAATTGAAGCAAGCTTTTAACAGACATTCCAAAACTTATAACCTAAGGTCATCTGAAAAGAAATTTGAACCCGGTCAAGAAATCTATAGGAAAAACTTTGTCCAAAGCGATGCCGCGAAAAATGTTACTTCAAAATTTTGTCCCAAGTATCTAAAATGTCGGATAGTGCGAGCTGTAGGAAACGCGTTATATGAGGTTGCGGATACGAATGGAAAAATAGTCGGTATCTTCCATGCAAAAGACTTAAAAGTTTAGGAAAGTAAGATACTCTTATCTAAGATGTAGCAAAACATCGAATTCCATTTCTTTTTCGCATGATCATGTTTCAAAATAAATGGTTTTGTCATGATTTTTTTGTAAAAAACTAAAGTACCTATTTATATTACGAACTTTGCACAACAACCAAGAAAACTATTCACCACACTCCTATGTTTCCACCATAAAATCCGGAAATTAGTTTGTTCGAAATAAACCCATCTGACGTGTCGTATTTTTTTTCGAACATCGGCAAATGACGATCGACAAGCCGATCATTTCCGTCAAGCTAAACCTTCTTTTCAACCTTAACCACCTGCTGAGACGGTCATCCTATAATAAGCTTACTTAATAACTAGAGTAAAATTTAAAAGTCCTACACATAGTTCAAGTTTTTAAGCAATAATTGAAATACTGAAAAGTGTAGATTTTCTAAGCAATATCTCCACGTGATTGTAATAATCGTCATTATCAAAAAAAAACGAAACCATACTCAAATATGTAAATATATAAAAAAAATAAAAAACCTTTAAGCCAACCGTGCCAAAATTGGAGTTGAACCACAGCCCAAATAAAAAATCCGTGCTAATCCAACGCGCACGAGTGTGGCTTGATACCCTTTTGATATCACATCGTACAAAAAAGAACCGCTATACGATCACGGAAAGTGGAGCACAGCCTTGAAATCTACTCTTTGCAATTCTAAACTCAAGTCCACGAATCGATAGTAGACGTCAAAGCTCGGTGCAACTAACACCATAGCCTGAGTAACAGGACTGCAAAATCCCTTTGGCAAGACAGATCGAGCTAACTACCCACCAAACCCAGCAGGAGCTAAAGTGCACCTTTAATCAATTATGTGTTGTTGCACATTAATCGATTTTTTTTAAGATCTAATAAAACATTAAGAAAAGGAAAAAAAAAAAAAAAAGAAAGAAAAATTACATAAATTTAAAAAGTCACATGACTACACCTACACACAAATTAGAGCGAAAAAAAAAGTTTAAATTCAAAGTGGTTCCTATATGGGAGTAGAGAAAAAAAAGTTGTTTAACCTTAAACTATAATTATCATTAAGTAATTTCCTAGAGTATGTGACAGTGGAAACAATCATTTTATACCTAAGTATGTACATATATCAGAAAAAAAGAACAACACATAATTAACAAATATTTAACATCAAACATCAAAACCAAGATCGACATCTCAGCTTGTGCGCACAACGTTGGATGGACCATCACAGTCATCAATGTTAAAACCGTGAGTAATCATATTTTGTTTTTTTTTTATAAATTGCATGTACATACATAGTTAATCATATGCATTTCACATACATATATACTTTGGTATGCAAATTTTCCACGATCACTATTTTGTTTTTTATTTGATCACAATAAGTTTTTTTTTTGTTATCAGTTCTTATCATTCATTCAATTTAAGTTTTTTTTGCGATAAGTCAATCTAAAACTTTCTTTTTTTAAGAGAAACACGACGTCATATCTGTCGCAATAATTTTTGCTTTAGATTTGTTTTTGTTTGTTGGTAGTGGAGTGACGCAAGAAAGCTCTCTCTTTTGAATTAGTATTAAACATAAAATTGAGATTAAATCGAGACTCGAGAGTCGATTTTATGTTCAGAATATCACTCTCTTAATTTTAAGCTAATTATCGTTTGCAGACAATCAACTTAACTTCGTTTCATTCTCATTTTGTTCTGAAAGGTAATTTCTTTTTGCAGAAATATGCAATGTCGATGAACCCTATGTTAGGATAGGTTAGTTTTAAGAATCAAAATTATAACGATTTGAAAAGAATAAATATGAAGTATCATTCTCGATCGAATAAATATTAAACATAGTTGTTTTAAATATGAAGTTGGAGTAGGTTAATACTTAAAAGGGGGAAGATGGAAGCGGGTAAGATGAATTGAGGCAAATGGTATAGTAAAGATTTGAGTTTCAAATCTTTGAGGGGCTGCACCGAATAATCATCGGTTGGTGTAGCATGGAGGCAGCTACTAAGCTGCTATTGGATAAGGGATGCCGTAACACATATTGTCACCAGTGTGTTTTAAATGTGGATGATAGTCATGTTGAACAACAATTATTTTCATTTATGTTAGTGTTTGTTATTGGCACGAAATTTTATTTTTTGTATGGTATACTGCAGCAAGATCCCCCCCAATCCGACGAGCATAAGCCGTGCGTCGACAAGCGTGCCACCTGCTGCTTATGAAGGGATTTACCATTCTCACTCCCAACCATTACAACTTATTGAGGTTTTTGGCCACACGCTTCGAAAAGGCGACTGCCATGCAGTGGAACCCGCTCACACAAGAAAGCGGAAGTGAGCTGGGAGCTGGCAAGCAATTGGCTTGGCGATGAACAGGAATCAGCACGACGATGGCGCTTAGTAGAAGAGACCCTATGTCCCGTAAAGGAAACACCACCGACGTAATAGGTCAATAGATTAGGTAAAATGCATTTAAAACACAATAGGCAGTCTCAGTTCAAGGTCTGGTTACAAAAGTATGACGATCCCAAATCCATTTTTCCTGGTTTAAGTTCTTAGCTTCTTGTAATCCCATTTAAAGTATGTATGTACATACATACATATGTACTGTACATATATCTTCTGATACAAATTCCTCGGTAACCAGGGCTAGGAAATGAGTTTGGCTTTCAAAAATAGGCTCGGGTAATAAGTACCTACTGTCAAATATGTCTGTAAGATCAAGCGAAATCGATTTTGTCTTGATGTGAAATCCCACAACTTCATTTATTTTTATTTGAATTTGACATAAACAAAATATTTTATTTAAATTTGAAGCTTTCAAAATAACTTCGAAAATCATTAAAATATTTTAAGGTTGGTATAATTTCTTTCTGGGGAAATAAAATTTCTTGGGAGATTCTCGATGGGAAACTTCTGTTCCGGGGTAATTTTTGTTTCCCTGGGAAAAAAAGTTCCCATAAAATTGGCGATAGGGGTGAATGCCTTTCGGCCTACGAACTATGTTAATATTCCATTTTACTTCACTTTAACTTTTTTTATTTATTAGAAAGTTTAAAAAACTAATGGCTTTGTCTTTATTTTTGGGATTAACTTACAAACTAAGGTCCTTAAAATAAAACTTAAAAATTACCTAGAACAACCACAGCGGCAAGAAATCAGTGTCCATTTATTTTCTCCTCATGGAGTTTGTAATTGTCTTTTTTCTTATATTTACAGTATCTTTGTATTTTTTTTTTCAATTCAATTCAATTTCAATTATTTGTTCTTCTTTTTTTTTTTTTTTTTGTTTTTTTTTTTATGTATTTTATAAATATATATATAGTGCCACCATACCACCTACTCTCCTTAAACCTAAAACCTAAGACTAAAACAAGCATGTAAGCTGGCCAAGGCAAAAATACCCCACCCCGGATTACCCATTGTCAGATACAGTTTGAAGCCACCAAAACTGGTTCTCCTGCTTCACCCTATCAATGCGGTCCTTTTTGGTCACAGCCCTACTGAACCGAAGCAGCTCCGCTCCATCACGAGCGAGGATGCCTCGTCCATACAGGAGCCGCCGGTCTACGGTTTTTCGCCTGACGTGGTAGATAAGCGGTACTGCCAATCTATCCTGTATCATGCCGCATTGGTCTAAATAGAGGAATGCCTCTGGTATGGTGGGATGAAGCCGCTCAAGCGTGCATTGTCAAAGTCGTTGTCGTTCGGATAACGGCCCGAAAATCAAATTGTTGGTCGAAGTCATAGCCCTCGCAATATGGCCCCGAACAAGTTTTATCACGAAATTGTCAATTCTATTGATTCGAGCCCCGTTGCATAGAACCTCGTTTGAATAATAATGCAGATAAGAAGATTCCGGTGTCCGAAACAAACTGAGACAGCGCCGAAGACACTGCCTCTCGAACACCCGAAACTTCTCCATTTGGGAAGGGGCGATTTTGAACCACACTGGACAACCATAAACAATCATTGGCCGTATGAGGGCCATGTAGCAAATTACCTTCACTCTGGTGTCAAGCCGACTGCTGTAAAACAGCAGTTTTGTCAGAGCGAAGGCTCCTCTGGCCTTAGTCAGAGCAGCATCTATATGTCTGTCGAAATACAAATACTGGTCCAACCAGATACCGAGGTACTTCACTACACTTTTGCTCGTCAATGCCTGTCCGTGAGGATCAACAATGACCATCTTGCGCCAATTCTTACACGTATCTCGCGAGGCTTTAGCCAACGGAGTCCGGAACAAAATTGTCTCCGACTTTTGGACATTTATTTTCAGTTTCCAATCATCGTAGTATCGCTGTTTACGGGTACTGCTTCTTGCGAAGAATTGAAAAAACTTCCAAGAGTATCAATCTGTCATGACAAAGTGCTTTTCAACTTTGCCGTTCGGAATCGGCATTAAATTGTAGGTCCCCTCAATTCTTCACACGCACTCAGAGAATTGTTGATGAGAGTAAGCCACTTAGGCCTTGGCTCTTCAAGAGCTGACGCGCCACTCTATTTTTTTTTTATCCTCAAGGAAAGGCCAATAAATGTTAGTTTAAGGTGTTCCAGTTTGCAATTAAAAGTAAAATTGTTATTAGGACACGTATTTGCTCTTAAGGCATCAATACTCCTGAAAATTGCCTACAGAGAAAGGTAGAGATATGACTTAAACACTTTCAAAACCAATTACAGAAGCCTATGAATGTATTTGGAGCAACAGCTTTACATGGCAATCATACTGAAGCCTTGAAGCTGAACATATGTATACGTTTCTCAGATAGCAGCCTTTCAATCTCCTGGAGTGTATTATTAGGTTCATAGCGTCATAGCACTTAGAATACTGTACGAAATCAACTCAAGAATTCCATACAAGAATTTCGTATTCCATTCGTGTGACTAGGTTCGTCACAGATCTTGTTTTGCCTTCGCTGCTAATAATTGTCTTCCAAGCTTTGTGAAAGTACGTAGGTAGGGCCTTAATTACGCCGTTTATAAATTATATATAATAAATTATAAAAAGATACGCACATTGGTTTAGTAAATATCTTAATATTTGCGAGTTCGCTAAGCTCGCGTAGAAAAGGAGCACTCAAATCCATTGTTCTGGCATTTAGAAGGGCCAGGCACTCACACAAAATGTGCTGGAGTGTTTCCCTCTGAGTCGTATCTCTACAGCTACGACAAAATTCATTATGGGTAATTCAAGGCATGTTGTCCGACCGGCCAGTCTGCCAATGTATGACCTAGTTTTTTTCAGAAGTTCCTTGGTACGTTTCTGGTCGTAAGTGGGCCATATCTGTCTCGGAATATTGAAATTGGTGAGATTTTTCCATCTTACGTTGGATTTTTTAAGAAAATGGTTTTGAATATTCGTTTTCATGATTCCTAAGGGAATCCTAACTTCCTCAGCAAGGGATATTTGAATGCTTGATTACGTCCTGGTCGGTTCATCAGCGATATCTTTACCTTGAATGTCGTTGTGTCCTGGTACCCAGACTCAGTTGTGAAAATATAGATTTAAAAAAAAATTACCTACTAAGTTGGTCACTGTGGCGTATACGTATTTTTTATTTTTGTAAATACTATTTTTGTTCGATTGCTAACATCCTTGCAGGTTTGCAGCAGAGCATCGATTCGAGATGGGAATCATTCTCTTGTCATCAGCCAGCTTGGCGGGGTTATAAGGCCCAAATTTCACTTTAAACTAAGTATCGTCTCACCCTCACGCAATCGTGTCTGAAAAACGGTGCAGTGCAATAACACCCGCGGCAATAACCCCTGCAGGGGTTATTTCCCAAACTAAAAGGAAATAACCCCTGCAGGAGTTATTTTCTTTTTAGTGTGGAAATAACCCCTGCAACAAAAAGGCATTTACACTTGCGGGTGTAATTGCCAATTTGAATTGGCTAAGCCCCACACATGTGTTAAGCGTAAGTCTCCATTAAACAATTTTAATAAAAAGAAAAAACGCAAAATATTATGTAAACTTAACTGCAGGACTATTTTTTTGCTTTATTACTTGATTTAAAATTTAAATAAAGAAAACAATTTTTTTTATTTTCACATCCCAAATTGATTCTCTCTGGGGCAAACAAATTTTTCCGCTGAGCAAAATTACGATTAGTTTTCCGTTCGTGCATATTTTTTTTATTTTCACATCACTTGGGCAAAAACGACTTGGGCAAATAACGTTTGTTATTTTTCCTTTAATTTAATTCCATATCAAGTAAATAAATAAATAAATAACTCTTTGACAGGTTACGAATGTCGTCATCAATCAGAAACCTACAACTAGTTCATCCTCGATTTTCTTGCCTAACATCGGAGTGTCAGTTCTTCATCAATGCCATTCGCTTGTGGAACTCCATACCAGTGCACATAAGGAGTATACAAAGCATTGTATCTTCCGTAGAGAGCTTGGAACATACTTTCGACTTCTTCCTGGCTAAGAACCTTGGTAACTATTATGGTAATAGTGAATGGTAAAAAGAAAGATTTAAAAAGATAAATTCACTTACAATTAGACATAATTTTATATATATACATATTTCTTAAACTTTAAAATTTAAATTTTTATGTGTAATGGATCTGTTTTTGGTCCAGGATAACCTGCTTTTGAATGGATAAGTGAATCAAAAATTCGAAAATAATATCCGGTCTATGATAAATAGTGAAGCTACTAGCTATGATGGTAACAACAATTGATATGAGTAGGATAGGTGAAGTCGTGGGAAAATTCTATGACCAAAAAGTCGCCCTTAGCTGAAAGAAAAGCTCTTTGCTGGTTTTTATTTCCTTAATTGATTGGTTTCTGTTTTCGTAAGCTGGAATTTCTCTTGCTTTGGTAAGACCCAATAAAATCCTTCAACAAATCCTCGAATAGATCGTTCCCTATGCCTAACTAAGTACTTGTAATCTGTCAACTCCAGCTTCCAAGCAAAAGAGAAAAAGAAAAACAAAGCCGAAAACAGCCATTCTCATCCTCATCCGTGAAATCGACCGGAAAATAGTTTTCTCCATTTCCAGATTGTTTCAGGTTCAATATTCTTTTCTTGAGAAATCTCCAATCCAATTCAGATCCATTTTCACACAAACTTTTGGTTTCTGAATAATTTATTTGATGAACAAAACAAAAACAAAAAATGAAATCAACAAGCATCCCGTTCCTGTTCGTGTAATGTAGTAAGACAAAATTGTTTGCAAAAGTCTCATGAATTTTGCATTTAACATAAGAGAAGTTTGTTTCTATCTCCTGTCCTCATCTTTAAATCAATTTTCATATCATTTCTTCTCTAGTCTTTGAGAAACTTTGAGCTATTGACTTATTGGGAGATTTACAATGCTTACAGGATCAACAGGGCGAAAAGACTCCTTATCATTCATTCTCATATTGAAAGGAAAAAAGTGATTGTTGTCAAAGATTGGTATTCAAATTTAAATTTACAAAAAGCCTAATTTAAGGAAGTGTAGGCGTAGGGGTACCTGTTATGCTAACCATACGAGTATATCAGCTCTAAAATCATAGACCAAAATAGACTTAACATTTGAAAGGGTAACTTTTGACTTTATTTCTTGAAGACGCCTTAAAGTTTGCAAAATTATTGTTATGAGAACCAACAGCTGTATTGAAACATTTTTAAGGGATCATTTCAAAGAGGTCTTCTCTATCATTTAAAAGGCTATTTTTAAGGACCTTAAGAGGAGGTTTTGATTCGTTTTTCTTAGAACATTTTCAAGGAATACTCTTGTCAAACCTTTTTTAGTTCTTAGAATTCTCTTTAGACAGTGCGGCAGCGGTTAACCCAAAATTAAATTCAAGGGAGCATATCTGTTACAGTTACTTAAATTTCCTTAAGTTAATGCTTTGCAAATAATCTCTTGGTTAAAACACAGCAAAAATCTGATATTATTGTTCCTCTTAATAATGTCTCTTCTCTCATATAATGACTTGAACCAAATCGACATCGACATCCTCAACACTTGCTGGATTTATCCCCAATATCCTTGATTCATTTCCCTTTATAAACAGGTGCGCTGCTCAAGTTAATATGTATGCAGTATGCTTAATGCGATTCAATGGCAAAGAAATCAATTTCAAGTGGAAATCGACAAAAATATTTTCTCTCTCGTCGTCGTTGTTCGTTTTTCCTTTTTTTTTTAATGTATCGGCTTTAACCAATCACATCAATTAAGGCACGTTTAAATGTCTGCGTCCTTAAAACACAAAACATCGAATTTGCTACTTTTACCACACACACAAAGAACACAATACCATTTCACACACTAAATTTGGCTTTCCGAAAATAATTATTGTTCAGATGGTGTTCAATATTCATATATGTGGAAGGTGGATAGACTGGAAGGTGGATAGGTACCTACATGATATATTTATAAACCAATTTAATTTCATGCAATTTTATTTGTTTTCAAGGATGGTGAGGGGGCAGGAGTGCGGTCTGAAATCCCAAAAAAGGGAACAAATTGGTTTTGTGTGAGGTGAACATTCCTTTATGAATTAATTCATAGTCCTTGCCGGGCAACTCGCAGTTGGACTTTGGACATCTTATCCATTTCAAAGGATATGGTTGCCAGGTTTGATGGGCAGAAGGTTAAGGATGGAGATTACAATAAGGGTTATCAACTACTGTCTGGCTCATGTAAGACCAGTGCTCTTCATGTCATTCTTTCTTGATTTTATCTTCTTCTTTTTGTTCAACTTCTCATGTTAAAGTCGTGCAATTACTTCCGTTGTCCGGTGATTCGTTCATTTAAAAATTATTATGATAATGAGACTTTTTTTAATCATGCTTGTTTTTTCCTTGGAATTCAATTCTCTCAATTGGCACGTTTTATGGCGAAATTATCTTGTGCCAGAAGAAATTTAGGATCTTTGGTAGTAAAAATAAACTTAAATTCAATTTGGAGCCACCTTGTCGCTTTTATTGATTTCATGGAACATTAATTTGACAGGATTTTGATTTTCAAATTGAATTGCAATCACAATCTTCTTTTATGGGATTTTCATTGGATAAGAAAAGCTAATGCTTGTGGGTACCACTTTTTATGTTAAGAGGTCTTAAATGATTTGAAGGAAATTTGGGTATTAAGAACTCAGAAACAGGGCAATTGCCCGTAGCTTAGTCGATAAGTGCGTTGGCTGCGAGGCAGAACGTCGTTGGTTCGAGTCCTACTCAGGCCAAGTTTTTATTTCATCTTTCACGGGCACTGCCCCTTGCAAAGAACTGACAAATCTTCCAATAGTATCAATCTGTCATAAAAAAGTGCATCTCAACTCTGCCGTTCGGAATCGGCGTTAAATTGTAGGTCCTCTCCATTCTTCACACGCACTCAGAGAATTGTTGATTAGAGTAAGCCACTTGCAGGTTGGAAAGTTAATGAGGACAAGTCCAAGTTGAGTTAAGGCTGTCAATAAGAATATACACTTAACATCGTCTTCAAGGGTAACACACCAACACAGACAACATTCCAGTAAAAATCAAACGAACAATCAACCCTTCCTATCGGTCATATATTAGACTAAGAAGCCAATTGGCAGTAAAGGCTCTCTCTTGAGCTAATGTTAGTGAGTAAGAAAGTTGTTTGAATATTGAAAAAGTTTATATTCCCTGTTTAATGTCAAAAAAGGAGGGGAGATTGCTCATCTCGGGTATAAGGACTCCCCCAGTATGTATAAGCACGAGCAGGTGCTTCAATTTATCACTCAGGATACCACGGAAGACTTTTTTTTTGTTTAACATTTTCACAGCAAATGGAATTCTGCACCTTAGGTGTTTTGCTTTTGATGAGAGGAGAAATTAATAATTTTAGGTTTGTTTTGCTCTTTTGTTTTCGTTTGTTTGTCAAAATCAAAGGAAAAAACCAACTTTGTTTTGTTTTTGTTTTCTCTTTTTTTGACGAAGATTTTCGAAATAAAGGAAAAAAGTTTTGAATTATTTTTATTGAAAAATAAAGGGATGGTGAAAATTTTAATAAAATCAAAATTCATCTCAGGTACGTCAACTTCATATATTATGTTCCTGCCAAAAAATAATTGAAATACTTTTTCTAATATGTTTAAGAGATGGGACGAAAAGTAGATACCCAAAGGCAAAACAATATTATATCATTCAAAAAACGAATGAGACAAAAAACAACAGTGGTTGGAATAATTCAAGTTAATAATGTAGAGCCTCTTTTGAAACATAAAGTCAATGGGAATTCATATTAAGTTTTACACCTCTGATTCTGAGAAATGTCGTCACCACCTGCTGTTATTTTGCGGGTAGAAACCAGATGTTTCCTTAGAAAATTTCAATTTGATTGTATCATCATCAAAAGTATGACACAGTGAATGTTGGTAATGTGGTATGAAGTTGATGATTTGAATTAATTAAACTATAGACTGTTAACCACAATTTAAATTTTTTGTAATGGAAAATGTTTGTAGAAAAGTGTTGAACAAAACATTTATTTTGATTTTCTGACATCGGTCAGTGTTTGTCCCAAGACTCCGCTTCTTCTTGTGGTAAAATATTTTAATCAAATCGCAAAATTTAACATTAAATTTTTAAATCTGCTATTTTGATACGAAGACATGAATATTCATCACCGTCAAAGCATCGATGGAAAAGGAATTATGAATATGGAATTTGCGACTTATGTTGACATCATTAAATTTGTTTTCTTTCAAGGAAGAAGTCTATGTTGCTCGGGGTAACGAAATTGAAAAAGATGAATAAATGAATATTAATATAATTAAGTTGAATTTTCCCAAGAAAAACCTTCCCGATATAGGCTTAATCTCTGCTGACTTAAAACTGTCAGTCTTTCTTTGCATTAAAACTTTCTTTAATTTAAAATATTTAACATAAGAATGATGGATTTTATTTTAGACACAAAAGGACAAGTACTTACTCATGCCCAGAAACACCTAGAAATGTCAAGAAAACGAAGACAATTCTTAACCTTCACCAACGCCGCCACCATTAACTTTAATCTTTCAACTTGTCAATAAATGGCACTCGATTACTCCACCTATTCTTGAGCAAAAATATCCTTGAATATCGATATAATCCTTTTTTACTGCTTTCGAAAATTTCCAGTGTTACGTCAATCTTGAGTACCACTCCCACGTTTGGGCTGGTGCTCCAGTAACGTACTTAAGTCTTTTGGACAGTATCCAGAGAAGAGCATTTAAGATGATTGGTGACCGTACCATCGTTGAGACTTTTACGTCACTTGAACATCGACGTAATGTCTCATGCCTCACCCTCTTTTACCGTTACTTTAATGGTTTATGCTCTAGTGAAATAGCCAGTTGCATTCCTCCCCTTAAGATATTCAACCGTAATACCCGCGCCTCCAGGAATGCCCATCAGTTCACCCTCGAGCCCAACTTCGGACGTACGGTCATGTTCAGAGAATCGTTCTTTAGCCGTACTACGCGAATGTCTTCCAAACTCTGTCTTCCCCAGTCATTGCAGTGTTCAGGAATTCAAGACTAATGTTAACCAACACCTCATCCTTAACCCTCTCCGTCTATCCCATTTTCCCTAACGCTCGCACTGTGCTTTGGCATAAAAAGGGAACAAAAACCCCTTGAGTGCGTGCTTATTATAAAAAAAAAAAAAAAAAAAAAAAAAAAAAAAAAAAAAAAAAAAAAAAAAAAAAAAAAAAAAAAAAAAAAAAAAAAAAAAAAAAAAAAAAAATCCTCTTTCCTCTACTTTGACACTGACACACTCCTTTTCCAATCAATTGATAAAAGAACTCAAAAAACATCCCCAAGCGATATATCAAAGGAATTCCAATAAAAATAAAAACTAAACGAGACAGCAAACAACCGAGGCTATGTTTTGGTTAGTTTCATTCCATGAACACAACCTTTTCATTATTTTCCTTCTTCATTAATGTATGAATAGGTTTGTCGACCATATATAAACATATAGAGGTTTCAATATCTCTAAGCCTAACTGAGGAGTGGGCTTTTGTGACCTGTGTCCTGATTAGAGTGCTTTTTCCGCATTGCTTCTACTGATAACCTTTTTTGTTGCTATTGTCAGATAAAATTGAAGATTCGTAGTGATACAAATATGTTTACTAATGTTTATTTTTGTGTATGTTTTGCCATCGTTAAGTCAAAGGAGCTGACCCATAAAATACAAAATATGATAAGGGTAATATGTTCAGATTTTATTTATGTGATTTTTTCGGAACTACGTCTCAAGAGAGAATGAAGAGCAATGGAGTTCCACAAGCTTGTATCCAAGGACCACTACTGTTTATTTGAGCAAAAATTAAGGTTAGACTAAGCTTCACACTTCGGTTTAATGGCATAAACATTATCCTTGCAAGTTGATGTAGCTCAAAATAACTGTAATCAACACTCCCCTCTATGTTGTCTGGCCATAAAAATAAATTGAAAATGTTCTCCCAAAGCGTATAAGAAGTCGTTGTGGAAGACTTATGATGGTCTCCAAGGACACAGTTTCATGCCAAAAAAAGCTTATTACACACATCAACGAGAAACCTGAATCGTCAGTCCTTCTCGGTATAACTCTATATTATCCTGTTGACAGAATTTTTGTAGGTAAGTCTATGTAGTTAAGCACATTCTTTCTTTTTTTTGTGATAAAAATGAAAATTTCATAAATCAATTTGCGAAAGCTCAAATTATTATCTAGAGAGTCAAATTCGAACCAATAACTAGAATCAAGGACCAGCCAACATGCCTTAATCGAATTAAGTGATAATTTTGTTGGTGTCATTTATACAAGGATCTCGTCTATTTCTTTTCTTTTTAGATTCTTGGAAACAACAGTGACAAAGATTATTCAATTTAATTTATTTACATTGAATTTCTAAATGACATTCACAAACACACATATTGAAATTGATTGATGTAGTCACAGACACAGAAACTTCCCGTGAAGTGGGAGTGGTTTCATTTTTGCGCCAAATTGAATTTCATTTGAGGGTGAGAAAGAAAAAAAAAAAAATTCAATTGGGAATAAGACGGTTGAATTGCAAAGAGATTTCGTCTCGTTTCTGGGAGAACAATTGCAGAGGATAATTGTAAATATAATCACCACACAGATGGCATTGATTGTTACTTGGATTTAAAATGAATGAGATTTGTGGATTGTTATACAGGGTGATTCACGAGCGTTGTGCCAAAAAGCTAGAGCGTGTAGGTTGAGTTGAGACAAGAAAAAAATCGTACGGGAGGGGGGGTCTATTCCCCCCGTTTAGCCGGGGGGGCAATTTTCTGAAAAATTGACTTATTTTGTAAAAAAAAATATATTAAAAATCAACGGCTTCGTTTACTACACCGTGCTATACCTTTCTGAAAAGCCAAAAACTTTTTCTTTCACATTGTTTTTAAATTAAATTTTTTTAACAAATAGTTTCAAAAACACAAATTTTCAAACTCAAAATTTTCAAAAAAAAAAGCCAAAAAAATATTTTTGAACTAATTTTTTTCAAAATTTTATGTAATTAAATACTAATTTTGTTTTAAAAATTCAATGTGTTTGTTAATTTTTAGTCGAAAACAGAAAACCGGATGCAAAAATGTCTTTTCCTTTTTGAGAAATTGAGAAAAAACCAAAACCACTTTTTTCTAAAAAAAATCTTTGTTTTTATTTTTACCTATCTGGACTTTTAGTTTAATTTATTAGTTAAATTTATAAATTAAATTTTTTGTGATTGGAGTTTTATGAGGACTCAATAAAGTAGAAAAGTATTGGATTTTCCCTGGATTAATCATTTTGTTCATTGAAAACGTCTGCCATTGACCTTTCACTTCTAGCTCTCCGTGCTCTGGTCGGTGGATTCTTGAAAACATGCTACGACTTGGGCGCCATCTATTGGGATTTTCAGCGTAGAGTCTTTCGGCTTCCCGATCTCGAAAACAAGTTAAACCGTAGCAGAAGGTCCTGTGCGCTAACTCTTCTCGAGCGTATGAGTTTGTAAATATTATGTGTTGATGAGTTAATATTTTAATTGTAAATGGTTGTTTAGTAAATATGCGATGCCTTTTATTTACCTTTAGGTTGTTAATTGTTTTTGTATTCAAGAAAAATTGCGGTTTGACTATCTTAAGCCGTTGACTATCTAGCAGGCACAACCCTTCGCCGGCGAGTGGCCGGTATAGTAAGAAAAAACTGCAGGTCAGTTTTCAGACGTTATCAATGAACAAAATGATTAGTCCAGGGAAAATCCAATACTTTTCTACTTTATTCAGTCCTCATAAAACTCCAATCACAAAAAATTTAATTTATAAATTTAACTAATAAATTAAACTAAAAGTCCAGATAGGTAAAAATAAAAACAAAGATTTTTTTAGAAAAAAGTGGTTTTGGTTTTTTCTCAATTTCTCAAAAACGAAAAGACATTTTTGCATCCGGTTTTCTGTTTTCGACTGAAAATTAAAAAACACATTGAATTTTTAAAACAAAATTAGTATTTAATTACATAAAATTTTGAAAAAAATTAGTTCAAAAACATTTTTTTTGCTTTTTTTTTGAAAATTTTGAGTTTGAAAATTTGTGTTTTTTAAACTATTCGTTAAAAAAATTTAATTTAAAAATAAAGTGAAAGAAGAAGTTTTTGGCTTTTCAGAAAGGTATAGCACAGTGTTGTAAACGAAGCCGTTGATTTTTAATATTTTTTTTTACAAAATAAGTCAATTTTTCAGAAAATTGCCCCTCCCGGCTAAACGGGGGGGAATAGACCCCCCCTCCCATACGATTTTTTTCTTATCTCAACTCAACCTACACGCTCTAGCTTTTTGGCACAACGCTCGTGAATCACCCTGTATACAGGTGTAGGTCCCATACCACCTGTAGGCTATATCTGAGTCGCAGCTTTCCTCTTCTGAGACGTTCTTCCGGATTTGATGCGAAGACTCTGAGGGACGGAGTACTGTATTCCATTCCCAGTCATCTCGGTCGTTGGATCTTAAACTTTCTAGTTAGATCCGTACCGCTAGCACGTACATGCTTCGTGAGGTTTTTTCCAACCGTGATATGGACGAGTTTTTCTGGAATTCTAGACATTTCTATGGTTATCACAGTTGATCTCTTTAAACGCTGTCGTACTTGGTAGCATTTCTAAAACCTGTCGTAGAGTGAATACCTCTTTAATGGGGGGCTTACGTCCCCGTGTTTGAAGCCGCATTGATGAGCGTCTTTCAGGTTATACACGAATGGCTTCAAACTTTCGAAAGGTAGAAAGTACTGCAGACAAGATCTTGTAAGCAATGTTGGTAATGTTTAGATATCTCCTTTTATCTGATCCTCTGGGGGTCTGGGTATGCTTCCGTCCGATCACATCTTGCAGATGAACTGGTGCGCATACTCCTAACCAAATCACCTGCTTCTACTTTGTACAGTTCGGCAGATAGGCGAGCGTCAGCTCAAGGTTCGGCTTTGTTTGTTTGTTGTATTCGTCACTTTGTCAGTTTTTAAAGGAGATATTACAACTTCTCACACAGACACAATGGGGTCGTTGTTTTCATCGCTTAAAGGAGAAGGCAAGAAGTTGGGTTGAATTGTTTCAAGCTCCACGAGCGTGTAACTCTTGTCTTTCGGCTTTCGAAAACTTTTTAATCAAACAAATTTCATCCCTCTTTTAGCGCTTATCTCTCAAATCACTCAAAACAAATCCTGGAAGTGTTAAAATAAATTTCACCACTCTTCAAAAGCAAAACTTCAAGAATGATGTTGAATTTTGATACTTTCGTTTAATGCTCATATTTTATGCTGAAATCTGTACCTACCCCAGCTCGATTGCAAAATGGCATAGTCGTTAATTTTTGCCTTCGGCCTTACATAAATTTGGCATATTCTGCTTGTGTTTTTGTCTATTGAAGTCTAATCTTCAAACAAAGTTTGAAAACAATCTCATTTTCCTTCAGCAGTAAAACACACTTAAATAGAAACAGGGATAAGTTGCGAAGAAAAGGTCGTTTGCTTAATTTGAATTACTATACCTCCTTGTTGCCTTGAATAGTTGTTTTCGAGTCATAAATTTGAGATATACATTTTTTTTTTTGAGTTGATGGTGTTTTATCTTGAGGCTTTTAATTTTCACATCCAATTGGTTTTCAAAATTTATGTTCTCCTATTAAGTTTTTTGATCATGAGAAATTAATTTAAAAAGAATATAATTTTCTGTTGTCCATTAAAAATGACATCTTTATTTATTTATGTCCTAAATAAAAACAAAATGATATGAAATCGCGGCATTAGGCACAGGAAATGCATAAAATTTGAGTTTATCAAAGATCATGAAGGAATTTTATAAAGATAAAGGAACTCCTGTGACAAGGACAACTTTATAAATGCGTACACATTTAAATTGAAAGAATCAACTGGGTTTCTTTCGTAGTTATCCATATTTAACACTGAATTCTTCATAAACAGCTGAACCGATTTTGATGAAATTTAAAATTTTGCAAAACACATCTTGCCATTTGTTAGCAAAAAAAGAGCAGACAACAGTCCAGCGAAACATTATGATGTTCCTTGTTATCCAAGGCTGGGGTATCCTCAGGGGATCCAGGGTCTACTAGGGTAGGAACAGTAAACCTTAGCTTAGTCTAATAGGAAGAAAGATAAATGTTTCTTAATTCAAAAATTTGATTAATTTAACTAAGTCTCATTTTCAGTTTTACTAAAAATATATGGCTTCGTATAAATTTCATTTGCCGTATCAGACTACGTTGAGTAGAGTGTTCTTCCTGGTGACCTTTCACGGCTTGGAACTTCATGTACTTTTCGAATTTGTGATGAGTTAAAGATGAGCACGTCGTATGCGTGCGTTCCTTAGGGTTTCCCTTAGTGTATCAATGGAGTTTCCTTCGGGTTTCAAAGATCTTTCGATCGGCTATCAACTTGGTTTTCCTTGGTTCATGAACGGCTTTGAATCTGTTTATATACTAGGTTTCCTCCGGAGTTTTTAAATTTCATTCAAACTCCTTCTGGTACAATGTGAATTATATTTTGTTGGTAGAACTCATGCTATTTTGGAATTTGTTATGTTTATGCAGCTAATGCATCATTACAACATATCCAAACCCTTCATTGTCTCCTAGAGTCCTTTTCCAATTAATCAAGATTTCTCCTTCTTGTTATTTATTTATATTTCGATTTTATTCCTCCAGCTTCTTCCCCATCATAGTGCTCATCTTCAATCCTTGAAACCATTAAGATTTCAGACAGGTTTTGTCATTGGTATTTACATGGCTTTCAACATTGATTTCATGGGTGGTTTTCGCCTGCCAAGGATACCCAATTATCCCATCGCAAATGTGATTTTTTCCCCAAATTGTTATTGTTTTGTTCCTATCTGATACCCGATACCGAAATAAAGATAATAGAAATTCATAATAACAACACTCTTTTCCCCGTACGTGGATTGGATGAAAAAGAAGGTTGTTGGTGATATGCTTTAGACCTATTAACAGAAGGTTTCCATTTCAATTGATTTTTGGGAAAACAATTCATCCTTTTGAGTACACATATACTCATACAAATTGCTGATAGCTTCGCTCCTTATTTTCTGTTAACATGATACGTGTCATTAAAAATTATTATGTTAGCTTCTTATGGTGTTGTTTGCGATATTGAGGTGGGGCCGATTTTTTCTAGGGCAACAATCATCATCTCTCGGATACCTTTAACTTATTTCAGTGGTAACAGGGGTTTGTTCACTAAATTGGCTTTTCGGTGGAGTTCTTCAATTTCCAACCTTAACTTGCCTTTTTCTCAAGGATGCCCTTAAAAACTGATTTATCTCCATCGAACCAAAATAATTCAATGAACCCTACCAAATTTTATCACTACGTGACATTTATTTCTCAAACGAAAAAATTAAAGTCATTTTGTGTCTGAGATACCTTGGAACATAAATTAATATCATTTTGAACCCAACACAGCTCATGAAAAAAATATTAAAAATAAAATCTCTCAATTTTTTACAGTCTGAAACATTCGTCACAGATTTGTCAAGGATAAGACACTTTTTTTTAAGGCCCTTAAATAATAAATGGCAATCTGTTATTCTTGTCGCATCGATTGAAGATTGAAACAAGATTGACGGCCGGCGCGGCGGGTGGGTTTTCCTAGAAATATAACTGATTTACACCAAGCCATCGCATCGTTTGGAACAAGAAGTGTTAAAAATTAAGGTGTGAAATTTAACACATATTTTTACAAATTGACAGAAAAGTGAGTTTTTAGTGACACTTCAATAGGGTTCATTTTATGGACAGGAAAAAGCGAATATAAGTCATTAAGGAACCTTTAAAATTCAAACATTTAAACTTAAAACTTACTGGATATATACCGAGTCAAACATGTTTACAACTAAGTTCTTAGTAAACCTGAACCGATTTTGATGAAAATTTCAATTTTGATTTCAAGAAACATCCCTCGATTTCAAATCGCCAGAACTGTCAATTTTCCCTGATAGACTATAGCAAATGATACACGAAAACAAAGATCAATAAGCCCTCTTTCAATCACTGAAAACAAAAACGATCTGCTAGGCCTGGTTACCGAGTTATGATCCCAAAAACACTTTTCTTTGTTTTTGTCCTCATCTTCATATAATCGGGTATGAAGAATTTCTTCTGATTCTAATAGCTCCACAACCAGAGCTCGGAATTTACTTTTGCTTTCAGCAGTTGGTTCAGTATGATGTGAACTATTAAATGAGTCGAATTTAGAAAAATCTATTTTTGCAAAATTTTCGAAAGAAAAATCATGGGCTAAAGGCATCAAATGATAAATCAAAAGAAAGGTCTTTTTGAACTCTATCACCCCAAATAGATAGCAACTTTTTTGAAGGTCTGGTAGCCGAGATATTTGCAAAAATGCTAAAAATTCGCAAATATTTTCCCCCAACTTCAAATCGATCGATCCTGAAAAAGGGAGATTCTCTAAACTGCGCCAACTACATCGCCTACAAGATCCTCTCTGCCGTTATATGTGAACGTCTTAAGCCTTTCGTCAACAATCTGATTGGTCCTTATCAATGTGGCCAGAGGCCAGGAAAGTCAACCATCGACCAAATTTTTGCTTTGTGGCAGATCCTGGAAAAAACAAATGAACTCCAAATCGATACTCACCACCTTTTGATCGATTTTAAGGCCGCGTATGACAGCATCTACAGATATGAAGTGTATAAAGCTATGTCTAGTTTTGGCATCCTTGCCAAGCTCGTTCGCTTGTGCAATGACGATTTGGAACTCACGCTGCTCCATCAAGGTTGGCAACGAGCTTACGGAATCTTTCGACGTCAAAAAAGGATTCAGACAAGGCGATGCATTGTCGTGCGATTTGGTTAACATCGTTCTTGATAACGATCCACCGTCAACAACAGAGGTACTATCTTCCAAAAATTTGAGACAGAAGCGGCAAAAATGGGTTTAGCGGTAAATGAGGGAAAAACGAAGCATACGCTATCTTCGACAGAGGATACCCAACACCGACGGCTCGGACAGAACGTCACAATAGACGCATAAAACTTCGATGTAGTAGAGGAGTTTGTCTACGTAGGCTCCGCTATTAACACGGGCAATAATACCAGCGCCGTAATCAGACAAAAATAACTCTTGCTGATCGCTGTTTCTTTGGGCTAAGAAAGCAATTGAGTGGAAAAGCCCTTTCTCGAGCAACTAAGGTAAAACTGTACAACACCCTCATCATCCTAGTCCTGCTGTACGGTGCAGTAGCATGGACCTTGACCAAATCGGATGAATGTGCCTTAGGCTGTTTCAAGAGGAAAGTTCTTCGAGTCATCTTTTGCCCCGTGTGCATTGAATGGGGAATGGAGAAGGAGATACAACATCGAACTTTACGGGTTGTACAATGACATGGACTTAGCCGGAAGGGTCAAGGTTCAGAGACTCAGATGGCTCGGTCATTTAGAGCTCATGGACACCGTTCTGAAGGTAGTAGAAGCAGAGGAAGACCGCGACTCATGTAGCGCACACAAGTAGAAGAGGACCTCAATCAACTTGAAGTGCAAAACTGGAGACAACTAGCAAGGGACCGAGCTGGCTGGCGGAGGCTGTTGATTGAATTAATGGCAAACACTATTCATTTTTGAAAGCTTCTGTTGTTTGTTTGATCTCAGGAACTGCTTAATAAAATTGAAAAATCCATTTTGTGTTGAATATATACATAGCTATACAACGTTATGCTGCGAATAATAAGAGCAAAGAATAAGTGAAAAGTTTTGCTAAAACGGGGAAAATTCTACATTTGAAGGCTTCGAGCTAAGAAGAATTTCGACTTAGGGAGAGTCGACTGTTATACTGTTTTAAAAGTAATAAAAGGCCAATAATTTTTTTTTCTTTTTTTTCCTCCTGTATTTTTTTTTATTTCGTACTTCTTTCATTTCTTTAGATATTTCTCTTTGCACTTTTCGATTAATTTTGTTTCAATTATTAATATAATTTCAAGTTTGTTAATAAAAAATAATAAATATAAATTTAATATGGCTTGCGCAAACTCTAACTGTACTGAAAGATCTTAAAGCTCTCCCCTTTTTGCGTGCCTAGGCCCCTGTGGTAATTTATTCCATTCGAAATGTGTCGGTACTACTAATGCTTTCCTGGATAAGATTGTTGCATCCGATTTTGCTTATCGGTACTGCCCTAATTGTAAAAAAAATTTCGCTATAAAATCTTTCCTTCAAAATATCGACTCTGAAAAATGAAATTAAAAAGATTTCCAAGAGTTTTGAAGTCCTAACGAGTAGTATTTTGCATATGGAATCTACTCTTGATAGTATTTCTGTGCCTCCAATGTTAACTGACAATTCCTCCTCTACGGATGATCTTGAAATACCCCAAATAAACCCTGTCCCACTTAGTTCCTTGAATAATACCACTCCATCTAATTCCAAGAAAAGTAGAAAGAGAGGGAGGGATGCTGCCCCTTCATCGGTAACCGCAGGACCAGCGCGAAAAAAAAAACAAATTTAAGAAAAAATAATGAAATTGCTGAACCACAGCCCAAAGCAACTGTCAATCTGCCTCCCGTTATCGATCCCGTTATAGAAAATAGTAATTTGTCTTCTAAGACCCCTGAATCTCAAACCGTGATTTCTCCAGTTGAAACTTCTAAAAAAACCCTTTTGTCAATACCCAAGCCCAAGTCAATATTTGTTTCTCGGTTACTTCCTGGGACTGTGTCTGATGAATTAATAAACCATCTTCTGGAGCATAAGGCTATAACTAATACTTCACAAGCCAAATGCATTAAAGTAAGTAAGCCTGACAGCTTCGTTTCATCATTTAAGATTACTGTCTCAAGCGACCGATTCGATCCGATTATCAATTGTCCTTGGCCGCCGCATACCCTTGTTAAAGAATTCATCGCCTCTGGTAGAAAGAAATTGGTTCGCAACTCCATTGCTCCAAAAAACTTATCAGGTTCTCCTTCTATTACCAGAACGTAAGAGGACTTCGTAGTAGGACTACTACAGTTTTTAAAAATTCTCAAACATTTTCGTATGATCTTTTTGCTTTTACCGAAACGTGGCTTAACGCCTCAATATTAGACGCTGAGCTTTTTGACAAAGATTTCATAGTTTATCGAAAAGATCGTCATGAAAATGAGTTGAATTCAGTTGGTGGTGGAGTCCTTATTGCTGTTCGTAATAGCTTGTACTCGTCCCTAGTTATTATTCCTTTCGTTCTAAATTTAGAACTTATATGCATTAAATTAAATTTACAAACAAAGGAAGTTTTTATTATTAACGTTTATATTCCACCTAAAAGTCCTAATTCTGTCTTTATTGAATTATCATCAGTTCTTGACTATATCATTAGCTGCTCAGGCATTGAGAGTGAGATAATCTTGTTGGGTGATTTTAATCTTCCTAACATTAACTGGGTTCCTTCTGAGGATGATTCTCATTTAGAAGCTTCCCCAAGCTCTTCTCAAATGGAGCTCCAAATGTTAGATAATATAATCTCAGCAGATTTACAACAAGTAAACTCTGTTCTAAATTCGTTGAATAGGTCACTTGACTTGGTTTTCTCATCTAATGCGGCCTGTACAGTGGTGGTTGAATCCGCTTCTTCAATAACTAATATTGATATTTATCACCCTCCTTTAGATATTATTCTTGACTTGAGTGGTCATTTACTAGAAAATAGTAATTCTCATGACTGCTCATACAAATACGACTTTCGCAGAGCCAATTTTCAACAGCTTTCAGATAGTTTATTAAATTGTGGTATTGAAAACTTACCATTTTCCAATAACATTGACGAAACTGTCTCGAATTTCTATGCTGTACTCATGAGATGTATAAACGAAACTGTACCTAAGAAAAAAATCAGCCAAACCAACACCTCTTGTCATCCTTGGTACACAAAAGAGTTAAAAAGCCTCCGTAATAAGAGAAATAGGGCATGGAAAAATTATATAAGATCTATGTCTTTAGAGAACCAAGTGGTTTATATATCTCTTTTCGAAGAGTTTAAAAGATTGTCATATGATCTTTACAATGATTATATTGCTACTATGGGTGATTCCTTGAAGCAAGACCCTAAACTTTTTTGGAATTTCGTAAACTCTAAGAGAAAATGTGATGTTTACCCAGTTAAGCTCACCTACAACAATGTAATTTTGAGTTCTACTTCTGAGATCTGCGATGTATTTGCCAATAATTTCAGTCAATCTTTCATAGATACTCCCGTTGATGTAGACGTTGATTTTTTCAATTACTTGAAAAATAGCAAACAAGTCACGTTTAATAATGTCCCGATCGAGATTGATCAAGTCCTAAGATTTTTATCCCTTCTGAAAGAAGACTATTCTTCTGGTTCTGACGGTATTCCTCCCATATTATTGAAAAAATGCTATTCAGTTTTAGCTAAACCTCTTAGTAAAATATTCCAACTATCCTTGCGACTTGGAAAATTTCCTTGCGCCTGGAAGATTGCTTACATCACGCCTGTTTTTAAAAAGGGAGATAATTCGCATATTGTTAATTATAGGCCTATTTCTAAACTTTCTTGTATTCCTAAACTGTTTGAACAAATAGTATGTGACTGTTTATCCTTTTACTGTAAAACCATCATATGCAGTGAGCAACATGGCTTTATGCAAAGGAGATCAACTGTCACAAACCTTCTTGCCTTTACGCATAATTGTCTGAACAGTTTAGAACATGGACTGGAAACTGATTGTGTATACACAGACTTTTCAAAAGCTTTTGATCAACTGTCTCACTCAGTTATCAAGTTGAAATAACAGTTATTAGGTTTTCCCCCTGGGCTTGTTTCATGGATTTCGTCTTACCTTGAGGATAGAACTTATCAAGTTAAATTCAGAGATATGTTTTCGAAGACTTTTACTGCAAAATCCGGTGTTCCACAGGGTAGTCATTTAGGACCTCTTCTATTTATTTTATCAATAAATGATGCACCGTTATGTGTTATAAACAGTGAAATTCTTATTTTTGCAGATGATATGAAGATCTTTAAGAAAATTACATCTAACAATGATCGCATTCTTCTGCAAAATGATATTAATAGGTTTTCTGTATGGTGTAATAAGAATAGTTTAAATCTTAATACGTCGAAATGTCAGACAATGACATTCTCAAAGAAACGAGCAACTTCGACTTATGAGTATTATATATCTCATCAAAATCTTTCTCGTGTTTTTAAAGTAAGGGACTTAGGGGTTCTTTTTACACCGAATTTAGATTTTACAGAGCACATTAACAACATTGTTAATAAAGCTAATTCTATGCTAGGGTTCGTGAAATGTTGGTCAAAAGAATTTCTTGATCCTAATGTCACCCTTTCTCTTTGAGTGTGTTTCTTTATTTTTTCCGGATAAGGAATAGAAAAGACAGAAAAGAAAAAATATCTATCCAGAATATCCAGAATAGAATAAATAAAGAAACAGAACTAGAATAAAAAGAATAAAATTATCAGCTGTTAATTTTCACGTCAAAAATGAATGACAATGGCCTTGTTCACACGTGAAGAAAATAAAATTTTCTTTGATTAGTGATGGCAAGCGGGGTTGCTTGCAGAAGCCGTAAGGGGAAGGAAAAAATAAAAAAAAATTAAAAAGATTGAGTGTAGAAATTTGACGTTTTTCTTTGTGTTCTTCCCTTAACCCCATTTCTTTTCTTTCTTTCTCTTCAAAACTTAATGAAAATACAGATACAAACACAAAATTTTATTTTCCGACATCTAAAAGAAAATAAAGAACATAAAGGAATAAGCAAAATCTACAGAAGAAAAATGCTCACGTATGAACACAATCGTTCTTCACATGTGAACGAGGCCAATGAAATTATGTATCTGTCAAACTACAGAATATTCCATTTAAACCACCTCTTGACTAGGAATGAAAAGAATGCATTCCAAATATTCCAGAATGAATAAAGAAACAAGGAAATAGTTTATCCGGAATATTCCTTTGAATAAAGAAACGCAAAAAGGGTATTCCGAATATTCCGAATATACGGAATGAATAAAGAAACACACTCTTTATAATTGCCTTGTTCGTCCCTACCTTGAATATGCTTCACAGATTTGGAGTCCTTATTATGACGTTCATATTGACAGGTTAGAATCGGTGCAACGTAATTTTACTCGTTTCGCATTAAAAGGTATTCAATGGCATGATCCTCGAAATATTCCATCTTATGAGGATCGAGTATCACTTCTTCAAATGCAAACGCTGTCTCAAAGAAGGATCAACAATGATATAGTTTTCCTTCATCAACTTATTACAGGCGTCACAGATGCACCAGACCTTCTTAGTGCTATACTTTTTCATTATCGGGGAGGAGGTTATCACCTTCGTAGCACCGATCTAATTAAAGTCCCAAGACATAGGACCAATTACGGAATGCATGAGCTCTTGACAAGGATGAGTAGGCTTTTGAATTATAATACGGATCTTATTGACTTTCATATTAATAAGAATAAATTAAAGATTATACTTAAAACCAGTGTGGCACGCTCTTAAATGTTTTTTGTTGTCTACTAACTTAGTTTTTTCTTTTTTTTTATTATTTGTAAAAAAAAAGAAACTGACTATTATTTTCTTTTTTTTTCTTGTATTTTTTACGAACTTGACAAGTGTTTTCTAAACGCGTATTTACTTTATTCTTTGTTTTTTATATTTTTAAAATTTTTTGACTTAAAATTTTTTAAATTTTTGATTTTAAAATTTTGCATTTTTTCTTTTTTACTTTTTGTAATATTTTAATATAAAATTTTAATTTATTTTGTCTTTCTTGTTGTACCTGCTTGTATTAAGCAGTCCCAAACTCTTGTCTTCCTGGTACCTATTCGTATCGCCATCACTTTTTTTTTATTATTTTATTTATTTCAAATAATTTCAAATAAAGTGCCGATACGACTTTCAACCGTAATTGTAATCGTACTCGGTGAAAATGGACCCCAGCGCGTGCGGTATCTGGGGGGGAAAGAGGCGTGGGATAAATAAAAAAAAAATAACTGCAATAAAATTCCCACGCGCGCATGATGCACAACTCATGACGCACCTCTGGCCAGTGGACGAGGGACAGGCGGACGAAGTCGCGGGCACCTGCTAGTGTTATATAATTATACATAAAAATGAGGAGCCTATAAGTATTCTATTAGATAACTGAAATTGGGTAAATTTTCCACACTCGGTTTTAGAGTTATAATCAAGAAATTAACTTTCTAGCCTTCAGAAAATTTCCCTTTATTTAAAATCGCAAGAAATCACAATTTCCCCAGGTAGGCTGTAACAGAAATGATACACTAAAACAAAGATGAATAAGCCCTTTATCAGTCACTGAAAACCAAAACTATCTGCGAGGTCTGGTTATGGATTTGATCCCAAAAATAAATTTTTCTTGTGTTTTGTCCTCAGCTCCTTATGATCTGTATAAAGAACATCTTGTAATGACAATATCTAGGCAACCACAGCTCGGAATTGAGTTTGGCTCAGTATAATGAGACAATTTTCGACAGAAAAAAATTTTCCGAAACTAATCGAACGATATATCAAAAGATCTACTCGAACTCTATTCGTCAAATTGGGTAACAATTTTTTTTGGAGGCCTATTAACCGCGTTATTGCCAAAAATGTTTCTGATAAGCAAACATTTTCCCGAAATCGTATCAACAGTTTTTGAGAAAAATATAAATAAAACTTACCGCAAAACAAATAATCCATTTGGGTTAATCCTCAGTTTAAAAAAAATCGCAACATCTCTTTTATTTTTTAATACCTACAACAAGGCATATTAAATTATCAGATTTTTCAAAAGCTTATACGTTCTTCAAAAATTATTGAAATTTTCATTTTATTGAAGTTCAATTTTTCACACTCTCTTTTCCGAAAAACAAAATCCAAAAATTCAATTCAAATAATTCACGGAATCAATTTCGGTAAGTGCACTCAAAAATTCAACACAATTTGCAGACAATTCTTTGAAAATGCAGCAATAATCCGCAATTCCCTCTCAACCGCAGAAAAGACATTTTCTTCACTTGTTTCAAACAAAAATAAAAAGACCAAAAAAAGGATATAAGAAACTCCGACGCTTTTGTTCTTCCTTCAAAGTGCCAGTGTGACAAGATTCAGTGAACACACAACGATTTTTTGTAGCCTTACAAGCTTCTAGTACCTACTTTTTGCTCCCCGAAGACAACAAAAACTTCAATTTGGCCGAAAAAAACAAGGACATTCCGAGCGAACCAAAAAGTTCACTGAAAAACTTTTCTTAAGAAGACTAACCGGTCGGTGTATGGAATAATGTCAGACCTTTCTTGAAAATTATCCGTTCGACTCGAATAACAGATGCTCACTGGAACTTCTATCGTCGACTGAGACTCCGACAGAGCCCTTCGAAAATTGCAACCAAGCTTTACAGAACCCGAACAGAATGTTACATTGCTCTCTCATTCGAATTTAAATTGGCGGGAATTCTACAAACGACAACAAAACCTGCGCATTTCACAAGGAGTTCAACAGGTGCTTTGTCCTTTCCTAAAAAAAATGAAGGACCACGTGTTTTCTATTTTTGTTGCATTTATGTATCTCAAACGCGTAGGCCGTAGGTTGAACTTGAAAAAGGGAAATAATGAATTTTGGGTAGGTTTATAAGAGGGTGTATACTGTGCACCCTCTGCTTGCCACTAGCCGGGTGCACTCTGGCATTTGCGCACTAAAAAGGAAGGTATTAGGTTAGGTGGATGTTTATTTTGTTTTTGTTCGGCCCCGACGTAAACGGAGAACCATGAAAGCAGAACGAAACACGAAAGTTTTCCAAACAAACTTTTTGCATAACATAATAATGGTGTTTGTTTAAAAAATATAAAATTTTAGCTCCGGTGGTGGATGGAAGTAGGTAGAAAGCAGAAAGCACATTTAAGGTATTTCAACGAAGAAAATGTACCTACTTTGCAGATTAGATGAAATACGATTCGAACATACAGTATCAAATTAAATTTGAATGAAGTGCAACGGACTCGGTTGAAGTGAAATGAAAATTAATAATTCTTTTGACGTTGGGTAGTAAGGGCTTACGCTTAAGTCAGAAAATGTAGTTTTTCATCAAACGAAAATGGAAGTTGTAAAATTATTTGTAAATCAGGGTTAAATATATATTAACAAAAAAGTATGACAAATATACTTTGAAATAAAGATCTACATAATAGTAAATACATTTTTCCAAATTTATAAGTATTTAAGGTTTTTTCGATGACTTAAGACCTTTGGACCATCTCATTTGGTACTATTTGTTGAATTTGTGTTTCCTCAAAAGACTTATGTTAGAAAATGAAACATTGTCATCAATTTTTGAAATAGGATATTGTTTAATTAATAAAAACTCTACAAAATAAAACTTAATAACAAAAAAATACATGTTTTAAGGGCAAAGGACAAAATAAAAAGTGATTTATTAGCGTACAAAAAAAATTGTTGTTTTTGCTTCGTTTTCTTCATCTACCAAATCGGAGTCATCATTTGTTGCGGAGGATGAAGTTGGTAGATTCTCATAAAAGCCGTCAAAGACAGGTGGCAGCAGACTTAACAGAGATAATAAATCTTTTCTCTTCTCGTCGGATATTGGGACTAAAGTCTTGTGTTTCGCTTGAAGAGGATAGTTTGTGACGTTTTCCCAAACCAAAAAGAAATAACCCCTGAGGAGTTATTTCCTTTTTAATGTGGCAATAAAAACCGTAGGTCTTATTGCCTTTTACCTGTGGGGGTTAGGTTAGGTTAGGTTAGGTTAGGTTAGGTTAGGTTAGGTTAGGTTAGGTTAGGTTAGGTTAGGTTAGGTTAGGTGATAAGGGGTGTGCCCAGCATGAAACTGTTGCATACACGGGGGCCTGCTGGTCCATTGTGATCCCCTATAAAAAAAAAAATAAAAGTTAGCATCGATGCTCTTCAAAATTGCCGATTCATGTAGACTGGCTCGTTAACGAACCAGCCTGTGCTATCTATAAATTTCCTTATGTTTGCCATTGAGACCTGTGCTAGATCATCCAGTTCTCCAACTTACCTGTTTCCGAAATGACGGAGTCGGCTTGTTTGCAGGTTCGGACAGTCACAGAGCAGGTGTTGAATGATTTCTATTTCCTCCTCATCCTGACAGCTCCTACACAAATCGGGTGCAAATGCCCCTATCTTATTGGCCATTGTGCCAATGGCGCAATGACCCGTTAGTACACCTATCAGGATTTTAATGTTCCTTTTACTCAGCGACAGAATATACCGAGTTTCCTTTTCGTTTGTGTTAGGCCATAAACTTCTTGAGATTACACAATCGTCCCTGGATTTGCAGGAGTTATTGATTTTCTCCCCCCAATCGGGACGAGTGGTCCCCTAATTGAAAGGTCGCTACTACTTGTGTCTGCTTCTGACCCTTTCCTGGCTAGTTCATCTACTATTTCGTTCCCTTCTATATTGCTATGCCCAGAAACCCAGCATTAACCTGGTTAGTGTGGCAGATTTTATTATTTCATTAAAATTTTTTGAAGGTTGAACAAAAGGTCAACCTAGTTCCTTTAAAAAGGATAAGTTCCTTATTTCATACATTTAACTTCATGGATTATTTATTGAAGTGTTGGTCCTCATCATTTTGATCAACTTTGATGGTATTTAGATAATTGACATTCGGCACCAGCCAGCGGCTTATTTATGTTCTTAAACCGGTTGATAGCCTCTTCGTCTTCCTCAATGCTCGTTGGTCGTATCACTAAAGTGATTCCTGAGAAAATGAAGATGTTATTTTGCCTATACGCTGCCCGTTTAGCAACTTGTTAATGCCTTCGGGTGTTCAGGCTCCCCTCCCCATCCTTGCAGTAGGTGCATCACACATTTTTCAAACATTTTCAAAGTTTCTTGATAGATACAAACTTTTATCGACCTGTGACATATATGTTTTGCTGTGTCACTGAAGACACAAAAGTCAATTTTAACTTTCTGAAATTTCAGCCAAAGATTTCTCCGCCTCCAAAGCCTTCAAAATAAAAAATTACATAAATTTGTCTATTCATCCCAAACCAAAAGTCTCCTCATTACAATGATTAAAAAAAAAAAAATCTTAATTTCTCCGCTTCTTTTCTTGTCTCTAATCAAAAGTTAGGTACAAAGTGTCAAAGGAAATAAAAACACCGAGTTTATAAAATTGAACTTTTAATGAAAATCGAAATAGTCTTGTACAGATTACAGAGATACATAAAATAGAGCGATACGTTGCTCACCGACGCTGAACCAAGAATGAATGTTATATGATGCCTGTCATGTACATACGCACTCAAAGCGTAAGTGTTGCCGTTGACAGCTTGGCCTCTCCTGACGGTGTATGCTGGTGGATGGGTTGATTTTCGGTATCCGAGTCATCTTCGTCTTCAAAATCCAAATCTAGGCTGAGAGCGCACCAGGGCTTCATGTGGTCACTGGAGATAACATTCGCGTATTTACGCCTCGAGGGTTTATCGGGAAGGTCTTCCACAATGTAACGGTCAAAGTCCAGAACTTTCGTGACGATATATGGACCTTTGTACTCAGGGTCTAGTTTGTGCGACTCCCCAGTCGCTTGAGGGGCATAGTCAATCACAACCAGATCTCCTTCGGCATAACGGTGCGGCGGAAGATGTTTTCGGTCGTATCTGGCCTTCCATTTACTTCGTTCGCTCTGGATGTTATCGGCGGCCTGCTGCCTCTTCAAACGGACGTCGTCGGATCCAACGTTCTCATCCTGCGTCGCTTGTACCAGACGGTTAACGCTGACAGACCTAGGGTTGAAATTAAAAATTAGATCATTAGCACAAAACCTGGTTGTGGAGTTCCTTTGGGTGTTGAGGCTCCATTGAAGCACTGGCAAAGCGGTGTCCCAGTCTTTGTTGCTCGTGACTGAACACTTAAGCATGCTGAGGAGCGTCTTGTTCATCCGCTCCGCTTGACCGTTGGCTCGCGGTGTTCGTACGGCGGTCTTCACATACTGGATACCATATGCTTGAACAAAGTCCTCAAATTCCTTGGAGGTATAGGCTGTTCCGCGATCGGAAGTGATGCGTAGCGGCTGTCCAAATATGGCAAACACTTCTCTTAGCATAGCTATAACGGGCGTCGTCTTTGTGTTTCGCACGGCTCTTAAGATGGTGTATTTGCTGAAAGAACAGACTAAGACAATTATGTGTATATTACCTTTCTTGCTTTTTGGGAAGGGTCCCAAATGGTCTATGTTTAGACTCCTGAACGGAACTGGTAACACTTCCATCACATGTAGCTGACCCTCTGGCTTACCGCCCTTAACTTTGTTGAGACAGCACTCGGGGCATGCGCTGATGTAAGATTTAATGTAGCGTCTCATTCGTGGGAACCAGAAATCTCTTCTAATCCTTTCGATTGTCTTCTCCACCCCGCAGTGTCCGACGTCATCATGGCAAACTCGGGCAACCCGCCATCTAACAAGTTGAGGTACTACCAATCTCTTCTGCCCATCTACTCGTCTGAACAACCGCGATCCGTCCAAAACGTAGTCAAGCTGCATCTGCTTCTTTAAATTCGGATCGGTGGGACACTTGTCATTGAGAGTCGAAACGATATCTTTCAAATGCGCGTCCTGCATCTGCATTGCCGAAATCCAGTCATCGTCTATTTCGCATATCTTGAATACGTCGTCTGCGACAGTAGCCGTTTCTTTCGGTGATAATGTCGGAATTCTACTCATTCCGTCGACGTGAAGCATTTTCTCCCCAGGCCGATGCGTACATTCGAAGTCGAATTCCTGAAGGCGAAGCCACCACCTAGCAATGCGGGCTGGTAACGGGGTCGTTGCTTTCGTTGTTGCGATGACGTTGCAATCAGTGACTACTCTGAACCGTGTGCCCAGCAAGTAGACGCGGAATCTCTCTAGAGCTTCTACGACGGCAAGGACTTCGAGTTCGTGGCTAGCGTACCTGGTTTCTGCATCACTACAGCGCCTGCTATAATAAGAGACGGGTTTGAGATCACCGTCTTCAGCTTGGAACAGAATCCCAGCTGGGCCTACTGAACTGGCGTCTGTATGCACCTCGTGACTTTTTTGGACATCGAACAAGGTAAGGACTGGCTCGTCCGTGACAGCAACTCTTAGCATGTTGAACGCTTTCTGGTGATCGTCATTCCAATGAAACTCTGCACCCTTTCTCAAAAGATCAAAAAGCGGTTGAGCAACTCGACTGTAATTCTGGATGAATTTCCTGAAGAAACCTGTGATGCCCAAGAAGCGTCTTACCTCAGTGGTATTAGTCCTCAACTGTAACAGTCGCAATGATGACTTCGTCTACGTAGCTCACTATGTTGTTCCGATGTTTTAAAGGCCGTATAACTTCTGCCATCATTTCTTGAAAATACATGGAAGCGTTCAATAAACCAAACGGCATAACGTTATGTTCGTATAATCTGTCCGGGGTGAGAAAAGCTGTCAATCTCTTACTTTCCTCCTTTAGCGGAATTTGGTAATAACCGGAGGTCATATCGAGGGTGGAAAAAACTTTATTTCCAGCTAATTGCGATATTTGCTCTTCAACCGTTGGGGTTGGAAATTGTTTCTTCACGGTGACCGAGTTCAGAGCGCGGTAGTCGACACACATCCGCAGTTCACCGTTGGATTTGTTCACCAGAACTATCGAGGCGGCGTGTGGTGAAGCACTTGGTCGGATAATGCCGTGTTGAAGTAAATTCTCAACGATCTGAAACAATTTTGGTCTTTGAGCAAATGGTACTTGATAGCGCTTACCTATGATCGGCTTGTCAGTCGTCACGTTTATCTCCATGCATGTATTTTTGCAGCGTCCGATTCGAGACACATCTTCGGCAAAACAATCGTCGTAGCTGGTGAGAAGATCTAGCATTGCATTGCGCTGAGTTGTGTTGAGTTGTTTGCCCAAGTTAAACTTATCAAAAGAACTAGTTTGCATTTGCAAAACGCCTGCTTCGAATACTAAGCGCTGGTTCTTTCGGCACAAGATATCGCGGCCCAAAAGAATGACTTGTGGTAACAGCTGGTCTGGTACGATGTCTAGTTCGGTGGGAAGCTCGTTCTCGTCTATAGTCATGACGACGTCAATGGCCTCTGTCGACTCCACCACTGATCCGCCGAATCCCTTCAACAATTTGCCCGATTTCTTTCGTGTGGCTTCTTTTGGAACTGAGGACTCGCTTATCAGTGAGTGGTCACTGCCTGTATCGACGAATGCAGTATACGACTGTCCAAACAACATGACTTCTTTCGTGACGGGTGCTGGCGTGACATCGGGTGCTTTCATAAATGCATGGTTGCTTTGCTTACATGCGATCATTTGCAATCATATTAACGTCAGACAAAAATACTTGCGCATGTGTTTTACACTGCATTTATGATACTATATACTTGTCTCTTTTATTCAGAAAGAAATTCAGTGTGCATGTGATTTTTTGTAGTTGCACATTTGCGCTGCAAATATTTGCGTTTTGCTTTTATGAACATCTGACTTTTATCATTTGCATTTATGAACAACATGCATGCGTCAGACTTTCGCAACCATGCATTTATGAATGCACCCATCAGTCGATGTGCTCTGCTCAACGCTCACAACGTTGGGCTTCTTGGAACGGCACTCCTTCGCATCGTGACCTGGCTTGCTGCACATGGAACATCGTGGCTTTCGTTGCGGACGAGGGCATTTTGTTGCAATATGGCCCATCTCGTTGCAGTTGAAGCACTTCCAACTTCCTCGAGCACTTGCGATACGACCAGAATCTGTGTCTTGTTCTCTCGTTTCTGATGATGGCGATGTGACTCGGCCTGATGTTGTTGGCATCGAAGTCAAATTCGCTAAAGCGTTTAGAAGCTCGTTGCACGTTTGGAGATTGAGAGCGAGAAGGGTTCGTGTAAGTGTGGAATCATTTAAACCGTTAATGGCGTATGAATTTATGGAAAAATCATCCAACTTAGCTCTTCTCCCGATGGTTAGCATTGCGTAATAATACTCTGTCAACGACTAATTTTGCCTGCGCCTACGCTTCATCAGCTCTCGATGTACGTCGGCTACGTTTATTGTGCATGGAAAATCTTTAATTAATTCGAGAGAAAATCCAGTCCATGTCTGGAAAACAGGCTGGGCGTCTAACCAATCTTTGGCGATGCCTTTGAGTTTGTGTTGGGCTGCAAACAAAATCATTTCGTTGCTCCACGAATACATCAATTGCAGTTCTTGAACTTTTTGGATGAATTGTTTCGAAGACAATGTTCTTTTAGATGGATCGAAGTCTGGGAGGGCACCGATTATGTCCCGAGATGCGGTTGGGTACTGCGTTTGGTGGACAGGAGTAACGGGTCGCGTTATACTCTGAAACTGCGTGGCAGCCGTTCCTGGCAACGTTTGCGAAGCGCTTGTAAAACGTAGATTCGTCGAGATTTCTCTCACTGTTTTAGCCAGTGTCGCCACGATGTTCCGTAGATCGTCCATTCCTGCCTTCCAAGGTTCTGCGTCTTGCTCTTCCTCATCTTCGGTGTGGAGCTCTTCTGCGTCGACTTCGTCGGTTTCGAGCACCTCCGCCAGCCGCTCGATTTTCTGCGATTTATTACCAACGATTGGTAATTCACGAATTCTTAAAAGTTTGTTTAACTGGGTTACTTTTAGCGTTTCGAGTTTAATCATCGCGATCGCGAATGAAAGAAAAATTTACTTTTGAGAACAACGAATTCTTTTTTTTCCGATAGAAAAATAGATCACGTGAGAAGCGGATTTCTTGTCTGTTCTGCGTTGAAAAAAATAAAACTGTTTCTTTTCCGTTAGTTTTCTTTGTTTCGCTTATGTGCTTTACCGACCGTTGTACACACATACATATACATACATCATTCGATTCGTTTTTTCTTTTTGAGTCATGAACTCGACTCCGTTTTTTTTTCGCGAACACGTTGCGAAATTTTCGTTTGCTTTATTTTTAGCTTTTTTTTTTATACACTTCGTTTTGATTTTCTTTTGTAGGTCAAGTTTATCCCGACTTCTGACTTGTCAAAGGAAATAAAAACACCGAGTTTATAAAATTGAACTTTTAATGAAAATCGAAATAGTCTTGTATAGATTACAGAGATACATAAAATAGAGCGATACGTTGCTCACCGACGCTGAACCAAGAATGAATGTTATATGATGCCTGTCATGTACAAACGCACTCAAAGCGTAAGTGTTGCCGTTGACAAAAGCTTATTCTTCAAAGAACCAAGCCAGCGAGTCATCCCCCCGAAGTGGTTCAATGACTTCATTGCATTCATATGTATGAAGATGAACCCTATTAAAGTTTCTTGATCTGTCTATGAGTGCGTCTGACAAATTCATCATTTTTACTCTCACATTTGCCAAAGTCGTCAAGCAATTTTGACATCAAACAACACAAAAGGGTTCTTATGAAAACATATTGAAAGTTCTGTGTGCTATGTGCACGCATTGCCAATAAATCAACACCTCAATCCAAGACTACCAACATTGACTGTGATGTTCCTTGTCGCCATTTTTTTTTTGGCTTCATGTTTGCTATTCATTTTTTTCTCTTTCTTAGAAGACATTAACCTTGAAAACGTACCCATAAGAGTGACGGTCTGTTTTTAACGTTTCGAACCCTAATTTCCAGCCACTCAACCAAGCTTAAAAGTCGGTAAGGCTTTTTAGGGATAATTTAAAATGTAATTTCATGATTTTCGTTGTCTATTTTTTTTCGGAAAAAATTAAATAATCCCTACAAAATTTATTTGACACAAAAAATTTAGAAAAAAAGCAATTTCTTGTTAGTAAAAGTTTTAATGAGTTCGAAAATAATTTTAATAAATATTGCCCTAGGCCCAATAGAGCTGAGCTAAGCTAGCTTGAAATTTAAGATGTTTTTGATGTTGCTATGTAACTTTTGGGGTTTTATGGATGAAATAATGACATCAGAGTGGTTCGTTTCTTGTTTAATTTCTGCTGAAGAATAAAACGTTTGTTTGCCGAACTTCGGTTGATTACCATGCTTTCATTTTTTCGCTGTCATGATCGTGATGTCGATGAAGTCAAACGCTCCCACGTATCTGCTTTACACTGACATGACGTCAGAAATTGGTGGCAATCTTCCTTCATGTACCTCAGTCTGAACTTTGCAACAAAATCAAAACTAGGTTACTAGGGGCACCTTAGGACAGTTTTTGCTAAAAGCGTCCTACTTTTCTTAAAACACGGTGTATTACTTCGAATCCTGAAAAATATCGGGTTTTATGGTTTTACCTGTCAACATCATATCCTATGCACTTTCTTTAATTCATACTTGTGTAGGGGAGAGTGGGTATGTTTGGGACACAGGAGGAATGGGACATAGGCATTTTCTCAATTCCTACCTTTTTTTTTCTCTTTCCTTGTATGACAGATTCTGTCTTCAGTCTGTCCCCATCCCTCAACAAAACAAGTTGTGTCTAGGAAAAAAATTACGGAGTGGAGATTAAAAAAAGGTAATTTGTGCATAAAAAGTAAAACATCTGTGTAAACTTTGAGTGAATTTATTTTTTAATGTGTGAACTTACTGCGCAAAAGAGTGTAATAATAAGGTAGCAACACCATTTTTTAAGTGAATTCATCGTTGTTTTGTTTAATTATTGCCACACGAAAAGTGATATTATAAATTATTTATAGAAAGTGCCACGCAGGATGATTGGGACATCACTATTCCACCCTATAGTTGTCCCAATCCTATTGATCGCAGGAGGAATGGGACAAACCCAATCCTCCTCCTCGCAGGAGGAATGGGACAAAGTGAGTTGGTTCATGAAATGATTTTTTGCTTTTCTTCTGTCGGACTTTCGCCTTCTTTTTAACTAAAAATAGGTTGCCAAAATGTTATTTTATCTTTAGAAATCAATTTTGCTCAGATACGATCTATAAGATCTCGGCAAATGTAATGTATTCGAGAAGTGTCCCATTCCACCCCATAGTTGTCCCAATCCTCCTGCTCGTAGGAGGAATGGGACAAAGTGAGTTGGTTCATGAAATTAATTTTTTGCTTTTCTTCTGTCGGAGTTTCGCTTTCTTTTTAACTAAAAATAGGTTGCCAAAATGTTATTTTATCTTTAGAAATCAATTTTGCTCAGATACGATCTATAAGATCTCGGCAAATTTAATGTATTCGAAAAGTGTCCCAAACATACCCACTCTCCCCTATATATAAAAATTAAAAAAAAATTCTTCAAGTGGCCCAATGTTCCCCTCTGGGGAGGCACATTTGGACAGGCATGGGGCAGTTTTGGACTTGTCTTGTAAAAGACACTTCAGTTGTTTATATATGTTTTTATATAAACATTTTATCAAATTAAAAATAAATTTTATAAAGGACTATGAGTTTTTAAGTTTCATTAATCAGTCCCAAAATCATAGAAGGAGAAAAACCGAAAAAAAAATCCATACAATCTCATCAAATTCATTCAAATAGAAGTAAATTGTTATAAATGTGAAAACTTAATAAAATAAATACTCATCACCCAAGTTTAAAGCCGAAAAGTCATAAAAGTTGTGCATATACCAGCTGATGTTGATGTATGAGAAGTACATGTCCAAAACTGCCCCTCGTGAATTGACCAAAAGTGCCCCCAGAAGGAGAAAAAACTAAAAACTTTAAATTTTCTAATAACATTGTAATTTTTTTTTTTTTTTTAATATTCCCACGCCTCTTTCCCCCCCAGATACCGCACGCGCTGGGGTCCATTTTCACCGAGTACGATTGCAATTGCGGTTGCTAGTCGTATCGGCACTTAATTAGAAATAATAAATAAAATAAAAAAAAAAGTCATGGCGGTACGAATATCAGGAAGATAAGAGTAAGGGACTACTTAATACAAGCAGGAACAAAAAGGAAAACAAAATTTTTAACAATAGGACAAACAAACACTTAAACAAGCAAGACAACAAAATAAAAGTAACATAACAACTAAAAATACATAACACAAACAAAACACTTAAGCGCGTGGAACACTGGCTTTTAATAACGATTTTAAATGATTTTTACTTAAGTTAAAATCAAATAAGTTTGAGTTGCAGTTAGAAAGTCTGCTCATTCGTGTCAAGGGCTCATGCATACCGTAATTTGTCCGATGTCTAGGTTCTTTAATCATGTCCCTACCACGAAAGTTGTAACCTCCTCCTCTATGGTTGAATGAAATAAGGCCTAACAAGTCCGGAGCGTCAGTTATACCCATAATTAACTGATGGAAAAATACAATGTCATTGTTGGTTCTTCTTTGTGACAATGTTTCCATCTGGAGAGTTGACAAACGATATTCATAAGGAGGAATGTGTAAAGAATCGCTCCATTGAATACCTTTGATGGCAAACCTAGTAAAATTCCGTTGAACGGATTCTAACCTGTTAATATATATATCATAAAAAGGTGTCCAAACCTGAGAAGCATATTCAAGATGAGGACGAACAAAACAGTTATATAGAGAACGAGTGACAGCCGGATCACGGAATTCCTTTGACCAACGCTTTATAAATCCTAACATTGAATTGGCTTTATTAACAATGCTGTTAATATGCTCAGAAAAGTCTAAACTAGATGTGAATAAAACACCGAGATCTTTGACAGTGACAGGACGAGTCAAAATGTGCTGTGAGATTGTGTAGTCATAAGAAGTCGGTACTCGCTTCCTAGAAAAAGTCATTGTTTGGCATTTAATGGGATTCAATTTTAAACTATTTTTCTCACACCACAGAGAAAACCTGTCAAGGTCATTTTGCAAAAGAATTCTATCATTCGTAGAAGATATGTTTTTGAACAACTTCATATCATCTGCAAAGATAAGAATATCGCTATCCTGAACACATAGCGGAGCATCGTTAATAGCCAATATAAAAAGTAGGGGTCCTAAGTGACTGCCTTGAGGGACGCCGGATTTAGCAATAAATGATTTAGAGACATGATGTCTGAATTTTACCTGATAGGACCTGTCTTCAAGATATGTAGATATCCATTTTATGAAAAAAGAGGGAAACCCATATGCGTTCAACTTGAACGTTATAATCGCGTGGGATAACTGGTCGAAAGCTTTCGAGAAGTCAGTATAGACACAATCTATTTCCTGACCACACTCCATATAGTTCAAGCATTTGTTCACAAAGACACGAAGGTTTGTGACTGTAGAACGTTTCTGCATGAATCCGTGTTGTTGGCTACAGATAATATTTTTACAATTAAATGCTAACGTATCACATACAACTTGTTCAAACAGCTTAGGGATGCATGACAGTTTGGATATAGGTCTATAATTTGTAATATTAGTTTTATCTCCCTTCTTAAATACTGGAGTTAAAAATGCATTCTTCCAAATTGAAGGAAATATTCCTGTTTCCAGGGACAACTCAAATATATTTCTTAAAGGAAGAGCTAAGACAGATTTGCATTTTTTTAAAACAATAGGTGGAATGCCATCTGGACCACATGAATAATCATCTTTAAGAAGTGAAAGAAATTCAAATATTCTATTACTCTCTATTGAAATGCTACTAAACAAAACTTGAGGACAGTTATTTAAATATTGAAAGTAGAGTTTGTCAACTGCATTTGGAGAATCAGCAAAAGATTTACTGAAATAATCTGCAAAACCTTCGCAGATTTCAGGGCTTGTGGTAAGGGTAACATTATTATGAATAAAATTAACTGGATAACCATCACATTTCTTTTTCGAATTAACGTATTTCCAGAAACTTTTTGGGTCAGATTTCAGAGAGCTTCCTACAGTGAGCATGTATTCGCTATAAAGTTCGTAAGACATTTTCTTGAACTCTTCAAAAAGAGAAATGTATACCACTTGGTCTTCCAAGGTCATGGATTTGATATACTTTTTCCAAGCCTTATTTCTTTTATTGCGAAGAGCTTTAAGCTCTTTCGAGTACCAAGGATGGCATGAACCATTAGATTGTATGGATCTTTTTATGGGAACAGTTTGATATATGCATTTCATTAAGATACCATAAAACCTTTCAACAACTGCTTCAGTATCAGATAGTACCGGTACTTGTTCAATACCGGAATTACTCAAAAGTTCAGAAAGCTGTTGATAATTGGCTTTCCGAAAGTCAAACGAGTATGAGCTATCATGAGAATTACTATGGGCTAGTAAGTGATCGCTCAAGTCAAGAAAAATGTCAAGGGGAGGGTGAAATTTATCTATGTTAGATATAGCAGAGGAAGATTCTACCACTACTGTATTAACAGGGTCAGATGTAAAAACAAGGTCAAGCACTCGATTCATATGATTTTTAATACAGCTAACTTGCTGTAAATCAGCTGAAATAATATTATCCAGTGATTGAAGTTCCAGTTGTGGTGAGCAAGTGGAAGCTTCGAAATAGGATTCGTCGTCAGAATTAACCCAATCGATGTTAGGAAGGTTGAAATCGCCTAAAAGGAGGACACAACTATCAATGCTGGCGATTCCAAGAATAAAGTCCAGTGCCTCGGAAAGTTCCATGAACACGGCTATTGGACTTTTAGGTGGAATGTAAGCATTTAATACAAAGATAGATTTCTCTTGTAAGATTATTTTTATGCATAAGAGCTCAATTGATATGTTGAAAGGGAAAACAACTTGAACTGCAAAGAAATTACTTCTAACGGCAATAAGGACTCCCCCACCAACTGAATTCCCTACATCCACATGACGGTCTCTTCGGAAAACTACGAACTCTTGATCAAAGAGTTCTGTGTCCAATATTGTGGCATTGAGCCAAGTCTCGGAGAAAGCAAACACGTCATGTGGAAATATTTGTGAATTTTTAAAAATTGTAGTAGTTTTACTACGAAGTCCTCTTACATTTTGGTAGTAGAGGGAGAACCTTTGTCGTTTTTTGAATGGAGCCTTGGAATGTTGTTTGGTTGAGATTTACGTTTTAGGGGAACAGTAAATTCCTTAACCAAGGTGTTTGGTGGCCAGGAACTGTTACATATTGGTTCGAATAGTGAATTAGGGGCAATTATTTTAAAGGAAGATAATTGTTAATTATCTTTGTCGGATCTGATCACAGAACAAATAAACATAACTTTAAAGCACTTTTCACTTCAAACGTGCGTGAAATTTATGATTTATATACTTACATCCTGGAGCACACAAAAATACATTTGCATTCTAGAAACACACTTTTATTTTGAAATTTTTTGTGTTTTGGTACCGTTCCAATATTTAGCAGATAGTTGTTTGTTATGGTGCTGCCACTATTCAATTCAATTCAATTTATTTATTTATTCGTATAGTCTTATACCCAATTTCATAAACAAACACTAAAAGTACTTTTAGCAAAAATCTTTTTAAATTTTATCAGACCCTTAAAACTTTTGAGTTTCACCAACTTGAAATGGGAAATTTCTGGGAAATTTTTGTCAAAATTGACATCCTCATGAAAATTATGTGAGAAAAAATGAGAAAGCGTTATATTCACTTTTTAAAATATTCAATGAGACTTTTAAAATTTAACGAGTCAAAAATTTGCATTTAGTTTTAAAAAGTGCCTAAGCGCTTGGTGAAACCAAAAAGTCTCATTTTACGGTTTAAAAGCCTGTTTAGTGTTTAAAAGTTGTTTATGAAATCGGGCATTATACAATTAGATACATTATCTTTTAAAACAGTATAAGCTTTAGTTATTATAATTTGATGTATTAAAGTATGTTGAAAATTTAAACAATTTAGAAAAAAGAGATGCAGCAAATGCAACTTACAATATTAAATTCATTTTTTTATTATTATTTAAAATGAGTTTTTTAATAAAATGTTATTTCAATTTGAGAATAGATATAGAAAGAAAGAAAGTTAAAAGAAAATATAATATAATTTTTTGGGTAGTAAAAAGTTTTTGTTTGACTACTTTTTTTGAAGTTGTCCTAAACTGCCCCCGTCCTAAACTTCCCCCCTCTCCACTACTTATAAAATAACAAAAATCCATATCTCCAGTCAATAACGAACGAACTCTCTCATTACATGGGTTTTGGTGGGATGTAAATGGACTCAAACAAGTCAATGGGATAATTTTACCGCATTCTTGAATCTACCAGATCGAGGCAATGCCATCATTAAAGTCAAAGTTTTTTCTCACTTTAAGCAGCTTTACGCTGGGTGACTTATCTCCACAACGGTGATGGTGCGTGGGAGAACAAAAGAAAGCAAAGCATCAGATCATAATAATTAAAGGATACCAAAGCCACCAAACACATGAGCTTATACAAGTATCAGTTTAACTTCTATGTTAATATTTTTTGTTTGTGTGTATTCTGTTTTGTATCCTTCCTTTGTCATGCAGACTTCAATTAATGCCCTGAAGCTTATATTCGTTTTTGTTGAACTGTAAAATTCCTTGAAAAACTGTAACGATAAAGTTTCTCGTAATTCAATGACGATGACGATGACGATGAAAAGGATGAGAATGATGATGATAATATGCGTTTGCGTTCCACCTTACTTCATAAGAGGACATCATAGGATACTCATGAGTCATAATGCACACAGAATGTTTTTTCCCTCCATTTGAATTGGTTTCGTTCGTCCTTTAGTTTGAAAAGTCGGTGGAAAGATGAGTTGAGAAGTAGGTATTGTTCCGGGAAAGAATTTAAAGAGTAGCTTATATGCTTGTTTTGTTTTGTTTTGGTTTTTTTTGTGTTTTTTTTTTATTTTGTTTATTTGTTAAGCCTTGAAGGCTTTAACAGACGTTTGTTCTCGATGTTGAATAAGAGAAAATGGGGTTAAACTTTTTATTTTGAAAAGCTTGCAGTTCGTTTGTTTTCGAAAGACCAAAAAAACATGAAGAACCAACCAACATCGCGAACTATACAACTTTAATGCTTTCATTGAGCAAACTCCTAGAAGTAGGAACAACTTTGGGGTCTGAAAGATTTTTATTTTATTTATTTAAAATATTAAAGTCATTTATCATCAATGAACCTGTCTAGAAAGTTCTCGTAACTATAAATTTTGGAAGAACTTCTTGCTACCAAGAGCTACTGGCCGATATTTCCTTAAAAAAAGAGGAAAAATAAATCATTCATTTTTAATACTATGCCCTACTTCTTGTGGATGTGTGGAAACACATTAAATTCATAAATTTATTGCTAGGCCATCAGTTTACCATGCAAATGTGTTGGCCAGGTATTACCTTAGCCTAAGGCTTTACCTTAAAATTTCTGTTTTTTCTTTTCTTAAGAACAAGAAAAGGAGAATTTTGAGGAGGAAGTAGGAGTCGTTACAGTTTGCTGTCCAACCAGAAGGCAGGGCCGTTTACTTCAGTAGCTACAGAGCGTCAAAGGGGTACCATGATGTTTTTTTCCATTTGAATTCAACCTGTGCAATATCGTGTGGGTTGATTTGTCCAATAATTTAGCCCAGTGTGGGATATGAACGTACGCACCTGCTGCCCATCTTTCAGAGGGTAGGGCCTTATACTTTAGTAGCTACAGAGGGTCGTAGAGGATCTTAACGTAACGTTTGCATTTGAAACTATGATCTGCCGACATAACTGACTGTATGCATGAGACCCTGGTGGTACCAGACCTCAAGTACCTCCTTTGGTTTATTTTACAAAATGGTTTAGGCTCAAGCCTTGTTATGCTGTGCAAGTCAGATTTGTCATTCACAATTCCAGTTTCCCCGAAGTCTTTCCAGAGTAGCTGAATTTCTCACATAGTTGAAAACCCTTTACCTCTAACAACAAAATTCAAACTGCAAAGAATCGACGAAAATTGAAAAATGGAACAGAATTTCTTAATAAAATTGCAATTAGACAATAAACTTGTGCAGCTTTAACCGCCTTTATCCTCAAACAATAGAAACTGCCCCAGTATACGAGCGAAAATTCTATACTGCTACATGCTGTTCCGGGCTAATAACACGCCACAATTTCCATGCATATCCTATTTCGCTATAGTTCTCTGTCTTTTGGCAAGCAGAAAGCTAGTTGCAGTGCAATAACGAAAATTCCTTCCATACCTTACTCTCACTAGATACAGAAACAATGCCGTCAAAGGCTTTCGCAAGACAACAAAGCGAACAAAAAGAAAACGTTAGAAAGGATAGCAAAGGATTATTATGAGTGACGGAGTATAGTGGAAGTTTTATGGAAGAATGAGCGGTCGACAACGAACCAAACCCACAATCGCCTCTTTGGTCGATCTTATTGCAATTTTACTGAATCCATAAAATTCGTAAATCGCGTCCCTGAATGGTGCCATTGCGGCTGACAAAACATGTTTGCTAAATCGTTATTGCTTCTGATACGAGCACTGCAAAGAATGGCAAATGGTTTAAAAAGGGGGAGTCGCTCTGTTTTTTCTTCTTGGGGTCTCGTTTGCTAAAAGGAAACTTTCATCAAGTTTGCTTTCAAGGTTTCCAAGGTCCGATAAATAAATTAATTGGGGAAATAATGGTAATTTGGCTTCTAACAGGCCTTTAACGATGGTAATGGCTTAAGTGAGACAGGATACCCTCTGTTTAATGCTTTGACGATGGTTATTTTATTTTGAATGCAAGGACTATAGCCCAGTCGAATTGGCTCTTAAATAAGGGGAACTATTACATTAATTCCCAACCAGCTAAAAATGAACATGATCGTTAAGAATACAACCCTTTAGAAAAGCTGAAAACTTCCCACCTTCCACCTATGACGTGTGTGCCATATACATCAAGCAGGGAAACCAATGATGATAAAAGTAGTGGTCTAAGAACAGAGCCTTAAGACACACCACAGTAAACTTTGTTTTTTTTTGGTGCAAATACTTACTGAAGATGGCCATAAGAATCCGTTGTGGATTTGAGCCTCAAAGGAATTTATGTAAACATTTTTGGCCTGAGAAGACTGAGAAGATGAGTATCCCCAGCAGCCTCGGGGTAACTGATCAAACAGAGCTGCGGCTCTTTTCACAAGAATAATCAACATAAAGTGAACATCAATTTTTCATGAAGGTCAATTCAAATCGAATGCAGATTCAATAACAATTACTGACCTTCAGCGTTTGTTTCCTTTTTTTCCAAGAAAATCAATAATAATCCTCCCTTGACATCTACCTGGAAGTCAAATAGTTTACAACAGACCAATCGAACTGCGTTTACATCATTAAAAATTCAACAAAATTTACTTCTACATTTCATTTGAAAAATTGTCTTCTTACCGCCCTCCATTTAGTACCATCAAAATTTAGATTGATATCTGCTCAATGCTCATCGAAGTACTTGAAGTCAAAATTATTCAATCCAACTGGGAAATTATTCTGTCAAGAAAGGGGTTTTCAACTTTGAACTTAATCACGGACAATCAATATCGATAATTATAAAAGGACCTTGCTGCTTCGGTAGAACAAAATAGGAAGGATTCATATGAAAATGAACTTTTCTTCTTTTGCTGGAATTTGATGAGGAAATTGTCATTCCATTCCATCATAAATTCAGCAATGCTTTCAATTTTGATATATGACACTGCCGAAAACATCGAATCAATTTTTTTCAACAAAACAAGGATATTTAATTCCTTTATTCATAAAGTAGTATGTGGAATATGATAAGTATTGACATTTTCTTTTTCAATATTGAATTTCAATATAGGTAGATCCACTACCTTTGCTCGAAGAAATTAATAGATTGATTTTAATCGAACTTGTTTGTTCGGAATTGCCAGAAAATAAATAATGTCACGCATTACTATTCTTAGCGCCAGTCAGTTTCTGTCTCTCTTTGAAAGAGCGTGTTTAACTCGAAATTAAATGTTGAGGAAACCGTCCTACACGCGAAAAAATAGAACAAAACTGTTGAGAGTAACCCTGCCAATTGACATTTACATAAACGTCAAATTGAAATTGACAGTTGACACTGTAATGCTGACATTTCTAAAAAGATTGACTGTTGATATAACGCTGAGGCCACAATGTCCTTAAAAATGAATAACATCCCACTTAGGTTTTATTTTACATCGACTGTGATTCAACGGTCAGTCAAAAAACTAAGGTTTATTTAACGCTCCACTGAACCGTTCCAACTTAAATTGTTTTTCTAAGTGTAAATTGTCAGCAATTCAAATCCCAAATTGTCAATCTTAACCTTTTGAAATATTATCATTTCCATCAGACGTCAAAACCCATAAGTGAAGCAATTGATCTTAAATCATTCAGCACGCACTGCCACTTTTGGTTTGTTTCTTTATTTCGATGTTTTGTAAGTAAAATCATCTCGAAATCGTTTTTTCACCTTGAAGGATTTTTTTTTCTGCCTTGCGCCGTCTTTTACATCAATTTTTGGTCGTTTGCTGGCAAAGCCAATATTGTTTATTCCTTTGAAAAGCTATTTCTAATAAAAAATTCAAATCGCATTTCTTTTCGAACTAAACACTCTCTGTCACCATTATGACGATGCCTGTTTAATATTCTTCTTTTCACTCGTTTATTCAGGTTTCTGGGAGGCAGGGAAAGGAATTTCCTCTTAGTTTTTGCTGAATTGCTGAATTCAGTTTGGGTTGTATGTATGTTAGACTTATATGGTGCCTTCGCCACTGATGTAAATAGACCTTAATCGATTGGGTACGCAATTTGATGCTATTTGGGGTTAACATCTGTGTATTTGATTCTTTATGGAAATTTGTGTTCATCCTTTTTTTTTTTTCTTTTTGGAGAAATGGGGTTAAGGAATGTTGGCAATAGGGTCCTTCGCAAAGGAAGTAAATAATAGAAATGTGAGGGTATTTCGCGTTGAGAAATTTTAGAATCAGGAAGAAAAAACAAATATTTTATAACAATTCCCGTTTACACGGTTGTTTCTACACAATTTTGTGACTGTTTTTCCATATGAGGAGTATGTAAACTGCGCAATATTTTGTTGAGAGAATGACTGTGAGGAATAGGCCTGTGTGGATCAAAAAATGGTCAGCAAATTCGCATTCTGTCTCTTTCGCCTTAAAACATTCACTAATACGTCAAGCGATCTTTGCAAAGAAATCAGTGATGATAAAAATAGGGGTCTAAGAACAGAGCCTTTAGGTACACCACAGTAAATGAAGTTCCTTTTGATGCAAATACTTACTGAAGATGGTCACCAGAATCCGTTGTGGATTTGGACCTCAAAGGACATTTTTTTGCCAGGTGGGTGTCAACTGTCGTGCGATTTCCTTAATATCGTTCTTCCGAAGATAGTGCAAAACTCCACCGTCAACACTAGAGGCACTATCTTCCCGTGCCGTGCAATAACGCCGAATTCTGAAATTCGGCCTTATTTCACTTTCAAAGTGAAATAACGCCGAATTTTAGCATTCGGCTTTATTTCACTTCGACAATGTGAAATAACGCCGAGAAAGAGAAAACAAGGAAGCCGGTTTTATTTAACTTTTGGAAAGAGCGAATTTTTTTATTTTCACACCAAAATTGATTCTCTGTTGGGCAAATTTTTTTTCGCTCGCTACGCTCGCTGGCATTCGTCCCTGCACTATATTTTTTGTTTCAAGTTCCAAATCCTTAGGTTAGGTTAGGTAAATGTAGTGTTAACTGAAATGTAAAATCTAATATTCTGCCCTATCGAGGTATTTTTCGGAGCGGAATTTTGTCCGATTTCGTACGTTTCGGACAAGTTTTGCTTCGAGGTATTCTTCCGACTTACAATTCGGAATTTTTTCCGACATGAAGTAACGCAGTACGATGAGTAACAATGTGGTGCGATGACTAGCTTTATTTTCCTTAATTTTTGACAATTTGGTTTCCGATTTGTCCGCCGAAAATTGTTTGCGGAATTTTTTGCCGAACATGCTCGTTTGCGTTATTCCGTACACGGCAGACACATAATTGGCGAACATCATTTTGTGTTAATTCTTGAAAGTGTGCGGATGTGCCAAAAGGATAGAAGTAAGTCGATGCGCTAATGGTTATCTCATAGAAAAAATGAGATTTGTTCGCGATATCAACAAATTCTTGTGGTTGGTTCAAATTGTTGAACGCGAACACCCGAAAGACATCAGAGAAAGTGATTACTTCACAAAATGAATGAATAGTCACCAATAGACACAAGTTGTTAAATAGAGAAAAAAAGCAACAGAAACGTTATAAAGTAAAATGCCTACACTATCTTTAAAATCACTTTTTTACGCTACTTTTCTGAACACTTAACAAATGAACCACTGGCACTGGCTTCTCAGCCCTTAGGAAAACCAGCATGGTCCGGTTGTCACTTCGGTCGGGGCCTTTTCGTTTAAACAATCCAAGTTGAATCCACATCCATTTCATTGGGAGAGATTCTCAAACCAGCCGCTACACCATTATGAAAATTTGGCCATAAATTCGTATATGCTGGAAATTCAATCTGCTGCATTTCGATGGTTGCTCCTTTGAACCGTTTCTTGCCAGTTAGGCAAAGTATGGAATTGACCTCGATGTTTTGAAAACTTGTAATTTCGATTGAAGAGGCTGCTGGACAACACGATTTACGTCTAAATAAAGCAGAAATTTGTTATTTTATGGAGCCCAAAAAAAAATCCAAGACTTACCTTGAATTGCATTCGTAAATTCCTGTCGATCCATGCTCGTGCAATCGTTGGTATTGATAGCCAACCATTTCAGTGGCCACGGAGGGCATGTCATATTTAGGTCCAGCATAAGTTAGCTGCCAGCAAGAGCAAGCACAATTTGTTTTGTATTTTTGAAATAAGAAAATTAAATTCAGCTTTTGAAAAACAAAAGCGAATTTGACATTGCAAATTAGTGATGGCCCTCTTAAGACTTATCGATTTTCATCGATTTTAAATATCTTTAATCGAAATGTATAGTCAATGTTATCGTGTGTTTTATTGCTTATTATTAAGTTGCATTGGTGTAAGAAAGTAAAAAAAACTTTAATGTTACTGAAGTTCATTCATTTCAAAATTCAATTCAATAAATAACACATATATGAGAAGTTACATGTCTTAATCGATGACCTTATTTCTTTTGCACATCTCAATAAAAAAATTTTAGGCCATCGCATGTCAAATAATGCGTTGCAATATTTTTGACCGATGACATTTAGCTCGAATACAAATTTAACCTACGACCATATTTGCTTGCGGAAAATTGTCCGCTCCGAAAAATACCTCGAGGGCAGATTAATATTCTTCCTGGCCCATGTCCTAAAACTCTTCTAACAGCCTTAAAAAAACGCATGCATTTTCAAAGTCGAATTCATTTGTGGTAATTAAATGGTTTTGAAAGAAACTGAAATATTTAGTTATTAACCTTGTTGTTGACGTAGAGGTACCTGCGTAGGTATTTTTTAAATAGTTTTAAATTTTCACCAATACTGAAACTTTTACTTCATGTCAATTCGCTTAACTTAACTGAGCTAAAGACCAAGTATTTTTAAAATACCTATTTATAAAGCAGGAATATGAATATACTACCCGACCCCGCGAACTTCGTCTCGCCACCCATTCTGAAATTTTCCAGTTTTCCATTTGAAAAACAATACAACTGCAATAATATGCAATTTTCCCTTTGCAAAATAATGAGTTTTCCGAGTCTCATTCGAAAACCCATTTTGAAATTTTCTAGTTTTCCATTTAAAATTTTCCATTTTTCCATTTGAAAAGCAATGGATCCAAAATTTCATGCAATTTTCCATTTGAAAATCAATGAGTTTTCCGAGTTTTTCATCAAGAACTTTCTATTTTTCCATTCGAAAACCCATTTTGAACCAAAAAATTCAAAGCAAAAAATATCTAATTTCCGACCTTTGTTTGGTTTTTCAAATTTTTCCACTCTTCCATAAGGTTTTTCCATTTTTTTTTTCACAGAAATCATCACTGAATGTAACAGTATGAACCATGAAAATTTCACAAATATCTGTTGGGCCATTTCGGAGTCTATAAGAGACATACAAACAAACATACATCCATTTTTATATATATACTAGCTGACCCTGCAGACTTCGTACAGCCTCAATCGATAATCGATAACCCTCTTCCTCTATCGTTTGCATTGTTTTTTTGTTAATTCGTCTTTAAATAAATAAGCGATATCAAAAAAATAAAACAAAATGGTAAGTGCCTGCGGTGCACGGATTTGTAAAACGCGAATCATTTCGGTTTCACTTCGCTCCTCATGTTGCTGTTGTGTAAACATTTCGAGTCCTTCGACCCTAATTGTTGCGTATAAAACACATTTACCATGTTATTGAATGAAAAAAGGATTTTTTATGATTGCTCTGAGAGTTACCGTTATGGAGCAATACAGCAAAATAACTTTTTTACATTAAAAATATCAGTGTTTCAAAAAAAAATACCAAAATCACGAATTCTCTATTTTCCCATTGTTTAAAATCCATTCAAAATTTGACTTGGGATTTTCTTGCTCTTCTGGAGTTTTCCATTTTACCACTCATTTTACCACAACTAATGCATTTCATATGAAAGAGTGTTTTTTAGTTTTTGTTGAGCCAATTTTTTTTTTGCATTTGAAATTTTCCATTTTTCCAATTTTTTGTTTACTTTTTCTTGCTTTCCAGTTCCCCATCACAAATTTTCCAGTTTCCCTTTGTAAACCAATGAGTTTTCCGAGTTCCTTTCGAAAACCCATTTTGAAATTTTCCAGTTTTCCATTTGAAATTTTCCAGTTTTTCATTTGAAAACCAATGCATCTTCAATTACATGCAATTTTCCCTTTGAAAACCAATGAGTTTACCGAGTTTCATTCGAAAACCCATTTTGAAATTTTCCAGTTTTCCATTTGAAATTTTCCAGTTTCCCATTTGAAAATCAATGCATCCACAATTTCATGAAATTTTCCATTTGAAAACCAATGAGTTTTCCGAGTTTTTCATCAAGAACTTTCTATTTTTCCATTCAAAAACCCATTTTGAACCAAAAAATTCCAAGCAAAAAATATTTAATTTCCGACCTTTGTTTGGTTTTTCCAGTTTTGCCACTCTTCCATGAGGTTTTTCCAATTTTTTTTTTCACAGAAATCATCACTGAATGTAACAGTATGAACCATTAAAATTTCACAAATATCTGTTGGGCCATTTCGGAGTCTATAAGAGACATACAAACAAACAAACAAACAAACAAACAAACAAACACACTTCCATTTTTATATATATAGAGATAGAGATATAGAGAAGATTACATTATGATTAATTTTTTTGATAAAATAATTTTTGTGAAAAGCAAAATTTTGTTTCGCGAATTTATTTCAAAACATGAGAAGGCAACCTATAAAACATTGGGTCATATTCTAAAAGATGAGCAAGAGCTCAGAGTCTGAGCTGACGAGCTTGAACTCACCTGTGAGATCGATCGAGCAGGGTGGAACTCAGACTCAGTTTTGTATGCAAAAAAACGAGTTCAAGCTCAACAGCTATTACTCGTTGAAATTGAGATCGATCTCAAAGCTATTTTCGTAGCTTAGTTATGATTATACTTTATGGGAACAGCGTGCGAAAAAAATACCGTCTGAAAGTGACAATGATGATTATATAATTAGTGATACGGAAGTTATTATTATTCATGTGACTATATAGTAAAGAGTTTTTCAAAATACGGGAGTCGTGTAAGGATCCTGGCCAGCAAATTTCAACACTTGCAAACTTTTCGAGTGCTAGACAGTGGCATAGAAAGTGAGCCGTGTTCTCGTGCTCTTCTTCATTGCCGCAGCCTCTACATATGTTGTCTATACTAAGCCCCATCTTCTTTTTGTGGTAGCCAAGTAGGTTATGTCCCGTCATCACGCTTATGATGAGGGATCTTAGGGACGGTTTTTTAAGTAGTAGAATCCTATCGATTTTTTTCTTGTCGTAATAAGGCCAGAGTTTCCTGGTGTTACCGCAGGTTTCTAGTAGGTTCCATCTATCATTTGCTTTTTGAATGATAGTTTTACTAATGTTTCTTTTTAATTCGCATTGAGGTATTCTGATGTTATGGTCTATGAGAGAGGGATCAAGTACCGAGCCTTCTCTTGCAAGCTTATCCGCTTTTTCGTTTCCCGGCACACCACTGTGACCGCGGACCCAGCAGAGTCTTACGTAATGCTGCATACCAAGAACCCTTAGCTCTTGGCGACAGAAAGAAACAAGCTTTGACTTGATTTGCGTGGCAGAGATTGCCTTTATTGCTGCTTGGCTATCAATGAAAAAGGTGATATCAGCGTGTGATATTGCCATCATGGATATTTGATTACCAGCGTTTTTCACTGGCAAGATCTCGGCTTGGAAGACACTGCTATGGTCGGGAAGTCTGAATGAACTGGCAAGGTTAAGATTTTCCGAATAGAAACCTGCCCCTACTCCAGTAATCATTTTCGAACCATCAGTAAAGATGGTAAAGTTCAATTCATTAGTGTAAGGTACTCTGTTTTCCCAATTTTCTCTATTGGAGTAAACCAATACAACCGACGAAAATCTTCTCCAATTGGACACCTTTTTTTATAAATTCTTTGTCCGAAATAATTAACAATAAACTCAGCAACCCCTACAGTTTTATGTGAACTGAGTCCGAGAAATGCCATGCTTAACAATTTGTGAGATCGATCTCATGTAACCAAGTGTTTTCTCATCTTTTTGCATATGAAAACGAGCTCAATCTCATGGCGAGCTTTCGTTTTGAGATCGATCTCATCCCTCTGAGATTGAACTCACCAAGTGAGATCTAACTCGGTCAGTGATTATTTTTTGGCATACAACCTTAAGAAAGTTCTCAAAAAAGTGAGTAAAGAGTTTGATCTCATCTTTTTGCGTACGACCCATTGGGTCGTAACAATATGTTTATTGTTAATTATGTCGGACAAAGAATTTATAAAGAAAGAAGGTGTCCAATTGGAGAAGATTTTCGTCGAATGTATTGGTTTACTCCAATAGAGAAGATTGGGAAAACAGAGTACCTTACACTAATGAATTGAACTTTACCATCTTTACTGATGGTTCGAAAATGATTACTGGAGTAGGGGCAGGTTTCTATTCGGAAAATCTTAACCTTGCCAGTTCATTCAGACTCCCGACCATAGCAGTGTCTTCCAAGCCTACATCTTGGCAGTGAAAAACGCTGCTAATCAAATATCCATGATGGCAATATCACACGCTGATATCACCTTTTTCATTGATAGCCAAGCAGCAATAAAAGCAATCTCTGCCACGCAAATCAAGTCAAAGCTTATTTCTTTCTGTCGCGAAGAGCTAAGGGTTTTTGGTATGCAGCATTACGTAAGACTCTGCTGGGTTCGCGGTCACAGTGTTGTGCCGGGAAACGAAAAAGCGGATGAGCTTGCAAGAGAAGGCTCGGTACTTGATCCCTCTCTCATGGTCCATAACATTAGAATCCCTCAATGCGAATTAAAAAGAAACATTAGTAGAACTATCATTCAAAAAGCAAATGATAGATGGAACCTACTATAGAAACCTGCGGTAATACCAGGAAACTCTGGCCTTATTACGACAAGAAAAAATTCGATAGGATTCTACTTCTTAAAAAACCGTCCCTCAGATCCCTTATAAGCGTGATAACGGGACATAACCTACCACAAAAAGAAGATGAGGCTTAGTAAAGACGCCATTATGTAGAGGCTGCGGCAATGAAGAAGAGCACGAGAACACGGCTCACTTTCTATGCCACTGTCTAGCACTCTGCCGTACTAGATATAAATTTTTAGGCAACTATTTCTTTAATGAACTAGAAGAACTATCTGAACTCCCAGGCAATCGCCTACTGAACTTTATCAAGTCCACCAAATAGCTCGACTAACCATTAAAACACTTCAGAAGTTACAATACTTCAGAGTATCACAAGGGATCAACATTGATCTAAGTGTGACGGTAACAAAACCAACTGTTAGCCCATTTTACCAAACCTAACCTAACCTGTATCGGTTTAGTGAAGAAGGTGTGTGATTGTTGATGGAAGAATTTTTGGGGCCGAGCTCAGAAACACATGGTGGTACTTTCACAAACCAAGAAAAAATAAGAATCTTTCTGCAATATAAATCGGAGACCCCGGATTCCAAATTAGTGTTGGTGAAGACGTTGGAGTTGATCAATCAACAGTGTTCATCGTTGGACAGTAAGTTTCTGCAGAAATATCAAGCCATGCACAAAATTGGATTATATTCCCACATACTGTGAAAGAAATCCAAAAGCGCAAAGGTTATGGAGCAGGAAGTACGAGTTTCCTTATGCTATTGTACTGAGTACATTAATCGTAAAGGATGATATTCCATTAATGTTCAAGCTTTGTGCAATGCGGAAGAAAAGTTTGCAAGTGTTGAAATTTGCTAGCCTGTATCCTTACACGACTCCCGTATTTTGAAAAATTCCTTACTATATAGTCACATCAATAATAATAACTTCCGTATCACTAATTATATAATCATCATTGTCATTTTCAGACGGCATTTTTTTTGCACGCGCTTCCCATAAAGTATAATCATAACTAAGCCACGAAAAGAGCTTTGAGATCGATCTCAATTTCAACGAGTAATAGCTGTTGAGCTTGAACTCGTTTTTTTGCATGCAAAACTGAGTCTGAGTTCCACCCTGCTCGATCGATCTCACTGGTGAGTTCAAGCTCGTCAGCTCAGACTCTGAGCTCTTGCTCATCTTTTAGAATATGACCCATTGTCTCTTTTTATTATAAAGGGGTATGCTCATTTTCGGCCCGGAGTGTACACCAATGAATTTGGTATCAAATTAAAGGTTGTTCTTAGCCGGGTATATCTGCAAAAATATTTTGTCGATAACTCATGGGAGATCCGAGATATTTGAGATTGAAGTTCGAAAAGTACAAACATTAAAAATCAGCACTTTTTCGACATAAATGCCAATATCTTTGGATTAAAAAAAGCTAGGAAAATCACAGTGGTATTAAATTAAAGGTGTCAAACATATCTTTCAAGTGAAATAACAATTATATTTATATTATTTATATATTTTGAGATATTTTTAATTGGAGCTTTAAAAAACAGTAGTTTTTAGGCAAACTTTTATGCGATAATATCTTTTAATATTCAATGACGACATTTATTTCTTTTGGCACCGTTAAGTAGCCTAGTTCACAACCTTTATTTTCATATACAATTTATAGGGATTTTCTCAATAACTTTTTATTATAAGCAACAAATCTTTCAAAATATACCCCAAACATAAACACTATGAAGTTTCTCTTTTTTAGTTATTCTTATATATTAAGTTATGTTAACATGCAGTTACTTAAAACATTCTGAGCAGTACCATGAAAAAGTTCCTGAAAACTTAGAAGAATCTGAGTTGATTTTGATAACCTTTATCTTCAAAATGTTAAAAGAGTACCATATGAGTGGCATAAGCTTATCATACTAGAGAGTTTTAACCACTTTGCAGCACTCACGCTATTATCTATAGGGTCGTGGCACCAGTTACCGAACAGTTAACGGACTATGAGGAAAGAACTTGTTGCAAAAAATACTTTAACTGAGTTTAGTATTATAATTTTAGTTTTTTCTGAATTATTATCTCAAATATTTTCAGGTTTGATACTCTTTTTTCCATAAAAATTATCAGTAAATATTAAAAGAAGATTTTATTGAAAATAAGCATTTTTTCCTATTCTCGAACACCTTATTTTGATTGTTTCCTAAGCCCGAACACGGAGTTTCCTATTTTCGAACACTGAAATCAAAAAGTCTTTAGTGGTTAGAAAACCATTTTAAAGCCAAAATATTCTCTATTTTTGCATATTTTTCATTAAATAAAAATGTAAATAATTGAATGATCCATTGGCAAAAATAAAATAAATAAATATCGTATCGTATCTTAAAAATAAATATATGTACTAAAGTTCTATTTTTTAAATAGTCAGTGCGATTTATAATTGAAAATCTTCAATATATAGGAAGTAGTTGTTACATCAAGTTTCGAGAAATTTTTTTTAAATAATAGTTAGGGGCTTGAGAACTTTTTTAAACAAACAACATTTTTCAAAAAATTAATTTTGTTAATTTAATAGTTTTTTAACGTTTATTTTTTTATACATCCTTAGCAGGAATTGATTTGAAATTTTTATGTATTTGACCAAGTTTGTGAAAACTGACTTATAAATTATAAGCCATTGTCTTCGCAGAGCTTCTTAAGCTCTCCTACAGATCCGTAGCTTCTTCCTTCTCCATAAATTCCTCTGTCTTTGATTACCCAAAGATTCTGTATCTATGAATTAAGCTCCAACCAATGAGTTGTTTCCCGATTTGTATGAATTTTGGTATTTTCTCGCCTCCAGCTGAAAAACCATAGTGATTAGCCAAACAGGTATCAAACGGTGCGGGGAAATAACTCCACGGGAACTAACTCCACTGAGGGATTTACTTCCCACCAAGTGAGAACTTACTCCACTTTTGTAAAGTGTACTTAGTTCCCATGTACGGTGAGAACTTAGTCCACTTTCTAATGGGAACTAAGTTCACACATTTATACATGGCGCAGGGAAACTGGTCCGGAAGTCAGAAGTCCCGAAAATGGGTTTTGGGGCTAATGACCCACTATGGTGGGTCATAACAACAACCCCTAAATGTCCTATAAATAAATAAGATCATTTTTATTTACTACCTATTTGTCGACAAAGTGGATAGAGCAATTCATTTCAAAGCTGTTGCTGTTTCCTTTAATTTGGAAAAGCATGCTAGTGTCTGGATAGCAGGTGCTGCACTGCAATGATTCATTTTGAGCATCTTTTTTCACCTTGGTGGATGATGACTATCTGTAACACTCAAAATCAATTTGGTTTGATTGGGAGTGAAGCGAGCGGAAAATTTTTTTCTCTTTTGGGCAAAATTTTTTCCGCTCGCTTCGCTCGCTTCCAATTTTTCGTTCAAGCTCCAAATCCTTAATAATACAATTTTTTTAATCATTTGAGAGGGATTGTAGAGTTAATAGAGTCAATAAAAAGATGTGTTTCTGATGAAACTTTTAATGTTATTGAAATAGCTCAGTTATTTAAAGGGACAAAAAGATGCAACAAGATGAAACTGGGTTCAAGTACAGTGTGCTTGTAGAATGCCCTACTCTCACCGAACACCATACTTCAGAAGAAGGTTTGCATAGGAAAAAGTTTTCTTTATGTCACATAAACTTATAGCATGCGGTATATTTCAATTTTTATAATACCGTTTTAGAAAATGTTTGAAATTAATAGCAAAGGTCAGAAACCCCGAATTTGATTTCTGAACTAATGAACCACCATATAGGGGGTCAGATTCTTAAAAATGGGTTTCCTCTAAGTTTCTCAATATTTTTGTGCATGCGATTTTTTAAAATTATTTTCAGTCTTAAAAACTGAATTTCAGAATGACTTCGTTTCTAAAAGACAATTATTTTAATTTCACAAACAAATTGCTCAGTATACTTGAACTCCTATTTTAATTTTTTCTCAAATTCGAAGGGAACTAGATAGGGTGACGTGGTCATCAATGCACCAGTGGTGCAGAATGCACCACGGCTATACACGCCAAACCGGACGCTGGATTAGTGTATACCTCTTTCAAATGTAACCGTTACTTTCAGAAACTCCGATAGACTTAAGTTTGAAAGTGTTTCTCTTTGATGGCTCACTTGTGCGGAGTGTTTTATAAATTTACAGTGATAAAGTGAAAAAATAAGGTTAGCTTATTTTTTTAATATCTGAGTGAAATTAAAGAGTTTCTTTACAACAAATCAATTAAACAGTTTTTTGAACATTTACTAACATTTTAAAATAAGGAGTGAATAGTTTTGTTCCTTTTGTTATAAACTATTTCAATTTGTTTAAAAAATGTCAGGGTGGTGCATAATGCACCACATAAGCATGGTGCTGAATGCACCGTGGTTTACTGTGTAAAAAGACAAATATGAAATAAAGGAACGACTGCAGCAGCAAAAATTTATCTGATCAAGAAGATACTGCAAATTCATCAGTTGCTTTGAATTCTAAACTTCTAAACCGTCCATTTGATGAACTTAAATCCTAGAATAACTTTGCTTTAGTGGAGTTGTTTTTATTTTAAAGTTCCCTTAAGTGATATGGTCTTTTGATTGATTTTTTTTTATATTTACGTTCTCGTATATTTTTGTTTGAAAAGATAATTCTGTCTATGACTTTAAAAAATTGTTTTAATTCTTTAAATAAATTTGTGGTGCATCGTGTACATACGACTGGTGCATTCAGTACATACCATGGTCCACCATGCACCATTTGGTTTTTTGGGAAAAAGTATTTTTTACACAAAGAATTCAGATCATATCGAAAATATAAGTTCGTACGTATTTTCATAACATATCTAAATAATGAAATACAAAAATACATACCAAAAAGAGTTCATTGGAAAAAGTTATGGTCATTTGAAAATAGGGTGGTGCATTGATGACCACGTCACCCTACACTAATTATTTGAGGAATTTAATTCCCACTGTACATGGGAACTAACTACACTTTACAAAAGTGGAGTAAGTTCTCACTTGGTGGGAAGTAAATCCCTCAGTGGAGTTTGTTCCCGTGGAGTTATTTCCCCGCACCGTATCAAACTGATGCGCAGCACTTAAACATAATCCCAACTGTTGATTTTTGCTGACGTAAATCGAATTTCGAAGCACCCTACTGAAGAGAGAGCTCACCATCACCATATCATCAGTGAACCTCCACCAAAATTAGGCCATCGAAACATTTCGGTTCCTTTCGTAAATCACTCAAGTATCCATATGTAATCCTTCAGGATCATTTCAGTTCAATTTCTTCTCATCAGAAAAAATTATCTTTAATCGAATCGAAGGCACATATTGAAAAACCCTCTAATTCAAACTTACTGATTCCAATCCCGATCTTGAACATGAAAGAAAAGGGTGTTCGAAAATAGGATTTTGTCTTTTTTTACTGTTTCCTATTTCCGAACACACTTGTTTGGAAATAGGCAACTCGGTAATATTTAGTTTCCTTTCTTCGAACAGTCAAAAATCATACCATAATTTTACTTTTTTTCATTAAACAATTTAAAATATCAATAATCTGGCATACTTAATTATTTTAAAACACTGGGAAAAGAATTTACTCAAATATTTTTCCTTCAAAACAACTTTTCAGGAAGTCCTGATCTAGTTTTTTTTTTCTTGAAAAACGTATCAAATCCGTACCGAGGGAAACCTACCACTGAACTGAATTTTTTGCTCTCTCAAGATATATTAGTTTAAATGAAACGTTTTACCTATTTGTAAAGAAAGAATGCCCACAGGTTTTTGTGAAGTTTTCATTACGAAAAACGTTAAAATAACGAAACTACAACCATATTTCTCAAAAGTGTTCGGGAACTGGGGACGTTCGGTAACAGGTGCCACCACCCTATATGAATTATATTCTAGCAGATTTTTGTATAGAAAACGATTTAAATAGGAGATGAATTTTTTTTTTGTTTATAAATGTTTCTTTAACACGCTTTAGTTATAATAACCATGTTTTGTTCAGTTGTGAAACTTATCAATTAAAACAAGCACTTTCTTATTACGGGGAGTATATCCGAAATTATGGCTGTTATAATAAACAAGGACCCAACCAACAATCTCCTAGCAGGTTTACCCTTAACAATATATATATATGTGGTTGGATTCCAAGCATACGTTTAAGCCGGAAAGTATAATTTGTATATTTTTTATGAATTGACTAGCTTACCCGACAAACGTTGTTTTGTCAACGAAAACCATTTTTTCTTTGCGTGAATCTTAATTCTCTTCTATTTTTGTCTGTGCAAGAAATGTACATCTTTAAGGTCATTTGAATATTTTAACAATTTTATTTAATTTCTCGGGGTTCTCACTAAACAGAGATATGACGTGTGACCTTATTGAAACAAAACTTTTTCCTAACAAAATTATGACGTCGCTTCCATTTCTCTTTTGTTACCCAAGAAATATAAGACTTTTATATATTTTAAGTTCATTGCCGCCCACAGCATCGTAATTTGTAGGGGCTTTAAAGAATTTGCATATCCTTATAAGCTATAACACACACTTAATATGCTTTCAAAATTAGTTTTTGAACTTGCAAGCGCTATGGATCTGGATACCTTTTTTAAATAATCAAAACTAAAAAAGATTTTGTTCATATTTCGAAGCGTTTTGAAAAGATATTTTGTAAAAAGTCAGGGAAGCTTGTTTTAGTTTTTTAATGTCAGATTAATTTTATTAAGTACTTGAATGAAAGAAACAATTTACTTTGCTTCTATCCTTCAAAAAGTATAGAAAAATGAATTTAACTCATAACACATGTGTTATGATTATGATGATGATCAACAGCATATAGAAGGGGTTGTTCAATGTTACTGCAACTGCCTAGTAAGTCGAAGAACGGTTGGACGCTGCGCTCGTGTTATGACTATAATATGGTTTTTAAGTTGGGCAAGATATGAAAGTAGCTTATAAGACTCCCTTCCCAATTCTTAAATAACAGTTTAATAACTAATGATTCAGATTAGAATAACCTATGTTTTGCCAAGCCCATTACCATTATTTATTTATTTTTCTTTCAATTTTCATACCATTCTCAAAAAAATTATTTACTTATTGTTTTAATTGTTCTACCATTACTATACTAATTATTTTTATATTTTAGTTTAGTATCATGAGATTTTTTCTGCATTTTGACAGCATATTTCTTATATATTATTGTCAAAATGAATTAATTGTTAAAGAAATTCCCATAAATTGTATATGAAAATAAAGTTCGTGAACTAGGCTACTTAACGGTGCCAAAAGAAATAAATGTCGTCATTGAATATTAAAAGATATTATCGCATAAAAGTTTGCCTAAAAACTACTGTTTTTTAAAGCTCCAATTAAAAATATCTCAAAATATATAAATAATATAAATATAATTGTTATTTCACTTGAAAGATATGTTTGACACCTTTAATTTAATACCACTGTGATTTTCCTAGCTTTTTTTAATCCAAAGATATTGGCATTTATGTCGAAAAAGTGCTGATTTTTAATGTTTGTACTTTTCGAACTTCAATCTCAAATATCTCGGATCTCCCATGAGTTATCGACAAAATATTTTTGCAGATATATCCGGCTAAGAACAACCTTTAATTTGATACCAAATTCATTGGTGTACACTCCGGGCCGGATGTCCCTTATAAAATGAGCAATCCCCTTTAGAAAATGCCATTGACACCTGATGAAAACTTAAAAAAAAAACTTTAAACTAACAAAGTGAAATAACGCCGAATCGGCACGATTTCACTTTGCCATAGGCGTTATTTCGCTCGGCGTTATTGCTCGGCACCCTATCTTCCGAAAATCTTTTCAACTTCTCGCAGACACCGCCGCGCCGATGATATTGATATAATGGGAAGAACGCAGCGTGATGTCAATGGCGCCTTTGTGAGAATTAAGATAGAAGCTGCAAAAATGGGTTTAGCGGTAAATGGGGGCAAAACGAAGTATACGCTGTCTTCGAGGAAGAACAGCCAACACCGGACGGCTCGGTCAGAACGTCACAATAGACGCATACAACTTCGAGGAAGTAGAGGAGTTTGTCTACCTAGGTTCCGCTAACACGGGCAATAAAACCAGCTCCGAGATCAGGCGAAGAATAACACTAACTAATCACTGTTTCTTTGGGCTAAGAAAGTAATTGAGTGGAAAAGCCCTCTCTAGAGCAACTAAGGTAAAATTGTACAACAGCATGGACCTTGGCCAAATCGGATGAATGTGACTTAGGCTGTTTCGAGTGGAAATTTTTTCGGGTCATCTTTGGCCCCGTGTGCATTGATGGGGAATGACGTAGAAGATACAACAGCGAACTTTACGGGTTGTACAACAACATGGACCTAGCCAGAAAGGTCAAGGTCCAGAGACTCAGATGGCTCGGTCATTTAGAGCGGATGGACATCAATGCTTCGGCCCGGAAAGCCTTTGACACTTTTCCCGAGGGACGTAGAAGGAGAGAAAGACCGCGACTCAGGTGGCACACACAAGTGGAAGAGGACCTCAATCAACTTGGAGTGCAAAACTGGAGAGAGCTAGCTAGGGACTGAGCTTGCTGTTGGCGGAGACTGTTGATTGAGACCCAACCCAAGTCCACACCGGGCTGTAGCGCCGTAAGTAAAGTAAGTAAGTGTCCTTGTAATACCTCGTAAGGTTCTAATCTTCTTCTTCATTAGCGCTTCAATTTTTTTTTGAAGACATCCAGAGCCAAGCTTTGGAGCCAGGGTAGAGTGCGTCCTTAGCACGCTCAAAATTCCTCCTATAAACGAGGCTTGATAGAATTGTTATTGCAGAGCTTTTATGAGTTAACTCGCAATCACTTGTAAGACCTGCCTATATGGCGTTAGGGACCCTCTGAACGCTTAACGAGATGTGGATCAAGTATGAAAGCTAAAATATACCACAACTTAGATGTTTCAAGGATAAAAAAAAGTAGGTAGCTCAGGTATTAAACATAAAGAATTGTTTGCATGATGCCAAACTTTCCTGCATAACATCAACGATGTCATTAGCTAAGCTCTGCAATTTAGAATATGAGTTCAACGTCGCCAAAACCATGCAGTCCTCATAAATATGTTATGACCTTTTTTTCCACATAATTTTTTCTTCTATCAGAAAAGGATACAAAAAATATGCAAGTTCCCAGAAAAACCACTCAGTCACACACAAACTTGCCACCATGTTTTATGCAGAGGCTTAGCCTGACCAGCAACGAACGGTCCAGTCGACTCGACACAATGCATTTGAGTTGAAAAAAATCAGAACCTCATAAATAAATTATTGGAAAAAAAGTAGCTGATGCAAAAAAATACATCACACATGAGTTTTTTTTACAAAATAAAAAAAGAGGAAAAATATCTCAGGAGGTTAGAATTCAGGATCAAGCGAACTCAACAAACTGAAAAGGACAAAAAAGTAAGCCCACAAACGCTAACCAAAAGTCATGACTTTTGCATTTGATTGGCACGCAGGGAGACAGAAACGGATATGCACAAATTCCGTACACAGATTCTATTGCCATGCAATTGTCCTGTTTCATATCCTTGGAAAAAAAATATAACAAAACTTTCTTCAACCGTTTGCTTTGAATCGGAAATCAATAGACGACAAGTAACTTTGGAAGAGAATTTTCTTATCGAAATAACCAGGAAATAGGAATTTTTCGATTTCAATTGAAGCTGTGGAATTTTCAAATGCTTATGCACTTCCGGAACATCAATTTCTTGCAGCAAGGATGAACAGACACACGACAAAGACACGTATCGTTTTCGAGTTGTTCTGTGAAACAATTTAAAGAACTATGTGTGTGGTTTATTGGTTTGTTGGTTTTGCAACAGGAACATGAATAAGAAGGCGGAAGTGGGTCGGAACAAAAATCACAAAAAAGCGACTTAATGCGTGAAGTCTTGTTAAGACCATGTAGGAGCAGCTTGAACTCTATAATTTGGATCAAAAAATCCAAAAAAGAAAGACAGACAATATTTTTTATATTTTCTGCAAACACATGCAAATAATTTATTTTTCTGAATTAAATTTTATTTCGATTTTAAATTAATTTCGTGTTTAAAAATAATTAAATTTTTAAAATTAATAAATTTTAATTTAAAAAACAAGAGTTAAGGACATTCAGGGTATTGCTAATTTTCATTAATAAATTTTTAACAAAATTCGAATTAATACAAAATATTTTCAAACTTAAAATTAACAAATTTTTAATTGTGAGTGCGTTAGTTTTTGATTCTTTGGTATTTTGTGGGGGATTTAAAAATCCATTGGTCTTAAAATCATAATTAAAATTTACAAAAAAACTTAAATTTTAATAAATATGCACTTAAATTATAATAATGTACACTGGAAAAAAACATGATGTTTGTTTTTTACAAAATTATATACAAAAAGATAAAAAAAAGCTTTAGAAACAAGATCAAAAATAAAAAGAACCTTTCAATGAAAAAAGCTTTCATGCAGAAGACACTTTAAGGGTTGCCAAATACTGTTTATGCTGTCAAAAAAGTGAAAATAAGATCAAGCAGATGTTACCTTATGTAAAGCTCAGGAAAAAGGCTTTCAAAAGCTCAATTGATAGCATACAAGTTAAAAAAAAATATATTTAAGGATATAAGAAAAATGTAAGACCTTACAAAATTTACTTTAAAGCTTTTGTGAATCTTTTTACAGCTTTTATGAAGAAAAGCTCAATTGATAGCATAAAAGGTTTAAAATTTTTGGCGTTAAAAAAATTTACTGAAGAGCTTTTGTGAACATTTTAAAAGCTTTTATGATGAAAGTATTTTTTTTTAGGAAAATTTCAAATGTCGTGCAGTGCATTAAGGTATCGATAAATTCTTAGATCTGTGACTAGTGTTAATCTAAATTTAGAATGAAATGTGACTGTCGTTTGTTAGTTATTTCGCTCCTCCTCGATTTCTTCTCTTAAATATAAACAAAATGTCCCAATCCCTTCTGTGGGTCATTATTAACTATCTCCTCTGACAAGGACGAGGACGAGGACGAGGACGAGGACGAGGACGAGGACGAAGCAGACGACGACGATGACACCGACGACGATCCCCCTGTCGATGACTTCAAATTATTCCCATTCAAATCACTTTCGATACGAGATGAACGTCTCAATATCATGCTCTTTGGCCGCTGCTGTAGAACAGTTGTTTGTGGCTTTGTTGGCAACGTCGGCGGTGGCAGTGGTAGACGGGTCTCAAAACGACCATTCAAATGGATATCGAGAAGCTTTTTGTCGTTGCCCAAGGACGAGAAGCAATGTCCAACGGTTCGAATTTCACGGATGTTATACACAGGATTATATGTCTGCATCTGTAATTGACGTTGAGCTTGGATGAGAGCTGAATTCTTGTGGCAAAACTCGCACGACTTGAAGGTGTTGCGACATTTCTTGCAATCGATTTGAAAGGCATTTGACGAGGAGGACGTCCTCGAAGATGTCGATGACGATGACGAAGAAGACGACAACGACGAGGACGATGTTGATGTCGAACTGCACGATGACAAGGAAGATTTACTGGCAGAACTTGTTATCGATTGGGTATCGATGTCCTTGGAAGAGGATACATTTGTGGTAGCTCTCTTGTCGTTGTTGTTTGAGACATCCGAAATAGAATCAGTTGACATATCTAGCAATTGCGGTTGTTGGTCATTGTCGTTGTTATGGTTTTCGTCGTTTGTATCCTTCAGAGCACTGGATGCATTGTATTCATTTAGAGATGCCAGCAATTGTCGTCGTCGAGGATAGTTGGGATTGCGGCGCACTAGGAAATGACAGGTTTCACCACGTTTCATTCGCTCGGCTTGGGCTCGCAATGGCAAGTCATCTGGATGCAGTTTTCGTTGATATTCTTGGCCAGGGCATACCTTTGGAATATAGACAACATTTTATGAGCATGATTTGATGTGGGGGAAAGCGAAAGGGCAAACAAACCTCATAGATGGAAAACTGCTCGACTGGTTCCATGGAATTGTAACAAGACAGCAGAAGAGCCAGCAATTCATCGGAAGACGTTCCATCGGATATTACCAGTGACTTGTATTGAGATGTTGGCTGAAGGGCTGATGTGTGGACACGGATAAGGCCACCAGGTCGTAATTGTAGACAGAATCTGTTAAACAGTTGAGAGGTTAGTTTGAACGGCAATTGATTTAAGTTGGAGTGATGGGATGAACTTACCTCGATTCACCTTTGGGATGACATGCTTGAAGGATAGCAGGGCGAGTGTCATCGTCGAGGACAAGGATTGTTTTGACTCCAGCACGACGTACACTCACCTCCATTGAGAGGTAAAATAAGCGAGGGTCACGGTGTCGCATTTTGAGTCTGAAATAAGGAGAAACAAGATTGGAGGTTAGAGAACTTGTTGACTATTCATTGTTAATTGGTTTTGCAAAATCAAAGTCAAAGAACCTTTTAGGTTGTTTTCATAACGAGTTTTTTGCATTTTTATTCTAATGGAATTTGTAACTTCCCTGTGCTGTTTCGGAGCCGTAAACGGTGCGCCCAAGTAGCACATGCATATCTGCTAAGTGTTGCTCAAAGGATAGTAGTTATCATTGGACAATAAAGCTCTGATATGATGAACATTCGCATGAAACAAAACAAAAATTGTGTTCTTCAACTTGACAGACAACAATGTTACACTCATTTTGAATAATTTACGTCTTTTATCTTTCGTCTATCTGAATCTAGGTAAGATGCGATCAAAAAACAGTGCAACCCGACGATTTTGTTATACAGACAAGAGTTCGTAGATCTCAGATTCTCATATACCGTGCTTTGACTTTGGTACTCTATAAGAGAAATACAAAGTTCCATTGTCGGCAGATACGAAAAATTAATATATCGTCAGAAGAAAGTTACTTGCACTTAGTACTTAATATATTTTTATGATTTTCTTGTTTATTGTCTTTTTATCTGTCTTTAATGCTTTTCTCTGTGTGACCGTTTCGTAGTCTCAATATAGAAATAATCGTCATTAAAAGTCAGTCGAAAATTTGCTTAATACTTAGCCCTGACAGTCACGATTGAAAACAAGAAAGTGCTCCTGGCCGAGTTGTTTGTGTTTCTCTGCATTTTAATTTGTTCGGAGAAATGTTTTTTCTAGCATTAGACAATGACGACGACCGACATAACGACCTGACCTGACCCGAAAAAGTAAATGAACTCATTTTCTTGACAATAATTTTAATTTATGCAGGAAAATATATTTGGCGTATTGTTTGCTTGATTTTTGATGTTAACAGAAACTGAAAGGAGGATCATTATGATTTTACGCAAGTTTGACCATACAAAGGATGTTGTGCTTATTGATGCTTCTTGGATTTAAAGGGTTTTTGTGCTTACCTTCTTAAAAGCTGGCCGATGACTTCCTTGCTGGTTGTGTCCCATTGAATGCCAAGGGTTTTGTATTCGATGTCAATTTTTAAACAGCTGGTAAATACTTTAATTGTTGTCTGAAAGCAAAAAGGAAACAAAGAAATCGTAAGTTTTTTTTTACTTTTGTAAGAACTTTGATGTTTTGATTTAGAAAAAAGTTGTGTTTCATGCTGGTAATGCTTCGTTACGAAGTTCAAAGAAAAATTTCCCTACGTTACCCATCACCCCTAATTCTTCATGTTCCAGTTTACCCAGTTTAAGCAGAAAACTTCAATAACATCATTTTATTTCATATTTGGAACATAAGTGCATTAAGGTGTCAACTCTCACGTACACAGAAAATAAGCCTTCTCAAAACATCCAGATCATCCTAAAAGTATGCAAAGATATTCAAGGCATTATTCCATTTACAATTTTACTCACACACGATGCCTCGTACAATATAAAAACTCAATTTTGAATTATTCATTTACGAAAGAATATTCTGCCAATTCCTTAATAATTGTTCGCACCTTTACAGGTTTGTTTTTATGGGGGTAGGGGGAAGGGGAATATGTACATTTGCTGGGATCGAGAAAAGCATTGGGTAGATATTGTCCCCGAGGTACAATTCTTTTTTGAGAGTATGATAATATCAATATACATAAGAAATATGCCTTGAGGCATAAAGGTACTGGCGTAGATTCGAGTAGCTTATTTTTCTGCTTTTTTGGGTTTGGGGAAGGAGGGAGGGATGTGTCATATTATGAAAATAGAAATCTCCAAAGTCTTGTCGAATGAAATGGAATTTTTTGTGTTGACAGATGAACAAAATAAATCGTTGTACAATGTACAACACGAAAATCGTAAATCAGGAATTAAATTTATTAAATTCGAATTTTCTGAGAATTTCATTGCATACTTAAAGGAGGTGTTTTATTGTTTTTAACTCGCTGAGGCCTTGTTCACATGTGAAGAACGATTGTGTTCATACGTGAGTATTTTTCTTCTGTAGATTTTGCTTATTCCTTCATGTTTTTTATTTTCTCTAAGCGCAGAAAACAGAAAAAACGAATAAAATGAAAATATTTTGGTATATGCGGGACGATAAGAGAAGAACACAAAGAAAAACGTCAAATTTCTACACTCGATCTTTTTAATATTTTTGATTTTTTCCTTCCCCTTACGTCTTCTGCAAGCAACCCCGCTTGCCTTCACTAATCAAAGAAAAATTTCGATTTTCTTCACGTGTGAACAAGGCCTGAGAGCTTAAATAATATATTTGATTTTTGTATCACAGTCTCGTCAAAAAATTGATGTTTGAAAAAAAAAAAATTTAAATATTGACACATAATACTAGGCGATATGTATAATATTGTGTTTAAGGAGGTTTTGTAAACAGTTTTTGATCTTTTTTAAACAACCTGTCTCTTTTTCTTCAAAACAATAATTTGCAGCTAATCTTGAAGATACAATAAACAAAGTTTAACTGAGTTATGTCCTTAAAGTATGCAATTTTGTTTTGGTTTTGCAGAATTCGAAATATTGCCTCAAATATATTTGTTGATATATTTAAGGTTCATGTGTCACTTACTCCAAGGGCTTCAAAGGATAGAACTACATCAATAAACTAAACTAAACTTCTTGTCGATCTCCAATGTGTAAAGTGTATGTAAAATAAATAAAATAAAATAAAAAGAAGTGTGTTTTCTTAGAAATGTATTATACACGTGCAGGAGCTGTGCTCTTCTAGTATATTTATTACTTTTATGCTACATTACTTTCATAATGTTTTTCATGAAAAACATCTTGGAATTGAAGCCATAATTCTCTAAATCCTCAATGAATTCAAAATTATAAAACGAAAACCTTTGATTTTTAGTTAAACTAAAATTGTTGCATAACTAAGGGAGGGATAGAAAAAGCTAAAATGTTTCACCTCAACAAAATTATGCAATGTTTAGTTATTACCTATCTCTTCACTCCTCATGTTCAGCAAATTTAAAACTAAGTTAAGAAACATTTTCCCAAACTAAACTCCTACTGACTTTATTGTTCACTACGTGGTTTACATTTTAAATCCCCTAAAATGCAAACTCGCCTAATTTGTTATTCATTTTTGTTACTAGAAAAACAAGCAAATGAAAACAATTCTCATGAACTAAAGTTGCATTTCGATTACATAATCTATTTATTTTTGAATAATATGAACCACAAAAAAAAAGTGAAAACGTAAATTGTGCATCTCCTTCTTTATTGCATATTTTTCGGGGTCACGTTCAGTCGGACAACAATAGGGATTTGTGGTGAATTTTTCTACTTCTGTTGAACCCAAAACCAATCTTGGTTGAATTGAGATTGAAATATAATTTTGAAACTAACTCACTTATGTACTCAAAATGCATGAACTTTTCCTTTTTCTCTCTTTCTCTCTCTCTCTTTTTCTCTCTCAGGGGGGAAATATGAAAGAAACCTCACCCAGTTTACAAATTAAATTATATTTGGACAATGTTCTACTGTATGGCTTATGGCATGAAATAATTTACCCTTTGCTTTGTTTTTCTTTTTAGTTCTCAGCGAGTGCAACTAACCGAGCGGAATACTTATTCTCTAATATGAAGTTCCTCGTGGATTTTTGAGTTCATTTGAAAATTTTAACCATGAGTAAATAGCTATAATCTTATAATTTTTAAATTTTACGCTTTGAATAAGTTGAAGGTACCTATATCCCTCTTGATGTTCATGTAATTAGTAGTCGACTCTTGTTTCGAGTATTTATACCAGTTTTCGAAGTCTTATAGCTCAAAAACCGGAGCGAATTTCAAAATTTGCATTAAACAATTTTTTAAAACCCTTTTTGTCATCTTTTAAACGATATAATTTGTGGTTCTGCCTCCTACCTTAGATTCTATAACAATAGCTCTTTATTAAGAACTTCCTGTGTTGTTCTCAATATTTCATAACAAATCTGCATACAAACCAACGTGACTTTTTACAATTCAATTCAAGTGTGCATCCCACTTCATAAAAATACCATTTTCCTGTCTCTTAATTTCGCTTTAAGACAACAACCACCCACTAGCTGTAATTGAGACCCGGAAAACTGCTCTAAATGCATTCAAACACGCATTTGAACATAGTATTTCGCTGGATAAGAATTATGCGAAAGTAGGATGTATCCAATTTATTATTTCGTGCGGAATAAACAAAAAGTTGTTATCAGTTCAGTTTGGGAATGCAACACAAAAGAACATCAACACTGGAGCATAATAAGAATCAGATTAGGTTCCACATACATTCCACACTGTTTGAGCGCCCCGAATGATTGCAATCAAAAATGCAAATTGCATTTTCTATTACACTACTTTTGCACAGATAACGATGGAAACACAAAATTTGTATCCTTTAAGCCCTTAAATGGGTCTACATTAAAGGGTCACGCTACAACCTCGATTTGTGTGCGGTTTTTTCTTTGGATGTTCAGGTGCGATATACTATTAAGGTATCAAAATTACATTTTTATGGAAATTCAATGACTGAGCCTCACCTAACGTTTGTTTGGAATTTCAAGTAATAACAGATGGGATAGAATGATGACAGAAGTCTTGATGATGTTATGTCACGCTATCATTGTGCCTCTCTTCTTCTGACCCATCCACCTTCAAAGGGTAAAAAAAGAAACATTCCTGAGAAAAGAAAGAGATGTGATTCAGGAAGTAGGCCGACACGTAAAATTTTATTCCACCAAAAAGCAAAAATAGCAAAATAATTGACGAGATAAAACGCGATGGCATTTCATTTCACAGCTTCTCTTTGTGTAAGCATATCAAAGGGTGAAAAAGCTATTATAATGACAACCTGTAAAAAGATCAAGGCGTGGAAAAGTATGTCTTCCGGAGGAGGTGTAAAAAAAAAACTCCACCAGTCGTGGTAAGTGATGGGGGAGATTTTTTATTAGGTCTTTCATCCTCATTCATTAAAACCGAAAGTCTTTATTCCGGTGACGAAGTTGAGTTTTATTTGAATATGAGCTAATAAAGTGGGATTGTTTTATCACCGAAAGTGATAACTTTGACGTTTGAAAATGTTTATTGACTCGTTTCACTTCTCTTCTTTTTTCATCAAAGTTAGCAGACATGCTCTCTGAAGAACTTTAAAAACCAAAACATAAAAGGCTCGAGCAAATTAGGATCTACACTTTGAAAGTGTTCCAATGGCAAGTGCTTAGAAACGAGGACCTCTTAAAAGAATGAAAAGGAAGCTGTAATCAATCCGAGGAACCCTTTTTCACTTTGAAGTTTTCTTTTCTGTTCTGGGGTGTCTGAAAAAACAGTACCTAAACACTCTATCCACTTTGCCATTTAAACACTTGACTGAATGTATATTTTATTCTGTAATTTTATTTTTAACATTTACTTAGTTGTGGGCGAAATAAAATCCTTTGCGGTTATTGGGAAAAATCCCAAAGAAATTATCGTAATTTCAAATGATACGTAAGAGGCTATTTACGAATTGACCTATTGAAATCTCAAAAGATTTAAAATAAGTCCCCTTCTTAGTTCATCAGACTGAAAGCTACCTGTTTTCGGGGATGGATTTCATGTCAATCTGAAAAAGTTGGGTTTTCTTAGAAGCAAATAAGCCTCTTTTGGGAAAACATTCAATTTTATTTTTCAAAGTCTGAATGCGGAGTTGTTGGCTTAGTTATCGGGAACTTTCAATTAGTTGCCCTTCTTAAATTTCTGTCCTAGCCAGTAAGGTTTAAAACATAGAAATAAAGGCCTAAATGTCTTCTTGAAAATGTTAAAAATTGCAGCCTTTTATGAAACTTAGTTCCTGAGATATGCGTAACTCTACATATTGTGGTTTTTGTTCGAAAATCAGTAACATCCCTGGAAGATTAGATTTCGAACTTCTAGGCAACTAGGGCTTGCATTTGAGTTTGGTTTTCAGTGAAATGTTTTCCTGAGTTAATTCTATCAATAATAATTATACCTTATAATATTTACTTGAATTTGGTTCTCAATTTTCTATAACATCCCTGTATTTCTTCAGATGCAAATAACTCGGCAATCGGAAGTCAGATTTAAGTTTGGTTTTCAATGTTATACTAAGCCTGACCAGAGTCATCAAAAACGTCGAAAATGACAAAACAAAAAACAAATATTTTTCTTCGGACTTGATTGACGAAATATTAAACGAAAACAAAAACTTTCTGTCAAGCCCTTTCCTCATATTACCATCCATTTATTGACGTCAAAAACCTTGGCTTTCAATTTTCTAAGAAAAACAAACAATGAACTCAATATCCAACTACACTGACACATAATTTCATAAAAATCCCGGCAACAAGCTTCAACTTTTCCTTAAGGCAATTATTTTTGTCCCTTTATACCTATTTTTCTCTATCGAAACTTGTTTTTTATCAAAGGTTCTTCAATCAATAACTTTTAAGCAACTATACGATAGTTCTATTGCGTCCTTCTTGTTACGTGACTTAAAAACTTAACTTTTCAAGGCAACACAACAACCTCCCTCTGTATATTTTTTTTTTATATAATTTGCACACACTAAAGGGGCTTTTTATACCCTTATTATGCCAGAGACACAGTGAGCGCATTAAGAATTTAGAAAGGGGTTTGAATGTTTGAATATCCCTCTCGGCTTGGAAATTTCTGAAAACTTTTTTGATGAAATCAATTTTGAAAAAGTGCAAAAAAAGAAACTGTAAGTCCTCATCGGACACACTCTCTCTCACCTACACAAAGAAGACAAAAACATGACATCTAACATCTTGACGTTTATAACAATCGCACGTAGAAGAAAATATAAAGACAAGTTCAATTTTTATTCTTGAAAATGTCAAAGCCGAGGACAAGTTCATTTCAGATTAGAATGGTTCAGGTCAATCGTTGGAGAGTTTTTTATTTTTACTTCGTAAGGATTCATTGAAAAACTTTGAGGTTGAAAGTTGAAACGAGGATTATGTGTGTTCGAATGTGAATATAAATGACATGTGCTAAAGCCGCCTTTAAACTTGAAAGCAGTCGTACTTTTTCGCTTAAGAAGAAAAGAAGCGAAAAAAAGGTCCTTAAATGGTATTGCCGCATTGTTTACCTGAACTAAACCCTCAAATAGCTTCCACTATTGTTTGAGGTTATTTTTCTAGGAACTCGCTCATGTGTAAGGGGCAACTTACTTAGGAAGAGGAAGTGTGCCAGATCCCAACAAAAACCCAATGAACTTAATATCTCAATCACTTTATGTGGCTAGTGTGCGTAGGCATAGCCATTAGACATATGACAAGAAATCTATTGTACCTCTGACGAACTTTGGAACCTTCATCTGAATTTTGTTTGAGAATAGAATAAGCACGAGGATGGCTATATTCACGCTTGAATAAAAGGAGTGAATATTTTTTTCTTTCTGAATGACAATCGAGAAATAAGAAGTTTTTGAATAGAACGCAGATGACTAAAAATTGTAGGAAGTGCGTTTCGTCAAATTTAATACTGTGGCCTGGTGAGCAGAAAATTAAATGAGCATCAATAAAATGGGGGAATTATTTCTATTTGTCAGCAATTTCACATTTTGTTTTGGGTCAGAAAGGGCATTTATAAGAACAGTGAGGAGGTTCATAGGCCTACTCTGACCGGAACAGTGATTTAAAGATGGCTAAAAACGATATCCAATATATGTCAATCTTACAAATTCAGAAGTGGGATACGCTTAAATTGTGCAGTTGATTATAAGCCTACAATTACCAGTGCTGTGTCTTAAAATGAAACCAAGATATTCACGATTAAGATGGCTTTTGTAAAATGTCCAATAAAATTGTCTCTTACCAATTCAGAAGTGGGATACACGTTTGCTTTTCCATTTTTCCCTCTGAACGATTTGAAGACAACCTAACAGCCTTAAAGCCCATTAAATCAGAAATAGTGCGTAATTTTTGGTTTCAAAAGCAAATTACTACTCTACACATACGTGTTCCACAAGGACAGTGCTGGTATTTTATCATCCTTTCAATATGGTTAAACCGTCTGTTGCCTTTTCATAAGGTAATTTCAGTTAACGTATTTAGGGATGAAATTTTGCTGACTAAGTTAAAGTTACCTTCGCATCTATTGTCATTATGGCAATGTGTGCGTGGAGCAGGATGTACGAACTAATAGTCAAAATGATAGATTATGTTGTCATTTAGATTCTTCTACATATACATATCGTTACGAATAGTTATGCCTGTTTCCCGCAGATACATATGAGCTACATGAGCTATTTCAGTTTTACAAGGACACAAAGGATACGTTTACTTAATGTCAATTCGAGCTTCATGCCAAAGCTGCTGATGTGTGCATAAAATGTGCCAGGAATAATTGAACGGAATGTTGAGAGCATAATAATGCTACCCACATACACCATACCTATGTACATTGCATGCAAAGAATAGTTTTGTGGTTGGTGTCTATGTTGATGAAGATGATGGATAGGATGACACACGTAAAACCCAACCAAATGTAAATTTGAGGCAAGACTCAATTTTTCATTAAGCGTTGTCGTTGATTTACAATACTGCTGTGCCATGTTTGATAGAGTATCAGTTTAAATTGACTATAAAAATATGAGGAATATAATATTGTTCCTTACACATATCAGAAGTGGGATCGTAAAGTACCACTGGTTCTTCTAGGAACAGCAAAAATTCATTTGAAAATCAATTTTCGATTTTTCCTTAATTGCATGTCAGCCGCAGGGAAATATTGATTTTTTTTTTTTTGCAGTAAAATGTATGGAAATTTTTTTGTCTTCCATAAAAGTTAAATTTTCTATCGACAAAAATATTGAAAATTAATTAATTTAAAACTCGAATGAAGAGAAAAAAGGAGAGTGTTGATTTGATAAACCAGTGGGGATGTGACAAAGAAGGATCTAGCTGTGCAGGGAGAGAGCTTGTGAAAAGTTTATGGGAAAAGGATATTAAAAAAGGAATCAAAAAGATTTCCCTGAAATTCTGATATAACCGAGTTGGAAGATTAACTTCTATAAACTAGCTCGTTTCCTATTTGGCATATTTTACATTTGATCCTTTTTTCAGGAGATTACTTTTTTTGTGGCGCAAAGGGACTTTAAATTCGTGCCCTATTTGATTGTCTATTAGTTTTTGGTTTATCTTTTATGAGATGGATAACCTCATTCAATTTCTTTTATAATTTTTAACCGCACGTGCTCGTATTCATTTCCGATTTTTATTACGCATTAGCATTACCATTCATGAATGAAATTATTTGATCTTAAGGACAAGATCTTTTCAATGGGAAGAGTGTGGTAGCTTTAAAGTGTAAAGGCACATCGACAACTAGTACATATGGAAAGGGGTAACAGGAGACCCTACCCAGTGTTTTCTTCTCGTTTCAGTTTTCAATGAGGAAACACTTGACACGCCCTGCGTTTTGGATTTCGTAGGGGAGATAAGGATGCTGAGAGTATTTTTAAAATTTATAATAATAGAGTTTTTTTTTTTTTTTTGGGAAAGTGCCGTGCTTCATTGTTATATCTTGGGATAGAAGTGTTATTGAACAATTGACTCCCTATTTTTAAAGTAAAATTGTAAATTGATAAATTATACGAGGCTGGAGTAAGAAAACCTCAAAAATGCGGGAAGAGTAGTTTCAATTTTCGATACGTTGATTGTATGTCATTAAACAATAAGCGTATTCTCTTATTCAATTAGTTATAGTTGCTGGAAACGTAGTTTTCAAAGAGGCCACAGGGCTGCATATTGGGACCTTTACTTTTTACTTTGTAGTTTTACAGTACAAAATGTGAATGACAAATTCTTCTAAAATCCAAAAAACATTAATCAAGGTTCAACAATCATAAAAATTATAAGACTTTAACGTCCTTAATCCCTCTAAAACCCACAAGGTTAAGATTATGTCTATCAAAAGTTCTTCTCATGTCCCAATTTGACTCAGTTCCACGCAAATTAATTCCAAAAATAGACCATCTTGATATATTTCATCAAAACAATAATTGATTTCAATCTTCGTCCAAATCAGCTACCAGCCAACAGCTTGGTTGTTGGCAAAGATAAAACACAGATGTTCCCAATTCACATCCAATTTGTGTGAATAAAACACCAAAACCACCTAATCCTTGTACAAAGGCAAAACAAACAACAGAAGACTATAGAGAACGATGACCAAGACAATAATCCCATTTAACTGATAAATTATATATTTTAACCTGAGGCAAAGACAAAGATCTAGAGCAGCAAATTTTATTCTAAACGTTACATCCCCTTTTGTGTTAAAGCAATGGCACGCCATCGATTATCTCAAACAAACAAGCAGCAACAGGCAGATAATTATCCACCTCCCACCTTTCAACAGCAACAACACTGTTACAGCTTGCCATAACGGCAATTATACGAATTTTAATAATAGACTTCATGAGAGACAAAAAAGAAAAGAACTCACCTGTGGCAATTGTTCATTTAAACTCGAATAACTCGACGCCCGCGATGGAGTTCTCTGGATTTCCGATGGTGGCTCTGGACTGCCGCACATCGATGACGAGCACGATGTCGATGAACGCAACGATACCGAGTCCGAACGATGTCTTAAAGGCGAGATTTGTACGTGTTTCAACATCTGAAAATAGAAAGAAAGAGAAAATGAATTTATCAATTATTTTGCTAATGCATCATCAACATGCAGCAGCAGCACATTGGCTGTATCTGTCACATTCACATCAACTGACATTCTACCTACAGGAACTGTCATTTGCAATTAAGCAGTCAATGGAGATCTCTAGATGGGAAGCAAATGTGGAGTCAGAGTGCAGAAATATCATAAACAACAGGTGCAGGTGTCGTGCCGTTCTGTCTGCAGTCTGTTATGTACATAATTTGCCATTAGTTGGTCTAGGTACCCAGCAAGCAACGCAACGATGTAGGTACTGCTAGCTACATATATAATGAAGCTCGTAAACAATTCATAAGTTTGACGTTTCCATGCAATGTGGCAGTGTCTATGGCATTTGGTCTTGATGGAAAACGCAGTGATATTGATGTTAGAGATGTGCAAAAAATTGAAAACGACAATGCGTATTGGGATTGAGATTTGGTCGTGGGGTTTGGTTGGGTTTTGTCGAATTAGAAGACAAAATACAAGAAGAAGGTGTTTTATTCAAAAGAACTCAGCAGTTTTAATCAAGAAAATAGCATAATCCCCAAAAATAAAACTTACAAACACTTTAATCCCCAATTCAACCGAAGAACCCCAAACTCAAGAGTGTGTTTCAGCAAAAAGGTTTATGAACAAAATGGGATAAAGTAATCGAAGTATCAATGCATGAGAAAATTGGGTTTAACATTTATGATTTGGGGTGTTGGGGATGCTTGGCATCTAAGGGTCTAGGAAGAGGTCTGAAATGGGGATTAAGGAATAAAAGCTGGTTAAAACGGGTTTTGGTAACGTACCGAAAAATTTACCACACCAACACTAACCCCTTGCAAACATCAAACGTCTATCCTAATAATAATTTGAAAATTATATCCAACTCAACTGTCAGACATTTAGTTTTTGTTTGACAATTAAGGCCTTCTCTATACGACAGCCGTGACCGCCTCGCCAACACCACCAACCGTCGGAGAGGAAATCCATTACGCGGTTAGTATTCCTGAGCTAATGGCTTATGTCACATATGAATTGTTTGTTCAAACTACCGGAAGTTCTTATACAAAATGCATAAACTGCACACCTTCATTTTTGCTTTCTATCCTCTTTGGCTGCACTGGGGATACATTGTTGCCATCAAGTCTGCCATAATCGTCAAATAGTCAAAATGACAACACACAACAGTCCATTGACTGACTAAATCATTATTGGTTCACCATCCGTCTGTCCGGACTCCGGAGGAATAGATTTGAATAGGGAATCTGAAAAGGGGAATACGGATGTGGAATAGCTAACTTTGAGTACTTTTTTATTAGTTGAACGTGACTTGTTGCGAGGAGTGATGGTGATGGGGGTAGCAAGTCAGAATGGGAAGTTGGAATTTAGATATTCATATTTTTTGTTGTCATATGTTATCAATAGAATATGAATTTATTGCTGTTTTATTGGAATTGACTAAATAGGAGTGAAGAGTTGGAAATGTGTGAATGTGTTTAAGTGGTTTTTGGTGTTTAAGCTTTTATTTACGCTAAGGAAGGGAGATCAGAAGTTTTACTTAGGGGAGTTATGTGGACCCCTATATTGAGCTAAGAGGGATATTTGTGCACTGATGATGATTTCAAAGCTAATAGTTTGAGAGAAAATTTATCGTGAAGTTTGAAGAGCATCTGGAGGTACTTAAGTTGTTTGAAAAGCAGTCGTGACAGTCAATTAAAGTTTTGTATAGATACGCTAAGCGACGAATAATGTCAACAGCTCCAATCTCATCGCATTCAATAGTTGATAGGGGCACGAAATATTTCTATGTTTTCTTAATAGGACAAAGAATTTGTGTTAGGCTCGACTACCAAACAATTGCCTGGAAACGATGACCACAGTGATACAGTGAACCAGCAACAGTGGATTCAAGAAAATTAAGGTTTCAAGGGGAAACACACTTAAGTTTGTTGAAAACTTTGAAAATTGTTTGGGCCAATGTTTATGAAATTTCAATCCAAAACCTGAAGGTCATGAAATTGTATCAAATTTGTTGCAACCGCCATCGCACTTTGAAACTCCAAAACCTTAAGTTCACCCGCATCGGTACCTAGAAACCTTTAATCCGAAGAATTAGTTATTTACTTGCATTACAGGTCCTGTCCAAGGGATGCACTCAACGTCATTCTGGACCTTCTTCCGATTGACCTCTTTATTAAATATCAGGTGTCCTGCAGTATCTTGAGACTCAAAGAAATAGGCTGCTTGAAACCTAGATCCTACGGGCACTGCAACCAAACAAGCGTACCATTAGACATCCTATCCACAACCACCGATTACTGCATCCCTACCCTAGACACCTCAAAGAAGTTTAGAGTCTTGCTCCCGTTAAGAATCGACTGTTAGGAAGGCGACGTGACGAAAGACTTCGACACAACTATCTTCACGGATGGTTCGAAGATGGAATGCGGTATTGGTGCAGGGGTCTTCTGTGAATCTCTTGAGATTTCAAAATCCTATAGACATCCCGATTTTGCCACAATTGTTAACGATAAGGGAAGCTTGTACAGCCCTTAAAAATATCCGACAGAACCAAAATGTAGCTATACTAACAGACTGTCAGGCAGGTAATAAAGCCATTGATTCAGCTTTATCATCCTCTAAACTGGTCCAGCAATGCAAAGAGGTCCTCAAGGAACTTGATATGAGCGTCAATCTAATCTGGATTCCCTGGCCATAGTGGCTATGAGGGAAATGAGAAGGCAGATGAGCTAGCTAGGCAAAGTTCAGCCCTTCACATCTCATTGACAGTGAGAGTATAATATGCTCCTCTTGGATTTGTGAAGGGCAATATATTGACCAAATACACATCAGAAGCAAATCATAGGTGGAGTAGTTTAACGAGTTGCGTTATATCTAGGAAAATCTGGCCCGCCTATAACAAACCAAAATCAATCAATTTAATTTCCAAACCAAGGCATGACATAGCCAGGATTGTCGCTACCTGCAAAGGGCATTGCCCTGTAGGGGAGCATGTGGCAAAATTGGGTATACCACATAACTCTTTCTGCCGTAGATGTGAGAACCAGGAAGAAAAAGAAACGGTCCCACACTTTCTATGCCATTGTCCGGCCCTGGCTAGGAAAAGAGCACTCCTTTTAGGTAAAGAATTTTTCAACGGTATTGAGGAAGTTTCAGAATTCAAGATCAAAGATTTGATGTCATACCTCAATAACACAAAGTGGCTATCTTGAAGTGGAAGCTGGGATAAGTTCATTGGTGCACCTTTAGTGGAGAGGGAAGGATCTTCACAGTGGTTGTGAGTCCAGTATTCACCTAGAATTACGTTCCACATAGATTCCAAATGTCTCTAGAATTAAAAGTGAAAATATATCAACCCGCAAAAGTCTTCTTCCCAACAACACTCTCTCTTTCGAAATAAAACAAGCGAGGAAAACTCATTTTAAAAAATTTAATTAAACCCATTCAAAGACTTAACTACTTTAACGCCAACCATATTCATCGTTGATCGTCATCCTGAGAGAATTATATCTTTTGTGTGCATCTGTAGTTGTTATAATATATTATGATTATCTCGACTGTTGGCTTTTTTTGTCTTCTTCGGACTGCGATGATGAATTTTTCTCACGACTCGGTATTATAAACGCGCTAATTTAAATTGTGTGCCGTTCAGCGATTCGGTATTAAAAAAAAAAAACTGACGAATAGAAAAAAACGGGAGCGAATACACAGTAGAGTTTTTTTGTCTGCTTCCTCTTTTCCTGCGCTTGGGTTAATGAATCTGAATCTGTTTTTCATTTCACGTCATAGCTATTGCTTTTTTATGGCTGTGATCTGTTTTGGGTTCTCCGTTTGTATAATTTTATGTAATTATCACACGAAGGAATTATACGCGCGCCGTATGCTCTTAAAGTCGATTATCTGCATTACATTAAAGCTTTTGAAGGAATTCAAGGTAGGTACCGGAGGCGATGTAATTATGATGCTGTAAAGTGAGAAAAGTGTTAACATGGAAAATCCGCCTTTAGCATAGGAAATGCCATTTAACAATTTTTTGTAACTAGCTAGATGGACGGTTTATGCATCGGGCAATACGTTCCAAAACTTTGAAATGGGGTAACTATATCAAACTCCCTCCTTAGCCGACCGACAAAAACCTTTAAGTTTTCGGGCGTCCTTAGAGTAGAGTCTGCTGTGTTGTCTCCTACAATGGCTCTCCGAGTTTTCTGAATATTGTCCTTCCAACGGTATCTTAATTATCAGCATAAGAACTCATTATACTGATACTGACCCATACCATCCTATCTATTTTAAGCCACTTAAAATGGATAATTTATTTGCAAATCTCAAAAATAAATAAAAACACAAGAAGACGATGATCATTTTGCATTTTTTTTTTTATCGCATTTAAAAATTAGCAAACCAAATATTTGTTACCACACAAACGACAACGCTACCGAGTTCAGAGGAGAGAGAAGAGTAGATAGGCTGTTGCAAACTATTGTAGCGAAATCCTTCAAGTTTATGCAAACAGGTACTGTTTGTTCCTACAGGCGACATCACTCACCTGTACTTCTGTTTTGTGACAGTTTTGGCTGGCAGACAGACAGCTACAAGAGTGAATGTGAAAAGGACGTTGATATATATGAAGTCTCATCTCTATTATAAAGTAACGAGAGAATAACTCGCTCACTCTCTTAGACGTAAGAACTAGCGTGTAAGTTAGAAGGAAGACTTAATTGTAACATGTTTGAATTAATAAACTTAGTCTTAAACCACAGCTCATCGTGTGTATTCATTTGGGACTTATTAGACGTGTTATGAATTCAAAACGCTTCGATATCTTCTGTATATTTTTGCTTAGATTTCTCTGTTGTCATTTCAAGTGCGAGGTGAGAATATATCTTTTTTTGCGTGCCTTATATGCTAGGTAATTGGTTCCAGGAGTGCAGCGAACCGAATCTCCCTTTTACCTTCGGTGTGTGGCGTCTTTTTGTTTTGTCATTTCTAGTGGTCTCATATCACATTGTGCACATAGTTTCGCTTTATGCGGGTTAGGTAGTTCGATTACTCGAAGTGTGAGAACTTTAAATGCGTCTTTTAGTTTCAAATAAAAAACTTCCTTCACACAAAAATTACCAACTTCCCTCCGGAACCGGATATCTACATCAAAAAGAGAATAACAATATTCATATTCAACAATTGTTCCCTGTCTGGTCCAGTGATGCATTAAGCCGAGACACCCTAAGCAAAAAATTGTGAGCTGAAAAAAAGTATCGCACCAATTCCCCAAAGTCACATGTCACTAATTCCGACTTCCGTATACCGGAACAAAAAATTTTAAACCGGAATTTTTTTCCTTATTGTTATTTGTTGTCCGCACTCACCTCATTCCCTCATTTTCAACATTTAGACTCGCTTCCTAACTCTAATTGTAGATGCTCTGGTTCCAAGCGAAAATGCAATTAATGTTCGATATACAGTAGCAAGTAGCATCAGCAAAACTACAAATCAACATGGAGGTTGGGAGTTGAAATACTCTTTGGTTGTTACAATAGTTCAGGGACGACCTGTTTTCTTGATGGTAGATCACATTCAAAGGGCGGCATTTCTCTCTTGTAAGTCTTGAGGACCGCATATTGTTTCAGGTTTCCAAATGATTCTACATTAAAAGTCCTTTTTTATATAAGTCTCCACTTTGCAAAACCAATTTTAAGACAAATAATTGAACCGACAATATAATCATTATTCGACTCACAGACTTATCCTTTTTTAAAAACAATTCAAGCGAGTTTTTGTTCAAAAAAGAAAAGTCTCCACTCCTCCATAATATGCCTTCTAAATGAGAAAGTTTGCATATTTTAGTTGGGAAAACAAAATGAGCATCTAAAACGTTTTTTTATGGAAATAAAGCCATATCCTTGTTCATGAAGTCCATACCCCCATGTCCCTTCTGTTTTACCAGAAACCATCAATACACCTTGACAATTAATCCGACCCTGAATGACCCTTAAAAAAAGAAGAAGAGAATAAATGTAACCATCGGCTACCGAAAGTTACGAGAGCGCAACGCTTAACTATCCCTCACAGTGGTTTTATTTTTAAGCTAAGGAGGACAAACGGGTGGACAATCCTAATAATTGTCTACCACAAATGACATTGCGGTTGGCTTTTATAGATTTTCGCAATACACTCATGTTGTGAGGGCTTACACTCTTACAGTCAAGGTACTAGGGGGTCACGCTTGACCATTGTCAATTAAACCAAAGCCGATATTCAGCACAAACCAAAAAACCATGAGAGCTCTCCACATCCATAGTCCATTCGCAATAGTGCCGACTGAAGCGATACGACACAATGCCGATGTTGATGATGACTTTGATGATTTTCCGCGCGTGGTAGAGTTTTGTTTGTTTTTTCCTCTGTTTCAATCTACGCCACTGCCATGTTAATTGTGTTTATTGAAATGCATGCGTGATTTGAATTTCATGCATTGAACCAAATCCTAGAGGGAGTTTTACATGGTAATCACATCATTTCATAACCCTCTATCCTCAACCATGCATTGGATGAGGGTGTTTGTCAACCAAAAATACTCAACGCATGAATACATACCGCACAAAGGGTTCTGGATCTCTCTGGGTATTATTATTCGGTAACAGATACGCCATGGGGCCATTAAAATGAATTTAGATAAAGGAACACTGGCGGGCGCGTTGGAGTTCAAGAGTTCAAATTGAGTTTATTTTCATTTTTCAGCGAGCAATTTTTGGTGGTGATGTAATTATTCTGTTAGCCGCAAGCCATTGACATTGAGTCTTGAGAGTGAGGTACTTTTTGGATTATTTTTATATTTATTTTCAAGTGCGTTAAGTGGTTTTGACAAGCGCGTCCATAAATGATGTTGATTGCGCATTTGGTAGCAGTTTGTCTTCGAGTTCTGGTTTACTGATGGAATGTTTTAGGGAGTGGACTGATTCAGTTGTCTCTTAAAGAGGGCTAATGGGACTTTTAATAACAATTTGGATCTTAAAGAGCTTAAGATATAAAGTTAAGTGCTGAATTATTTAAAGAGGATCATTTTCTATAAGATGCTTTTTTCTTATCTTAATTCATTTGTTTTCTTTTTTCTTGATTGATCGATGGTTATGTCTCCTAACAATAAATACCTTCCACAATGATCCACACGCTATAATTCCTCACAAAAAGAAACTGGCAATGGCAATTATAGAAGTTTTCATAAGAAGCTGTGTTATTTTTAAGACTTCCCTCATAAATATCTATCGGGAAAAATTTCTTTCACGCTTAAAAACAAGTTTGTCAGTACCGTAAAACACATCCTTTTCCTGTGCATGTCTTTTAAACGTCTTCCGGTTAGTCTTCAAGACTAAATTACATTCCATTCAATAAGACTCAGTAAATTATCAAACGGAAGGTACTCCCAGCCTACTGCCGACGATCCAACGATACCCATAATTTTTTTATAGAACCTCCATCCGGATGTTAAAGTTTCCTTCTGTGAGGAAATGCATCATCATCATCGTCATGAATGCTGCATAGAACAACTAGACGACCATCGTCGATGACGATGACCCAGCGCAAGACCAGTTAACCAGTGATAGTTACAAGTAATTATCTTCTTACCGGTGATGTTTAATCATTTGCACGCCAGCATCATTCCTGTTGATACTCTCTGGAGCTCAGGAAATAAAAATTCAATCACGAAGCACTTCATTAACTACGGCGGCGCGGCGATTGGAAATATCTCAACTTATTCTAGGAATTCAAAATGTTAAACCAGATTCTTTTCTTTTTTTTTAACACATCCGGATATGAAGATAGACGCCATCCTGTGAGTGCACAATCTCAAGAGAGAATGAAGAAGAGTTTCCACCATGCAGGAAGATGTCATCAATAAAGGAATAACGATGACGACGACTACTGAAAGAAGATGAGGGTATTTGAATGGAACATATTTAAAATTCAAATGCATGAAGGATGTCTTCAGGCGAATTATTTCTTCTTGTCACTTGTCCTGATGCTGTTATTGCTGCTGTGATACTCTTCACGTTCTCTGGGTCAGAGACTCACGCGAAGACAGGGAGAGAGAAACCATGTGTTTCCTCTCATGAGAGATGGACAAAAAAGAACAGATTTTTTTCCCATCAGAAAGAAGAAGAAGAACCAAAAAAGTGCAACAGATTGCAGATGGATCCAGGCCCAGGGGAACGAGCAAAAGGGTGATGAAAAACGATTCTCAAAGGATCCTGAAGGATGCTGCATGAAAGATACATAAACGCTTCTTTTCTTGCTGACATTTATTTCTACGATGTGAAGTGCGGAGTGTTTGGTGTCCTGCAGGTCCCGGAAAATGGAGAGAAATTCTGTCAAGTTTCTTATTCTATTTAACAATCAGCAGCAGGTGCTTTTAAGTAGATTTATCTATGTGCTAAAGTCTCATTTGACTATTTGTTAAGAGGGAAAAGATAATCGAGAAGATGGAAGACGAATTTGGTCTAATCTCTTGCATGAAATTTATATTTCTGCAAGTATCTAAGCCTTAAAGCCTTTGAGAAACACCAATGCGAGCGCACTCAAGCCGACCAGACACACAAAGTAAGATTGAACTAAAAATACACTTTCTTGGAAATATGCCAACAAGGGATTATGCCTAACAGTCTACAACATGAAGTCTGAAAAAAGAACTACTCTCAAATAATCTCACTATAAATCATTTACAGCAGCATTACCAGAGTCTCGAGTAGGAACGCCCGAACAACGATCAAAGGACATTTCCCCCACCCCCAGTACTTTATTTAAATTAAATTCAATTATCTGCGAAATTCCCCAAAAAGTTTAAAAACCTTCAAAATGATTTATGCCAACGAAATTGTTAGATTGTGAATCCTTAGAGTTGTCCCTGAGACTCCTTAAACTTGTATCAACATTTTCTCACCGAATATTGTCATATCTTGATTTTTTCTGTGTTCTGTGTTTTCGAGTCTCTAGTCGAACTTAACTGCGTCTAAATATCTTCATCCCTTTTAGTTGCTGATTTTTTGTAATTCACTATCGGACATGGCTTTCATTAATTTGCAAACAAGTTACTCTTCTTTTTGTGAGAGAAAGAGCAAGAAAAAACTGTAGTGCAGGGAATTTATAAGTTGAGTCGACAAACGTTGACATTGAGAAGTTGACAGAACGAAAATGAATGAAGACGAAGAGGAAGTGCAACATTTCGTCTACTCTCTGTGTAACTTGTAAATGGGTAATTGAGTGAATATAATTCAAAAGTAGTTGCTTTCAAGGATATTTTTTTTGTGTTTGGTTTAAGGTTCTTCTTTTTGCTTTTATTTTACGTAATGGGAATCGTAAAAGTGGATGGAAGTCTGTAAGGAGATGTATTTGGTTACTTTTTTGGTCAGGAGGGTGAGAATGGAATAAGTTGAGAAGTGAGCGTGTGAACAGGTGCACGGTTATAGTCTTTTGGAAGGAAATCTGATTCAAGAAGCTTGCACAAATAATGGATAATGGGGGAAGACGAAATTAAATCGGGTATTCGAGTATGAAACAAGCTTGTTGTAAGCAAATTCAGTGTTCCAAAAAAAAAAAATGCGGAAAGGATGTGGGAAAACGTTATGAATTTTTTTAAGGATAAATAGGAATTAAGATTCTTACTTTCAGTCAACCAGTCTTGAACGATAAAATGTTCAAAAAAAGAGCTTTTAAGGCATTGAAGCAAGTTCAACAATTACCCATATCCAGCCAAAACTCTCATCTCCTCCCAAAAAAAACTCATGGATTCTAAAATCGACTCAACATCTTCATTTTGAACATTTTCACCCCGGAACAATACAAACATCAAACTTCTTAATTTCATTGAAAACAATCTAAGTGGTATGAACTCCATTAATTCCGATCACCATTTCCATTTCAATTTCTATTCCCCCTCCTCCACTTTACGAGAAAAGAAATAAACTCAAGCCCCCAACAAGCCTATTCCCAGCCAAACTTTGCATAAGAATCGAATTTATTATTTGAATTTCGATTGAATTTCAATGTAAATATATTCCTTTCGCCTAAGTCCCTGTCCAAGTCCTTGCTATCGTACGGCGTCCATGCGATCCGAAAAACAAATGAACAAACACATACGGAAGGTTATTCTTCATAACATTCTACGAAGATCGTATTTCTTCTATTTTTAATTTTATATTTCGATTTGACTGTTTTTGAAATGCACCATCATCATCCTCTCGCTGTTTCACAAGAATATCCTGTTTGTGGGAAAATTCTTTGAACTGCACCTTTCCCTGAATTTCGATTTAAACCGCATATGGTCTAGATTTTCTTCCCCTCGAACTTGTGTATATGAGATTGTTGCAGGTTATTCCTATGCCCATATGAACAATAAACATTTGAATTGGCTCTACTTTTGCTTACGTAATTTGAGAATAAACATACAAAAAATGAATAATGACCAACAAAATCGAATTCACACCTCCAAATCATCAGTATTGCAAAGAGCCTGTTAGCCTTGTTCGAGTTCGAACCAGCTTCACGCCAGATTTCCTCCACTTCCGGAGAATGAATTATTATCGTTTGGAGTAATCTAAATTGGTTTTTATTTTTCTTGAGATAATTAAGAGAAAAGTCAAATCCATCATCCATCCTGCAATCGAGAATAGAAGATGCGGATATTCAACTTTATCCTTCTGTTTACGCTACCTGTTACAGATGATTTGATTTTGTATCTGTTTCTGTATTCTTGTTCATTTTGAGAGAGAGAGAATGAAAGATGGATAATAACAGAAGGCATATCGCCTTCAACTTTCGACAGAAGCGAATTCTCAATTCCCACACTTTTAGAATTTCAGTGAGAGATACTTGTACAGATGCAGATTTTCACAGATGATGATGTTGGGATTTTTCTTTCAGTTAGATACAGATGTTTCTATTTATGTACATTTTAAGCATATGGCAAAATAAATTTGGATTTGTATTAAAATCGTTTATTCTGTTGTCATAATTTGAAGGCAGGATTTTTTTAGAAAGGATTAAGTAACTGTGAGGATTCATAAGAGGAAGAAGCTACTCTTTTCTCGCTTCACCACACCATCACAATCTGCTTGGAAAGGAAATGGTTTCTACAACCACGAAAGGTTTTCCAATGAGAGATTTCATTAACAACTTAAGTGAGTGCTTGGCAAGTTATTACAATTCAAAATGACTTGAATAAGTGAAGACTTACGTTCCACAACGTTCCACAACTATTTTAATGCCGGGAAAAGATAAAAAATAAGAACACTTTGGATCTTAAAAATCTTAATCTTCAATTTTCATTGTAACCACTTTTTCTCACAATTCTATAAAACACAAATGGCATCAGACCAACTCAACCATATCGTTCTTCATCATCCGCACACACATTGCATAGAGAACCTTCAAAAAAGCATTATTATAAGACTTTCAAACGCCTCATTAGCTTCACTTTCTCCATGCATCATTGTGCTTTATTTCTCCCTACAATCAACCCATTTGCATCTAAACGCTTCGCTACCTTCACTTTGAATTGATGGTCTCGCTACTGGACGTCAAATTTGTTTTTGTGATTTTGGAATTTCAAGACACACTTGAGTAGTTTTTAAAAATGAATCCCTTCACTCGAGACCCTTTGACTTCCTTTCGTTGAGCTTCACTGGAGACATACCCTTTCAATTCTCTCCACAAACAAACATAACCACAGGAATGCAACAAAAAACGGAAAGACAAAAAAAAACACCACAAACAGGATGTTGCATCAAAGACATTAAATTTAACTCTCTCTCGTGCTTGTCACAAAAGTTCTTGAATTCCTGAGAATACTAGAATCCTTGAAGGATGAGTCGATCTAATAACTGTGTAGTGTGTACATTCGAAGTACAAAACGCATTTTAATTGTTTTAATTGTGACCCAAAAGCGAACAGATACTGAAACTGAAACTTAAAATAAACTGATATATATGTATAATTACAAAAGTTCTTTTTTTTATTTCTTTTTTTTTGTGAACTTTAGCGAGAGCTACACCACACCGCAAGGACGACCGTAAATGACGAAAACGATCCATATGTGTGGTCCTGGTGTTGGTACTGGGTGATGGTGAATCTCCTTGTAAAACATTATTTGATACAATTTATAATCTTTTGCGCACACAAGAGAAAGCACAATATTGAGTGCACATGAGCGGACCCGCTTGTAAGGCGTTTTCTTCGAAAAGGAAGTTTATTTAATTTCCCTTCCAAATCCAGCACTGTCCATAGTGCCATAAAAGTCTTGACTTGACTTAAAAATAATTTCAATTAAGAAAAAGTCACTCCTTGCTTACTTGGTGTTTCCCTCTTAGGCGCCATCATGAACCAAAAACTGTTTGAGTTAAACAATATATGGCGCATAATTCCGAGAAACATTATGAAAAATATCAAATTTTATCCTGATGTGGTTTTTCTTTTGTTTTTCTTACAAGATGAACAATTTGTGACAAATGAAAACAAAAATAACAACACATCACTACAAGGCCAAACATTGTGGGATGAGGATGATGCATAGCGCTAGGGAAATTTTAAACGACCGACGCGACGATAAAAGTTTAATTTGCAAGGTATATGGATTTAAGAGGTGACTCTTATTTTTCGACAGGGAATGTTTGGTTAAAAAATAAAATAGAATTTTCAAGAGCTAATATGAGGTTGGAGGCCCTTTTCTTGCTGTATCACTCGATGGTTTCGGAGAGCTCCTTGGAGTTGTTGTTTTCGTCTTTTTCCTCTCATTTTTAACTCAGCAGTCAAATCCACTTGAAATTTTTGATCTAAGTCATTTAGAACCAGAGATAAATGGAGTACCTCAGGAGTGAGCTCTAACATCTCTATTGTTATTTTTTTGTAAATCAATTAAAAAAAACTTCTGGAAACTGGTTGTATAAGATTTTCCTCTTAAATGAATAAATTTGTATCCATTGATTTATATGATCGATAAATAATAAATCAGACACAATAGAACTTTTATATTGAGAACTTCTCGTGTCTAACCATGTGCCAATTGTATTCCCAACAAGCAACAAAAGAGCAATCTAGGCGGCCAGGAGCAGCGAGTGCCTAATCGAAGTCTCTTGCTTCCTTATTGAAATTGATTGTTATTTATGTTCAATTGAATGTCTGGATAACTTTGCAATAGAAAAAAATCGTACAAACTTATTGGTTATTTATCTGTTGGACACATAATCCGTTGAGACACAGGCAGGGTGTGTCGGAATGTCCAGTGACATTTTAATACAATGTTGGTAATGGAGAACAGTCGAAATCAAGTGATTAGTACAAGATTTTGAATAGGTTTTAATGAAAAAAAGGGGGATTGGAAAATGAATACGATCCACAGCATGTAATGAACAATTTGAAAGCTTTGATAATGAATTTTGAGATGAAGTTGTAAGGAGAACAGTCTCAAAAACTAACTAGAATTCAAATATTGTATATTATTTGTGATTTGTATGAAATAACAGTGTGTGGAATGCAAACATGTAATACGAAAAATGTTGCAGTTAAATATTTTTTCTCTTTACAGAATTTAATAATAAGGCAATACAAACAGGTAACCCAGAGTGTGCACGAAAAATTCACTTCTTTCACTTCATGTTTCCGTTGTTTATTTTTAAATTCGATTTTTCTACCTTCTTTCTTGTTGTTTTTCATTTGCTTCTAAGTAATTTTATTGATTTCTATTGGATCTTTTTTCAAATCCAAAACTTCGATACTAAAGTGCCACAAGCTAGGCACAAGTCGTTATTGTAATTTTTGGTATTCTTATGCTAATCAAAGTGAGAGGTTACACCTACACTCTAAAGGAAAAACAAAAATGGAAACACAAAAAAGGCTATGTGGGTGCAGTAGTGAAGAGAAAAAAGAACCTTAGACAACAAAATTTTCAAATGCAATCGAAATATATTGTGTCTTGTTTGTTAGATTGTAAGTATCTATGGCTTGTTGAGGATATAAATTGGATAGGATAGATAAACTGGTTGAGCATCGGCTATACTTTAAAGAGAAAAATAGAAAAAAATATTTCTCAAGAATTTCGTTAAGTAGTTCCAACATTGGAATGACATCTTGAGAGTAGGTGGACTGAAAGTGTAATCCCTATGGGTGGTCGTTATTGCTTTAAATCGATCGATGTCTAAATTTGGAGAGAAGACAATTTTATTCAATTAATTTATATTTTTGACCAGATGGTAGACTTAATTTTCGGAAAAGCTATTAAATAAATTTTGAAATAGGCAATCAGTCATTTAGGTCTAAAAATGGTTAAATGGTTCTAATTAATGTTGATAGACAACATCTGTCTTCAAAAACCTTTGGTTAATTCTGCCAAACCAAAACTAAAAACTACCATAAAATCTAATGAAGCTTAAATTCACATTAGGTCAATTTAAATGAATGACAAATATTTCAAGATACTAACAACTCAAAGCTAGTTGATTTTGAATGAATCTTTAAGATAGGTACTCCAGATACATCTTCTCATGAATATTCATGTTAAATATTTTGACATTTGATTCGATGTTTGTTTAAAGAGAATGCAAGTTGGAATCTCAATTAATTAATGGGTTTTCTTTTAAATTTATGTCAAACGCAACATTGTTGCTTGCAGGTTTTACAACAGCAACAGCCAACTAACTAATGAACTAGTTTAAACTCTTTTAAATGCAGTAACGTTGAACATTAAAGTTTGAATGAATATTTAAATTTTATTGTCGAGTTTGTTTCGGTGTTTTGTTTCATTCAAAAGGCATTCAGAAGAAATAAAGATATTGATGTTGTTAGTGATTGGATTTTGAATAGAAATTTGGAGCGATTTAGACCATTTGTTTCTTTTCTAATATTTATGTTTCACGTATTATTTGTAGGTTAATCGAAACCAGTTTAAGTCTCTGACTTATCTTAGCTAGAAACAGAGATAAATGGTGTTCCGAAGGAGTGACAACTTAGACCTGTACTCTTAATATATTTTCAAAAGGATGAAAAACAGTTTTGGTAGTTGGTATTTTAAAGATTTTTCTTTGCTTTTTTGACTCATTGAACAGCACCATGTCATTTAAGCTGTTAGGAAAACATGCATCCTCTCCAATTATTTAATTTAAATTTACTTGACATATTGATGAATTCCAAAAACATCAAAAGAAGCTGTTTATTTTATTTTTCAGAGAAAACAAATTTGACATATTTTGTAATCTTTTTGAAGCTGCCATCGTTGATGGAATTCCCAAAACTCATTGGTATGCCAAATTGGTATAATTCAATCGGAAATTCATTGAATACAAATTGGCTTTCATGAAGATACACCATCTTAAATAACAAAGTACCAATCGATGTTTTTTGTATGTGTGAAGGTGTTCTAGTGGTCTGAATTCTCATGATTTCTAGTTCATTTCATCTTTTCCTTTTTTGTAAGGTTTTTCCCAAAAATGTGCCTCTCCCTTTTGACTACGAATGATGAAAATTATTTTTCTATATGTCCTACCGGCACTTTATCTCCCTTTTAATGGGTTTCATGGGCTCCTCTTATGTACATCAAATGAAAGAAGAAAAAACCAAACCGAAAACAGTGATGCTGGCTGCTCCTATTTCCAATAAAATTTTCTCCTCATCACATACACGTAAACGTGATATTTTGTTAAACATAAGACTTCATTTCTCACCTGTGAGAATCATAAACAACTCAAGTTAAAATACCTCTTGTCAATATACAGATAACAGCGATTATCATCTTGCTTTCGATTTATGTGACGTCCTAGGGACCAACAGCATATAAAGGCACATCATAGCAAAGATGCACGTACAAATAGAACATGTTCCATGCGTTTGCTGTTATCCTTTAAAAATTGTAGGTTTTATCTTAACAACAGCAGGTAGCAGGTACGAGAGGTGGACGATTTTTGTCGTCTTTCTATTTTTGCTTGGTTTTGAGTGAAGGCGCTAAAGGGATTTGTATTTCTATTGAATTTGGGTTTCATGGTCATTAAATGGGATCATCGGAAAGTATATAAACATAAAACGTGAGCGAATTTCGAAATGGAACAATTTGCTGTTCGATGTGGAATTATTTTCATGGAATCACGTTTTGGCTTTGGAGTTTTGAATTCTGATTGCAGTATTTTAATAGTTTTAAAGGAACTTTATCATTTAAAGTATCTTAAAGCAATCTAATTCAATTTTGAAAAAAGCAGGCCCAAAAATGGAGCCTTATGGAACTCCTTTGCAGATTTATTGTTTAATGAATAAAACAGTGATGTATGGAAGCATAGAGTTACTATAAAGTAACTGAAAATACATAAAAAAGTAATGGTCCTAAATGTCAACCCTGTGGTACTTCATGCATATGTATCGATTAAATAATCAGTACACCGTCAAATTAGTAAGAAAACGTTTAATGTCTTTCATTTTGCAGTCTGTATATCCCATCAACGCTTTCAATTGATTAAATGGAATTGCTTTATTTATTTTGTCAAGCAATTTAAATCCATAAAGACATCATTTCTGCTTCGCTTGTCATGAGCTTCATCATTAGTATCTTCTTTCCGATTACTGTGAAAGTGAAGCAAAAAAGAAGGAGCTATCCCATTTATTGCTCTAAATTCTTGGAATTAATTCAATCAGAATAAAAATATCAATTTTCGAACAATGGATCTTTCTCATGCCATATTTCACATATCGGCGTCGGTGTTTGTTTATTTCCTGTGCGCTCTCTTCTATGAAACGTTTGTCTTTGCTCAGCGAAAACAAAAAATAAATAAGATAGTTTTTTGCTTTATGGCACTACAAGGCGCAAAGAAATCTAATTTATTCGAGCACACCAGATTCCAAAAGCCGATTATTGTTTTTTGTTATTTTTCTGTCGATGTCGTTCTGATCAGTTTTAAATGTCATCATATTTTGTGTCTTATGGCCCAAAGGCCCCTAAGCAGTCATAGCTTTCATAAACAAGAATTGTAACTTATTGTTAATGAATAAATAAAATTTGTTTATTAGTCAGATTCCGTCTTAATTAGGCAAACAGATGCCATCTGAAAATCCGACGAAATTTTCGATGAAAATCAAAGACAGGTTCCCGATTCGTTTAGTTATTGTAATTTATGGAAAATTATTTATGAAATTTCAAGTATGATTAAACAAATATGCGAAAGTGTAGCCAATAGGTTAAATAAATCAATACCGACATATAACTCAGAGCACGAATATTTGCTGATCAAATGGCGCCGGGTGAAAAACTATTGCAAAGGCTTCCATTATTTTTCTTTAAAGCAAACGGATCTCAACTTTTCAAACTGAAGGGCGGAGTGATTGTGATCCACAAGCATACAAATATTATTGTGGAACGTAATATCCACAAAGCTTGTAACAGAATAGCCGGGAAAGGTTCAACAAGTGGTAGAACGGTCGGTTAAACGTATTTATCAGTCAGAAAAAAACAAAACTATAAAAATAGTGATCCAATTCGTACAAAATTAGCGTATGACAAATTTCAAAAAACAGGTGTTAGCAACAGCGTCACACATTTGTTTTTTTTCAGATGTTAAACTTCTGCTCACGCATCACAAGACCCACTAACCACATGCAAAAGTGTTTTCCAATAAAAACAAAATGACACATAGCCATAGCTTAGCGTCAATGAAACAAGTGATTTGAATTCTGCGAAATTATTATACAATCTCGTCAAATGATTCACGAACACAATTAGGCAGCAACAAACGGCAATTTTGTATTTCGAAAAAAATTCTCAGTCAACTGAAGACCAATTAGATTAATGTTAATTACAACATCCGTTTGGAGACGAAATTGTAACCAAACTTCTATAGTGTTGTGTAACCGCATTTCCGGTAGCTTCTTCTTCCCTTTACTTTTGTTTAATATAAAGTTCTGTTTGATCAAAAAATTAAATTCTCTTTTATGCTCCAAAATAAACCAATAATTCTTAACCACAAGTTCATAATACCCTTCACCCTCAAAGTTTGATTTTATTTGCTTGTAAGCTTTTTGACAGTAAAAAGTTACATGGTCAGTCAGTAGTTGGATACTAAAATACCTTTTTTTACAAAACGGCCATATCGTCGTTCTTGTTTTCCACGAAAATTTTAAATGGCAAAAAAACGAACCGGCAAAAAAAAGAGGAAGACAAAAAAAAACACAAAACTCAAGCAAAAAAGTCGTCTAACCGCATACTTTCGCTTAAGACATACTTTATATCCATAGCCCAACGACCCAAACAACGACCGACAGCAACAACAACAACAACAGCTATGTCTCTCAAAAGAGGCGGATGTAATATCCGTCGTCCGGTGAGTTGATATTATTTATTAAGAAGAAAAAACGAAATAAGACCATAGATATTATGTAGTCGTTTGCTTGGTTGCTTGGAATTTGTATCTATTACAACACAAGCAGCACGAGACGTTGATATGATGGAGGAAAATTCTAAGCAGAGAAATAATTTTCATTCTCACGAAATTTGAAGTTTTGTATATTTTCTCAAATTGGAAGGTGTTTGAAATTCTGTTGTTTAGTATCAATGCGAAATTTTCAGAAGAATTTTATAACAATTTGTTATAGGAGAGGAATTACATGGAGTGCCAGAGCCCAGATGGTTGGATTTAGACACCCGCACTTTTTGAACTAGTTTTTGTTTTAATTTATCAAATTGGAGTGATCGCTGAGGTCTAGTTGAAGTTTTTGCTTGAAAACTTGTTGATTTATGTAAGAATAGGAAATTGAACTTGAAAGCAGATAAAACTTTAACCTCTTTTTTTACGAAATCGTGCCAAAATGAAAGATTGATTAAGAAAGAGAGGATTTCATAATTCAAAGTATAGATTCTGTTCAGATTTAAGCAAAAGCCTTAATCAAATTCATTTGCTGAGCTCAGAATTCAGTATTTTGCCACACAGCCCATACCTCATCTAAGTCCGTAAAAGAGTTGTCGTCTTGACGATTTCAGTTGGCCTTGATTCAAAGCTTTAAAAGAGGGAAACTAGATGGAGTGCCTCAAGGCTGAATCTACGGGTCTGTACTTTTTCCAAAATCTTATATCTTCTTGCGCATGAAGGGATTCTTTAACTTTGTTCTAAAGCTTTAAGTACGATGTTATTGAATTGGATCAAATTTTGATAAAATTGTGTTTCGCAAGTTGGAGATGAGACTTAAGGAATGTATTCTAACGACAAAGGATCTTCTTAACCTATCCTACACACAGTTAAACGCTTCACTGCCTGTTCTTCGTATGAAAATAATATTCAAGTTGCATGTTAACCACTTTCAAGACAGTGACTAATGTATTTGTCATTTGATTTTTGTATCTATTGCGACATTAACCTTGATGGATTTTCTCTTGTTTATTTGCGATTTTCCAACATAATAAAGTATCGTGTTCATGAAAATTTATACAGATACTTTTTTTTTCAACCCATCGAATTGGGGGCGCTCTGAAATCGTACAACAACAAAAGTATACCCGCTTATTGTGCGTGTAAATTATCGAGTTTTTTGCCGCTGCATTGTGCATTTTTATTACATGACTAAATGGCTATATGCTTCGGTTAAAAAAAAAGACACAAAAGTATAAATATGTGAACATCAAGCACACAGGGAATGGATAAATGGATTTTTCATTATGTGTGAGCTCACAGAATGACTATTACATCTTTGTTTTTGTAAATTACAACAATTGCAAGCATTTTACTATGTGGGATTTTAATTACATTCGAGCAGGGTGTCTGGCTCTTGGTTTTTGTAAGGAACGTACGTAAAAACTTATTTGACTCTTTTGACAATGAATTTTTAGTGACGAGGGATTACAGTCCCCAAACCAAAATAATAATAACAATAAGTCTTATTCTTATTATTTGAATAAGTAAATGTAGTATAGCCTTATCACTTGTTTATTTCTACTTTGTATGATTTAATTTATTACAACAGATTGAAATTGTCAAATGTTTATTATTGAAAATATTAGAAAAATAAATCAGTTCATTTCTTACTTCCTACTTAAAAACATCGTATTGGCGACGAGGAGAAAATAAAAAAAAAAAAAACTTGAAAATTTTTTTTCTTCTTCAATTACCTACCTATATAATATATGATTGCATAATGCCTGAGAACAAAAATTATCAAGATCAAAATATGAACTCAACCATATCTATGGTATCTGGAGTAAGGGAATATCGACCTGGATTCGATAACTGGAGGAATTGGCGAGAAATTTTGGATTCACATTTTGTGGAATCTTCATGTGAAGAAGATCGCATTAAAACATCCATATTGCTCAGAACCATTGGCTTAGAGGCATATGGATTGTTGAGAGAACTATGCGATCCGGTTTTACCAGTGACGAAGAAGTATGAAGAGCTGTGTTTGCTATTGGAACAACATTATTCTTCTCCAATTATTATTTTCCGAGAGCGAAGAAAATTTTTCGATGCAAGGAAAGCAGATGATGAAGCAGTTTCCAATTGGTACGCACGCTTAAAAAAGCTAGCGATGGATTGCAGATTTGGAGCACAGTTAGACGATTTCGTCTTAAATAAATTCATTACCGGGTTAGATGGAAGAATTTTTGAACTCTCTACACTCTCACTACACTACTCACTCGCTACAGCTTTAAAAAAGGCATTAACAATGGAAGCTAAACTTTTGGCACAAGTTAACGTTTATCAAGAAAATAAAGTGAACTATCTTAATAAGAAACAACACGGGAATAAGAATAGGAATGAATGGTCAAAACCCGATACAGCAAGTAACAAAGGCAACAGCGTTAAGGCTAGAACGAAATGTACTCATTGCGGTTGGAAAAACCATGAAAGTGAAAAGTGCAAGTACAAAAATCGCAAGTGCCATAAATGTAACCGTTTGGGGCATTTAGCAAGTATCTGTTCCAGCAAGCAAATAAATGTTGTATCTGGGGATGTATCTAATTCTAATATTAATAATAACTTTTCTGGTTCAGTTTTAGATGATAATAACTATTCTATTTACAGTGTGTCAAGCGGAAAGGCGTCTGTTCAAACTCAACATGCACCGTTTTCAATGAAGGTGGAGGTAAATCGTGTCTTGCTCGATTTCGTTTTGTACACGGGCGCTGCTGGTTCACTGGTTCCTAAATCAATGTTTTACAAGTACTTTGATCATTCAACTTTAAAACCATGTCTGGATGTTTTCTGTGCTTACAATGGTGATTGCATTGAAGTTATTGGAGAGTTTGTCGCATCGAAAGGATTCTGGGACAAGTCACATAAATTAAGGTTAGTAGTTACTAATACTAGTGGCCCACCAATTTTGGGACGTGATTTTATGTCTTTATTCTGTATCGGTCTCTCTCAAATTAATGCAATAGAAAACACTGATGAGTACGTTCTAGGCATATTAAAACGATTTGAGGATGTTTTTAAAAAGGATTTAGGTACTTATAATGGAAATACTATTAAGTTAGATTTAGTCGAAGAGGCAAAACCAATTTTTTGTAAGCCTAGACCATTGCCTTTGGCATGGAAGGCTAAATTTGAAGAACAGTTGAAACAACTAGTTAAAAATGGTGTTTTGGTTCAAGTAGATAACTCCGACTGGGGAACACCTTTAGTGCCCATAGTCAAACCCAATGGAGAACTTCGCATTTGTGGAGATTACAAGTCAACAATTAATAAATTTTTAGTTGATATTAAATATCCTTTACCTCGGATTGATGAGTTGTTTTCTTGTCTACAGGGTGAATTATTTTCAAAATTAGACTTATCAAATGCGTATAATCAACTAGTTTTAGATGAATCTTCGCAGTTGTTATGTGCATGGAGTACTCACATGGGCATTTTCAAAATGACGCGTTTACCTTTTGGTATAAAACCTGCGGCAGCTATATTCCAAAAGACATTAGAAAATATTTTGCGAGGTATACCCAATGTTGTAAACTATATTGATGACATTATAATAACAGGAAAGAATTTGCATGAACATGCAAAAACATTAGAACAGGTATTGACAGAATTGAAAGGCTTAGGGTTGCGTTTAAATGCATGCAAATGTGTATTTTTTCAAAAAGAAGTTTCTTATTTAGGTTTTATAATAGATCGAAATGGATTAAAGAAAAATAATAAAAAGGTTTCAGCAATTTTAGATGCTCCTGTACCACAAAATGTGTCGGAATTAAGAGCTTTTGTGGGAATGTTGAATTATTATTCTAAATTCATTAATAATTTCGCACACAAAATGACTCCTTTTTATACATTGCTTAGAAAAGATGAAAAATTTATATGGACAAAGTTTTGTCAAGATTCTTACGAAAATCTCAAACAAGAAGTAGCATCAGATCAGACTTTAGCACATTTTGATGCTAAGCAACAAATAGTTTTGTCAACCGATGCTTCGAATGTGGCTGTAGGAGGTATTTTGTCCCATATTTATGCGAATGGTTCTCGGAGGCCTATTGCATTTGTTTCACGTGCTTTAAGTATGACTGAAAAAGGCTACAGTACCATTCATAAGGAAGCGTTGGCAACTATTTTTTGCGTTACAAAATTACGGCAATATTTATTGGGTAACCACTTTGTTTAAGAATCTGATAACAAGCCACTTCTTGCTATCTTTGGAGAAAATAAAGGCTTGTCCGTTATGGCGGCTACAAGAATGCAAAGATGGGCGTTTATTTTATCCGGCTTTAATTACACTATGCGGCACATTAAAGGTTCATTAAATCCAGCCGATCATCTTTCTAGATTGCCTCAGCAAAATTCAGCTTCAGAAGGTGAATATGAGTTTACTTACGTTAATTATATAAATGCGAATAACGATTTAAACTTTAATTTTAAGTTAATTGCTAAAGAAACTCGACGTGATCCAATTTTATCAAAGCTATGTGACGCTATTCAAAGAGGCTGCGTAGAATCATTAGAAGGACAGGATTTTATTTCATATAGGAATAGGAAAAATGAGCTTTCGGTTGAATACGGCTGCGTTTTATGGGGTTCCAGAGTAGGTAGTCATTCCTCATAAATTGCGTAACAAAGTTTTGTTAGAACTAAGTACATCGTTCTCATTTAGGTATCGTTAAAACGAAAGCTTTAGCACGTTCATACGTGTGGTGGCCTAAAATGGATCAATGTATTGAAAATTTGATTTCAAATTGTGTACCATGTAAAATAACACAGCCAAGTCCAGAAAAAGGATTTTTGTATCCATGGGTTCCAACAGATTCTGCTTGGTCTCAAATTCATGTTGATTTTGCTGGTCCTATCAACAATTATCAATTTCTTATAGTAATTGATTCATTTTCAAAATGGGTTGAAATTTTCAAAACCAAAAATATGACAACAAATTTTACCATAACAAAATTAAGAGAAATATTTTGTAGATTTGGTTTGATTGACACGTTGGTCAGTGATAATGGCCCACAGTTTACTTCGGAGAAGTTTAGTAAATTTTTAGGAAAAAATAATATAAAGCACATTTTGACAGCTCCTGGTCATCCTGCTACCAATAGTCAAGCTGAAAATTTTGTAAGAACTTTTAAAAAATCTATTTTAGCAAATTTGGAAAGTTCAGACAAGGATTTGGATAAATAATAATAGACACGTTTCTTTTCGATTATAGGTGTTCTAAGGCACAACAGGTGAAACACCTGCTAAATTGCTTTTAGGAAGAGAGTTAAGAAATCGTTTTAGTATGCTTAAACCACCGTTAGTTAAAAGCAAGATATTGGAGAGTCAGATATCGAATATAAAGAATCATAAGGGCTCAAGAAACACAACGTTTAAAAACGGCGAACAAGTGTTCGTTCGTGATTATACTGTTACGGATGATCAAAGTCTTTCACCTACGTTAAATAACTTCGATAATCTCGGTGCAACAGTGGCGCCCGTGACCAACACGGAAGCAGAAATAACCTCAACGAGTATGGAGGAGGGTGAACAGTCGTTTGTCCGCGGTTCACGAACCAGGAGTTTTGATAAAAATGTAAGGCAATTAAAACGTGTTAATTATAAAGAATAGTTTCAGTTTGTTAAAGAAATTTAATAAAAATATCTTATTTTATTTCTTTAGTATCAGTTATCGTAATTTAATACTTAGTGTTTGTTTTTTTTAATATACAATAACAATAACAGATAATAATTTATGTTTACGAATTTACTTATAGTAATTATTATATTGTTATGTGTGTTGTATTTAACATCTTAGGATGGGAGTTGTAGTATAGCCTTATCACTTGTTTATTTCTACTTTGTATGATTTAATTTATTACAACAGATTGAAATTGTCAAATGTTTATTATTGAAAATATTAGAAAAATAAATCAGTTCATTTCTTACTTCCTACTTAAAAACATCGTAGTAAACAAACAGATTAATGTCCAGATTCTGTGATAATTTTTAATTAAATTAATAATCTCATTTCAAGGGTCTTTTTTTTGTAGGAACGAACTCGTGTTCTGTTTGTTCTGTTGCCTTTTAATTTGGTTTAATTGATTGTTACGTAATTTCACGGGAATTATATTTTAAATTTTAATTTTTGACTTTAAAGATTTTTCAAAATTTTAAAATTTATAAAAAAAATACTATAAAAGGTCGAGTTTCGATTTTTTTCATAAATTTTGTTGCTGGATATTATCGAAATGAAACACAAATTTGATCTGCAAAGAGGAAAACGGTCTTTGCTTTTCAAAACCTTGTTTTGGAAACCATATTATTTTTTGCAAAAATAGATGCAAACAAGCGGAAGTAAGAATATACAACAAACGTAAAGTACTGGTCCTAAGATTTCTCCTCTCTGAGGATCTCAATCCTTAATTACTGTCCAAGAATCTTAACAAGGCTAAGCATCTAGAAAATTACCCCAGACTTCAAACTACCAAAACATGAAATCAATGAATTATTGGTAAAGGTTGTGTAATACAGACTAAAAAAAAAAGTAGAAGTTTCGAATCCATTCTACTATCATCATTCACAATCATCATTCACAATTATAGAAACAACTTCATACATCTCTAGCCTTCTGTTGTAAAAAAAACTAATTCTGAAAGCCAAACCAAATCTTCTCAGAATTCTCAGAATTGTATTCAGACAACACGACAGCAATTAAAACTAATAAAGATTCATCAATTACAAGCACAAATGCACCCCACAACCGCATTTGTATGAAATTTAAGTACCTATCTCCCCCTACAAACAAATTTCAATAATTCAAAACAGATACCGCCATATTATGACTATCTCAATTGATTTATTCAAAAGTTCAAATGCACTTGTTCAATCAGTTCATCAAAAAATGACTAATCTATCGGAAATTCCATAGAAAAACTCGACGTTGGGCGCCATTCAACATTACAAAGTGCTCTCGTGTGTAAAATCACTAAAACAATCTATAAATACAAAAATAAAATACCAATCAGTTCAACATCAAACTGGATTAACGACGAGATCCTTCTAGCAAAAACCTCTGGCATTTCAATTCCCCCAATCGCACACAAGTTATACACTGGACCCAAACTGCATACCGAAAGCACAAAAAAGGTACAATTTCAACTCTGTCTGCGGTTAGTACCCAACAAATGTATCTTTAATCATCAACAAGACAACAAGTTACATACAACTCTTCCTGATGGAATTCTTGGCTGTACCTAATCTTGAAGATCCTCAATCCGGCTTAGCGAAAAACAACAAACGAGGGGGAAAAATCTCAATCTAAATCACGCAATTCATTTATCTCTACATCTGGGCATCGGAGAATGTGCATTGCAACAAAAAATGCATCTATCTATAAAATGCCATTCAACCTGGTATGGAGAGGAATCTGAAGATCAACAAATCTCGACTTACCGTGTTCTTTGCAAATGTTGATAGTTTGTTTGTTTTTTTCTTCTTAGAAAGAACTTCTTATAGAAAGAAGTGAAAGATAATAATCCACAAGGTCGTTTTAATCCGTTTTCAGCCAATATTACGAAGAAATATTTTTCTTCTTATGATTTTTCCTGTTTTTCCAGCGATGACGATGACGATGCGATGCACTTGCACTTCCACTGTCACTGTTTTATGGTTTTCGTTTTGTTTTATCTAAATAAATCTGGTTAAATAAAAGAAAACGTCGTTGTCATCGATAGATAGACAGATATAATATCTTCGATTTCAATACTGATATCTTGTAAGAGAAAGAGATACACAAGAAGACGACTCAGGAAAGGGTGAAGACACAACAAATATTTATTATTTAATCACAAAACAAAAAAGTTGCACAGGTGCACCTTCTTCTTTTTTTTCTCAATTTTTTGTTTTGTTTTCTTCTTCCTTTTTCGATTTATGAGAAAGAAGACAAAACTCTTCACTTTGAATTTAAATATCCGCACGTTAAAACTAATTTCCTTATTCGTTTCGAAATTCGGTCAGATTCGCCGTTTTAGGAATTCAAAGAAGTCACGAAATCATTGATGTGAAACAATGTTTTCCTTCTCAAAAAAATGCCGAGATACACACGAAATGCACAAAATATTCCAAAACAACAAACAGAACGAGCGAATGGGAGCGGTTTCTTTGAGAATGAATTTTTGTCTCGGACAAAATTCATTAATCCACCCTAACTCGACGTTGATTCAGCTTAAACTGAGCCACCGAATGTTGATAGCGATCGTGTATATCAAAATTTGTTTATGGTTGAAATGTTGATGTAGAATGTGGATTGGATTCTATGAAGACTGATGCTGACCAATTGGCTGAGCAATGACTCTACCAGAATGAGTCGTTTCTTCTTTTGATAACAAACGAAACAACTGGTCCAGCAACATTCCTCGACAACAAAATGGTGTTGCTCAGTTTGTTTGCGTGTTGCAGTTGCAGAGCCAGGAGGCAACCGGCAAACATTTTGTCGGACTCAAATGATTAATGAGTGGGTGTGGATTGAGTGCATTTCAGTGTGGAATGTATGTTTCTGTTTTGTGTTTCAGACACATGTGTCTGCAACATTTGTTTGGGTCGTTCTCGTTGTAAGGCAATCAGCAACATTTGTGGTCATTGTTTTGTTTTATTGAAATTGAAATGGAATTTTGGAAGTGGGTGGAACGAGTGGTCATAAAAATTATGAAAATGAGCTGTTATTTTAGCTGCTGGATGTTTTATTGTAATTGTAGTTATTTTATGTTGATGTTGTCTTATTGTTGTTGTTGTGTGTTGAATTAGACAGGAAACTCAGGCGTGATTGTCTCTTTCGATGATTTGAGGAATAAGTCAATCTAACATGAAATGGGTAGAAGTTTTTTCGTATAAACATAAAACTGGTTACATCAACTTTTTGTCATAAATCATTTTTAAGTGAATATTGTTTCCGCAGCAAAATGGAGCGTCGAAAGATATTGAAATGTTGAAGGGGCTGCTTTTTTATCATTATTTGAATATTGGATTATTTTGTTTATTTATTGACAAATAAATGAGGAATTGAAATTGATTCTTTATCTTGCCAAACATGAAGTATGGAATTTTTACAAAAATAAGTTCAACGGAAGCTATTGTTTGATCAAGTATAACGATAGCATTTTTCTGATAATTTCCAAGTGGGGAAAATCAGTTAAATATCAAAAATCACGTTCAGCATGTTAACATAAAATTGTTGACATGCTAAGTTTGGTTTGTGCGAATAGTGCTGATCTGTCAGCGTTCGGCAGACTTTCTGATTTTGAAAGAAAACTGCATGCACTTCTTGTTCTCAATATCTCAGTTATTACTTAAGGTAAATCAGCGGCTCGGTGAATATCGATTTCTCATCAGTTGGCTGAAGCAAAATTTGTTTGTATTAGGTGAGTCCAGAACCAAGCGTCCCCTGACTATTTTGAGATTCCCATTCAAGATGGTTTCACTGGGACGAACTATTTTGGAATTTGAAGGCCGAATATTTGCACATTAAATATTTAAACTTCAAAAATTGTTTGTATGATACCATAACATCAGTATCATCAATTCTATACCAAACGGCTTCATCCGACCTCCGAACCTAAAGTTAATAGACCAACAATTTTACGAGAACCTTTTCCATGAACTAAAAAACACTTAAGACAATCCAAACCATAACTCGCGTTGGAAATCCTTTTTCGGCTTTGAAATCAATAAATTTAACTAAACAAAAAATTCTTTAATAGCCTAAACCCTTAACCATTCAAGTATTAAATTTGTGTAAAAAAAAACAAAAAACATTAGCCTGATGTCGATATGGTTCTGTTCTGGTCAATCCATACGACATCCAAAAAAAGGATATCTCTCTACTCTCTTCCGTCTGTATTTTAATGAGGGCCACGAATTGGAAATCCAGAGGCTACTCATCCGTGTTCAAGCGATTAGCGGATTAATTTTATTTTGTGAAAACAAAAGCAAAAATCATCCAAAATACACCGAAAAAAATGTGTTTTCTGTCGCATACCTGCTCGTGTGTAAAATTTGCTGGACAGGATATCAAATGAAAGGTCCTTTTTTTAAATGTTTGATATTTGAATAGATTCTAGCTATTTGTTGTAATCTGCTAATCATTTCGGGAATCGCATGGTTTGATTAGAATTTGTGAAATGATTTCGAACAAAAAATGCCTTTTGAAGGTTGCTTTATTTTCATTCCAAAAAACACACTTGATTTATTTTATGTTTTTATTCAATTCAGGGTCTGGTCAACAAAGAAGGTTTCATCCAAATAAAATATGTAAGTTGTTTTCTATTTTCTAGTTTTTATTTTTAATTTTTAAATGATATTTCCATTTAAATATTTTTGTTTTTAATAGCCTTCAAGGAGAAAATATGGTCGATTAAAAATGAAACATTAATAACAACATTTTTTCCTGAATTAATTAATTCCGTTAAATCTATCAATCAACATAGGCAGCTGTCATTCCTTGAGCTAAGGCTAGCAGGTTCTACTATTTTACGAAACTTCAATTTATGTCTAGTTTTTTACCCTCTTTGATATCATCTTTTTCCTTTGGTTCAGGATTTCTCCTCCATTTTGTATAGTAGATGATAAATTTAAATCGGAGTGTGTTTTCAAGAGATTCTCTAAAAACTTATTTTTTTTGGCTTTTGATAACTGTTGTTTTAAGCCATTTCTACGAAACCTCAATTTTTGTCCATCTCGATCACCAGCAACGTAAATTTCTTCACTGATTAGGTCCTGAAATGCATCAAAATAATCCACTTTTCGAAATTTAGTAGTGAAATCCATTTGGGGCACGGATAATCCAGGATTCCTCATGTTGAAAGTCCTCTGGACTGGCAGGTTTTGATGAAACTTATCAGCGATCCTTCAAATTGGACTCTAAACTTCATAACTTCCATCCTCGAAATTGGGCTTAACTTAAAGCTAATCCTTTTTTGATATAATTGGTCTAGAATACCAGAAGATTCAATTCTCAAAAGGTCACTTGCAGTATATCCTCCTCGTCCAGTGTCTTCATCAGTTCAAATTATGGTCCAAAGTTATTATATGCCATTAACCATCCATCATATTTATTTATTCAATTTCATATTTTGCCACTTCAAAAAACAAAATTGGAAAAGTTCACACAAAAAAAGGAAAGATTAACTGTGTCCTTAGTGTCACCTTCCTTGAAAAAAGGCTTAGGCAAAAGATACCAAAGGCCACAAAGAAACAAATTCCTTTCTTTCACAAGTGTCGCTGTCTTCTTTGTTGTCCTCCTTGAGACCCTGATGAAAACCAACAGAGAAACACAAAAAACATCCATCTTCAAGAGTGTGCCCAGAATTCTTCTATATGGGTGAGCGGTAATCGTATGGATTTCTTGTGTGATTTGATGGCGGTGCGGCGTCATCGTTGGCCAGCCTCCGAAAAGGTATTTCTTCCTCTGCAGATAGTATTTTTTGTTTAGTTTTTTGTTTTCTTCTTCTCTTGTTCATACAATGACGATGGTATTTGGAGCATAACCCAACCATTAGCGGGAATATGTTTGAATGTTGTATTAACATGGAACGAGTTCGGATGTTTGTTGTTGCATTTATTTGATACATAAACAAGCTTCAGGTATTTAGATGGTTATTATTAAGCTTCAGGTGTTGATGGATATATGAGCTCATAATTTGTGAAAACATCGATAGTTGGCCAATAAAGAAGTTCATTTTGACAAAGTTTGAAAATGGTTGGTTGATTTGTTATTTACTATTTTTTTTTTTTTATTATTCAGTTAGTTTGATGATACAACAAAATTGAACGCATGGATGGGTATTTTGGGCAATGAACAGAAACCAAAAAAATTTTATTCATTGTCATTATCATTGAGTTGTTTGTTTGATGTACATATGCTGAGCAATTTGACATCACGCGATTTTGATCAAATATTTTGTTATGAATATGAATTTTTTTGAGTCATTGACTTTGGTTATTTATTCTTTAAATTGTTTCATAATTTGACCCTGAGCTCAATTTTTCCATACGAAAGATACACGAAAGTCGTAAAAGGTTTTTTTAAATCCCGAAAACTCTTCTCAACGACTTAGGTTTATGGTTGAAAAAAAAAGGTCTGAAACCAGATGGCATTGGCATTTAAAATTTTTGAATTCTAATTTGATCATGAGTTTTGCTTACAGATATTTTGTCAGGAACACTCTCTTGCTTCAAGGACATGAAAAACGTAATTCCTTTTTAATAGGACAACAAATGTTGGGTCAGCATAATCAAATAAAATATTGAAAGCCCAAGTAAAACAGCTGATTTCATTATTTTGTTCTTAAAATGCTAATTTTGTTTGCAAGCTCAATCGACTACTCTTTCGAATATACCTACTAGGTTCAAGTATAGGCACTCTTTTTTCCCCACCATCGAGGCTTATATCTGGACCTGCCCCTATATGATATTAATTCTAAATTTGCTTAGAAAAAGAAATCATCTCACCAACTAAAAATAAAAAGTCAGAAGCACACCACACACTTCTGCTCAAGAGTTCTGGTGTCAATACACAATCTTTAGGTATTCCAATTTTGCTTACATTTTGGAAGGTCCACCACGGTGCAGTGCATTAACGCCCATGGAATTAACGCCCGCGGGTGTTAATTCCAAAAACAAAAGGAATTTACCCCCCGCGGGTGTTAATTCCTTTTTTGATTTGGAATTAACACCCGCGGGGGTTAATTCCTTTTTTTGGTGGGCTTTAATTCCAATTTTAATTGGAAATAAAACCCACACGTGAAACAAATGGTGACGTGAAATAACGTCCGACGAAATAAAGCTGCATGGTGTCTTATTTCAATTTCTTATGGAAATTAGACCCTTACAAGGGTTGCGGTCTTATGTCCATTGCAACCTATAAATAATGCCCGTGGGGCCTTATTTTGTTTTTTCTGTTTTGATTAGAAACTTGGCGCAGGGAAACTCGTCTCGAAGTCAGAAGTCCCGAAAATGGTTTTTGGAAATTCTGAGCCACTCTGGAGACTCAAAAGTACCAAAATAGTTTTAGGGATTATTAACCCACTATCGCCAGTCAGTAGTCCCAATTAAATTTTACTTTTTATGGGACAAAAGTCTGAAATGAAAAAAAAAGTTAAACAACGAACGTTCATGCTAAACAAATAAACAAAAAACTTAAATTCTTGAAGGTATGTATTGTATAAGTAGGTACACATTGAAATAAATAGGACCACGTTTCTTTATTAGCTGTCGACAAAATTGTCAGAGCTGTTTAGGTTTCCTTTTATTTGGAAAAGTAGTGGTTCTACATTTTTGCAAGCATTTCAATGATGCATTTTCAGCAGCATTTCGATTGAGGTTGAAGGCGATACCAAAAATTCAAGATCGATATGATTTGATCGCGAGCGAAGCGAGCGGAAAAAATTTTGGCCAAAAGAGAATCAATTTGCGGTGTGAAAAAAAATTCGCGCGAATTTTTTTATTTTCACACCCCAAATTGATTCTCTTTTGGCCAAAATTTTTTCCGCTTGTGTCCATCCATCTTTCAATGTAAATGAAATAGCTTGGTTATTTAAGGTGACAGATAGATACAATAAGATGAAATTGGCTTCAAGTAAAGTATGCTTGTAGAATGCTGTATCCTCACCGAACTTTGACATCCCAAGGATTTATTCGGTTTTTGAATTACAAAAAAAAGTTAATTTAATTCACAAACCGAATAAGTCTTGAATGACCAAAAGTATAATCGTACGAAGTTAGAAATGTAAAATTTTTAAACTTCATTTGTGATGTTTAATTTGTTTCTACTCACGTGGTCAAGCTGTCTAGGATGCCAGCGCAAGTGTTCACATCCGAGGTTGAAAAGATCTCTTCCAAAAGAAAATAACACTCGCGGGTGTTAGTGCCAATTTCAAATGGCATTAACAACTGCGGGCGTTAGTTCTTTTTTATGGTGGGCCTTATTGCCAATTCAAAAAGGAATTAACACCCGCGGGGGTAAATTCCATTTGTTTTTGGAATTAACACCCGCGGGCGTTAATTCCATGGGCGTTAATGCACTGCACCGTCCACCACACTACAGTTTACAGTGTTAAGTTAGTTTCATTTGCTTCTATAAAATCACGATTATCCTTTTTAAAATGCAAATTCCGTAAGCAATTTTTCTTTTTCGAGTTTTCGTTTTTCGTTTTCGAATATATTGTAATGTGTATACACTTTATTTATCTCATACGCTCTGTATCTCCTTCTATTGTAATGTCTAATACTAATGTGTATACTTTATTATCTCTTACTCTCTGTATCTCTTTCTATATTTAATGTACACACTTTTCATTACTCTCTTTACTTACTCTGTATCTCTTGTTTATTTAATGTACATACTCTCTTTACTTAATATCGTTTAACTGTAGTAGTAAACACTCGTGAGGGGCAATAATTAATTAAGATTAAGAGAAACTTTTTGTTTAGCATTAAGAACGTTAGTCCCTACAAAAATCCCAGTATTTTCTCTCGAACTTTCAGCTTCCCCAAGAAACAATAGGAACCAATAGTAGTTTCTAGAACCCATCATTTTTGATATAAATAGCCGGTTGGTGGCGAGGCGAATTAATGAATTGTGAACTGCGATAAAGAAAAGTACTCTGTGTTTGCAAAGTTATAATTGAAAGTGTTGAATAAATAAGTTTGTGAGTGATTTGAATAAAGTGAATTTGTGTTTTATTTAAAAAGTGAATAAGTTTTAATTGTCGGACCAAGCCGAATATTTCATTGGTGTCAGAAGTGGGATTAAAACTTATTGAGAATAAAACAGTGAACAGTGATTAAACTATTTTGTGTGAAATAGTGAAGTTAAAAAAAAATGATAAGTAAAGTTTTGAAAGACTTAACTGTCGCTGAGCTAAAGGCCGAATTAAGCAAACGTGGCTTAAGTGCGGCAGGATATAAAATCGAACTCGTAAAACGGCTACAGGAATATCTGGAAGAACAAAATGAAGACCCAGATGCGTTTGCTTTCGAAGTGGAAGCAAAATCGGAAGAGGTAAATGCAACTGCCGACTTATCTACCATGATGACACTTCTTCTAGCCAAATTTGAAGAGAATCAAAAGAAGCAAGAAACTCAAAACAAGAATGTTCTGGAGCAACTAGAAACTCAAAGAAACGAGCAGAAGACCGAGCAAGAGAATGTCCTCAAACAACTGGAAGGAAATGTCCTCAAGCAACTAGAAACTCAAAAGAATGATGTTCTGGAACAACTACAAGCTCAAAGGGATGACGTTCGAGATCGGTTTGATGAACAGAAAAATCTGCTAGAAGGCAGGTTTGCGGACTTCGAAGACAAAATCAATACTCTCGATGAGCGTGTCGAAAAACAAAATTCAACGACTAATGCACGTTTCAAGAAAATAGACGACCAGATCGAAACCATTACAAGCGAACTAGAAAAAGTGCGAAAGATGAAAGCTCGAGAACCTTCTGGTGAGTGCTCAAGAAAGAGAGAAGTGAATCCCCCAAGCTTTGATGGTCAGATACCGTGGTCAATCTACAAGAAACAGTTTGAAGCAGCAGCGTTAACAAACGGCTGGGACGATGACGAAAAATACATTGCTCTTACGCTTGCCTTGAGAGGAGCAGCTGCTGAACTGCTACAAACCATCCCAGCAGAGAAGAACGGTGACTTCAAAGTTCTGGTAAACGCAATCGAACAGCGGTTTGGGGATAGCCATATGACAGAAGTCTTCCGAGTTCAGCTTAACAATAGAGCACAGAAAAGAGGTGAAACTCTGCAGCAGCTTCAGGCAGATATCGAGCGACTGGTTCACCTGGCATACCCAACAGCTGGCAACGAGATAATTAATCAACTTGCTGTTGAAGCCTTTGTGAGAGCTGTGGGCGATATAAATCTCCAAAGGGCTATTCGCACTGCCGGAAAACAAACACTACCAGAAGCATTGGCTTTCGCTCTAACAATGGAAGCCGCAGAACAAGCTTCCCAAAACGTGCATCGCGTGAGAGAATTGGAAGTCCAAGAATGCTCTTGTCAGAAGGCTACTCTGGAAAGGAGTCAGCGAGACGGACCAGCACGATGCTGGAACTGCAACAAGACCGGGCATCTTCAACGACAGTGCAGATTACCGCGAAGAGGAACCGCATGCCAACACTGTGAACACAGAAATATGTCAACTGGTCAAAGTTACACCTACAACAATGTTGCTTCTCAAGTTGTTTCCCACCCCACCAATTTCGAGGGACAGAAGCTGGCTTCTAGTACCGATAGCTACAGAAACGACATCCAGGTTTCTCAAACGAAACGTGACAACAAGAGCCTGACCGTGGAAGCAAGTATAAACGGCAACAAATGTGTGGCTACCATCGACACCGGTGCCACGGCGTCCATTGTACGGCAGGACCTCGTTAAGAAGACATGGCTCCACAACACCAACAGCTATCGTCTAAGGACTGCAACTGGAGAAGCCGCAAAAGTTTATGGTGAGGTACGTTTTAAGATCCGGATGGCAGAGCTGGAATTCTCTCACCTGTTCCTGGTAGCAGATATATGCGACGAGTGCATTGTCGGCGTCGATTTCATGAAAGATCACGGAGTGATATTGGACATCGGGAACCAAGTCCTGAAATATCGAAACATCGAGATTCCGATGATCTATGGGATCCACTCGTACGAGACCTCGTTATCTGTGAAAACCGTCATCAAAGAAGATCTGACTTTGCCTGCTTCTTCAGAAGTATTCGTGTGGACGAAATTGAAAGGTAAGCCTGGCAGCCATCGATACCTCATGGTCGAACCAGCATCTGTAAAGTCCTTACAAAACGTCACCATTGGGAAGACTCTTGTTAGACCTGTAAAGAACATGGTTCCCGTACGAATACTCAACATCAAGCCGTACGAAGTTAAGCTTAGAAAAGGTGAGATTGTCGGACAATGCGAATCTGTATCAGCGATAACAAGGATCAGCGAAGAAGACCCAAGGCAAACATTGAAGTCCAAAGAGCTGAACTCCATAAAGACGAACATTCTCGAGTCCTCTAATCTTGGCCAACAACAACGAAGAACTGCAGAAGGTCTCCTCGAAGAATTTGCAGACATCTTTTCATCATCGCAAGGGAAATATGGCAGAACACAACTGGTTCAACATCGAATCAACACCGGGGATGCAAAGCCGATTCGTCAACCTGCAAGACGCCTTCCACTAGCCAAACAAGGTGAGGTTGAAGAACTGATAACCACCATGAAAGAAGAGGGTCTTATCGAAAACTCAAAAAGCCCTTGGGCGTCTCCAGTGGTCCTGGTAAAGAAGAAAGACGGATCAACCCGCTTTTGCGTGGACTATCGAAGGTTGAACGATGTGACCAAGAAAGATAGCTACCCTCTGCCTAGGATCAGCGATACTCTGGACGCAATGGAAGGAGCACAATGGTTCTCAACTTTGGACCTGAAAAGTGGATACTGGCAAGTAGAAATCCATCCTGAAGACAAAGAGAAGACAGCGTTCTCGACAGGAAACGGATTGTGGCAGTTCAAAGTGATGCCTTTTGGACTGTGCAATGCTCCAGCGACTTTTGAGCGCCTTATGGAATGCGTCCTGCAAGGACTCACTTGGAAATCTTGCCTGGTCTATTTGGATGACGTCATCGTATACGGGAAAACATTTGACGAACATTGTACAAATCTGAGAGCCGTGTTTCAAAGACTTCGAGAAGCCCACCTCAAGCTCAATCCAGAAAAGTGTTCACTCTTCAAAACCGAAGTGAAATACCTGGGACATATCATCTCATCCCAAGGAGTTAAGACGGATCCTGATAAGGTTGACACCGTGAAGAATTGGCCAACACCACAGGACAAACATCAACTCCGAAGCTTTCTGGGTCTAGCCACCTACTATAGGCGCTTCGTCAAGAATTTTGCTGAGATCGCCAAGAGTCTACATCAGCTAACGGAAAAGGGAAAGCAGTTTAAATGGTCAGGTGAGTGCGAGCGCAGCTTTCAAGAGCTCAAGCAACGCTTGTGTAATGCACCAGTGCTGACCTACCCGACTCCAGGAAAACCGTTCATCATTGATGCTGATGCCAGCAATGTCGGGATTGGTGCTGTATTGTCACAGGTACATGATGGCGAAGAAAAGGTGGTTGCCTATTACAGCAAGGTACTCTCAAAGTCGGAAAGAAACTATTGTGTGACCAGAAGAGAACTTCTTGCACTGATTTTGGCAACAAAGCACTTCCATAAGTATCTCTATGGACAGAAGTTTCTTCTCCGAACCGACCATGGAGCACTAAACTGGCTTTTGAATTTCAAGAATCCAGAGGGTCAAGTGGCGAGATGGATTGAGAGGCTGCAGACGTACGATTATGAAATTCAACATCGGAAGGGGAAGCTTCACTCAAATGCTGATGCACTGTCTCGGAGACCATGTAAGCAAGACTGTAAGCATTGCAGACGCCAAGAAGAAAAAGAAGTGGTTACTGTCCAACGAACCAGAACCGATCCCATTTATGGCTGGAGCAACGACGAGATGAGGGAGGCTCAACAAGAGGACCCAGATATTGAACCCATCCTCGCATGCAAGGAACACCAGGAAAAACCAGAATGGGCTGATATCTCCGACAGAAGTCCGGCTCTGAAGGCCTATTGGGCACAGTGGGACTCGTTGCATGTCCAAGAAGGTGTCCTTCGACGTAAGTGGGAATCAGCAGATGGAAAGTCCTATGTAATGCAGCTAGTCTTACCGAGATCGAAGATTATGGACGTTCTGCGAGAGATGCATGATGGAGTTTCGGGAGGCCATCTAGGAGTAAACAAGACGCTAGAAAAGGTTCGACAACGATTCTATTGGCTACATGCAAGGGAGGATGTCGAGAAGTGGTGCCGAAAATGTGATACCTGTGCTGCCACCAAAGGCCCGAACAAAAAGAATCACAGCCAAATGCAGCAGTATAATGTCGGATCACCCTTTGAAAGGATTGCAATAGACGTGGCGGGTCCATTTCCGGAAACAAATAATGGAAATCGTTATATTCTGGTCGTCATGGATTACTTCAGCAAGTGGCCTGAAGCATACGCCATACCGAATCAAGAAGCCAAAACAGTCGCAGACCAAATTGTGTTCAACTGGGTGAGCAGATTCGGTGTTCCATTAGAACTGCATTCCGACCAGGGAAGGAATTTTGAATCAAACATATTCCAGGAAGTTTGTGGGCTTCTTCACATCAAGAAGACAAGAACAACACCACTCCACCCACAATCTGATGGCATGGTCGAACGGTTCAACCGAACCCTTAAGGAACATCTTTGCAAAGTTGTGGACGACAACCAGCGAGATTGGGACCGACACATTCCACTGTTTTTGATGGCGTATCGAAGTGCAAGACATAGCTCAACTGGCCATACACCGTCTGAGATTTTGATGGGAAGGAACATCAGATTGCCGAGTGAAATTAAATTTGGATGTCCCACGTCGGAACCGCAAGCCGAGGATGACTACTTGGATGACCTCAGAGAAAGACTCCTTCAGATCCACGACGATACTAGGTCAAAAATAAAGATGTTCAGTGACCGAATGAAGACACGCTACGATATACGAGCGACAACAACAGAGTTCCAAGCAGGAGATCGAGTGTGGCTTTACAATCCCCATCGACAAAAAGGGTTGTCACCGAAACTTCAACGGGACTGGGAAGGTCCATATACAGTGATTAGCAAAATCAACGACGTCGTGTACCGGATACAAAAAGGAGTCAGAGGTAAACTTAAAGTCGTACATCGCGACCGACTACATCGCTACAGTGGTGATGAAGATGATGGATTTGTTCGGGACGATCAATCCTAAGGAGGGGGCAATGTAATGTGTATACACTTTATTTATCTCATACGCTCTGTATCTCCTTCTATTGTAATGTCTAATACTAATGTGTATACTTTATTATCTCTTACTCTCTGTATCTCTTTCTATATTTAATGTACACACTTTTCATTACTCTCTTTACTTACTCTGTATCTCTTGTTTATTTAATGTACATACTCTCTTTACTTAATATCGTTTAACTGTAGTAGTAAACACTCGTGAGGGGCAATAATTAATTAAGATTAAGAGAAACTTTTTGTTTAGCATTAAGAACGTTAGCCCCTACAAAAATCCCAGTATTTTCTCTCGAACTTTCAGCTTCCCCAAGAAACAATAGGAACCAATAGTAGTTTCTAGAACCCATCATTTTTGATATAAATAGTCGGTTGGTGGCGAGGCGAATTAATGAATTGTGAACTGCGATAAAGAAAAGTACTCTGTGTTTGCAAAGTTATAATTGAAAGTGTTGAATAAATAAGTTTGTGAGTGATTTGAATAAAGTGAATTTGTGTTTTATTTAAAAAGTGAATAAGTTTTAATTGTCGGACCAAGCCGAATATTTCAATATATTTCCTATTCCCCACCAAATTACCCAAAACAAACGCGATTGTCCCTTACAAAGAAGGTATCTTTCAACTTTCGATAAATTTCATAGTGGAACGGGTATCTCTAATTAAAGAGCGAAATTGAAATAGTAAAAATAAGTTATGTATTTATCTGGTGCCTACATTTAAGCCTTTTTGAGAAGTGCAACTCCACATAAAGCTCCAACTCGAATTTTATTCGACATATTCGCTCGTTAACTCGAGCTCCCTTAAACTCGAACTTATTCGACATAATTTCTATCTAATTCAATCTTTTCGTCATATTATCTCCGTTTGTCAGCACTGGCTATAACTCAAAATTGTTCGACTCTCACTTTAACCCGAACAAATTCTTTTCATCTCGTCATAATTCCATTTAGGAAAGTCTGATTCTTGTGAACCAAAATTGTTGTAAAATGTCCGTCTGTTAATGCCTCGTCGGCTTTGGATCAAAGCATCAACAAAAAATAAATTGTCAAACACCTTTCACATTCCCAACCGACGCACGACGACGAACCCATCACCACCTTATTAACTCCACAACACCAAACCACACTTACAAAAAGGAAAAGAATTAAAAATGACAAATCCAATGCATTAAATGTCAATTGATTCGAAATTCTTCTTCGAGAAGAATAAGCCGCTTAATAGTGGTTTCAGGTTTGTGTCAGAATATAAGGGGACTCTGAAAGGGATAATTACAACAGGCAAATGCTCATCGGATTCTTTATGAGGGAAGAGATAGAAGGTAACCCACCAAACGACTTCAAACCATCAAAGCCGACTCAGAAGATCGATAGGATCGATTCCATGACGAAACGGTCGATGATCGGTGTTATTGTTGTGATCGTTTTGATTGCTTCCAAATGACACACAACGACAACGACGATCGACAAAAGGGAAGACGAGGGACTGCATCCTCAAAAATGCATACATAGTGGCAGTATTTTGCAAACACAAGAAGTTTATACAAAAGAGGGCATTTTATTTGTGAGACTTTTGTAACTTTATTGAAGCCCACACAAAAGAACAGGACCCACATGCGTCAATTCCCAGAATTCCCATCGGCGAGCAACGATTATATCCGTTCGACTTGTTTTTTTTTTTAATTTTTTTGAGAGTTGCAAAGTAATTGATACTATATAAGCCTTATCAATTATAATTGAACTTTTCTGATGTGGTTAAAACGAAACAAAATTATCGATGATGGTGGAAACAACAAAACTAAAAGGTAAGTGGAGGCGAACTAATAGGCGGGAATCGATAAAAGACCCGGAAATCACAATGATTATGGGAACAGAACAGAAAAAAAAGTGCACAACAATGGATTTGGCAATTGGGGGTCATACATTTGAAATTAGTTGTTCACGACCATGTGGTGTTTGGTATGGTCTGCAGAGGGCCCTAATGATTGAGAATTGGATAGATAATGTCCACCGGACATACAGTGAGATGGGAAAGAATAAAGGAATTCATGAAATGAAGGGAGTTCTGCTAGAGTATTCGGCAACTTTGTTTAGACATTTTCTGAGTCTTTAGGGTTTAGTGGTTCTTTACGAGAACACAGTGTGAATCGTAAAACTAAGTGAAAACTCCAGTTAAACAACTTCGCGCTTGTATAATGCCAACAGGGGGAAGTTTAAGAAAGATCTGTAAAAAGTAATACAATGTGCCAGAGGTTATCCGTATAACGAAGTACAGTGAATCGATTGTTTACTTGCGCGCAACGTTATACCTAGTATCTATACTATATTTTCACCACGCACTCAAAACTTTGAATTCAAATTTCATTCTCATATGCCAGACAACAAGATTACATCATAAAAATGACTCGCCATAAATATTCCAAAAATCCATCGAACTCAATGTCAAGTGCCGACCAAGTAGCAGCCGTCATCTTTAGTAAAAAAAAAAACCAAACCAACCAAATTTCCCTGCTCCCGAAAACTCAAATCTGTAAATAGAAAGACAAAAACCAAACACCATCGAAATATCAGCCATGTCGCTGTCAACACGCTCAAAAAAGACATTTCAACTAGACAAAACGTTAATATAAACAACACACTAAAAACATCGACAAAAATATATCAACATTTTATCTATCAACCTACGATACGATACATGCAGTCAGCTCAACTCAGCTCAAACTCAAGTTGAACCCTTGTACGAGCAAAAAGGGAGCGACTTGGATTCGTTTTTCATCTTTCAACAATCGAATCTTATTTTTCAAGTGCCATACGACCTGCGCAAACGGTGCGGTGTTGGTGGCATGTGCTGAAACTAAAACGATTTCAATTCGGAGAAACAAAAAAACGAAAAGACAAAAAGACGTCTTCTATCAGATTGCATGCTGACGATGACGGACGTTTTGTTGACAATTTATTTTTTACTTTCGTCATAATCGAGCTATTGTTGATTGCCTATTGTCTGATTAGGTTTCAATTTATGTTTTTTCGATCCAAATTGACTTTGATGAAAGCCACCGCTCACAAGCCAGTCAATTGCAACAATAGAGAGGGCAAGTCGGAAAACATCAAGCTTCAAAGACCAAAGTCCGATTTCTAATTTAAAAAATAAATATTGATAAATTCTGTTTAAAGTCCCCTTTGGTCGGTTTGAGTGATTATGTAAATTTCGGATTCAAGGCCTGTCTGTTGACATGCAACCATTCCTGGATTTTCGCTCAATTTGACCAGACGCTATTTTCGAGATATTAGAACATCCTCAACTAGAAAACAAATCCATTAAAACCTGACCAAAAGTGACTACTGACTACCGACTCGACCTTGTGCTCAATTTGAATGTTAACTTACTGCAATTGCAGTAATTTTAAGATAAACATCGTAACCAGCCCGACAATCATCTCTCTTCAATTTGACCACAAATCGGACATCCCAATGAGTCCATCTTCCAAGATGTAGTCAGTCTCACTTGTTTAAGCGAAAGTTTCATGAGGAAAATAATAGTCATCCCAAATGCTTAATTTTCATAAATGACTGCATTATGTTGTTGCTCTGGGTTGTGCTAGTTGTTTAGTTTTTCTGATGCCACAATTTTCCAATCTGAGTTTGGCATGTGGATTTGACGGAAAGTTGTTGTCATTTTTATTACATTTCCAAATTGGCAATTTTCTTTGGTTGTTCGGCTGAATGGTGTTCCGATCGTTAAAATGATTTCTGATGACATTGTTTATGAATTGAGACCGATAATAATGTTGATAATGAAGATGAAAACCACAAGTGCTTGAGGTCAAATCGATTGACCAACTTGTTAAAATGATTGAAATGATGGTGGATATGAAGAGAAATTATTTGTCTTTACATTTGAATGGAGACTGGGATTAAGGCATTCAATATTGTTGGAAAAGAGGATAGAACCGTGATTTTAATAAGCGGCGTTTACAACGTGTTTAAGTTTTCTTTCGAGCACATAAATTTTAAAGACTGCAGTACTTTGGTAATGCAAGCAGTAGAGTCGCAGTGAATTAACCTACCTGCCTAGCTTCTAAAGTATACGGCCCTGCCACCTGAAGCAGCAGCAGGTCAGTATGCTCATGTAACACACTGGGGTAAATTATTGGGCAATTTCAATACAGGATTTTGCACACTTTCAATTGTATTGAAATGAGTCCTTAAAACTCTGGGCACCGATAACCAAACATATTTGCAAGTTATGGTTTGACTAAAATAGAAACACTTGACTCATTTGTGTCTCTATCAAATTTGTACCCGCATTCCACAATAATCAGAAAAATTCACCTGAAAATTAACTAATTTGTATATCGTCGCTAAGCCAAGTGACATAGATACATAAATCCTAAGTCATTTGCAAAAAAGAATTCAAAAGAAAATCAAACCTGATTGATGGTACTTTTTTGCTTTTTATTTTTTAGTCAGGTCAGTCACTGATTTCAGGAAAACCAACCAGTCAAACAGCAGCACAAACAATAATGCACTTGTTTGTCGAAAAAATTATCAAGATTCAGAAAAGAACTGCACACTACACCTGTTTCATGATATTCTGTTTTAACGATCAATGATGCTCCAACAAAGTAGCAATTTTCGTTCCTCTGACGACAAGACGACGACGAAGCGACTAATCGATTGGAATAAATTACCAAAGCGACTTCTCCATCGACTCGTCGAATCGCCTTCACTATCTCAAGTCAACAAGACTGCGAGCGAAGAGAACACAACAAGATGACTGCTAATTGAATAGTTTGCTTCGGATCAGTTCTAGAATTTTAAACAAAAAACGAAAATCAATCTGTTCGAAACATGACAACAGCATGATCTCGTCGTATGAGATATTACTGATGTTCGTTTGGTTGGGAATCTTTTTTTGTAATTTTTTTTGTATTTTTTGAGGGAGAATGGCGCTAAATTAATTTGTTTCACAACAAGACTTCATTAAGTAATCGACAAGAGTTTTGGACACACTGACGTAATATCAATTAGATATAATATGTTTTGTATGGAGGCGTGTGGGATAAATTTTGTATTGTTCTTGGGTATAACAGATATTATGGTTCCCACACGTAATTGGTAATTAATCTCATGGCTGTAGATCGATAAAACATAGAACTAGGTACGTAGCGACAAAAATAAGAACCTAATTTAAAGTTTTTAATTAAGGCGTTGTTTGGGTAGAAGAAGTAGGTACCTATAGCTCATCTTCAGAGCCAACAATGGAGTTCCAAGATCTAATTGATGATTTTTAAAGTCAAAACAATAATTTGAAGTGTGAAATCCACAAAATAAATGCTGGTACACCTCAGGGCTCTGTGTAGTCCCCGATTCTCTTCTTCATTTTAATTAACGAAATCTTAGCTGTAACTTCTAATTGTTTCGCTGACGATAGTAGCCTTAGCTTTTCATATTCGTTCCCAGACTCAAATCCCTCCCATTCGGATGTGGAACTGTATTCGCTTAATATGATAGGCTCAATAAAAGTATAATGGGAAATATAAAACCGCATAAAACATCCAGTTGCATTCCTCCCTTTAAGATATTTTACCGTAATACCCGCGCCTTCAGGAATGCCCATCAGTTCACCCTCGAGCCCAACTTCTGACGTACTGTCATGTACAGAGAATCGTTCTGTAGCCGAACTACGCGAATGTGGAACTATCTTTCACATTCTGTCTTCCCCAGTCATTGCCATGGTCTTGAATTCAAGACCACTGCTAACCGACACCTCGCCTCGTCTCAAACCTTCCCCGTCTATTCCACTTTCCCTAAGGCTCGCAATGCTCTTTGCTCAAGGGATTTTAAACCGCTTGAGCTGCGTGCTCGTGGTAGAAAAAAAAAGGCAAGAGACTTTATACTCGGGCTTGAACTCAGCGTTCCGCCTGAACCCATTAGTGCTCTATATAACTAAAGTCAGGGCTTCGAACTGTCCATTACTTGAATACCGAAGTTGAAAATACATTGTGCGTTAAGAGTCCCAACTGCACAATATTTTTTGCTGTTCAGAAGGCCGAATTTTTTGGAACTTGAACCACAATAATATTGATGTGGCAGTTTCACAGCACAGTGAGTCGACAAAAATTCTTAGAACATAAGATCAATGAATTTCTTTCATCATTACGAAAAGTTACAAATCCCCATATTTTTCAAGCAATTTTCAATCAGCATTTACCTTGAAACACACGTTCCCATTAGAATAAACAAATATTCGATATTCCCATTTCACACCCTTGTCTTGCTAGAATCCAATTGAATAACAATCACATTCCCTCAGATAAAATGAAGCCAGCATATTGGCAAGGATATTCAAGCTTACTTCTATCATAAATGCTTAAAGACACTTGTTTACTCTCAATCGTCAATCCAAAGTATAATGCATAATATTACATTTCCACAACCCCTCGAAGACAAAGTTATGCTGATTTATGTTGATTCTCGAAATGAAAGAGATAACAAACAATTCAAGCGTTTGTGCCTTCATCCTGTTATCACGCATATCGCACAAAATATATTCAAAAAAAAAATATATAATCGTCAATGGTAATATCTTTTTGCGAAAATGATATTCCTACGAACCGAGATAAAAAAAGAAACTAACAAATTCAAAGATTTAAAAAAATAGTATTTTGTTGTCCTTATCAAAGAGTAAACAACCGCAAGCCACACACAACTCCCAACACACAGTGGAAACGCTTGTTTTCGAATTTGTTTTGATAACATTTTGTTTGGCTTTGAAGTTCCCTTCACTTGACTTTGGACTTGATTCAACTCTATGCACCCAGCAAGTCAGAGATCCATCTTCAATTAGAGCTTTTTTTTTTTTTTCATTTGACACAAGATACATACTCCTTGATGAACATCTATCGCCAATAATTGACACTTTTCAATATTTAGAGAGTGGAAAACGACAAGAAAAATCAGAAAGATACTTTTTTATGTCCGCTCGAATATACATATCTGACAGATAAACCAACATGATTTAGTTCAGCTTCGTTGGTGGTGTCGTTGTCGTTGTCGTCAGAGTCATAAACATATTTTATCAATCCAACCATACCGAGAGGATGTGTAGGAGTTCAATAATAAAGCGGGTGTGATTTTCAGGCAGACGTTCACGATATAAATAGCTTTTCGGCTGATTGATTGCTGGAAGAGAAGAAAGTTATAGGGATGATGGGTTACAGGGATGGATTGGGTTGTGAAGACTAACGAGAAGGAGATTAAGGCCGAGGAGAAAAAGAGTATTCATATTGATACCTTTTTTACAATTTCAGAGGACTAATTCAGACCTGGCTGTTCTACGTCAATGCTTTTCCTCGTGAATTCCTGGTTCTTAAGGCAGAAAACAGATGGAATCTCTCTTTCATGTCGAAGGGTTACAAGTGTACCTACTTCCGAGCTCCGACTTAATGAAGATTGAAAAAAAAAATGCATGAAGAATATTGGGAATGACATGATGCCGCAATGAATGGCAAACTATTGTGTTCTAGGTCTTAATATTGCTGCCAACTTTTTGGGTATACAAAGGAAAGTTTTTGTATTTTGATTGAGAGGAGGGTTTCCTTAGACTAACTCATGCCTTCTGTTTAGGGATAATTAAGTTATTTGGGGACAAAGAAGAAGGGTCACGTTAGTTAACTTTTAAGAGTGAAAGTTTGCTGTGAGTTCTTTAAGTGCTTTGACAGAAGTAAATTTGTAGCTCTTTTATAGCATATTGTGTCTATTTTCTAGCCTGGTAAAAATTGTTCACATTAATTCGTCGTCGTCTTAATATTCCTGAGTTACCAATCGAAGTCATAAGCTCACAACGCAATTATGCCGTCAACAGAATTCCAAATTATAGCCCAATTCTAAATTAAAGTGAACCCAATCTCTTTCAAAGAATAGAACTTTTTAATGGTTTAAACTTCGACCTGCAACGGGTAATGAGCAACAATATAATTTTACCATCACCATCGAAGGGAAGTTGTTACTTAATCGATAAACTACAGCGGGGTTCCTATCTGACAGTGGATTACGATAGTTTTGATTAATGATTTTTCAATCGCTATCGCCTTTCGTCCTTTGTGGTTTTCGTTCGAGGGCAAAATCATCGGAATGTAATAAATCAAAAATCGATTTATTTTCAATTGAATAGACAAAAAGTCAAGATGACTCATCTGGTTTATCGTCTTTCAGCGATTTCAACTGAAAAAAGTAAAGGCGAAAGAACGGAACCTTGCGGTATTCCATATTAGATTAGATTAGATTAGATTATTTATTTCATGTATATGGTTATGTACAGTAAGATTGTATATCTTAAAACGTACTATTCTATGAATTTTTATAATTATATAACAAAACAGCAAAAAAGTTTTATGGAAAAGCTCGTTCAAAATATTAATATAGAAATGAATATTTCACAATAGCAATCAAATCAATTATGAACATTGCAAATTTAAGTTTATTAAAAAAAAAGGTAAATAAGTAGAAATTAAGAGAGAAGAAAGAAAAGAAGAAATAAAGAAAAGATTAGAAGAAAGGGAAGGTTTAGGTACAAGAAAAATGATTTTTTAAGGCTCTTATAAACTGGTTTATGTTTTGCAATTGCTTTATTTGTATCGGAAGAGAGTTCCATAAAATAATTGTATGGACAAAAAACATCCTTTTACTATTAAGAAAATTAAATTGGGGAATTAATAAATTGCATGTTCTTTCATGGATACATTTATGGATTTTTACATATAAATATTGCGGTGTTTTAAACAATAAGAGCTTTTTGAGAAAGATACAGTTACGGATATCGATGTATGTTTGAATGGAACAACCAAGTAAACTTGTTCGTATATCTGAGATATGATCGAATTTGCGGCGTCTATAAATGTATCTGAGAATAGCATTGTGAGCAAGTTCCAATTTGCGACGGCTATTATAGTCAGGATTTGGGAAGATGTTTTCCGCATAAAAAAGAATTGGTCTCAACAGAGAATTAGCTAATCTAAAACGAATATTTTGATGGGTAAAGCTACTGCTAGACCAAAGTTGCCGAAGACCACCATACACTTTACCAATAACGGAGTTTATATGATCAGAGGCTGAAAACTCACTATTAATTATAACCCCTAGATTGCGCACTTTCTTACAAAAAGGGACTGTATTATTGTTTAGCATGACTGCCGGAAAATCACTGAAGTCGTATGAAGACTTAGAGATGACTAAACACTGTGATTTATCCGGATTAAGTGTTAGTAGGTTTTGTTCGGCCCAAATCAAAATATTTCTGAGGTCCTCATTCAGCCTGCTCACCGTATCCATCAGAAAACCAACTGGGCTTGAAATATAAATTTGGACATCGTCAGCATACATGTGTATATCAACAAATTTACAATTTAAAGTGATATCGTTGATAAAGAGTGAGAATAGTAATGGCCCTAGTATAGACCCTTGGGGAATGCCAGAGGATAAAGGTAGAAGACCAGAAAACCCAGCTTTTGTTTTGACCTTTTGTGTCCTATCAGACAGAAAATTGAACATAAGCAATGCTGCAGATGAACTAAATCCATACTGTAAAACAAGTTTGTTATGCAGTATTTTGAAATCAATGGAGTTGAAAGCTTTCGAAAAGTCTAATAGGCACAGAAACGTAAGTTCATTCTAATCGAAATGTTCACGAATGTCATCTGTAATTTTTAGCAACGCTGTATTACAGCTATGATGCTTACGAAATCCCGATTGAAAGGGTGTAAGGAGATTTTTGTTATCAATATAACATACAATTTGCTTTTTTATAGCAATTTCAGTTATTTTTGAAAGGCAAGGAAGTATGCTTATGGGTCGAAAGTCTTCACATTTCATATCAGCTCGAATTTTTTTGGGAATAGGATGAACTATTGCCGACTTTCACGCGCTAGGGAAAACTGAAGTTGTTAAAATATGATTTATTATGTGTGTAAGAGACTTTATCGCGAAGGGGAGTACACATTTTAAAAATTCCAGAGAAATTCCATCAGAGCCATATTGAGTATATTTTCTTGTAATAACAGCATGTTATTGCACGTAAAACATATTATTTTCAATGTTTATTTTCGTTTCATCACTTAAAGAGCTCAAAAACTATACATGTCCTTTTTATGGATCAAATGAAATTTTCATTCATAAAAATCTGAGCGTACTCCAATGAACATCTGTCAGTCAATTGCTACCATTAACAAGGATTCCCATCAACAAAATAGACAGCAATAGACTTTTGAATGTAATGGACACCTGGTAGGACACTTATTTAGGCTACTCCTCAAAATTTCCTCTCAATGAAACCACAGGCATCCGACGCTCCTTCATACTTCATATTCGACTTATATTTGAGAATATCCTACTTGAACCTCTCTTTCCTTCTCCCATAAAGCACTCAACGGCATTGTCATCGTCCTTAAGATCCTTTTAGAATCCTATTAAAGAAGAGAAGAAGCAAAAAAGAAATAAACAAGTGAACACTTCAGGTCATTAAATTCGCATTCAATGCAAGTCAAGAGCAAGGTGCAATAGTCGATATCGATACCATTCATATATCCTTGTACAGGATGAGAGAGTAGATATTATCTTCGACTCAAGGTGTACCATATGCATTTGTGTTTTGGTCTTACTCCTTTATATGGCCAATTTGTCACGGGAATTATGAAAACGACAAAGATATCGATATCGATACCTTTGCAGACAATAAGAAGAAAAAAATCACAACAAGGATGTAGGAACGCACTAAAACACTCAACAATATGACCAACGACTGAGTCGAAAACATGGTGCATATCTTCACAATAAACAGGAAATATAAGGAAAATCGTTGTGACTTGTGAGGGTGCATCCTTCCTGTTCTATTCCTTCATTCATTTGAAGGATCACTTCACAAAATTGATTGCATGACAAGAGGTACATGGCTAGCTAGTTTGAGGAAGATGTCATTCAACCTGCAATTTTCTTACTTCTGTCTTTGAACTTCGAAGGAGAATGACTTGGCATCGATTTGAGTTCAAGGGTCGATATCAATATCGATGCCACTGGTGTCGATGTAATATAAAGTCACTTAGGGACCGTGTTTTTCTGTCTTTAAAAGATTCCCTTCTTGATCTCTTAATGCTTCAACCAACTGCCAGCAATTAGTGAAAGTAAATCGATTTCTTGTTTGCTTCTGCTTGACCTCGAGAAAGTAAAACTATTCCCAGGGTAGAAAAGAAGACTACGCGACCGGTCAACCGTCGACATCTCGACGGATAATCTCTGAGAGGAATTAGCTTACCTAATGTGAGTCTGACGTGCTTCTAATTTTCATACTTTCGCGGGTTAGTTCTTCTCATTTTGCTTTGAATTTCACCTGTGAACCAAATTGAGACATTAAGAAAAAGATGATTTATTTAGTGTTGTTGATTACAGTCGAGGTAAAAACGTTGACAACGTGTGAATAAAAAATTGGCATTGACCAAGGTTGTCATTCTAAAGACGATGAGTGACAAAGTCGTACTTTTTTTCTTGTTTAGAAGTCGCGAAAGTGTTGGGGAAAGTTAGGCAGTAGGCATGGGATAAAATTCTCAACCTGATTAATCGGACTGACGGCTCATCGATCCTGTCACTTCTTTCAGAAAAAATTTCTATCAAACTCATTGTTCACTTCCTTTCCAAAACAATGCAAGCAATTTATAACCCACCAATCGTCGGCTAAGGCCGCTTGTCATCGCCTTCAATCAAAAAATAATTCTTCGACTTGCTTGCTTTTCAATTAAAATCAACATCAAAATATTCTATGTTCAAAGAAAGTCAGAATGAGTATGAGAACTTAAAAGGCCATGTGGTTATCTGAGGGGCTTAATTTGACTCGACCACATGGTTTAGAGCTTAAGCGTGTAATCAGATGTCCAAATTGTCAGAAAATGTGATTGCCATTGTATTCCGATGGGATTTTTTTCGAACTCATTTCCAAAACAACAACGTCCATCACTTTCGATCTCTTTAATACAGAAGTTGTCCTTAACATGCCAAAAAGATGATTTTTCATCGTTCATCTTCTTGCTCTGTTACGTCAAGTGGCTTTCCATTTGGAAAAGAAAAAATTGGGTCATCTTCTGCGTACAAAGTTGAAATGATTAATTTATTTATTTTTTCGGTTTCATATTTTCTTAATAAACTGGTCATGAGAGAGCGCTTGGAATACTCTGCCGTTTGTGGGGGGTTTGTTTTTAAGAAGTTCCTTGGATGATAAATGACTTTAATGAGACTTTCGGACGGAATTGGACCGAAATTTCCAAATGACACGACTATTTAAATTGAAAATTGGTAAGGCAGTGGTGACAAACTTCACACAGTGGTGTGACGACGAGCTATAAATGGAATGAGGAGTTGACATTTGTTGTGTTTTTCTTTCTTTTTATTATTATTTTGTCTAATGTTGTTAACAGTGACAACATTTTGCTCTGGCGCTTCATATATTTAGACATTGTTGCTTTCAACTTTTATGGTGTTGAATCCATTTCATTGATTGGGTACTGATCCAACTGTCATCGTCGAGAAGTTCTATGAGCAGAGTAATTTCAGTAAGAATCCTCGCAGAATGCTGGGACTTCCCATAGAAGTCAGAAACTCAGGCGCCAATTGAATGATGTAATCAAAAACGCACAACTTAGATCGAGGTATTGGATAGATTCGCCAAAGACAGTCCTTGCTATTATGCCAGCAAAAGACACCTTCTAACTTCTAAGACCAAAGACAAAGACATAACTTCAAGAAGCTCTCTTTTCATAATGGATCAAATCTTGCTTGGGCCACTGTAGTTAATCTGACACTTTGCTTTCTTTTAATTAAATTCAATTTCCAATGTTCCTTCTTTTTCAATCTTGATATGGAAAATAATTCATTTTTTCTTTTCACAAAAAACAAGAAATTGAAAGTGAAACAGCTTAAGCAGTTGCAGATTGTTATGATTTACGATCTCATTACGAACACGACTGACATTATAATTGAAATTTTAATGTTCTCTCGGTTTTCATATAAAAAGCAGGTCATTTAATCATGACAAACCGTCACAGCGGCTTCGAACCGTCGCACAGTGCGTCGATTGTATGGAGATGGTGGACAAAATTCAATTTTACAAAACTTTGTTAAATTTCGCCAAAATAATTGTTGCGAATTAATTAAATAATAAGTTTTACGAAATTTCAGGTAATATTTACGCCCCCTGCCACGCCCATTTTTGAATATCATTTTATATCTTGAGAACGACTGGCAGGAATTGAATGAAATTTAAGGAGTTTAATTTTCTAGATAAGGTTATTAATACAAAAAAATATGGACTCAATCCGCCCACTGCCACGCCCAACTTTTAAAATTGTTTATTTCTTATGAACCGCTTGGATGTTAATATGAATATTTTGGAAACAGGGATATGGGATACAGACAAATTTGAGATATTTTTGGTAACATCTTTAAAAAACAAAAAAATTGACGCCAAAAATGAAAAAGAAAACCTCATTTCTTCAGTTTGGAGTTGAAAGATTCGCAACTCTTCTTTTTCCGTCTTTTTTGGCGCGTCTAAAAATGAAGTTTCTGGTCCATAAAAAGGCGATAAAGTAAGAAAAGTATGTTAAATGCTATCGGGAAGTGTAAAATTATTTTTAAGTCAAGCCTCGTAGGGCTTATCTGAAAGACTATGGCTTTTTGAACATTGCACCCATTGTCGTTCTAAGCTTACGTCAAATATTTAATTTTCGATTCAAAATCACTTTTTATTTTAAATGGACAGTTATTTATATTTTAATAAGCTATAACAAAAATTAAGACATCCTTAATTATCGATTTTTTATCGAAAGAAACCATTTTTCATAAATAACTTCATTTCTTATGGTGCAAGTCAAAGTCCTACAAAAAACGAAGTATTTCGAAAGTTTGCAAAAATTAGCAATGGAACTCTTTGTTTTTAAATAAAATAATAGCAGGGGATAACAAAAAGACTTAAAATTCAGATACTTATACTTTGATATATTTTTTTTTTTAAACTCAACTTACCTATTTAAATTTTTGTGCCTCAAAATATAGCACTTTTAATTAAATTAATTATAAAAGTAATATCACATAAAAATAAACCAAAAAAACGTTTGTATCACCTCTTAATATATCCATAATTAATATTCAAGAGAAAAAAAATTTAAAACTAGAAACACTTTCTTGAACGAGATCAATAGTTGCATGCGAAAATCGAAATCAAAACTAAGAAAAAAAAATAAAAGTACTTTTTCTGCATATAAAAATCCCGCTAATCAATACAGAAGAAAAAAACAACAGTTGAAAATAATAAATTACAGTTGCTAAACATGTTTTTGATAGATTCCACAGCATTATAGATCTCAAACGCATATTTAGTTTTTTGATTTTTGTCCACTGGTCGACGCACTGTGCGTCGTCGTCGTTCGCGCCGGAGACAGAAAAATGTATAAAATAGTCAAGAAGTCCAATCTTCTTTTTCAAGACAAATTTTGCATGGATATCTTCTATTTCTTCAAAACCGATTGAATGCAGTTCATAATTGAACAAGGGGGATAACATTACTAATACCATTTGTTCTTCTTTTTCCCTTTCGGAAGTGCGGTGCCACACGTTTGGGTTATTTTTGATTATATTTACCAATTATTATTGAGAGACAAACCTAAATGGATATTGTTTCGACTGAATCCCCCCAATAGTACAAATTCAGTTTGATCATTATGTATAGAAAAAAGTAGAAGGTAAACATAATTGAGTTCCTAAGGTAGTCGAGTTTCACGCTTGATAAATATTGTAAGGGGACACATCACTTTGGGGTTAAAAAATTCAGTTCTTCTTTGAGTCTACCGAAAAAAAGACGAGGGTGAAAATGATAAATGATAGACATAAAGATATAATAAGGAGTGTGATTGAGAAGGATTGGGTGCGGTTCCGTTGCGTTTTGAAAGAAGTTTCTGGTAATTTTCTGATTAAAGAAATACCTACATTCAAAGAGGGTAGATTATTTTGAAAAAAAAGAACTACATTCTATTTTGGATCCATACATCATGTAAGAGAGTTTTGGATCAAAATTTAAATGATACCAATGTTTGTTTAATCGGTATTATTATCTCACAATTAATGTCCACATATCTACACGCATTTTTGAATGAGAGTTGAAAATAAATTTTTTTGAACTGAATCCAGAATTAAATGTTTGGATTTCCGAGTGAACATTTCTTTTCAGAGAAAATTCTAAAAATAGGACTTTTAGTGCAAGATAATATTTTTCGCTGACCCGAATTAAACAACCAACAGTTAGGACGAATAATTTTACTTGAAAAAAAATGCTATAAATAGAATTCTGCAAATTGAACTCGTCAAACGTTCAAAGACCTTTGCTTCTGAATAAAAGATAAGTACAACAAATGCCAAAAAAGAAATTAAACAGAATTTTATTTTATTTCCATGGAACAAATTGCTTTAAATGTTATTTCCGTTCCTTAGACATGGTATCGGTATGATGCCTTTTTAATCTTAAAAGAAAAGAAAACTCAAGAGGATTCATAAAGGTAGGAAGACTTCGTTAAACATGAATATTTATTTATTTAAAATAAATGACAGAAGTATGGACTGATATGCGAATTTGTAAAATCCATAGGCATTTTTGTTTGTTTTCTTTCTTTTTAGTAAATAATAAAAGAGACAGTATGGAATCTGAAATAATACCTGGAATTGACCAATGAATTTATGAATGAGAAATCATTTTTGCTGAGGGAGCGTATAATCATATCGGCGGCTACGTTAAAACAAAAGAAATCATATTTCCTTGGTAGGTCTTTCCGTTGACTGGGTTGCAATTTTGCGTCACCGATCGTAGCGCCATCTTTTGGGCAATAGCGGAACTAACTCAATTTTGCAACAGACACATTTTGGTCATTTATTCCACTATCGCTCAATAGATGGCGCTGCAATTGGTTCCGAAATATCAAAATGATGAATACCTTACAAGAAATGTAAGACTGCAGCGCATCTATTGGTTGATAGCAAAACTAATGACCACGATATTTCGGAAATTTCATAAGATTTAATATGACACATCTATGTCCTTCGTAAGTGTCCATTGACTGGGAAAATGTATTTTTCTGGTATTTCCTAGGTTGCAATTTTGCGCAATCTTTTTGATATTCTTTCTCAAGCCACACTTCAAGAATCTAAAGCTAATAGTCGAAAAATGTAGAAGAAATTACCAATAATCTATATCAATGTGAATGAATGTGCAAATTACAGAAAGATTTGAAACATTTCTTCCTTTTAAAAATAGGAAGAGAAAGTGAAAAACTTGTGCAACGCGACTTCAGTGAAAAATGTTGACAATATTTGTCTATTAATTTAAAAATTTCTTTGATCTGAATTCCTCAATTTCAATTCAAAACTTATGACTTCCATTAACACAGAACAATAACTCCTGTGAGACTTCTCAACTCATTTCAATGATTTTATTAAATTCACATCAAAGCTTCATTATAACCATATCAACCGCCGTCGTATTGCAATATTTTTATCTTATTCACCAAATTCCCATAATTACGAACCAAAAATGCAATTTTAAAATTGAACACAAAATTACTCTACCCGCACATGATTTCCCTTCCAAAACCGAACAGAAAAAAAATCTCAAACACCAAACCATCTTCATCATATCTTCGTGAAAATCTCACGCTCATTGTCTTTTTGCCTTCAGAAATAAAGATATGAAAATGCTCAAGCAATTTAATTAGTCCTACTTTCCATTGGACTAAACCAAACCGATGTAACCAGCATTGTTTCAAGCTGGGATGCCAACTTATTTTCCCAAATTCACCACAAAAAAAAAGACATAAAATTCCAATGATCAAAAGAAGAAGCTCAGAGAAACTTTGATTCGAGCTCACGCAAACTCATATGCGATATGTGACAATTGACAACCTTCTCTACACCCAATCTCAGCCATGGTATCGTCTTAAGCTCCCAGGCCATCATCATCATCAAAGTCCACATCGTCTAATCTTCTTCTTGTTGTTGCTTGAGCACAATCGGAAGTAACGCATTCCCCATTTTCATTATGATTGTTACATCCTCTTCGTCTGTTCTAGAATCACGCAAAGATATTTGTTCTCATTCGCTAGGTCGCACAGATAAAAATATCTCCACATTCTCGGTGACCTTTGAGATAAATTAATTTGAATATGAATCTGATTACACGTGCTCTGGAAACATTAACTCGAATTAAGACGTTCTTAAGATCACAATAGTCTCATTCTTCCTTTTGTTTGTCTATCGCGTTTTCATTCACTACCAATTAGAACATTTTGGGCTTGAGTTTGAGTCGTTTGGTGTTCCATGTTTCGGTTCGTTAAACTTTAATGATTGTTTGGAGCCAAGTAGTTCCTGCTGTTTAACTAAGTTCTCTTCTAGTTCTTGAGGTCGTGAAAGAATTTATTACCTTATCTATTTTTAACATTACGTTTGAGGTTAAATTAAGAATTTGCCTTCCAACAATCTCAAAAGGTAAGACCGCAACTTAATTTTAATGAAAATTGTTTTTTGTTTTTGTTGGTAGGAAGGAAAGTCTAACTTTTGAGATCGAAATTGAGTCAGCCATGAAATTTGTTACCGCCACATCGTGAATCCCTTTCGGATGGATGTTTGAATTGAGTTTGCGGATTTCAAGGTTCGTTTAGTTAACTGCAAATGAATTGACAAAAGGTAATTGTTTTACTGTGGGCGGTTTGGATGAGATTGAGTTGGTCATAAAAACAAGTTGAGAACTAGAGGAAATTATTTCGTATTCGAAACATTATCGTTAAAGTATCGAAATCGTATCGTTTAAGTTTTTGAAATCGCGCTGTAGTCAGAGTTAAGAAGAAATATGACTGAGCCTTAAAACCTTCTAATCTACAAATACACCACCTCCAACCCTACATTTTTCCAACTTAGTATGCACTTCGACATTATGTTATCGATTTCGTTGAACAGCTCCAAGTCACTTCTAAAAACCCTCTTCAACTGCATCCAGCCACCACATCACTCAAAACCGCTTCTCTTTTTGAACTTTCCAACATGCCAAAGCGGAAAACCCAAATAAAATAAATGTTCTCCTAATAAATCATCAAAAGCAAACCTCTCTCCCAATCAAGCACCAAACTCGTCAATCGATAGAACTCCAATATTTCAGTGCATGTTGTTCTGCTGGCGTGGAACTTTCATTATCATTCTTCTACATCAAGAGCAGTTTGAACCTCTAGCTTGTCTATCATATGTTTGATGTATTCCCCGTTTTATCTTCTCTCTAAAAAATACCCGAAGCGAAAGCAATTTCCGACCTCTACACGTGTTTAGCGCGTTCTCATTTCACCATCACCATCATCATCGCCGTCAAGGTTTGGTGTTCTGGATCATTCTCAACCCGCATAAAAGCACCAACAGAATGGTGTGGTTTTCTCACTTATCGTGCCACTACTGCCTTATATACACTGGCCCCGAATTGACCTCCGATAACCTATAATACCATCAATTTGTGGGTCATTATTAGCCTCACTATTATCATCGACCCCATAAACATCTCTGATGATTCATCTCTCACACCTTCTTCCACAAAACACTCAATGGAGTTTAATGAGGGACTGACGACGGAGTCATGTCGGTAGCCAGTAGTAGTTGTATTTCGATGATTGAAGACGGTGTCGACTGTCGATAACACAAATTACTTTTGTTTGGCTCTTGATGATTTGATTGAACGGACGCAGACAATTGCTACTGTTTCAATGTGCTTTCATGTTATTTTCCAATTTTGATTTGCTTTAATTAATTGAAAATGTGTTAATTAAGTTGTCCATATTTTTCCACTTGGTAAAACAAATCGAGGGCAAATTTCAATGCCAGTTGACGCACACACATCACACTCGATACGAGATGACCGCAGATAGTCGCAACAAGACCAAAGGCCATCGACAAGGCTAAATTTACCTTGAGGGAGTGTTTTCGGATGCCAAAGCATCGATGACCATCGTTGAATGGTTTTTGTGATGCCACCATGACCACAGGAATGTTTTCTTCTTCTTTTTTCGTGCCTTGCAAGTTCCAACATCTTGTTGGTGGGATTTTGTTCTTGGGACAAAAAAGACTTTACAAACGGATGAGAATTGCGAGATTGTACGCCACCCGATTGACGACGCCACAATTTGCCATAAAAACCGAAATTTAAACTTTCGTATGAGGTGGGTTGTGAGCTTCATCAATCTCACCGTAAACGAGTTCTAGTCTCCTGTGGTAACTCTACCATCCAACCTAGTTCTACTTCTTTTCAACAATAAAAATAAAGATCATTGAGATGGTCATGGCTGGCTTTGCTTCGTCGAGTTCAAGTACAAGTGGATACTCATAGACAATTCAATGCAATTCGTGACAATGTGAAGGGTATTCAAACACCTTGCCCCCAACCATATAGGAAATAGGATACACCCAACTCCGCAACACCACGTGGGAAACTAAACAAAAACTACTGCTGTTTGACAACTTTACAGAGTGTCCGTCACAGTTGTAAGAATGGGCAAAGGGATTCGGATACTTGTATGGGAAGTAAATTGGTAGTACAACTCGAAACAGCAGAAGAAGGAATTCTCAATGGATTCAACTCAGCAGGTAAGAAAAGCAAATAAAGAAAGAAACACAACAACAAAAAACTGACGACGATATCATTTTTCATGTGTTTCGATTACTCGAGAGAGATGTGAGCCAAAGAGCTGTCGAAGTCGATATACATTTCACATGTATCCAGTAAGTACTGGGTTTAAGAGCTTTTTTTTGCAGTACCTACTTATTTTTACGGGTCGGTTTCACCTGAAGACTGTGGGTTTTTCTTTGCACAGGTGCGGATCGAAAATTTTTATTTAAGGGAAGGTCTTGGACCATGCTGTTGAGAAATCAAAGCACATTGCGAGGAGGCCAGATAGGGTTCTTTTACGGGCACCAAATGGTGAGCCTCGAATTCTTCCTACTTCGATCTTTAGGATTATAAGGGTAAACTCTATGTAAATGGGAAAATATATATAAAGAAGGTCCTTTTATGGTGTGCCCAGACGTAGGCCGGAACTTGAACAGCCTTTCATTGTTGAAAAAATTGGTCACTTGCATGGATTGCTTCAGCTTCAACTTGTAAACTTTCGGCACCTGGGAAAACGGACCTCTTTAAACCTGATAACGCCCTGGCGTTAATTCGAACCAACGAATCAAAGAAAAATATCTGACGATGCTGCTGTGAACGTACAGAAACAAAACTCCAACCAGAGTTTTTGAATTTCCACAAACACAAAATTGTCCCCCAAAGCTTAACATAGGTCCTATGCGGATGATTGCAAAAAAGACGACATTCACTTGATCTCGGGTGTTTTTGTGGGTTCTCTGTTTTTTGCCAATCGAGACAATTATTTACCTTTTTTTGTCGATATTTTATTTGTGTTTATTGTGACTACCGAATGGAGACATTTTATAATTGAATTGGGACCTTGTCAACATCATTGTCATCATCTTGCGGGAAGACACCGAAAACCTAACTATCTAAGCTTTTCTCTGACAATGTTAATTAATGATTTGATGTACAACAGAATCAATCTCTAATGAAAGACTTGTCAAACAATTAGATTTAATTGAATATTGTAACACCGCGGGGGTTGCGTGCCACAGGGATGCATATGATGTGCGAGAAACTGTAACAATTCGTTGGCATGCAACTTACATGACAGCAAACTTAAATTAATACATCGGTGGAATAGCAACAGTGTCCTTAAATCTGCCAAATTTCCCATTTTACTGTGCGACTCATTAAATTTGAAAAATTTTCTCTCAAAACTGGAAGCATTGTGCTTAAATAATGGCAGCTGACATTCATGGGAGCACAAAACGAATAACGAGTCTACTGGGATATTGTGTGTGTGTCACATGTCATACGTGAATTAATAAAATTCTTTAATAATTGTGTGTTAGGCATTTTTAAGCTTCCTGCTGGCCATTGATCAACCTTGTCCGGTGGCTTTTGTTTTGTTATAAATTGATTTAATGAATTTTGTTCTGTTGGTTGAAATTTGGTGTGAAAATGCAATCAAAACGATTCAAATCGACCACAGAGGTAGAAACTCTACACTAAGGGGCATTTGATGGATCTACAAGAAACAGTCGTTGAAGGCAATAAACAAATCAGTACTTGTTTAAGGCCAAGCAACTTTGTGTATCCCTTACCTACTGGAGGTCTCTTGAGTTTAAACAACAAAAGCACAATGGCCATCACTATCCACTACACACATGAGTGGAAGGCCTTCCACGGCCTTCGTCCACGCAATAGCTAGGTCATCCGATTCCCATGAAACAAATTGGCAAAGATAATTTCAAAATCTCTAATGGTGACTGAATAGGGCAGGGCCGTATTCTTTAGTAACTTCCGAGGGTCAAAGTGGTACCATGATGGTTTTTTCGTTTGAATTCACTTTGAGCAAAATCCTGGGGGGGAATTTGTCCAATAATTTACCCCAGTGTGGGACATGAACATACGCATCCCCCAAATTTCAAAAGGCAGGGCCGTATACTTTAGTACCTACAGAGTGTCAAAGGGATACTATGATAGTTTTTTCGTTTGAATTCATCCTGTGCAAAATCCTGTAAAGGATTGTCCTACAAGTTTCCTCAGGGATATGAACGTACGCACCTACTGTACGGATTTCAGAGGGCAGGGCCGTATACTTTAAGAGCTACATAGGGTCAAAGGGGTGTGATCAGTTGCGTAGATAGCCTTTTACTATGAGGGGGGGGGGATGGATCTAGTTCGCTCAAATTTACTTGTGACATAGAATATATGACAAGTTTTGGATGTCTGTGTGTCTTTCTGTAAACGCGCCTGCAGCCTTAATCACTGGTCCGATTGACTTAAAACTTGAAAATTAGAGCTTTTTGTGAATTCGCGTGGGTCGTTTTTTTTATTTTTTATTTTTTAAGATCAAAATTTAGGGTAGCCAACATAAAATTTCCTACGATTTTTTAAACTTCCTGCGAAACGGTACCTCTCATAAAACCGTCTGATCAGCGTACTTTTTTTCTGAAAGTACGCAGGTTAGGTTAGGTTAAAGTGGCTACCACATGAATCTAAAAGGTTTTCTTCGAAAGCTAAATGAAACAATTAGAGTTCCTTACGAAACGTAGAAGATTGATAATTATATTAATGTGTTTGAGATCGTTTAGATCATTATAAAAGAATTCTCCCAAGTGAATCCTACGTTTATGAGCCAGAGCAGGACAGGTGCAGAGGAGGTGAAGAATTGTGTATCTGAAGAAATCGTTTGAATATACGCCCAGTTGTATCTCAAAAACGAATCAATGGTTAAAATCAAAATTAACTAATAAAATGTATATTTACAATATTCTTGAATACTGCGTACCCAAATAAATTTTTTAGGACATTTTCGAAAAATTGTATATATAAGAAATTAATGTACAAAAAATTTCTCCAAATAACTCGCACAAATAGCTCACAAAATTACGACGAATGACTGTCAATCTGCCGCTTGTGTAAGGCATGCTTTATGTAATGGGTAATAGCGCATTTTTCTTTCTGGTCAAAATGAATGAGTGTAATTTATCGTTACCGTTAGGATTCGTGTTAACTACAGAGCAGTTGTGCCAACATTTGTGTTTGTGTGGATGAGTGTGCTGCGTGTTTGGGGTGGTTTCTTACATCGACTTAACAATGTGCCACAAGGTGCGAAGAAAACTAAATAATTTTCTATTTTTGTGTCAGTGTTGGCTATTGTGCTTTTTGATTGAAAGCTGGATGAAAGCTCTTTTACTTGCACGTTTACCTATATTATTTTCAATTGGGAATCCTGTCAGTACTAATAACACTTCATTCACGTTGGAAGTAGGTACCTACTAAATTTCAGAGTGTATTTCTTTAACTTATTTGGCATGACTATGTTGAACAATTATGGACCCCAATGTGCAAAATCCTGTGGTCTTTAAATCTGTGCTTGAATCCGTGTCACAAAAATTGGATGGGAAAATATTAACTTAAATATATTTTTTGTTTCATGTTTGTAGAGTGAGTGTTGTTCAAAATAATTAACAGACAAAGCCAGATATTTCATTAAATTACTTTTCAGTTATCAACATTTTACATAAAAACATATACCTTAGCTTGTAGCAAAATAATTGAGAATGCAATTCGATTTGCATTCTACACTTTACGTAACATGAAATTCATTGAATTAACAAGGTCAAAGGATGTTGTGACGAAAAATACAACGTTATCAATTTTAAAAAAAATAAAAAAAAATAGAGTGGCGCGACAGCTCTTGAAGAGCCAAGGCCTAAGTGGCTTACTCTAATCAACAATTTTCTGAGTGCGTGTGAAGAATTGAGGGGACCTACAATTAAACGCCGATTCCGAACGGCAGAGTTGATAAGCACTTTTTTCATGACAGATTGATACTCTTGGAAGATTTGTCAGGTCTTCGCAAGAGGCAGAGCCCGTGAAATATGAAATAAAAACATGGCCTGAGTGGGATTCGAACCAACGACGTTCAGCTTAGCAGCCAACGCACTAACCAACTAAGCTACGGGCAACTGCTAATTAATTTTAAACGATTGAAAAATCTACAAGGATTTCGCAGACATGTAATAATTGGGGGATTAAAATAAAATAAAATTGTTGTTAATTTGACATTTTTAAACCTCTTACTTTAAAAAGGCTTATTGTCATCGGAAAACTAATTGCACAGGTTGAAAATAAATAATGATTCTCTGGAAAAGCTGATTTTGAGGCAATGAAAACTGGCGCTGAAAATTATATTGTTAAAACTTATCTCTATAACCACAAACACGAGGGATGATTTGTTTAGTGGTTTGTATATTAACCAACCAGCCGGTGGTGTTTTGGTGTCAAAAATCAGATGTTGTAAGGTGGTTTCTTATACACCGAATAGGACTCTCTTTCAAACAAACCCTATGTCCTTGTTCTTTAAAAACTCCTTCCACAATCTTAGCCTTTCTTAAGGCCCAGTTCAAATCAAACCAGTTTCACCTTTTTTGTTCGAAAAAAAACCTCATTCATCTCAATTTGTCTGTTAAACTCACTTCAAATCATCATCACTCCCAAACCAGCAATCCATCATTCCAATCTTTTATCCAAAACCGAGATACAAATTGAAATCGAGTCTGAGTCTGGTTGCTCCTGATGAATGTGTGAAAACCATCAATTCAAAAGTGAGAATTCCAGTTTGTTTGAAAACTGATTGTGGACCATCGAGCCTCATGATCTTCATCGTCATCTGCAGTGCATCCATCTACCACAAAAGAAGGTTTGAACGAACAGGTTAAGCACACAAAAGACACTCAGACGGGCAGCGACAGACAATGAAAAACAGTGGAATGGAAAAGAAAAGATGAAATTCCAACTTTTCAAAGAAAACAAACAAAAAACTTTAAACCTGGAAGCACTAAAGATTAAAGTTCCTCAACAGGTCTTTCGTCTAATGGATTAATCTTGCGGCTTTTGTCTGAGAAGAAGTTTGTTTGATGGTTGAGCAGATAAATAAATAAATAAAAATGAAAAAAAAATATACACACGCCCAATGGCGTCTATTACATATCTGATTGTCCCTCTGAGCATTATGACGAGGTTTCATGTTTCACGAATGGTGATTAGTCGTGAGAAATTCCTATTCTTGTAGACTTTTTTTGGCTTTTGTCGAGAAATTATGTAAATCAGTGTATCAAACAAAAATAATCATCATCATCATCAATAGATGGAAAGTTCTCATATTATGGAAATGGAATGGCCTTCCTGTTGGAATGGAAGGTCGAACATTGTCATTGGGGCTAGATTTGTTTATAAATGATTGGGAATCGCCCTTTTTATTGACATTGTATTTCAGAGGATAGAAGCTCTCTTGACAACTTTTTTCCAACAACTGGAACTTTATACTTCAAACCGCGTGCCTCAACTGAAAATTTGGTTCTCGACCCCAGTCTAATTTTTGGCTGTAACAGAAAGAAAACTGATAGGAGGTATGTTTCTGTCCACTTAACCAAACTTCACTTTTGACGGACGGTAGCTTCCGCAGTCCTTATCAAGACAAACAACTTCTTAATTAACAGCTTTCGAATCTTGATAAGGACTTGACTAGCTAAAATGGTGACGATATTAGGGGTGAAGAGTGCTTTACAATTTTCAAAAAACACTAACTGTTTTCGACATTCGAAAGACAACTCGTTTGTCTGAGTAAGACAAGCAACTCAACAATGCCCTTGGGACCTTTTATCCTCCTGCATTTTTTCTTCTATCAGCAAACGTCTCAATCTGAATAAAGACGCCATATTATTGAATCAATATAAACATCACCGAAGATTGTCTTCATAAAATTAGCAGAACTGTTTGAACTAGAAACAATACAAGTTCCCTTCTATCAACATCAAACAAACCATTTGCCTCATTCATTCCAATCAAATCTAAGTCAAACGGAAGTCCAACAAATTAACACTTCTAAAGCAAATAACAAGGAATTATAATCAAATCGGATTGGAATGAAATGCTTATTAAGTCGTTGGATTTTTTTTCTTCTTCTTCTCCTAATAAAAACTTCCTCCTTTAAATTCCCTGCAACCACCACAACTGTCTCCTTCATCGCACTTTGCCTTAGTCGTGTGAAACGTTTGCCACATCCAACCAAAAGCAAAAAACCAAAGCAAGACTACGTGCTGGTGATGAATTTATCGATTCTCGATGCAAATATTTTAATATCGGATCATAAAAAATGTAAATTGACTTTGGCAAACATTTAATTTGTGCGAGCGAGTGGAGCGCGTCCATTCAACACATTTTATCATATGGCTGTTGATTGGACTCTGCTGAGCCGTTGCCAGTTGGGGCCATTAGACAGCAATATCCGACAGAAGTTTTGTTGCCACCTATCACATATTTTACTTTCTTAAAATATTTATAGGATATTTCTGCTTGTTGTGTATGTTGAGTGCGTAGATTTTTGTGATTGGAACTGCCGGTCTTTTTCGTACAAGTGCCTTTAATTTATGTGCGAAAGATGAGACCTTGCTAATTAAGAGTTTAACCACAAAACAATTTGTTTAATGTCGTTTTGGATGGAGAGATGCACACATACATTATTTGATTTGGCAATTTTTGGTTGTTTTTAAATTTATTGGAATATTTTGGGATTTTTATTGCTTCAAGGTCAGGGTGGTTTGGAAATTGCATATTTTTGGAATGTTGTTTGTTTTAACATGTTGAAATTAAAGCAGTATGTTTATTCATAAGAAAGACATCATCAACTCTAGGCCAATGACCTTAAAATTGTCTCAATATTAATATGAGTATTTTTAACAATTTTATTTTTAGGAGAACGAAACTATTAATTTTGAATTTGAATTGTGTGAACGAGTGGACTTCCTTTTTGGGGTGTGAATTTTTTTTTATAAAAGACAGAAATTCTTGTATGAGAATCGAAAGAAGCAATTTTTGAAAGTCGAGCTAAAGCTCAAGGTTGGTTCAGGGCTTTTCAAAGATTTTGTCCCTGGTGCGTCCCTGGTGGTGTCCACGCAAGGAAATCAGAGACATTTCTGTATGAATGTTTCAGTTACAAGTTACAAAAGTAACTCTGTCAGTTGAACCTGGTCAACAATTAAGCAAACACAAAAAAAAACTATGTTAAAAGTCTAGAATTGAATATCTTCTCTCCCTTTCTTTCAAAAACAGAAAAACGTTATATGCGCAAATGTCTCATGGTTTCATTGATTCCTCATTTGCCAAAATCCATCGAGCTGTTGATCACTTTAAGTGCGGGGTTTCTATGGCGTATACGTACTTTTTTTTACAACATCAGAGTCAAACTCATAATTTTCTCATTCTCCATGTGAATTCTTTTGTCCCTGGTATCGATGTTGAATAGAGCTTGCTTAAAAATCACGTCATCTCTAACATCATCTGCTCTTTTTTTTTCCTTGATCGCCAACATATCATTTCCCTTTTATTTTATCTTTAGAACGCATCGCTCATCTCTTCTCTCAGCTCGTGATCAACCGCATACCGCTTCATACGTCCATTCATATGTGTGGAGGCAGCCGAAGTGCCAAACAATTAAGCTTCTATAAAGTTTTTGCAAAGAGTCTTCAAAAGGCTTAGTCGTAATAAGACTTGTGTAGAAGAGTTCCCAGACAACAAATCAAAACAATTATTCGAACTTTTCAGCACCTACTAAATTCTTTAGATATATTAACAAGCTATCAATTGAGAAAAGCACCCTACAATGTTTCCCTTTCTTCAGCTCTCAAAAAAGTTTCATTAAACATGCACTCGAACTCAACTTGAAAACTTTTCCCCAAATCCATCTCATCATCATCAAAATAATTTTTAAAAAATTTCCCATTACCACCCTTTCTGCAAAGCAATAAACAAAACCCAAAACAACAAAAGGCTGCAATTAGTATATTCAACTCGAGCCAATCTAAATTGTAATGTGAAAATATACGAGCAATTCTCTATATTGTTTTACAAGTCGAGTGTAAAATCAAGTCGCTTACTAACTATTTGTTTTTTTTTTTTTTTGGTTTTGTCAACTCCCACGTGAAAAAAAATTTTCCACTTTTGTTCGCGATTCATTTGCTCAAAAAGAAAAATGAGAACCGAGACAGAGTAGAAACCAAGCTGCACCAGAAATGAGATCCTTTCTTGGATCTCTTCGTGTCGTCGGTGTTGAATTTGTGCATGTCCATATTAACATAGACCTCATCATCATCATCATCATCAGCATTGTCATCTAGCGAGCAACCTTCATGTCGCATCGCCACCATCACGGCATTATCCTTAGTCATCGCAGCGATAGAGTGTAATAGTGGATTTCGCCAAATGACTGCAGTTGTTCGAATGAAAGTTTTTTAAGTTCTAGGTTAATATCACTTACTCCTTTTCTATTAAGTTCCGTAATCCAGCGAAAAAGATCAAAGCTGGTCGTTGTCGCTGTCGTCACGTAGTCATTCGGGGCCACAATATGACAGCGACGCGATGACGATGAACTAGGACTACACGTAGATTGTGAAAGAATTAAGGAAGGAAGAAATAAGTTTGACACTCTCTGCTCAACGCAGAAAACATTAGGGAAGGTATGTAAAAGGAGTCTCCTCCAACCGCAAATTGTTATTTGCTTGTGATGCCGACAACGACGACTCTAACGAACCCACATAGATGCTCTAGTACCGCACACATCAGACAAAAACGACGACCACGACGACGATTCGATTGAGGAGCACCATATTTGGGAAATCGCATAGTCACATCTCATTAAGTTCAGAGCTATGGTCGGTTCGAGATTAGTGGCAAGAAGAAGAAAATTCACGAAAATTCTTCTTTTTTCGACAGAATCAGAGCCTGAACTGCGGTGCCTTGTGGTGAGTATAGGAAAGACGAGGTACGGGAATTATTTTTTTTGTTCGCTTCAAGGAAGATCGGAGCTGTGTGTGTGTGTGTGTGTGTCTGTCTGTTTGTCTGTTGAATAAATTTGACTGAATAATGATGTTGATTAAATGAAAAGAATTGCGCCATCTAGCAGCATGTGTGGGTAATGTTCTGAGAGATGGGTTCTTAAGCAATGTGAAATATGGCCGGATTGTCGGTCGATTGGGCTGAGGGTGATGTGTTCGGAGTGGGCTGAGACCACCCAAGGAAATTGGACAGTTAATAGGTGGATGAAAGTGAAAGTGGATGCAATTAAAAATAACTCTCTCAGTTGAAAGTGATATTTAGCCAAAAATGGTCGACAAACAGCAAGAGTAAGTTGAGAGCCTAGAATTCAATATCTTCTCTCTCTTTCTATCAATAAGACACAACACTCTATGGGCAGTTGTCTCACAATTCCATTGAAAGCTCATTTAGTAAAATCCATCAAGTCGTTGAGGCTGTAGAACACTTTAAGTACGGGGATTCTATGGCGTATGCGTACTTTTTTTACAATATCAGAGTGAATTTTGAATTTTGTAGAATTTCTCAAGACCCCTTGACACATTAAACAGGCTCCAAGTATTCTATAAAATCCTCTATGAACATTCAACAAACATGAACATGAACCTCATCTAAATCTAATCTGAAGTGTAAAATAAATCTTATACTGTCAATGTCGGTGTCGAATCAAGACAAAACGTCTGCTACGTGTGTTCATCGTTCAGAAATAAACGAGCACAATTTTATGCCTTCATGACATCTAAGCACCTCGAATTGAACAAAATAAAAAGAAGTCTGTAGGCTGTATCAAAAGTGGCAGCTAACAAAAGTTACAACTGCTGGATGTGACAGCCCACACTCTGGCAGGTAGTAAAATATAAGTTTCCCGTTCCCACTTGGTTTTGCTGCGCCCAACTTCGAAGTATGAATTTTTTTTCTGTTTGATGTATAATGTTGCCCAACATCATGAGTGCAGCAAGCTGGCTGGCAACTTTGTTTACTTAGCAAAAAAAATGAAGCGACAGAGTAGTTGACTTTGTTGGTTTGTCGTCATCATCATACAATAAACACTCTGAGCGGCAGAGGCGTATAGTATATGTCAATTTTTACAATAATCATGAATGATGCTGCAGTGTGTGCCCGGAGATGAAGCGAGGCAAAGCGACGAGAATATTGTTTACATTTTGTCTGCGGCGGATGGATATGGATTCATTTCAGTATATTTAGACTGTCTTTAATGTTTTATTTTTATTTTTACTTTTTATGTTGTTGCAAATTCTCTTTCCCCGAAATGAACACTCCCGACTTGAAAGTTTAATAAAGATAATAGTGGAGAGCAGGTCACTGGCTGATGGCCCAGGTTTCTACTGAACTCCTCAAGAATTTTAGGATCGCAAAAGAAAATGGTTAGTAAAGGGAAAGCAGAAACTTGTTGTGGTAAAATTTACCGCAACAGTGTCCCGCATCCGAGAAATGGGAACCTCGAAAAAGGATGTTAAATTTAAACTTTAAGTGAATTGACCCTGAATGGCAGCCAACGACCGACGCGACGCGACGCCGACGCAACAACCATTATTCTGCTGGTGCTTCGTTGAGTTCTTCACTTTGGGCGTTATTTTTTTCGTTTTTTTTTTTGCGTAGGAAAGTTGTTCGCGTTGATAATTCTAGAAAAGGAATGGCGTGTGGTATGAGGGCTCAAATTTGGAGCAAAAACATAAATTTTGACGTTTTACGATTTTCTTGTGGCTATTTAGTAATTAAAGTGACTTTGAGAATTTAAATTTGTTTTAAATTAAATTATTGTTGTTTTCAAAAACAGTAAAGAGCCAAGTGGTCATTAGGGGCGTTACAGAGCCATGTCAACCGACTTCTTGGTACTGAAATGAAGACATGGATTTTTATTGTTTATTAAGGCAACACCGACTGTTTATGAATGTTCGTCCACAAAAAAACAGAGCATCTACCTGCAAGCAACTCCCACATTCAGTTTGTTGAAAAAAGAAAACCTACCTACAGTTTTTTTCCATCGAAAAATTACCGAGACAAAACGTTGAACTAGGTATTTGTTGTTTTCTGTTGACAAGGTGCTGTGCTGTCTTGCAGAAAATATTGGTTCACTTCGTTTTATTTTTGTTTTTCTTTCGAAAAACCATTTGACTTCTGCTAAATTTCCATAAGACCCCAGAAAAGAACAAGCTACAAAAATAGAAACAAAAAATTGATATTTCGCTGTTTGTGTTTGCTTAAGAAAATGTAACTATCGTGTTGGTTATGTTTGTATGTTTCATTTGTTCACTGGCGTGGAACGTGTGCTAGAGGCAAAGTTGCAGTACAATGACCACTCTAACTGGCTGCAAATATCAACAAACCAAGGAACTTTAAATGCACGATTTTTCTTCCGCTTTACCTGAATGTTACTTTTATTCGTGTTCTTGCAGGGAAAAGAGCGCAAATTTAGATTGCCTTCTATATTTTTTTCAATAAATAGCAACAAACCACGAAGAAGGTGAAGATAAACAAGGATTTAAAGTTAAAAACAACTAAATGCCACGCCCACTTTCCTTAAATATCATAGTCCGAGCATCGAAACAGCATGGTATCAATACATATCAGTTAAGTTATTATAGTCATCAAATACAATTTCTTGTTTTCATCTGAGGTGATGTCAAAACGACGAGGGAAAAATCAAAATAGTGCTTTAAGGTTCAAAATTACCAAAAAAAAGTTAAAAATCCACAAAAATAAAAAAACATGTCTATACACAAATGTTGACAAGCAGATAAATAAACAAAATTGCTGGCGCCCCGTCTGAACTTCCTTTTTTTTCTGAAATTACCGATTTTGTTCCAATTTTGTTTGTTTGTCTGAACAAGACATCAATCTAAATCGTGGGCATTCCCATCTGTTTTGTTTGTTTTTTGTGTATAATTTTTCTTGACCTTTAACAATTTCTCATATTTGTTTACTTCTGTTAGTCTGGACAGAAGATATGGAAGCAAAACCTGTCATTAAAATTGACACCCAGGTACGGTTTTTGTAGACCTACGCAATCAAGGTGTTGTGCCTTAAAACTGGTCGCATGGGGCTACGCACTTCTGAGCCTACACTCGGACGTGTCTAACTTACATTATAATATACTTCAGATTGTCTGCTACAATAAGTCAGTAAATTAAATGACCAACAAAGAAATAAACAAACATATGAACAAGGCTTTCTCACTTCTCACACACACAAAATGACAGGTTGACCATGACATGAAAGAACGAATGAATGAAAAATTGTTAAGTTGACCATAATTATTATTTTTGTCAAGGAGAAATGCGAATAAACCCGGAAAGGAGATAAAAGCCTTGCATCCTCTCATTTTGTTTAAGGAAAAGGGAATTTCAATACTCCTATTGTTGGATTTTTCAACTTATTCACTCCCTCGCCAACAGGAAACCATAACACATCGTTGAACAGTGTGTGAACATGAAAAAAAGTCTCCATATAAAAATCTGTTTGTGGTTTGTTCAGAGACATATTCACACTCCCACTAGGACCTTGCTAATCTTTAAATAATCCTTTTAGGAAGGATATATAGGTAGTGACGACCAACCATCGTCGACGACATGTCATCAAGCACCGCACTTTGCCTATTAGCATACCACTCTCTGGCTGTTGTTTGTGTGTGGGATCTAAGTGGTGCATGCATTTGCATTCGTAAAAGTTGCCATTGCATATTCCTTTAATTTCTATTTCCTTTTATGGCACTATATAAAACCCACTCTAGTTGTGTTCAAAAAGGATTAAAATAAGTTTTGTATATTAGGAATTCAGGAATCAGACCTTACTCTGTAACAGAAACAGAAGGAAGTGAATTTTAGTTTAGTTGGAAACTTAATGCATTTTGATAGTTAAGTCGAGGTTTTGCTGATGCGCAAAATTTTGAAGCTATAACCTGAATTTTCTTTTTAGCTTGCAATCTGTAATGACAATGTTCTTGTAGTGCTGTAAAACATAAAAGACCTAACTGTAATTGAACTTTAATAAAAGAGTCATCCTAGGAGTGTGTCCGCAAAAAAGAAAGTAGAATGTTTGGTACTTTCATTTGAGAAGTCAAGGGAGGCTTTAAGGTATCTAATCAAATGCTGGAGTTTTCCACAAAATGTCAAATGACTTACGAGTCAGACCAGGGCCTCAACCAGCAAACTTCTGTATACAGCTAGGCGTTAACCCAGCTGTCTTCAGTTCTGCACTCCAAGTTAGTCACGGTCCTCTTCTACTGGTATGTTACGTTTGAGTCAAAGTAGTTCGAGTCAATGGTTCAAGTCAATATTGGTGCTTGGGGTATGAGTTTTTCCATCCCTTATGCTAAAGAAATATTGAAACTCAAGGCTTTTTAATAATGATAATCCCAACACACGGTCTTCCCCTACTTGTATATTACGTTTGAGTCGAAGTATATATATGAAACTCGAAGTAGTTCGAGTCAATGTTTCAAGTCAATGTTTCAAGTCAATGTTCATCGTCTTGATACAGGAGCCGTGGGTCTCAAACTCCATCATCAGAGGCCTCAGGACTCCTGGCTATAAACTATTGTATGCATCGGAGAAAGGTGAACCAAGGTCATGCATGTTAGTAAAAAATGACTTAAATGTATTTTTACTCCCCAGTTACAGCGACAAGGACAACACCACCGCTGTCTTAACAACGGATAAAGCCACCTACTGGCTCATATCCTCTTATCTTAGCCACGACAGCCCAATTCCAGGAGACACCTTGAGGAAGGCAATTGCGAACGCGTAATCGAAAAAACTTGGTCTCCTAATTGGTTCGGACGCTCTGATATAAATGAGAGAGGTGAGTCCTTATTTGATTTCCTACTAAGCACTTACCTACTCATAAGTAATATTATTAATGAACCCAATTTTGTAACCAAGAACAGGAAAGAGGTACTTGATATTACACTTACCTCTGACTCGATCCACAATCTGATTTCAAACTGGCATGTCTCAAAAGAGAATTCCTTCTCTGACCGCAGATACATTCAGTTTGAGCTCAATGATGTGGCAAATATATCTACGGGTTTTCGCAATTACCGTAGTACGAACTGGGAACGATATAGGGAGGTACTAGCACAACTGCTTGATCACAACCTTCTTAAAAGCTCCTCCAGTAAAGATGAACTAGACCTTTCTGTGAACCATCTCACCGACGCCTTCAACGAATCAATGAGAACTCATGCGTGAGGCTTAGAGCCACCTCTCAAGGGATCAGTAACAATACTGGTCATACTACTATTCTAGACAATTTCAGATCTATCCCAGATCGCTTAGACTATACCAACCCAAAAATGGTATTCGGTAAAAGCTTCCATGTCTCCATCTCTTCAAGATCCTAATGGGAAGAAGAAAGACCCCTGGAAGACAACGCGGTACACTTCTCTACAGACGGTTCAAAGACCGACTGCGGAGTTGGAAGTGGTATCTATTCAGAACAACTGAATCTCAGTCTATCATACAGACTTCCCAATCAATGTAGTGTATTCCAGGCAAAAGTAATGGCGATTAAAGAGGCACTATCCTGGCTCAAAGAAAACGTTATATCTTGCAAGGATATACTAATCTTCTCGGACAGCCAAGCCGCTCTCAAATCTCTCGCGTCTGTCTACACAAACTCTCAAATAGTCCACGATTGTCGATCATCTCTAAATGAGATGACGGAACAGTTTAATATTCACCTCATTTGGGTTCCGGGCCACAGAGACATTCCGGGAAATTGCAAAGCCGATGAGCTTGCCAAAAACGGAACACTTCTGCCTTATGTTAGACAAAAACATAACATAGGAACACCACTTGCTACATGCAAATATCTTCTCAAACAATATGCTCTAGAATCAGCAAATGCTAGATGGTCACAGGGTACCACCTGCCTATCAACCAAACAAATATGGCCAAGCATAGACCTGAAACGGTCAAAAGGCCTGATTTCCCTGAGCAGACAAAATATAAGCTCTACAATTGGAGTCATAACAGGACACTGCCTCATAGGCAGACATGCTTTGAGGCTAGGGGTCTACGCAAACGACTTCTGTAGAAGCTGCATGGACGAGGAGGAGGAGGAAACAATCCAGCACCTTCTGTGTACAATTGTACATGTCCGGCAGTCTCTAATAGAAGGAATAACTATCTCGGTAATCCCTTCTTCGATAATACCAGTGAACTGGCAACGATCGACACAAAATGTCTCTCTAACTTCATTAAAAGTACAAAATGGTTTGTTTAAGTTCATTACTCTCCCATGAGTAACCTCATTAGTGGTATCACAATGGACCCTTGAGGTCTAAGTGAGTCAATGATATCTGGACAGCCACTCCAACCTAACCTTACCTTCATGTCAATGGTGGTGCTCGAAATATGAGGTCTTCCACCCTGTTTGTTTGAGAAATGTTAAAACTTAAAGCTTTTTACCAAGCCTAGTCCAAATACGCTGTCTTCTCCCACTGGTATGTTACGTCTGAGTCGAAGTAGTTCGAGTCAATGGTTCAAGTCAATGTTGCTGCTCGCAATATGAGGTTTTTCAACCTGTATCTTTGAAAAATGTTGAAACTCGTCGATTTTTATTGTCCCAACATGCACGACTCCTAAATTGGAAGGCCCAATAAATAAAGTTCCTTGTTAATAGCTTATATGTTTTATGACCCAATCCCTAGCACCTTTTTTGGAATTTATAGCCTACCGCGTTTGCTCAGGAAACGAAACATAAAAATCAATACTCCATGTCAGCACATAAGTAATCTTCTCGAAAATGTGCTTCTAGAAACAAAATGACCAATTTATCAAACTGCCAACGGATGACTTTTCAAACGGTTCATTTGTCACAATTTAAATGATATTTCTGGAAAAGGAACAGACCTAAGACAAAAAAGAACTCTTCCAATAAATAAAATTAATTCAAACACTATCCGGTGGCAGTGTAGCCCGAGCAAGCGATGAGGCATATTAAAATCGAGACGAACCGTAACGCATGAGACGTTCGTTTGGTTGTGGTGGGTGGTGTTGGCAGCCGCGTAGTCAAATTAAGAGAGGGCAACATGTTTATTTTTGGCGGATAAGAAACGTCATTTGGAGCAAATTTTGAGTCCTAGGTCAATTTTGTGGAACCTGAAATGTGGTCTTGCGAATGTTTCAAGTCACATAATATGCACGCCTTCCCCCAGTTAGAGACCCGCACTTGATTGAGACGGATAGTCTAACCATGCAAAATGTTTCCAAGCCACGCGTAAATCCAACACAAGAAAAAGAAAAGACGACCCAAGCTAATTTCGTTCCACAAGAATAATGCGACATATACCAGAGTTTGGTACGAAAACACACGTTGGCGGATTTTTTTCTTTTTTTCTAATAAGAAAACAAAGTAAACTGCATAGAAGACAAAATGTTGCTCTGAAATAGAGTAGAGTCACGCTCCCGCAAACTTGCCAAAATTGTGTTGGGTGGATTGTGGTTAATGTCGAACAGTTTTCAATGTGTTCCCAAAAAAAGACAGCATGCATCCACACAGAGAACAAAGCACCATTGATACACATTTGAGAGAAGTTTAATTGAAATGACCTTCTCGCCCTCCAAAACCGAATATTTCTTTTCTTTTTCGTCATTTTCATATCGCTGCTTAGTCAACTCTCCGTCTCCGCCCTTCTCCAACTTAATTGGCTGGTTGGTGGACAAGTAAATTGGTAGTTTGGTTTGGCTTGAAGAATGTGTTGAAAAAGAAAAAAAATAAGATTTTACACGCTATGTGCCTCTAAAAGACAAAAGTCCGGCCGTACTTCTCGGACTCTGGTCTCTATGACCTCAGTTGACAGTGTTGGTGTTGTGTATATCATTGGAGAGACTTAAGTGGGGCTTAGCAAAAACAATGCAACCTGAAGAGGCTTGGATCTGGCTGGATTAATTGGATATATTCGAGATGTAGTAGCTTATTGTTGTCTGGCGCTTCTAGTACATTTTTAAAAATTACCATTGGAGAGCCTGCCTGTCAAAAAAGAAAAAGTAGTCGACTGGAGCCATATCAATTTAAATTTATGTTTTATGGAGATGGAGAAGTGATTATGTCGATTAGAGCGAGATAATAATGACGGAGCTCGTTGACATTTCTCCACGACGTCCATGTTGGTTGATGGAACATTAATTTTATAAAAAAAATGGGGCACTTCAGAAAGAATTCAACGAAGATGAAGATAAGCTTGTATTTTGCAGCAGCATGGAACATTGAGTTGAAACAATAGAAAATTTTCGATACCCTTGTTTGACACTATGGTGATGGTTCATTCCAATGACGTTTGCATGTTAAAATTTGAGTGAAGTCTCTTAGGCTTGTTTCTGTATACACTGCAATGACACAAGTCATTTGGCACGTTGGCCTTGATAAAAATTCTTCCCGATATTTTCTTTCTGGATCTTCTGCTACCGTCTCACGGTCTCGCTAGGGCTAGGGTCTTTGTCTCAAAAACAAACCCGTCCCCAAGCCACAAGTCTCATAAGCCACTCATTGGAACGAACGTTACTTATGTATATCGCTAGCCGTTTCGCTTGAAGAACTTTAGCAAAATGATGAAACTTGATGTGAGGGTGGTAAAGGTATATTTACTTTATTTTTAAACTCCTCTGCGATTAATGGCAAGACATCACTTTACCCGCACCTTAAAGAATCACTTAACTAATTCTGCAAGTGAGAGAAAAAAACACTGCGGAGGCAGACCGAAACATGGACAAGCTATGGTAGCCATGTGGATAGGAAGTCAAAAAAGCCAGATTACAGGAAGTACACTTAAGAAAGAACATTGCGGTCGCGTCAGTGTCGGAGTCATCTTCCCACATCTGGTTGTGTTCTTTAATTTTGCATAATCACCATTGCCAGACATCACAGTCACAGCAGCACCCACCAAAGAGCTTCTTTAAAGTAATATTTTTAATAAGTGGAACGCATGTGGAATATAATTGCCATGTTACTTCAGAGATTCGAAACGAATGCAGTGCTTTTGTGACATATCTATGACGCTTCTAAGTTTTGATTTGAGATGCCTTGACATGACATGTGGAGTGAGAGTTGCGACCACCAACACTCAAAGATAGTGTGCCGAATGCGCTGACCTCGACTATTTTTTTTGTTCCTTATTTCCCCCTACCTACACCGTTTCAAATTGCTTTTTTGTATTCTCTCAAAAGAGGGCGCGCAATCATTAAGATAAATTAACATGCAATTCTGTTGTTCAATTGTCAGTGCAGAGCGGATGGAATGGAACATGGAACATGAAAACAGAGGCTTAACGCCCAGATCTGGCTTTTCGTTGGGTGTTAATTTCTTACCTACTCGCTACATGTGTTTGTACATACAGGGTGATTTACGAGCGTTGTGCCAAAAAGCTAGAGCGTGTAGGTTGAGTTGAGACAAGAAAAAAATCGTATGGGAGGGTGGGGTCTATTCTCTCCCGTTTAGCCAGGAGGGGCAATTTTCTGAAAAATTGACTTATTTTGTTTAAGAAAATATTAAAAATCGACGGCTTCGTTTACAGCACCGTGCTATACCTTTCTGAAAAGCCAAAAACTCCTTCTTTCACTTGTTTTTAAATAAAATTGTTTTAACGAAACTATTCGTTAAAATTTTTTTTTTTAAATTTTCAAACTCTAAATTTTCAAGAAAAAAAAGGAAAAAAAACATTTTTGAACTAATTTTTTTTCAAAATTTTATGTAATTAAGTACTAATTTTGTTTTAAAAATTCAATGTCTTTGTTAATTTTTAGTCGAAAACAGAAAACCGGATGCAAAAATATCTTTTCGTTTTTGAGAAATTAAGAAAAAATCAAAACCACTTTTTTCTAAAAAAATCTTTGTTTTTATTTTTACCTATCTGGACTTTTACTTTAATTTATTAGTTTAATTTATTAATTTAATTTTTTGTAATTGGAGCCTTATGAGGACTCAATAAAGTAGAAAAGTATTACATTATCCCTGGATTAACCATTTTGTTCATTGATAACGTCTGAAAACTGACCTGTAATTTTTTTTTACTATACCTGGGGCCGCGGCCACTCGCCGGCGAAGAGTTCTACCTGCTAGGGGCTTAGATAACTAAACCGCATTTTTTCTTGAATGATAAAACAATGAACAACCTAAAGGTAAATAAAAGGCATCGCATATTTATCAAACAACCATTTACAATTAAAATATTAACTCATCAACACATAACAATAACAAACTCATACGCTCAACTCTTCTAGTTAGCGGACAGGAACTTCTGCTACGGTTTAACTTATTGTCGAGATCGGGAAGCTGAAAGACTCTACGCTGAAAGATATCCCAATAGATGGCGCCCTAGTCGTAGCATTGTGGGGCTAGGCCACAATTTATTCAAAGTCCAATTTAAAACAAACGAATTTATTTCTATCAAGCTTTATTGTTATGAACAATTCAGATTCAGATTTATAACAAGATTAAGAATGAGAATGAAAAAATATGAAAACATTATTAGATTGAAAAGTCAATTAAAATTAAATATGTTTTTTCAAGGTGTTTTTATAAGCTAAGTGTTTTTAATTAAAGTGTGTTGATGTATGTTTGTATTTGTTTGGGGTTGCTACACTATTCCCCCCTTAAGAAAATTAAAATGTGAAGTTAAGAATTGAATTTAACTTGTTTTGTTTTTCTTGAGTATGTTCGACTAGGTTTGTCCATGATTGATCCCCATATATGATCTGGTGTTTGCTGATTGTCATCTGTATTAGAACTTGATTGAGGAATATCATCATCAGTCTTGTTTATGTATGCAGGTTTTAGTCTTTCAATAGAAATATTTTTTGGTATGCCATTGACGTCGATTTTGAAAACAATGTCAGATATTCTTTCCAGTACCTTGTATGGTCCAATGTACGGCTGTTCTAACGGTGCTTTGACATGGTCACAACGGATAAATACGTGTGTACAAGTTCTTAGATTTTTTAGTATGAATATTTTGCTTTTTGAATGGTGAGCTGTGGGGGTTGGTCGTAATCCACGCATAAATTCTCGGTGTTTTTCGATAAACATTTTTGGATTTGTAGCATCATCTAAACTTGTTAAGAACTCGCCAGGGATTCTTAGATTTGTGCCATACAACATTTCGGCAGGAGTTGCTTGAATATCTTCTTTAAAACTGGTTCGAAGTCCTAGTAACACTGTTGATAAAATTTCAATCCATGGCTTAGGCGAACACATCAGAGCGGCTTTTAAAGTTCTGTGCCATCTTTCTATAATACCATTTGATTGGGGATGATATGGTGTTGTTCTCTTCTTTTTGGCCCCAACTAAACTGGCTAACTCTGAAAACATGGCTGACTCAAATTGCGATCCTTGATCGGAAGTAATTGTTGCTGGTGTTCCATAGTTAACGATCCAGTTATCCCACAAGGCTGTCATTACTGTCTGAGCACTGATGTCTTTCAGAGGGACTGCAACGGGCCATCTGGAAAAACGATCAATGATTGTTAAGCAATATTTGAAACCTTTGTAGTCTGGCAAAACTATAATATCCAAGTGGATATGGTCGAATCGGTTTTCAGGAATTTTTATGTGTTCGGCTTGTAATTTGTTGTGTCTTTGGACTTTTGATTTTTGGCAAGATAAACATTCTCGAGACCATTGGATTGCATCTTTTCTGATTCCTGGCCAAGTAAACTTTTCTCTGAGAAATTTTGAAGTGCATCTTCCGCTGGGATGAGAAATATTATGGACAATATTAAAAGCAGTAAGTCTGAGAGATTTTGGAATATAAGGGCGAACAGTTCCGGTTGAAATGTCGCAAAAAATTTTGATGTCATTTAGAATTTTGATTTCTTGAAATTTGTCGTTTCTGGAATTTTCAAGAATATTTTTCAACTCTTCGTCTTTTTCTTGTTCGAATTTAATGGTTTCAGGATCCAAAGTTGTTGGCATATTGATTGTATTTATTCGTGAAAGGGCGTCTGCCACCACGTTTTCCTCTCCCTTGACATAAATGATCTTGGCCGAAAATTGTGATATAAAGTCGAGTTGTCTAAGTTGTCTATCAGAAGCTTTTTCTAATTTTTGACTGAAAGCTCTAGTTAAAGGTTTGTGATCCGTTCTAATGACAAAATCACGAACTTCCAATAGATGTTTAAAATATTTCAGTGCAGCAAAGACAGCTAAAAGTTCTCGGTCATAGGTACTATATTTTTTCTCAGCTTCTGATAACTTTCTGGAAAAAAACCCGATTGGTTTCCAAGTTTCGTTTTCAAGTTGTTCAAGCGAAGCACCTATGCCGATATTTGAAGCGTCAGTGGTAAGACTTAATGGAGCTTTCGGTGATGGAAATGCCATTGATGATATTTGGGAAAGCATTTGTTTACATTCATCGAATGCTTCGTTGGCTTTTTCTGTCCAATTAATTTTTGTTTTGTCGTTTTTTTTAGATTCTTTTAAATAACCGTGAAGAGGAAGCATTATAACTGCAGCTTTCGGTATACTACGTCTATAATAATTTATCATACCCAAAAATCTACGAAGTTCCATAACTATTTCAGGTTTTGGGTACTTTAAAATAGCTTCAAGTCGTTCTTTTATTGGGGTAAGACCATGTTTACTAATAGTATAACCCAAGAAATTAACTTCTGTTTTTCCAAAATTGCATTTTTCAAAATTTATAGTAAGAGCATTCTTTTTTAAACGGTCGAAAACTTGACATAAATGTTCTTTGTGTTCTTCCTCGTTTGTGGACATAACTAAAATGTCATCAATATAAACGAAAACAAAATTAAGATCTCGAAAAATTGAATCTACATAACGTTGGAACGTTTGACTGGCATTCCGTAATCCAAATGGCATAACCAGATATTCATATAGCCCCCAAGGAGTTATAATCGCGGTTTTTTTAATGTCATTTTTGTTGATTGGTATTTGGTGGTAAGCTTTTTCTAAATCAATAGTAGTGAAAATCGACTTACCATGAAGGAGTGGAAATACATCGCTTATAAGTGGTGGCGGGTATTTGTCAGGGACTGTTGAAGCATTTAACTTCCGCTAATCTCCGCAGAGTCTCCAAGAACCGTTCTTTTTTCTAACCATATGGATTGGGCTTGAATATGGACTGCTTGAAGGTCTGATCACTCCCTGATGAAGTAGATTCAAAATTTCTTCCTTACCAGCTTTTGCCTTTTCCCCAGCTAATTTGCGACATTTTTCTGCAAGGGGTGGTCCAGTGTTGATTATGTGATGAGAATAATCGGAGTTTGTTCTGTCAGGATTTATCGTGAATGGCTTCGTTATTTCTATAAATTTTTCCAATAGATCTGAGTATGGCATCTTATTATTAATTGTTGAAATACCGAAAATTGATGTTTGAGTGATGTTTCCGTTCTTGATTATTTTAGTTTTCTTATCGATGAGACATTGATTCTTCAAATCGATCCATAATTCAAAATTAGTGATGAAATCAGCCCCAATTATAGCTGTTTGAACATCAGCAATGATGAAAGACCATTTGAAAGCTCGGCGAAGACCCAATGAAAGTGTGAGGATTTCCGTTCCATATGTCCTAATTTCCGTTTGGTTTGCAGCAAAAAGTTTGAAATTGCTAGTTTCTAACGGTTTTTTGTATGTTGATTTTGGAATAACTGACACTACCGATCCAGAGTCAATCAGATATGTCGTTTTCGTTAGTTTGTCAAAAATGTGAAGACGGGTTTCTTTTGTTGGAATGATTTTGATATTAGAATCGTTATTGATTTGACTGTCATTAACCGATTCAATTGATGACAGCAATTTTAGTTTTCCGATTCTTGAGGTTGTTCTAGTTGCCAAGAACATGGTTGAACGCATTTAAATGAGTTGGTTCCGAATCTTCGATGGTAATAACATAAGTTGTTTGATCGGTCTTGATGTGTTTGGGCTTGTGTCTTGAATTCGATCTTCTTCGTGATCTGGATGCGCTTCTGGATCTTGAGAAACTAACTTCGTTTTGAAGTGAAATTACCTTTTCTGTCAGATCCTTAATGGCTTTATTCAAAACCTCCATTTCGTGGTTTAAATTATTTGAATTTGAAGCTGACTGAATACAAGGATTCTTATGTCCAACTTGATCTGAAATGGCATAAACAGATGAGTTACCATTTAAACAAAATATTTTATCAGCCATTTCGGCCAAATCGTCCAAACTTGTTGATTCGGGTAAGATAGTCAACAACACCCGACATTGATGAGGGATCTGCTCAAAGAAAAATGTTCTTAAAAGCGTTGTGTTACATTGGTTCGAAGCAAGACTTCTGATGTGAGCAAGTATTTCACTAGGCTTCTTACCAATTACATCTTCGCCACGAAAAAGACGTCTAAGCTTTGTCTCAACGCTTTCAGCGTAGCTCTTAATTAATCTGTTTTCAAATTCTTCATATTTTCTAGAGATGCTGTTATCAATGGCTAAATCTGCAACCATTTTTAAAACATCACCTTCCATATTAACCAAGATTTGAGAAAATTTCTGTTCATCATCCTCAATGTTAGCTAATTTGAATGCTGCAGCTACTTGAGTTAGCCAAATATGAGGTTGAGATTTGTCAAAATGAGGGAGTTTAACATGTGTGTTGCGTTGATGTTTAAAAGCATCTTGAACATTCGTCTTCTCTTGATTTAATAACTTTAAGCGAGCAATTTCCTCTTGAAGCAATTTGATTTGTGGATTATTTTCTTCGTCCTTTTTTTCTTCGTCTTGTTCTTGGTCTACGATTGACTTGATAATATTAGAAATGGTTACATATTTTTCATCAATCGCATTCCTCTCTGTCTCAGTTCGATCGAATACATCTGGATCATCATCAATTTGTTTGACCAAAATTCGATCTTGAGTTTCGTTAAATTGTCCGTAAAGATTTTCAAGAGATTTTAATTTTGCCTTGGCTTGAAAAACGTTGCGACTTTGATCGCTGAAATAATTTTCAATTTTCGTAATGAGGCCTTTAATCGTAGTCCTCCGTTGAATGAGCTTCTGAATATCTTCAGTCATCTTTTCCTTTTTATTTTTTTGATAAAATGGACTTTTCTCGGGGTCACCAATTATGTGGGGCTAGGCCACAATTTATTCAAAGTCCAATTTAAAACAAACGAATTTATTTCTATCAAGCTTTATTGTTATGAACAATTCAGATTCAGATTTATAACAAGATTAAGAATGAGAATGAAAAAATATGAAAACATTATTAGATTGAAAAGTCAATTAAAATTAAATATGTTTTTTCAAGGTGTTTTTATAAGCTAAGTGTTTTTAATTAAAGTGTGTTGATGTATGTTTGTATTTGTTTGGGGTTGCTACAGCATGTTTTCAAGAATCCGCCGACGAGAGCACTGAGAGCTAGAAGTGAAAGGTCAATGGCAGACGTTATCAATGAAAAAAATTATTAATCCAGGGAAAATCCAATATTTTTCTACTTTATTGAGTCCTCATAAAACTCCAATCACAAAAAAATAAATTTATAAATTAAACTAATAAATTAAACTAAAAGTCCAGATAGGTAAAAATAAAAACAAAGATTTTTTTTAGAAAAAAGTGGTTTTGGTTTTTTCTTGATTTCTCAAAAACGAAAAGACATTTTTGCATCCGGTTTTCTGTTTTCGACTAAAAATTTACAAACATATTGAATTTTTAAAACAAAATTAGTACTTAATAAAATAAAATTTTGAAAAAAATAAGTTCAAAAATGTTTTTTTTGCTTTTTTTTTTGAAAATTTTGAGTTTGAAATTTTTTTTTTTTAAACTATTCGTTTAAACACATTAATTTAAAGACAAAGTGAAAGAAGAAGTTTTTTGGCTTTTCAGAAAAGTATAGCACGGTGTTGTAAATAAAGCCGTTGATTTTTAATATTTTTTTAAACAAAATAAGTCAATTTTTCAGAAAATTGCCCCTCCCGGCTAAACGGGGGGGAATAGACCCCCCCCCCTCCCATACGATTTTTTTCTTGTCTCAACTCAACCTACACGCTCTAGCTTTTTGGCACAACGCCCGTGAATCACCCTGTATATTGAAAAAATCGACTTTGATCTTAATTAACTGTTTTTTTTTTCGTTTGCTTCGTTTTTTTCGGTGTGAACTTGCTGTCAGGGTGCAATTATGATTCCGTTGAGAAACGGCAAATACAACCTCCAATTCACTTGGGTTCAGTTTTCTGCAATCATTTGCTTAATTAGGTAGTGGAAGTTGGCTCATCATATATTGTATGTTGTCTTTTTGTTTTTGCATGTGCAATTGTCTTAATTGAGTCAAAACTGTTGTTGAGAACAAGAACAACAAGAAGTTCAATTTATTTTCATAATTTAAATTGCATTGCAACGGGTGATGCTGAATTTAGTTGACAGTTCAACTACTTGAGGTTTGCATTATTATGACAGTGACTGTCAAACTGTGTCACAAGAACCAAATAGTGACGTCAAACACTAATGCAAAATGATGGGTGCGTTCGGATCTTAATTAAGAAAAGTATTAAACGTTGCCAAATGTAAACGCCAAGTTAAATGTGGCCACGCGCCACTACAGGTCGCAACCCTGAAATGCAACATCATTAAAGTTCAAGGCATTTCGTACTTTTCATGATACACAAATGTCATAACGCCTCCAGCTGCATTATCAACACATTTTCAAGGAAAGACTTTTTCAAAACAGATTAAAACATTCCCACCATCCTTTAATCAACAATATAAACTTGAATATTCGAGCACAAATGGCACATTTCCAGTACCAAGCCAAGCCAGTTATAGTTCTTCTCGAAACATGATAAAAACTGGCGCCAGTGACGTCACAAAAACAATAATAATTCCTTATCGCCAGCTTCCACCTCCGTCCGGTAGAATTTCTTATATTTTGATTATAAAACTCATTCATTTTTCCGTTGAAGAAACGCTCAGTTATCTGAAAATGTAGCTACGCCATGAAAATATCTTGGCGTTATTTGACGTCTAAGCAATTATTCATTGCATTCCATTGAAAAAGACTCTGAACTCCTTGGATTGCATATCATAATCTCAAAGCAGAGCAGTAATGTAATAGCGAGTGCCTCTGGTATTAGGTTCTCCAATTTTTTCGCAATTTCATTTCGCCATTAGCCTGGGGTAGCTGGAATTCTCTTCAAAACGACAACGATGACGAGCGACGACAGTGACAGTGGGCGGTAGAAAAAATGTTTATGATTTTTATGAGAAAAGCGCGTGAGCCAGATTCAATTAGCTATTTAAAGTAGTTTTAAGAGATTAAATTAAACAAATATAACGCCTAGAGCTTTCAAATAAAATTTAAAACAGCTAATGATGACACCACCTTTTTAGGTTTCGATCTTTATGGTAAGGCGGCGCGGCGCGTGTAAACAGGTTCTTATTTGGGCATTGAATGAGGTAAATTATGAATGAGAAACCGAACGGAAGCTCGTAGGTTCATTGATGGTGGTTTTGTTTTGCTATTTTTTGTTTCTTTTGGAAACTATGACGACATTATTTCTTGTGTACCCTGGTGCTGGTGGGACCTCAATAAAAAAATAATAATTTAATATTGATTGCCCTTTATTCCATTTTGGGGATGTTGTAAGTTTGTTGCAAACGTGTTCCTTAGCTTGGAAGGAAGGTAGTATGCTGGTTGTAGGCGCCAATTTAATGGATTTAACCTTTGAAACAATCAAACTGGGAAGACTTAATTCTGTTATCTGTTGCTTTTGAGGTTTGTCAGTTCTTTTTGGATCCCACGCACGGGAAGATTTTTGGTTGAATGAAAATTAATGATGCGTTTTGCTTAATTTGGTTTACAAAATGGGTTTCTTTGGTTTTTGTGGCTAAAGTGCATGCCATTGGCTACGTTCAATCATGTATCGGATAGGCTATCTGGGATACCCGTATCTGGGATATCTTTTTGGACGAGACAGATACCTGTATCCAGATAGCTGTCAAAATGTCTATAAAAAAAAAACAACAAATCAAACGCTTGAGAACAGTGAATTGTTTATGGCTGTGAATTCGTCAGCAAATATCTTCCGAGTCATCTAAATTATAGAAAATATTGTTAAAAATAACATCCAAAGTCATTTTGTTTATATTTCTTTCAATTCTCTTCTAAATTGGAAGCTGATAAAATAGCGCGCCAAACAATACAAGACAAAAAATCATGTTTTGATCAGCTGATCACTCGGATACCCGAGGTTTACCAAAAATTCTCAGATACCTATGGATTTTTTTTTGACAGAAAATGGTTCATGTATTTGCTATTTTTTACTATGGATTACAATAACAAAAAGCTATCCGATACCTTTTGGTTACACGATTGAACGTAGCCATTGAACGAAAAACAAAGTTTGACATCAGTTATGCATTTTTTGACAACTGACATTTGATAATCACAAAATAGTGAAGGCGATTTGAATGAAATGGTGGCGCTAGAGTCGAATGCCAGGTCGATTATACCTGTCAAATATATACACGAAGATTCAGAATTTGAATAGTGTTTTGTGACAGATTGTGATATTTTTTTTGTTTTTCACAGCTGAGGTAAGTCAGCGGGTCCAGGTTTCTCCGAGGAAAAAACAAATTAAACTCGGTTTTAAAAAAAAGATTCGATTCAAATTTTTTTATTGAAGTAAGATAGATTATAAACGACGGATTCCCAGAAAAAACGGCGGCGGATGGGATTCAATCCCTAGTTCTAGGAATTAAACGGTGGGATAATTTCCCTTGTTCTGACAGTGTATAGGATTCATTCCCTAGTCGGGACAATAATAATAGTACTTATACTACAATGGGATAACTTTCCTAGCCTTGACGGAAAAATGGGATTTAATCCCTAGTCTAGACAATATCTACAGTGGGGTATTTCCATGGCTGGGCACCGTTAATCAAAAAGTTAACTTCGTTAATCGCTAATCCGTTAATTAAAAATTTAACTTCGTTAACAGTTAAAACTTCTACCTGAGCGTCGAACTTGTCGAGTTGTAGAAGCTGAGTAAGGTCAATGATTCTCGGGAATTATTTCTCCAGAAGAGTCCTGAAACCAAAGGTCGCTCGCCCCTCCCCTCCCCTTCCCGATCCCTATCCCCTCCTCCATCGGCTTTGTGCATTACACTGGCTGATGTCTCCTTATCCCCTGACTGTATAGTGTATCACTTCTGTCAGTACCTGGTTTCCTTCCTGGGACGCTTATGGCTCAATTGCTGTTCGTCTCTCCTTTTCCAAATCATATCCTCCCCTTCAACTTCCCAATTGGGCTGGATTCAAGGTGTTATACGACCCGTGCCGATGATCAGCCAGGCTGAGGGCCCAATTTCTAAAAATAGCTCAGTCACTAACGGAGTATCCGGATACCAGGCGACCTCCGGATTAACTAGCCTTATCTGTGTATGCGAATCTCTGCGCAGATGGACCCCCCCTTTACTTCGCTTACTCGTGGGACCTTAATGCCAAAACAAAAACCAAAACAAAAACAAAAACAAAAAACAAAAATTCAAACCGGTGCCGGTATTCCATCTACACCGGGCGGCAGTTCGGCGGCAACGTTGGCTGTCGTTACACCTGTGCCGTACACAGGAGAAGGGATTGTGACATGTCACTGCCCAACTTCGAGTGTGGTACAGGTTGTATCTACACATGGCGGCAGTTCGGCGATAATGTCGGCTGTCGTAAATCCTGTGCCAAACATAGGAGAGGGGTCTGTGCCAAGTCATTGCCCAGCTTCTAGTGAGGTAGAGGAGGTATCCCTGGTGAAAGCGCCTCCTCATGTCGGTAGTTCCACTACCAAAGAGAGTAAACCTCTCCAGGATGGTCCTAGTGGTAGTCTCCGTGGTGTTAGCAGCGTCGGGAATAACGACCCTGCCTCCACTACGAAGACAGCCATCCAACCTAGGGTCCTATATAAGCAGCGTCGCTATGCGATGAGATTGCTAAAATCTCCTGGTGCAACATTGGGGGATGGTAGTAATCCCATCCATAGCAAGAAGATTGAGTGGGCTAAATCCATTTTAGCCAAATCTAAGACCAGCTGCGACTCCACGTCAAAGCGACAAAGGTCTCTGGAGGAGTCCACTCCCATCCCTAAAAAACCCAAAGTGCAGAACACCAGCACTCCCAAAATTCCTAAAGTACCTCTCACTAAGCCTTTTAGTGATGTGCTTAAGGAACACAACAAAATCGTGGTTGCGGTCATTGATAGAAGCAATATTGATGGCGCGATTACCTCTGACCGTTGGCAGATGGTGAAACTGAAGCTCTCGGCTGGCTTTCTCAAAGTCATGCGAGAGCATCCGGGTCCACCACCTGTAACAAGCGATGGGGGTTGGCATCAAGGTCATGTCAAACTCATCGTTTGTAACGATCAGAGGTCGCACGATTTATATACGCTTGCTGTCGGCATGCTGGGTGAAGTTTGGCCAGGCGCAAAACTCGAGGTTGTTGCAAAGGAAGACATTCCTTGCAGGCCGAGAGCTCGTGCTTGGATCCCGATTGAGCCTGCATGTCCTGAAGACATCCATGAGATGATCAGGCTTAGCAACCCGGACCTCTCCTGTCACGACTGGAAGATCGCAAAACTGGAGGAGCCGAAGGGTCTTTATCGAAGTGCGATTATCGTCATCAATAAGGACTCTGCGGCCTCTCTGGTGCGAACCAAGGGAGTGATAAGATACGGGTTCGAGACGATTACTCTCCGTATATACAAAAAAGATGAGGTAGACGCTTTATGCGAGCCTCCACAACCCACTTTAGAAGCTGTGTCGCAAGACGTAGGGGGTCTTGGTGCTACTATCACCTTTCCATCCATGGATGTGGACGATGGTGTACCTGGGCCCTCTTCTGTCGCTGCGCAGTCTTCTTCCCTACACTCAGAAGCTGTGTCGCCAGACGTGGGGGGTCCCAGTGCTATCATCACTTTCCCATCCTTGGATGGGGATGATGTTGTACCAGGGCCCTCTTCTGTCGCGGCACAGTCTTCTTCCGAAAACGTCAAAAGTTTATCCCTAATGGAGACTGATGACTCATCTAGCAAAGTTCTCTCCGGGGAGGAAGAAGATGAACTGCTAGGTTCCTCTTCGTCCGATCTGGATGAACTGGATCTAACAGTGGTGGAGGTTGATCTGCCTAGTTGTAGCCAAAATGCTGCAAATAGTACAGATTAATCTCCAACACTCTATTAAGGCTTCGGCCTCCCTTCTTCTCCGCCTGTCAAAAACTGGGGAAGATGTCGTTCTCATCCAAGAGCCCTGGATTGTGAAATCCCTGGTTCGAGGATTGAGAACTTCTGGCTACTGCGTCTTATATGTAACGGGAAAATGTAACCCAAGATCCTGCATACTAGTAAAACGTAGTCTAAATGTATTTTTACTCCCTAATTTCAGTGATGAAGACGTCACCACAGCCAGTATGGTAATAGACAACCATACCTACTGGCTGGTATCAGCGTATTTGGGCCACGACCACCAGGGCCCACTGCCTGGTACCACTCTGGAGAAGACGGTCGCTGAATCTACAATACAATACCAACATAATTATCGGTTGTGACGCCAATGCGCACCATACTACGTGGGGTAGTACCGATATAAATGACAGAGGTGAGTCTCTTTTTGATTACATCTTAACAACTAATCTGGTAGTAAGTAACGTTGGTAATGAACCAACCTTTGTTACTAAAAATCGGCAAGAAGTTTTAGATATCACTCTTGTCTCGTTGCATCTCTCGAATAAAGTATTGAATTGGAGAGTATCAAAGGAGCACTCGTTCTCCGATCATAGGTACATCCAATTCACTCTTAGTGAAGAGTCCCCAAAACCGATCCCTTTCCGGAATTATAGGAAAACAGATTGGCCAAAATATAGGACAACTCTGAAAGGTCTGATTAAACCAGAACTTAATGATCCTCCCTTATGCGCTCTTGAACTCGATAAAAAAGTTGATGAGCTTACAGCAGCCCTCAATAAAGCTATGGAAACTGCCTGTCCCCTCACTACAGTGCGAGGAAAGAGAAAACCACATTGGTGGGCTGCTGAACTAGAAATACTCAGGAAAGGTTGTAGAAGGCTTTTTAACCGTGCAAAAAAGTCTAGACACCTCCAAGATTGGGAGTCCTATAAGGAATCCCTCAAAAAGTATAAACAAGAATTGAGAATAGCCAAAAGATCCTCATGGAGATCCTTCTGTAGCTCAATAGAAGAGTCCTCGGAGGCATCGCGGCTAAGGAAGATTCTCTCGACAAATCCAACCATGCCTAGTTGTCTCAAAAACTCAGATGGTACATGGACTAACTCTTGCGAAGAAACGCTAAACCTGCTATTAGATACCCACTTCCCAGATAGCTCCAAATCCGTTAATACAATAAACCGTCCTGGATCGGGTATTAACTTAACTTTTCCTCAAGGTCTTGTCACAAAAGAAAAATTGACATGGGCTCTGAATAGCTTCAAACCTTATAAATCTCCAGGTCCAGATCAAATCATACCAGCTGAGCTACAACACACCATCGATATAACTCTGCCCATCATTGAGATGATGTTCAAAAGTTGTCTAGATCTGGCCTATATACCTCAGCGATGGAGAGAGGTAAAAGTAGTATTCATTCCCAAGGCGGGCAAATGCTCGCATGTCAACCCTAAAGATCTAAGACCTATTAGTCTATCATCTTTCATTCTCAAAACGCTGGAACGATTGATTGATATCCATATACGTAATAGCATTGATAGGGGACTATCGATGTCTCAGCATGCTTACTGCAAAGGGTAATCGGTGGAAACAGCCTTGCATACTCTGGTAAGAACTATCGAATACTCCCTAGAGCAAAAGGAGTATACTATGGTTGCCTTCCTGGATATTGAAGGTGCTTTCAACAACGTTGACACATCTGCTATCACTTCTGCTATGACGACCCTAAACGTCGAATACTCACTCTGTGAGCTGATCAAACTAATGCTTAATAGCAGGATCATCAACTCTGAGATGGGGGATTTTTGTACGAAAAGGTCTGTCAGTAGAGGCACTCCGCAAGGTGGTGTTCTGTCCCCTCTCCTGTGGAACATAGTAGTTAACGAATTGCTAATATCCCTCGAGAGGGAAGGCTACAGAGTGATTGCGTATGCCGATGATGTTGCTATCGCCGTCACAGGAAAACATCCTAATACACTGAGAGACCTCCTCCAAAACGCACTTAATATGCTCACTAGATGGGCTGATCGTTGTGGACTTAGTATTAATCCTCAAAAAACGGACGTTGTCCTTTTTACACGGAAATACAAGATCCCAGTAATTGTACCCCCTTCAATAAAAGGTGTACCACTAATTTTCACCAATGAAGCCAAATATCTTGGTCTGATATTAGACAAAAAATTAAGTTGGAAACCTAATATTCAGGAAAGAGTTAAGAAAGCCACAGTAGCTCTTTTCTCTTGCAAGAAAGCCATAGGAAGCAAATGGGGTTTTCAACCTCGCATAACCTATTGGCTATACACATCGGTCATTCGACCAATTCTCATGTACGGGGTTGCAGTATGGTGGACTGCACTGGAGAAAGTCACTTACTGCGACAAACTCAGCAGAGTCCAACGCACTGCTTGTCTCTGCATAAGCGGGGCCTTGAGAACCACACCCTCAGCAGCGTTAGACACTCTCCTCCATCTGGCACCCCTCGACATTTTTAGCAAACAAGTGGCAGCGAGTACAGCTATAAGACTCAACGCCTCATCTCAATGGACCAACAATAATGTGGGACACTCCATCATTTTGAACTCTTTCGGTTCTATACCAAAGTATATAGACTACACCATTCCAAAACCACAATTTGGTAAAAACTTCCAGATATCCATTCCATCCAGAGAAGAGTGGGAAGACAAAAAACTTCTGGATGACAAAGGCATTCATTTTTATACAGATGGATCCAAGACAAGTGATGGAGTTGGTAGTGGTGTGTACTCAGAAAAGCTTAATCTAAGCATCTCATTCCGCCTTCCCAATCATTGTAGCGTCTTCCAAGCGGAAATTTTAGCGATCAAAGAGGTTCTCTCCTGGCTAAGAGAAAACGTGATATCAACTTCTGATATCCGCATCTTCTCTGACAGTCAGGCTGCTATTAAATCTCTCGATGGTGTCTCAACCAAATCTCAAACGGCCCTCGATTGCCGATCGTCTCTGATGGAGATGGCGCAGCAATTTAACATTCACCTCTGTTGGGTGCCGGGTCACAGAGACATCGAAGGAAATTGTAGAGCTGATGAACTCGCTAAAAATGGAACCGTCATACCTATTTCACCTGAAAGGGAGAAGATAGGTATACCGATAGCTACATGTAAACTTTTGCTAAAAGAAGCAGCTTTAACGAGAACAAACTACAGGTGGCACAATTTACCAACGTGTGCAGCTACGAAACTCATATGGCCTTCACTGGACTTAAAGCGCTCTAAAGACTTGTAATCTCAAAGCAGACTTCATATTAGCTCCCTGATAGGTGTCCTTACGGGACACTGTCTTATAGGCAGACACGCAATACGACTTGGTGTAGCCTCAAATGACTTCTGCAGGAGCTGTATGGATGAGGAAGAAGAGGAAACAATCTCTCACCTTCTCTGCACTTGCCCTGCTCTTTCACTAAGACGCAAACTTCATCTGGGAGAATACTTTTATGATAACCCCAGTGAACTAGCTAATAAGGATATCAAATATCTTCTTCGCTTTATAAAAAGCTCAAAATGGTTCGACTAGTAAGAAGTAATTCTCTAGATTCATGGTATCACAATGGGCCTTTCCTTTTGGCCTAAGTGTGTGGATTCTGAATCCGCAGCCACTGTAACCTAACCTAACCTAACCTAACAGTTAAAACGTTAAATTCAAGAAAAATTAACGCAAGTTAACGTTAATCGTTAATCCGTTAACACGCCATAAAAATTTTATTTTCTAATAAAAATTGGAAGTTGGAAACAGGAAAAGACAAGTAAATTTTTGTTTTTAATATAGTAAATTATATTTTATAACAGTTTAAGTGTTAAAACAACAATTTATTCAGTCATGTATATGAATGTGATTGTTCCCCTTCATGAACAATAGCATGTTGAAATTCTCGTCGGAAAGCGAGGCTCTTTTCGGCTGAAGTATATCCTTAATTGCCCGTGGAGAGGAGACGTTCAACAGCAGCGCTTATGGGTATGGCAGTATTGTATTGGAGAAACAGATTTGTCAATACTTGTTCTCCGAATGCCGCTTCATTTAACGAGTCTTTTGACTTCAAATCTAGCCACGTTCTTACGAGACTTTGAGCTTTGCTTCTTAATGATTTGTTGTTCTTAGGTTTTTCTGAAGATTGAGTAACAGAGTTGAAAAAGTCATTCTCATTGTCGTTGTTACTCGCGTTGCTACCTCCGCCACTTACACTCTCTACGTCCTTTGACTGACGACCAGTAGATTCTTAATGTAGACATTCTAAGCTTTCATTTGATACCCCATTTGCCCACTAACCCGATGAGGTAGGACGACACCAAAAATACCGTTTTTAAGATGGGCGGACAAAGGGAAAGGCCCGGGTTATTTCTGTCCGACCATATGATTTGGTATCTTCGACGAAAAGTCTATTGCCTTCTACTAACTTTTTCCAATTTCCCCATGGTATAAGCTGACACCAAAAAACGCAACCGGAAGTGCAATTTAGCCACCAAAAGGCCCAGGAAAAGTCTGTCCGATCACTGGTTTTGAAAATTTCATGTCATTTACCATTAGATCGTGGCTAGATTTTCCACTCTGCTGATGAGGTAGGTAATCTTACGGTCGCATCCCCGACTACAATAATCTAATTTGAATGTGTATCTGTATGGTATTTGTGTTCGATGAACGATTAACGGACTTTGGAAAATGTAACGATCGTTAACATTTTTTGAAGTTAACTGAAAAGTTAATCCGTTAATGGGAATGTTAACTTCGTTAATTAACGATTAACGGATTAACGAAAAAATGCCCGTTAATGCCCAGCTATGGGTATTTCCCCTAGCCTCAGCAGTACATGGGATTCAATCCATAGTCGAAGCGATACCTACAATGGGATAATTTCCCTTGACCCGACGGTACATGGAATTTAATCCCTATTCCCAAGTCGGAACAATACATACATACTACTAATACTGCAATGGGATAACTTCCCTAGCCTTGACGGAAAGATGGGATTCAATCCCTAGTCTAGGCGAGAGGCTGGCGAGAACACAAAGTAAACAATGGGATACCCTAGCCTTGACGGAAAAGTGGGATCTAATCCCTTGTCAAGGCCGAAGCAAAAGTTTATTCGAGGCTTCTTATGGCGCTAACCAAGAGATGCCACAGGAATAATCTAAATAAAAAAAAATATTTATTGTACAGAGTACCTAGACGGTTGACAACCGAATGAAGTCTCACTTCCATAGTCGATATCACTCTTATTTCATATATTTCGAGTAACAAGAAGAAGTGAATTGAAAGAAGACAGAAAAGTACCAATCATGCAGTTGCACATGCGACCACATAACTTCTGCGTTGCTGCTTGTCTGTTTTCGTTGTTCGTGTGTTTGTTGTTGTTTCATTTTGTACTCTGCTATTGACGACGGGCGACGACGGCGCGGAGTTTGTTGATGGTATACTTTGACTGTGTGTTTGTTGTTGTTTTTATTTAGTTCTATGCTTCTGTTGATGGCTGTTGTTTTATTTTGGCGCTATGTTCTATGTTGTTGTTTTGCTTTCTGAATTTGTTACAATTGCCATTTGATATTTCATTTTGGAACAGAATGTAAAAGCGGCCTCGAAGAGAAGACATTTACAAAGTGAATCTAATGAATCGATTACATGTTCTTAATTACTTAAAATAAAGTTGTGAAGTTTTCATTTGACATTTGAGTATTAAGAATTTGCGGAGTGTTTTGTGACAGATGACATTTCTCAGTCCAAAAAATTAAAACTTGGTTTCAAAAACTTGAGGCCGCCATATTTTGAAAGTAGTTGACAAAAGATCGGTGAATCGAGGTACACCCTAAGGTGGGGTTCTTTCGCTTCTGTTAGGTTCGTTCGATGTTACCAGCCCCGGGGCGCTCTGGTTCTTGTCATTACCCTGAACGGAGCTGTCAAAAACCTGAAAAATTTCTCTGGCTTTGGTTTCACATCGAACGCATTAGTAGTGCTCTGTTTTTCTTTTCTCTTTGTTGTATAGCAACAGCTGATTTGAACAGCTCCGAAATTCTCGCCCCGAAAAAAAAAAACTTGGGGCGATTCAGAGCACTCCCGGTGCGAGCACCGAATGCACGTCAAACACGGTGGAAGTGCATCGGGGCGAAAAAAGAGCGACACCGAACAGTTCAGTGCGAAATCAGAGCGCCACCAGAGCGACCCAGAGCGCACATCGAGCAAACCTATTATGGAACACGGGAGTTAACGACCTCCTAACATCATTGGAAGCAGAGGGTTTCAAGGTGATTACCCATGCCGACGACGACGTTAAAATATCTGAACCTCGGAAACACCCTCAAGTTGTCTCCTACAAAATGCCTTAAACAGGTTTACCGATTGGGAAAATCATTGTCAATCCACATAAAACTAAACTAGTACTCTTTACGAGAAGGTACGAAATTGCTCAAATTTGCCCAATTTAAGGGAATAGGTAAAAATAGAGTGGCGCGACAGCTCTTGAAGACCCAAGGCCTAAGTGGCTTACTCTTATCAACAATTCTCTGGGTGCGTATGAAGAATTGAGGGGACGTACAATTTAACGCCGATTCCGAACGGCAAAGTTGAGAAGCACTTTTTCATGACATGATTGATATAGTTTTGTCAGCTCTTCGCAAGAAGCAGAGCCCGTGAAAGATGAAATAAAAACTATCGGCATGAGTAGGACTCGAACCCACGTCACGACGTTCAGCACTGGTCATACTACTATCTTAGACAAGTTCAGATCCATCCCAGTTCACTAAGACTATACCACCCCAAATATTTCCATCCCTTCGAGATCCTTTTGGGAAGAAGGAGGACATCTGGAAAATACACTTCTATACAGACGGTTCAAAGACCAATTACGGCATTGAAATTGGTATCTACTCGAAACAATAATTGAATCTCAGTCTATCATATAGACTTCCCAGTTAATGTACTAGGCAGAAGTAATGGCGATAAGAGAGGCACTTTCCTGGCTCAAAGAAAACGTTTTATCTTGCAAGGATATACGTAGCTTTTCGGACAGCCAAGCCGCTTATAAATCTCTCGCGTCTTTCTCTACAAACACTCAAATAGTCCACGACTGTCGATCATCTCTGAATGAGTTGACAGAACAATTTAACAATTTAACAGTTGTCGTCAAGTGTTCAAAGTGATTGGTCGTGCTAGTGCAGTGCTTTTGTTTCTTGTCTGATTTTTTTGTCCCGTCCACGTCCCTCGCGTCCGTTAATAACCAAATAACCAAAATACACAAAATACACAAAAAGCAACAACAATAAAAAGGAACATTTAATTAATCAACCACTTAAAAATAAACATAAACCTTTTAACAAAAAAGAGAAACAAAAAAATCAATCATAACTCAAATCAGCAGTGTCATAAAGCTAAAAAACCGAAAAAAATGCACCCACAAAAAAAGGCAAAAAAAATATCCCGCTAGCCACAAGAGCACTGTGTGTACAAATCCCATCATCCCATTCTCTTTGTTTCCCCTTTGTGCAATTGCACGGCTTATCATATGCATTACATTGCATTGAGTTTTTTTTTACTCATTCAATGTGTGTAATGGTGTGTTGTCAATAACAGATAAATAGAGATTTGCTGTTTGAATACAGGGTCGGATCGATTCACGCTGCCGTTAAGGCATAACACTGACAGTGGCGCTGAATCGTAAAGATATCTGATATTCAATTCAGTACTCTCTTAGATCTTGTCTGTTTTGGTCTTTTTATTTTTTAACTTGTAATGATCGATAATTTCAGAGTCGATTATTGCAATATTCGTGGGCTAAGGATTAATTTTCTTGCTGTTTACATCCACACTGTTACACACAGGCCAGCCGTATTGGCACTGAGTGAGACCCAAGTAGGTGAGAATACCGACCCTACTGAATTTCTTATTCATGGGTATCGCTTAGTGCCTTTATTCCTCTCCCACCATGGTCTCGCCGTCTACATTAGGGATGATGTCGCCTATCAATTTCTTCCACAATATGGGAACTGCTCCGACCCTTTTTTCAATTCAATGTGGTTCAAATTCACTGTAAATAAGCGCATCATTCACTATTGTTTCCTTTATCGAAGCCTAAATTTGGACAGAGCTTCAACTTCTTGCGAATTTGACGCTTTGTCTGACTCCATCCAAAGAATTGTATCCATATATCCTCACACTGAAATCGTTATTACGGGCGATTTCAATGTACACAATTCTTCGTGGCTTCTCCATTCGGGCCAGACAACACCCGAAGGAATGTGTGCTGAAATCTTTGCTGAGTTTAACCACCTTACTCAGCTTGTCACTGAGCCCACACGAATATCGGATATTGATGGCCAAGCGGAAAATACTCTTGACTTGTTCCTTACGTCTGACCCTGATAAATACAATATCAATGTATTAACGCCTCTAGGCAGATCAGACCATAGTATTATATCTGCAAATTTCTCGTGTCAAACTAATCCAGTTAAAGAAAGAGCTCCGAAGAGAACCGTATGGCAATACGAGATAGCCAACTGGGACGGTCTCAATAACTTCTTCCGGATCTTTAACTGGTCACTTTGCTTCCTCGATGGTGACGTAGACTCCAGCGCAGATATGATTACTAACATGATTATTTTGGGAATGAAAACTTTTATCCCGAATAGGTTTAAAAGCATCAAACCCAAGGAAAACTCATGGTTTGATTCAAGCTGTAAAGAGGTTATCAGGGTTAAGGAAGTAAAGTTCCGGTGTTATAGAGCCAACCCAACTGAGGAAAACCGGAACAAGTTTAAACAAGCCAGAAAGGCCTGCAATGCCCATATTCGACGGACAAAGTTTTTGCATGACCAAAAATTAAGGCAAAAAATACTGCAATGTCCCAAAGGCAGTAAGAATTTTTGGTCTTTTGTTAAAAATATGAAGAATTCTTCTTCTTCCTCGGTCCCTACGCTCGTTGGCAATGACACTCCAGTTGTTAGCTCTCTCGCGAAAGCTAACCTTTTTGATAGGCAGTTCGCCTCCAACTCTTCACTGCCAGAGAGTGTCATGACTCCTCCAGCTCTTGAGCGCGTCAATATCCGCTGGTCCGGATTGTATCCCCGCTATTATTCTGAAGAGGTGTTCTTCCACGCTGGCAAAACCCTCGCGTAAGCTTTTCCATCTATCCTATTCTTCTGGGCTCGTTCCGAGTAGTTGGAAAACAGCATTTGTCCAGCCAATCCCAAAAAAAGGCGACTCTTCTTCTCCCTCCAATTATCGACCGATTGCACTTACGTCCCTTCTTTCTAAGGTCATGGAAACGCTGATAAATTATCAGCTCAAGAAATATCTCGAAGACCGAAAGCTTCTTAATGACCGGCAGTACGGCTTTCGCAGCAACAGGTCCACTGGTGATCTGATGGTTTATCTCACCGAACAGTGGAACAAATCTTTACATCGTTTTGGAGAAAGTAAGATTGTTGCACTTGATATTTCAAAGGCATTTGATAAAGTCTGGCATCCTGCTCTTTTATCGAAAATGCGTGCCTTCGGTATCGACGAATCCCTCCTTCGTTGGATTAGAAATTTTCTTTCGAACCGTTCAATACAAGTTGTATTGGACGGATTCAGGTCTGAAACCCACAACATAAATGCTGGTGTGCCTCAGGGCTCCGTTTTGTCCCCAACCCTCTTCCTCATTTTCATAAATGATCTCTTGTCTGTAACTTCTAATCCAATAAACTGTTTCGCTGACGATAGCACCCTTAGCTTTTCATATTTGTTTCCAGACTCACATCCTTCCTCTTCGGATGTGGAACTGCAACGACAAAATATGATAAGCTCATTAAACTCTGACTTAAACAGCATTGTACAATGGGGAATTAAAAACCGCGTAGAGTTTAATGCTTCGAAAACTCAATGCTGTCTTATATCGTCGAAGCGAGATATACCCCCCTTGCCACTGTCCATGAGTGGTACTTGCATCAACGAGACCGAACATCTCGAGATTCTCGGTATGTGCATCACTGACCACCTTTTGTGGAACGAGCACATTTGCGATGTCGCCAAAAATGCCGCAAGATGTTTGGGTTTCTTAAGACGGTGCAAGAAATTCTTTTCCCCGTCTGATCTGGCTACTATCTATAAGACTTATATCCGTCCAAAGCTTGAGTACAACTCTCATCTCTGGGCTGGTGCTCCAGCTACATACTTAAGCCTCTTGGATGGTATTCAAAAAAGAGCTCTACGAATGATCGGTGACAGAGACATCACTGCGTCATTCCAATCATTAGATCACCGTCGTAACGTTTCATGTCTCTCTTTATTCTACCGTTACTTCTTCGGTAAGTGCTCTAGAGAAATAGCCAGTTGCATTCCTCCCCTTAAGCAATTCACCCGTAATACTCGCGCTTCTAGGAATGCCCATCAGTTCACCCTCGAGCCCAACTTCGGACGTACTGTCAAGTATAGAGAATCATTCTTTAGCCGTACTACGCGAATGTGGAACTCTCTTCCACACTCTGTCTTTCCCGGTCATTATAATGTTCAGGAATTCAAGACCAATGTACACCGACACCTCCTTTCTCACCCCTAACCTTCTTCTTAATGCACTCACTGTGTCTCTGGCATAAAAAGGGTATACAAAATCCCTTGAGTGGGTGCAAATTATAAAAAAAAAAAAACATTCATCTCATTTGGATGCCGGGCCACAGAGACATTCCGGGAAATTGCAAAGCTGATGAGCTCGCCAAAAACGGAACACTTCTGCCCACTGTTAGACAAAGACATAAAATAGGAAAACCAATTGCTACATGCAGACAGTTCTCAAACAATATGCTCTAGAATCAACAAATTCTAGATGATCACAGGGTACCAACTGCCAAACAAATATGGCCAAGCATAGACCTGAAGCGTTCAAAAGGCTTGATTTCCTTGAGCGGACAAAGTAAAGCTGTACAATAAATTGAAGAAATAACAGGAAAATTCCTCATACGTATCATGCTTTGAGGCTGGGGGTCTACACAAATGACTTCCTTAGAAGCTGCTTGGAATAGAAGGAAGAGGATACAGTCAAATAGAAATAATACTTATCTCAGTAATCCCTTCTTCGATAATACCAGTGAACAGGCAACGAGATGTTTCTCTTATTTCATTAAAAGTACAAAATGTTTTTTTTAAGTTCATAACTTTCCCATGAGTAACTTCTTTAGTGGTATCACAATGGACCCTTGAGGTCTAAGTGAGTCAACTACATCTAGACAGGAGACAACCACTATAACCTAACCTAAAACTTTACTTAACCAGTAGTTTGAGTAGTTTTTCCTCAAGGTTAGAGCCAGTCCCAATATCCTACGCCTTCCTGGTTAATGTTCGCTTTGCATATCCTGAATAAACCTTATAAATCATTCAAAACATAACTCTCCACCTGGAGCACAAAATAAAAACCTGCAACCACAGCACCTGAACATGAACAAGATGTTTCATTGTTGTTGAGTTAAATTCAGAAAATAAAGAACCAAAAAAACGTCGACGAGTCCTTGGGCAAAAAGGATACAAAATACAAAATCGATAGGTATCTCATAAAATACAACCATGTGTTTCTCCAATCAAATGATAAAAAACAAGAACCTGAGTAACCATCTGATCGGGTCGTTGCAAAAAGCAATCCAGATCCAGACAGCCTTCTCAATGGCTGCCCCAATTTGTGCGCTCTGTTTACACTTAAACGGTGACCCACAAACTCGAAAAAAAATATCGATATCGATACTCGGGACAACGATATGTTTTTAACCTTCTTGCAGATGTTTCCTCAAGCTGCGACAATGTTTTTATAGGCTCCTTTATTCTAATTTATTCTAGAGAGACTTTCATTCATAAGAGACGATGCCTCCTGGTGAATTCGTTTTCGTCCTGAATTCAAGCTCCCTCCTGTCCCAATAATTTCGTTAAATTTACAACAGTGGCGTGTGTATGAGGTTTTTTTTTTCTGCTGCGGAATAATATTTCATGCTCGGTTATTGGAACACATCAAATCCCTCCTTCGTATAGTGGAAAATTGATGGCTTCTTTTCCACGTGCCACACGATGAAACACATGGCCAGATGGACGGCCGGTCGGAGGCTTGAAAGGTGTTTGCTAAATTTTCGATGACATTAACGGATGAGGCGATGCAGCTGAAATGACTCTTCATCTCCATTCTGCAGATAGATGAAATTGAGAGGAAGAGGGCAGCAGCCATCAAGGGTCCACAAAGAACAACACCGACACTCAGGAGGTATCACACATCATATCCAAATTGAATCGATGCACGAGTTGAGTGGAAACGGCGGCAAAGCGACCGACGACGCGACGTTTAGTGTGTGAAGACTCCCCAGTTGAATCTAATATGTTATGCTACTATACGCAGGGAGCCAGAGCCAGCCAGCATTCGGTCTTCTTCCGCCTTGCGGACTCTCTGGTAAATGTGCGTTGGTTGGTTGGTTCGTTAATATTGTTTTAATCAAACCTGAGGTCTTTATCATCGTTCGTTGCGGTTCCACCTTTAAAATAAAAAAAAAACGCAGCGTGTGGATGAGGAAGTGGAAGTGCATATAGCGTGTGTTCTGTTCTCTCGTCGTTGGACGACTGAAGGCCGCGCATCAAGCGGATGGACTCATTTGTAATTCACGCAACGGAAGGGTACAATTGTGCGTCCATTTCCGAAATATTATTGCTTATAGCTGCCGCTGTGAATGAATATCATTCTAATGTGTGTATCATGTGTGCGTCTCTGTC